>JANSVK010000002.1:0-610163 GCA_030068005.1 Cladophialophora exuberans | reverse complement strand
ACCCCCCCCCCCCCCCCCTTTACGAGTATGGTAGGCAAAAAATAACCCGCACAAGCACTGGGTTCAGGGAGCGCGGTAGTCGTCGCATCGTGAACGAGGCTGAACCAACGTGTGTAAGGGTGTTGTTTGCTGTGGTTTGAGTCGAAGGACGTCGTGAAGAATTGCCCTTCAGGTGGAAATCATGATGCAGTCACAGGGGATGAATAGGCTAGAGTGACTAGGCTGCAAGAACCAGGATTTTTTGGAAAGTTGAGGGACTGGGCGGAAGGCGGGCTCCAGACAAGATCCCTGTCCTGACACCCTGCCTCAGATCATCATTCGCCATGCAGACGGTCTTTCTCCCAGCCGAGTTCTGAGAGAGCTTGCGAACGGTGATTTGCCCTGGCGATTGCTATAACAGGCAGCTAAGACGATATTTCAGGACGTTCACACGTTTCCAGCCATAGCGAGTCGGTGTACGGAGTACAGTAGCTTCAAAAGTGGCATGAGAAGGGCCAATGGAAAGCATATATCTCAGTTTGCGTCAGCGATGCGTGACAGAGCAAAGAACCGCCTGCCCAGTGGAAACCAGTGGAGAAGGTTGTCAGACCGACTCGGCACCAGCGACGCCGTCGATCACAACCAGTTCCAACATTATCCCGGCCCACACCTGCAGTTCACGTTAACGGGTCCTGTTACAGGTCGGGCCTAGGGCTGCTTCAGGTATAGCTCCGAGAAGGAAGCATATCGCTTGCCACCGAGGGGAAGGAATTGTGCGCTACTGGACCGTTGGTGCTGTCACCTGTGAGAGGAGAAAAAAGAAAAGTCCGGGATCTGGGATTGAGAAACCGACCGCAGGTTAGCTGTCATAAAACTTAAGTGTCAGGCACAGATGCAAACATCGAGACATGCAGCTACTGGTACAGCTCTGGCTAGAAGACACGGTGTGGTCCTTGAAGCAAGACATGTGAACGCGAGCCTTTTTGGGATGAGGCCCGATCGGTGCAATTTCGCACTTGGATGTGATTTGAGAGGCGATCGCGAGGGCTTTGGAGGCGCTTGAAAGACTCTTTCGGCGAAACAATCGAGGCTAGTTAAGTAGGTACCAGTGGCTATGGGTACTGGTATAGTGGTGCAGTAAGCAAACTTGGGCTTGAAGAGGCGTACGGGGCGGCTGTCAGGTGCAGAGTGCGCATGTTTAAATGATCGTCCCGCAGCCGTTGATGCCAATGACACTCGCTGGAGACGGGAAGAAATTACAGGGATCCCACGAGCCTTTGGGACCAGCACCAACCTTATCCGGGGGAGTTGATCTCCTTGCGCGGTCACTCAATTCAAGAACCACCAACCATGCCGTATCCGTGAGCGAGAAGGAGAGTATTCAAGCTGGCACTCGCCGAATAGCTCACCGACTCATCATCAGCTGGAACGACGAGTGCGAGTGCGAGTGCGAATTGTAAGCCCACTGGCTCTGGCTCTGGTAGAATTTCTGGGGCTTTGTAACAGCAACAGCTTAGACCGAGTACGAAGCAAAAACAGCATTTGCCAGTGGCATTGATTTCACTTGAATCTTACTTTTGCCCCTCCACTTATGTTACCCACATAGTTCAGTGATTCACTGATTTGATTCTGTCCGTTTATCAAGATGATAATTCCATCCTTGCTCAAATCGCCATCCTGATTCCTCACACACCCTGGCCAACTCTGTTCCCGGCGATCCATTGCCTGGTCGCCCGCCCCTTTCACGCGCGACAAGCGCCCGTCTGCTTTTCCATCGCTACGGAGTACATCCGATCTCTTTATCGACATCCGAGACGAACCTTGACCTGGACAACTGGGACCCGAACGGTTCAATCTCGAACTGCTCCTCCCTCCTCACCCCTTCCAACTTCCCTGCTACACCTGGTCTCGCTAGCTTCCCTGCCTCCCGCAGCGCCATGGCGCCTGCTCATCATGGCAAAAAGTACACCGTTGCTTCAGAGAAATCATCCGGCCATGTCAATCTGAACATGAAGGCAGCGAGTTTAAACCCACACGCACTTCAATCGCCGCCACAGTATTCACACCAGACGCCACAGATGGTCAATGCGCGCAACAATTCCAGGAAGCAGCAGCAGGTTCAAGCTCAGGCTCAGGCTCAGGTTCAAGCCCAACTCCAGCATCATCAACAACAGCAGCAGCAGCAGCAGCAACCAGCAACTCACCACCCCAATCTGTCCCAAGCAGTAGGACGAAACCTCAATTCAGGATCGGTCGGGGGAGGCCCAGGCACAACAGGCACCGCGTCTCCTCAATTGCATAGCCCGGGCGACCCTAAAAACATACATTCCCAAGTGAGTGTTCTCCCCACTAATTCCTGTTTTTGTGTTACATACGGTTACCATACCCATTGATTTGGCTTTTTACCTTCTTTCGCCGTTGAAGCGTTAAGCCTGCCATAGAGGACCTTGGGTGCAATGTGCGCAACCAGGCCCCTCTCTCTCCCCCCATCATTTCTCCTTGGTCTACTACCCTGGTCCTGGTTCCCAGTGGTCGAACAGCCATGATCCTGACCCCGCTGGGCTTGATCTCGGGTGCTGTTTGGCCCTCGGACAGCTATGATTAGCCCGCTTGTGGCCCCCCTCCCTCTCTTCTGCGACCGGCTTTTTCTCAAGCACCAAAAGTGCCAGACGCCTCTACCTCTGGATGTCCATGGATTGCCCTTGACCTATCGACTCCACCATTCTTGCCCAAGGACTGTCTCTCCCGGCCCAGTTTTATTTGCTGTCGACTTGCTCTTTAAGCTCCCGCGCCATCGGTCCACTTGATTTGCATGCTACACGTTTCAAATCCACGCCATTCACAGTCCCTCCTCCCAGCGGCTTTTACAACAGCCTTTGCCCCTCGGCTTTTCTGTATCATTCCTCTTATTTCTCGCCAAAACTTGTTCTTTGCAATCGTCTTCCCATGTTCCTGCACCGCCACGTCTGACGTTCACACTTTTTACCTTTTGTTCTTTGCCCGTTTCGACGTCAAAACAACCTCCCTCCATGCACCGCTTGCTACATAGTCACGACACATTCCCTCTACCCCAGTCTCTCAACCACTCGTTCAAGCTTCGACTACTTGGCCCATCTCAACCCTGACAATCATAGTACATGGTATGCCCGTCCACAATTTGCCCTGATGGTTGCCCCATCTCTACCATCACATGCCCGCCTCGACCCCTCGCACACATTGAGTTTCATTGTTTCAAATGCCCCCATCATATCTAACCACCCCCGGGACGCACAACGACACTTCAATCCGGCCACATCGCTTCGTCTTCTCTTGGATCGGATCCTGGCCTTCTGTCTTGCGCAACAAATTCAACTGGCTTTGAGTGCAATCCGGAGCATTCCCCCCGTATACAAACTTCCCGCCTCACGACGGCAAACAGGTACGACCAACTTTGTGTGAATTGCTGGGATGCGCGTGCCTTGACTGCTCTCGACCTGGTCTGGGAATCAAGGATTCTCGCTTCTTTACCGAGCAAACATTCAGGATCCATGATCTCCCCTGGCTCCCCACTACTGACCGGGGCCAGAGGATGAGTCCAATTACGAACTGTTCTCCAGGGTCAACATCAATCACAACCTCGCTTCTGACCAGGCTTGACAATCATGCTTGCTATTCCTGAGGACATCATCATTGTTTCTTTGACGCGTTCTTATCTTGTTGTCTTTTTGCGACCGCTCTCCGCCTACCTGACCGCGTACTGACATCTGGACCTTCGATGCAGCATCGCACAACACAACCGTACCCGAACGTTGCTCCGTTGCATCACGTCCCGCAACAATCGCAGTCGAGAACGTTGAGTGGAAGTCAAAGCAATCAGCAGCCTTATCCGTCACCAAACATCTATCCCCCTCAACCTGCTCTTCAATCGCCATTTATCAATAACCAGTCTCAATTCCAGGCGCAACAGGCGCCTGCCGAAACACCCAATTTTTATCCTCCGACGCAAAGCCCTCGAAGTCAGCATAGTGGTGCTGGATCCTATTACCCTGCTGGTGAGTCAATTGTAGAGGCGGTGTGCCTCGTCCGGAATATGCTGATAAGTATTCAGAAAAACCCGACCCTATGGCAGCAACCGCGACCATGCAGAGGCCCTATCCTCCCATCTACCACACGCCTCAGTCCAATTCTCCTGCTTCCGTGACCTCGCCCCAGACTCACGATCCAGCAAGACCCATGTACGGACAACCGGGCTCTCAACTGAGCCAGCCAATGTACAGCTATCAGCAATATGGAATGAACACAGTTCATCAACCTTCGTATGGGCAACATCACACACAGGCCCAGCAGCATCAAATAAACTCTCAGCCAATGCTTCCGTATCAATCTGCGGCATCCCAAATGGCTCAGGGTCAAGTTCCCTCACATCATTCGACCGTTTCAAGCAGTCCGAGGTTAAAGTCCGAACAGAATCAGCATTATCAGCTCAAATCGGAGCAGAACCAGCTCAAATATGAGCACAACCAGCCCTATCAGCAAACTCCCCAGGCTAGGCCTGGAATGCTGCAACAGCAACAGCCGCAACAACATCCAACCCCAATCTCGCAGACCACGGCTCTCCCGCAGCAGCAACCTCCCCAACAATCACAGCACGTTCAACAACAGCAACAACAACAGCAACAGCAGGTGCCGCAACTTCAACAGCAGCAATCCCAGCAGCAGCAACAGCAACAGCAACAACCTCCAAATATGCCGCCTAATTCAAACGCCGCTCCTGGGCCCATCCCAGCGACAACCCCATTGGTAGTGAGACAAGACAATAACGGTGTTCAGTGGATTGCTTTTGAATATTCTAGAGATCGCGTCAAGATGGAGTATACCATACGCTGTGATGTTGAATCAGTTGATGCCAATGCCTTGTCACAAGAATTCAAGTCGGAAAATTGTGTATATCCACGGGCCTGTGTGCCAAAGGAACAATACAAAGGAAATCGTTTGAATTACGAAACCGATTGCAACCAAGTGGGCTGGGCGTTGGCAGAACTCAACACATGTCTTCGAGGTAAACGAGGGTTGATCCAAAGAGCCGTGGACAGCTGGAGAAACAGTAACCAAGATCCACGATTGAGAAGCCGCCGGGTCAGGCGACAAGCCAAAATGAACAACAGATCGAAATTGTCTACTTCGGCGTCAGGCCAGGCGCCTGGATCAGGTGGTCCCGGGTCGACAGGCCTCCCTGGTCCGAACTCAATGCCCGCCCCGACGACCAGGCCTCCTGGTTCTCTCCCCAACGCGCACTCTCAGATCCTACACCATCCTCAAGATGTCTCTCCCACGGGACACGAGACTATTGGAGGTACGTTCATCTCATCCTATCACTCTGCTGACTATGGCTAATATCGAAGTAGCTCCCGCTTACAGTCAAACACCACAAGCCTACCGGCAGAATTCGACACCCCAACACATGACGAGCCCGACTGATCTGCGCCAGAGCCACGTTTTCACAGGTTATCCAAGCTACGCCAGTTCGTTGGCACCGTCAATGGGGCCGTCGATGGCTCCCGCGATGCAACCAGGGCTCCATCACCTAGGGAGACCCGGTGGCACAGCTGCGATGGCTTCAAAAGAGCAAGAAGACGCAGAAAACGCTTTGTTTGGAGAGCTACCCGAAGGCAAACGACGAAAGTTCATTCTCGTCGAGGACACGCAGAAGAGTGCTCGTGTCAGAGTTAAGGTTACTCTGGATCAGATCGAAATGAGCGAAATTCCCGACTCCTATCGCAAGCAAAACTCCGTGTTTCCACGTGCTTATTTCCCGGTTCAGATGCAGACTGCGGCTGATTCGACACGTGGTCATCGGTTCGTTGATGAAGGAGACGAGGTCGACGGCGGTGTGCCAACGCTAGGAAAGACATCTGTCTCAGCCCAGTCAAGCGATGGCGAAGCAGAGATCGACGTACCTCAGATCTCCCGAAGCAAACGAGGTCGGGAAGAAAAGATGAATGAACTGGGGTACCGCATGGCTTGGGGCCAAGGTCGAGTATTCTCAGGGAGACCCATCTTTCTTGCTCGCGCACGTAAGTGATTTTCTTGTTGAGTGGAATTGCTTGATCGCTAACAATGGCCTAGTTGATGCCTATCGCAGCAAGCAACGCAGCGCCCTTCTTGCTGCAGGATCTGAATCTTCGACTATTCCCGCTCATCTCGAAACTCGACCTGGCAAGAGAAAGTGGCATGAACGAACAAGACCAGTTACGCAAGCTCCTACACCACCGAATGCTACCTCAGAGTAGACGTTCGATTGTTTCATCACCTGGTCAACTGGCTTACGCTGTTTTAACGATACCCAAAAAGTACAGTCTTGAGCTTGTACATTATCGCAGTACCAACTTAGCGAATGCACTGTATAATCATATCCTCATCGGACCACAAAACCTTTGATGCCTCAAACGGTCTCGAGAGACGAAACGAAATTTAACCCTTCCATTCTTTGATTTCACGAACCCGCGTTTCTTTTCGACCTTACGACACCTCGCACCAGCCGAAAGAGCACAGCGTAGCTCTATGACACGATAAGAGTGGGATAGAAGAAAGAGGCACATTTCGCAGTCTGTGCACGTTGGGCTTTTCGGTCCTGACACATATTTCTACTATCCTCTTGCGCTAATTGAGCAAGAACTGGTATCTTGTTCAGGAATAGTTATTTTATTGTGGTATTCATTTTGTGCAATGACATACCTGCAATAGATATCTGGTATCTTTCTGAGAGGGAATTTGATTCTGCACAAAACAGTTGTTGATCTTGAACGGATGGGGGAGGGCAAGGGGGCGAAGAAAGGACAATCGTGCCTACTGGCCCCCTTTACTTTTTTCCATTCCCAACTTCGGATTTCGATTCCGATCAGTCCTTCACGACCCTTCACTATTCACAAAAATCTTGAACAAAGAGGAGGAAGCCTACCTGTCTTTACGAACAAGCCTACCTACAAAAATTTGGATCTACTTTGCTGTTTTTGTTTGATTTCTTGTTGATGGTTTGGATTGGGCCCGGGCAAAGGAACGGCACCTTGGGAGTATGTGACCGAGGCCTGGGCAAGGACTGGATAACCCTTTTTCCTGGGTCCTTTTGACGCAACTTTGCGGCGGCATTCGACCCCAAAAAATATAACGGCCGCACTTTTAGGAAACTGGGCGAGCAATCTGTTTGAGACACGCGCGCCCAGAGACACACTTGGCGAAAGCAAAGTGGAACAAAATGGGACATGAGAATGGGAAACTGCTATGAGCTTGGTCTGGGCCCCTTCTCCCTCTTTCTGGGTGCGCCCAGAAAGACGGGAGGGGGCCCAAGGAATGGATGGATGGATTTATGATACCTTGTGCGATTTCTTCCGACTTTCTTCTATGGACATTTACCACTTTTTTTGTGATTCCCCCCAAATTGGTGGATTTTTATTGGGCACATGGTTTTTTGTGGAGGGATTTGAAATATCTTGGGAAACTCTGTGGGATTGTCTTTGCTGTTTTACTCTTCACTTCTATGTGCTGTGTATCCTATATCAAGTCCGGCGCGGCTTGATATGGCGACCAAGCACGATTTTATAGGGAGGGATGGCAGGCGGAGGGAGGGAAGGGAAGCGGGCATGCACATACTCGACATACCATTTTACTTATTGGATATACCATCCAGTCAGTCAAGTCAGTCAGCCAGGTCGTCGTGAGACGCGGAATGGAAACGGGAAGGTCTATGGGCAAGGGGGAATTGGGCTTGGGACTTTGGGGAACTCATGGGATCGATTCACTACGTCAAGAGGAGGAATGACACGGGCTGGCTAAGGTAGCTGCAGTACAGGAACAGTATATTGGTATGGTATGGGTATAGGGTATCATTTCCACCGCTTTGCTTGCGCAGCGGTCTACAGAGCGAGAGAATGAAACACAAGGAGGTTTTTTATTTCCTTTGCAAAAACGGAACTGCGTCCCTCTATCTTTGACCACTGTTGTCTCCTCTCTTCCGATGCCTTGGATACTTGGACGAGTAAGCGGTTGCGTTTGAAGGCCCTGCTTTCGCTCGCTGGACCCGCTGGGCTTTAAGTACTTGTGTTACTTTGCTTGTACGTGTCTCTGAACGAACCAACGAGCTTGCTTGACGTTGGTTTCGTGTGGTTCGAGTGCAGGTCCGATAAATATAGGTCCTGTACCCTGTGTGACTACCTACGTACCCCGGGCCATGGAGGAAGATCTGGGGGTTGTCTCAAAAAGACTTTCTACTGGGGCAGAGACAAGAAGGAAGAGGGAACAAATAAATTCCTTTCCACTGGATCTTGATCACACATGTATAATGCTTATTATGCTATGTCACTGACATTTGATACATTCGCCAGCTATAAACAATATCCATGGAATTCACGTGCCATGTCAAAAACAACTATACACATATTCTGCCCATAAGTGGTGTGCGCTCGCTCGTATCTGCCTCCCAAACACCATGCCCAGACATGCCATGATAATCTAATATACAATTCTTTTTCATTCGCAATCCAATCCCATTTCCTTTCCAACCTTTTATTCATGCAACCCTTTCTGACCCGGGCAGAACCATAAGCCATAAGTCAACGGGTCTGTTTGACCTCAAGAGGGCCGTCCGCTTGGTCTTCGAAGCCAGCGCTTTCCATGCTTTTCGTCTAAGATATGAAAGCTAGTAGTGTAGGGGTTATCCAGGCGATGTTCTCGTTGCAAGAGGCGCGAAAATACCATCTGATTTGTCTTGTTCCCAAAGAAAGTGGGTTCGAGGATGAGGCCAGAAACAATTCGTCGTAGCGGTAACCAAGATGAGAAGGTCGAGGCAGTACGCGGGTGCGTTCCCTATCCAAATCATGATCCAACTGTTGAGCCATCACAGTCGGGAATCTTTAAACCAGGCTTAAGATTTCTTGCAGGGTCCATCAAACCCCATTTGTCCTCCCATTGCTGGGTGTCGGTATTATAGACGACCTTCCAAGGTTCATCAAAGGCTTCAAACCTGTGCTCGAACATCAGAACCACGACTGTGCGATGCCAAAAGGGAAGAGACTCACCAAAAATATTCTGTGCCGTTTTTCAGGGCTTGACACACCCAAGAATCCATAAATGTGTTCATCTCGTCAACACCAGCAACGGAACCACTCTGCCCAGGCTGGCATGATCCATCAGTACCACCGCAGTCTTTCCCTCCGCCACTCGGCCAACCGGTTTCACTGATGAGTTGCTTGACGGCAGGCATATTCTCGGTCAAAATAACATCATGACCCTGCCAGAAGTCCCAAGTCCAAGCAGCCGCCACGTCTGCTGTCACACCGGCGAAGAATGGGTGAATATTAGACATGACATAGTCGACCGCCTGGACCAGTTGCGAATTCCAGTTGTCGCCGAGATCAGACGTGGCAATTGGGAGATCATATCCCAGCGACGTGAAATTCGTTCGAACATTATTGAGGTAAGTAATCAATTCCTGCTCGGACTGTGCCTTGTCCTCGCCCGCACGGTACAGAGCCTCATTGCCGACAATGACGCCTTTGAAGATAGACAGATCCTTGGTATTCGCGAGGATTTTGTACATTTGATCCAGCTGACGGTCGATAGTGGTTTGATTAGTGTCAATCCATACTCCCATCCACAACTTCATGTCGGTAAGCTCAAGTCGATCAATAGCATGAAGAACCATCTCCGTTTGATTACAATCTGTGCCGTAGAGCCGAACAACATTGGTGAGCTGTGACAACACTGCCATGTCTCGAGTGACGTTGTTTTGTGAAGGAGGATAGGTGTCGCATAGAGGATACTGAGTCCCCCAGGGAGTGTAATCCATCCCAGGAAATACCTTGTGTAGATCCGCATTGTTCATCAGGGCCTGGATTTCAGGGGAATTCTTGTCCAGATCTCCATTCGCAGCAGTATCGTCTCCGGCATTGTTAGTGTCGCCGCTGGAACTCGAATTGTCGGAAGATTTGTTCCCTAATACGCCGCCAACAATGCCGCCAACGATTGCGAGGACGACGATAAGTCCAATGGCAACGCCAACCCACAGCTTCAGTTTCCTCTTCCCTTTTGTCTGCTCTGCCAACCAAGCACTCTTTTCCTGTCCCCTAGCCGCTTCTAACGTGGAATAAGTGCCGCTTGGGTTCGGAGTAGTTGCTTTCTTCTTGAACAGGCCTCCAAGCAACCCACCACTACCGGCCGCTGCCGCAACAGAGGTAGCTGCGCCTTTGCCGCTTGCCCCGTGTCGACTGGACGAGGGAAAACCGTCGTCACCATCGTCAACGATTGCCTGTGGATTGATACTGGCAAGATTCATTACGCTAGCAGGGTTGCTAGACTGATAAGGAAGGTCGTGGTAACTGGGATATGGTTGTAGCTCGCCTGGATTATCCAGAGGCACGCTTCTACCCGAATACCCAGATGACCTGGGACCTAGGGAAGGAGAGGGAGTGACTCTACCAGGAGTGCTGGCGCCTTGAGCAAGAGCAAACGTTGACCCGTATGAAGTTCGATCTGGCAAGCGCGACGGAGGTTGCTGGTAGGGGGAATAGGACTGAGGGAACGAGCGGGCTGCCTCGATGCCACTCTGGCGCGGATGGCTATCTGCAACACCTTGGGCAATGGAATTGATCCCTCCTCCTGCAGCTTCATCACCGTAATTATCCATTCCTGCAGTGACGTCCGAGTAAGGGCGGTAGGCTTGAGGCTCGTCTCTGGGTATTTGACTGGCGTTTGGTCTATGCGGCGGAGGGGCAGGGGGAGGACCAAAGTCGTCGTAGTCTGCGGGCGCGGAACCTCTTGCCAGGGCTCTTGGAGGAGACATATCGCTGAGCAGGTATGTGTTTTGAGGAACAGGCCGTCGTCGCGGCGACGTGGGAGGAGAAATCTGTTGATCGCGGTCGGGAGGGGAAGCGTATCTAGGAGGTGGAGAGACAAAGTCTCTGGCTGGGGTCTCCTGTTGGTACGGTTGGTAAGGGTGGTAAGACGGATTTGCATGTTCCTGTGCCTGTCGCTCCTGTGGATTCATGTGTTGGTCATCTTCAGGCTCGAACGAGAAGTTCCTTCCCCCAGTGGCCATTGTGGGCACAGCAATTGCTCTAAGACACGAGGAAAATGTTCGGTGTAGTTGCAGCGAACGAAGAGCGCAACACGCGCAACTGAGACAAGTGGGGTGACGCCTGACAGTGGCAAGTCGGTCGGTATAGGTATATACCTAGATGAAGTAGTGGTATAGATATATGGCGTACGTGTACGCTCCAGTCGGGCGCCGAAGACAATCCTAACGTGCAGGAAGGAGGAAGGGGGGAGTATTTTGGTCAGAGAGGCGCAGTCTAGCAAGACAAGCAATGGTTTGGTGAGCTGAACGGCAAGGTCAGCGGAACTAAAGAGACCAAGACTCGGAGAAGCTAAATAAAAAGACACAGCCAACCCCAAGCGGTGGGATCGTTGTACTCGTATAGACAAGTAAAGAGGAGGGAACAAGCAACAATCCAGTTTTGTCTAGAGTATTCCAAGTCCAAGTCTCTGGCGCCGGTTCAGGTTTCTTGGATTGGGAGGGGGGCGCCTCAGAATGCCATGATGCGCTCGATGGAGCAAAGTTTAGGTGGAGTTCCGTTACCTGAGCGGCCGATCGACTTTGGCCAATTGAATGCCCCGTGTTGCACCAACCCCCGTAAGTGCCCACTGGCGTCGCTGCTGAAACCCCCGAACCCCCAGCCTGGGAAACATGAGAGGATCCATTAAACTGGCACCTAGTGCCGGATGCTAGCCATGTTGTGTCACCTTTTTTAACCACGCTTTCCAAGTTCGCCATGCGCATCCTTTTTGATTTAACATGTGCCACGGGTACTACGGGTACGTACATGTACATCTCACAAGCAGTATCAAAGTCATTTTCATCTCATGTCAATTTCTCATTTCTCGGTGCTATCAGTCTGCATACAAAAGCCTCCTTCAACTTCTCCCACTTTGCTATGTCTCACAACCTCTCATCCTGCTCCTCCTGGTCCTTCTCCCTCTTGACCACCTGCCCAACGTTCTCTGTAAACTCAGACCGGAATGCAAAGGCTGACTGATTAGGGACAAACTCGAGTAGCTGTTGTGGTCTTGCATTCAAAGTCTTCTTAGGAGCAGGCTTTGGCATTCTCACGAGCTCTGTCTTCCGTTCGCGTAGCTTTGATTGGTCTTTGCTGAAGGCTATAGCTCGACGACGCTTGCGGGGGGCGTCTGAATCTGAATCTGAGTTCGAATCCGTGCTCGATTGAGAATCAGACTCCGAGTCGATTTCTTCAATGCGACGTTTAACTGGTGTTGTCGATGGTTTGGACTCGCCAATGCTCTCTAATATAGCATCAAGTTGAGTTTTTGGTCTTCCGTCAGGCGATGCTAGTCCAAGTTTTACCAGTTTCGCAAGATGCGTGTAGTGGATGCTGGCATAGCAGAAAAACTCTTCGTCGTCGCGCCAGAGCTTGGTTTTCACAAACTTGGTGGTAAATTCCGTGGAACCGCTTTGCGAAAAAGTGACATGGTGTGTACCATCCTGTCCTCCAACGCCCTCTGACTCTGGTCTTGCCCAGCAAGAGCCTGATCCAGCATTGTTCAGCAGGACTCGTCTCGCGATCTCAACTCGGATCTCGTGGTGTTCAAGGGGACGCTTCTCACGCGCGAGGTTCTCTGCCAGTTCTGTAAGTTCAGCCACATCCGTGTCGTGGGTCATTTCAGCATCTTTCTCGTCGAGATCCAACTGGGCAAATAAATAGCCAATCCCATTTTCCCGCATCACCAATCGATCTGAAACGATGATGGGTTCGAAGTTGTCTTCCGGCCCACCTGGTATCATGCGCCATCTTCCATCGAGAACATACCCCGACGACTTGAATTCTCCTTCACGCGGGTCGGTCCATAAGATCTCTTGACAAAGACACTCATTGCCCATGCGCAAGGCCGCCACATACTCGAATGGACGAGATCTCCTCATTGCACTGAGATCCAGGTCGGCACCGCTCATATCAGCATCGTATTGCTCCACAGGGGCATTGTCATATTTCTCGGGTTCTTTCAATAAGGTAATCCTCACCTGAAATTGGACATTATCTCGAGCTTGAATTTTTGTCGTGATAGCGTACCGCCCCCTAGACCTAGTTCCGTAAGTCTGCAAAGGTTGGCCTTCACCATAAGTTTCGACTGCCACCCCGAAGCCATGAATACTGACCGACATTATGACTTCCTGTTGTGTTGTTTGTGTGATTGTGTTTTCTTTTGGCCGTGTCAATATTGCTGTGCGCCCGATCCTATTGCGCGCGATCGTCAGGCGTAGAGTGTTGGGTAGAGTGTGTCAGAATACAAGACCAAGATTGTGTGATCGGGACAGCGAATTTACGCATGGCAAGCACTTCGCTTCCAAGGCAGTGCTTGCATGATGTTCGAGGCAGCGGCCGTCCTCGCTCAGTGCCTCTTTTGTCTAATTACACAGCTGCCTTGACAAAGTCGGTGGAATGAAAGCCCTGACCTTTGTCCCTCGTCAAAGACTTCAATCCAAATAATTGATACAAAGGAGAGCCGTTATGTGCCACAAAGAATGGCTTTGTTGGTGCTGCATTAAAAAGTAAAGTCTTTGGCATATCACATGTTGTTTGACAATCGGTGTAGGGAATTGCGTCTTAACGCGCTCAGCGGTTAGGTACCCCAATTTCATACCCTAACAGCACTTCAGTGTTAGTTCCTTCCCAGCCTCTGTTGCCTCCAGTAGACAACATGAACCGACAAGCTGGGTCGAGGAAAAGGTGTGATACCACTCCTGTTCGGTGGCCGGGCACGATCAAAAAAGGAACTGTCGACCGTTGCGACTGAGGCTCCTTAAGATCGTACAATCGGAGAATATCATACGACGCACAGATCAGGTGCCGCCCGTTCGGCATGGCTTTGACAGAGGTCACTGCGCCACTTCCATTTGGAAAGCGGAAAACCCTCTCAGGACCTTTCAGTCCCTTGCGCAGGTCGTACTCTTCGACTGTGTTGTTACGTCGACCCGCATAGATGAAGTTGCCATCAGGAGACCAACATGCACTCAAACACCATGGAGGCGTATTTCGTGGGAGTATCCGCGCTACCGGCTTTGACTGTCGTCGGTCCCAAACTCGTATCGCCCCGTCGATGGAAGTTGCAAGGAAGGTCGAATCGGAGGACGGCGCTGAGGCATTGTCCAGGCCATCATTTTCATCATCGCGGTGTCTTTCTAAATCGTCCGCATGCGGCAGACCATTTGCTAGCGGCTGCTCCTGTGAATTAGGCACACCATTGACCAAGTCACCGGTAGCTGTTCGGGACTCCGTGGTATCTTGGGTGATGGTTGGCTCATGGTGGTCCGATTCTGCAGAGTCGAGCATTGGATGGTCGACAAGTTCTTCGGGGTGAGGTCCGTTTGCCATAGCTCGACTCATTTCGTCATCTTCGACCCCGAACGTGTCTGTCAGATTTGCCCCATTGGCCATGACCTCTGCGCCGTCGTCACCAAATAAGTCGTCATCTCCAAATAGGGAGTCTGGAGTCGCAACGGCGAGGTCCTCACGTGCATCCTGACTGGGAGGTTCGGTCTTTATACCGTTCGTCAGAGCCTTGCCATCATTGGATGAAAAGGTGCCATTAGGGACAGAGACCTCTCCGGCTTCTGGTGGAACGGGCACGGATGACAATGGTCGTGCCTCAATCGAGGATATTTGGCTTGCACTAGGGGCAAAGCTTGTTCGAACTTGGCCTGTGTTCAGGTCCCAGTCCAGAACCGTCTTGTCCCAACTTCCAGAGAGCAAGCTTTTCTCGTCGGAGGAAAGCGTTAGGACAGAGACAGCCGAGGTGTGTTTCTGGAGCAGAGCGACCTCTCTACCTTCATCGTGTCTGATAGACTGTAAACGGATTGGTCCAGAGGCTGTCCCAGATAACAACCAGAGCGCCTGACTGTGAGAAGCAAGAGAGTAGACTGGAGATAATGTCTGAGTTGTTTTTGGGCGGGCATCCCAATTCTCCCAATAGCTCATGAGCACCCCAGCTTTTACAACGCTGTCAACAAAGGGATGCCTCTGGGCCACCGTCAGAGCAAGCTTGTTATTGATCGAGTCAACCCAGTTGAATTTTCGAATAAAGCCGTCGGATCCGCCGGTAAAAACCCATCGCATATCGGCGGTGGTGCAGACAGCGTTGATTGAAGTGCTGTGTGGAGCAGCTACGGTAGGGACAATATCATAGGACAGCGCTTGGAGGTATTCGGGAGAGATGTTGGAGGCCGTGGCAGCTCCACGAGAGGAATCAGCTTGTGTCGAACCAGCCTGCTGAGTCCCATCTTGGGTTGAATTGGGTTCGCCAGAAGCATCTTCATTGTCAGATTGCTCAGATTGGCTTTCAGCATCTTCTTCCTCGTCCCCATCGCCTTCACCATCTCCATCTCCGTCTCCATCACCATCACCCTCGGGATCTAGATCCGGTTCACCATCTCCGTCCTGGTCGCCGTCTGCATCTGCATCTCCATCTCCATCTCCATCAGCGTCGCCCTCGACATCGTCCATGTCTTGCATGGTCTCATCATTGTCGTTGTCAAAGCTGCCATCTTGTGAACGGTCGTCATCGTCATCGAAAGCAGGCATTGCTGCTGGTTACATGGTTCTGAAGAAAGAACAAATAATCGAGCGTGGCCGACCTGAAAAGGTTGAGATCCACGGAGACGGAGAAATGATATTCCATGTGACACTAGACAAACTGCACATTTGGCAGTAACAGTCCATCATTCCCAGCATCACAAGTCCTACGCTGAGACATGAGGAGCCAGGGCTGAAGAAAGTTTGATCTTGAATTGCATCCTTCAATCGGCATTCAAACAACATTTAGTGAAGTGAAATGGGTCATATAGGTATGTATGTGTGTCTTGATCCGCAAATTACGGAGGATCATAGATTACACACTAGCATTCGGGCTTAGTGAAGAGGAGCGAGAAGGCACGGAGGCGCAAGGCTTGCAGCTCAGTACCTCAGGTGCGACTGGAAGTGTGGGTGGTTGCATGTACACATTTAATAAATACCGAAGTATCTGCAGGTATGGCTTCTTCCATCCATACAGCAAACAGTGATTGAGTACCAGGCAATCGGATGTATTTCCTGCCCTATGTCTTGTCAACATTCCACGGTACATTGCCTTGTTTGCCAATCAGGTAGCAAGCGGTTACACTGCACATCGTTTCTCTTCCACCGCTGTAGTCTTTCACCATCCACCCTCTTTCACACTGCAGATTCACATTCGTCCTTTTTCACCGCTCCCTTTAATTGCACCATTGTCTCATTTTTCAATCCAACGCTCAACGTCATTAAGAAATACTACTTTGGTTCTGTGGTCAGCGTTTGACAGGCCTGCAGCATCGGGTGGTTAGTGCCTTCATCATTTGACAGCAAGGCAAGGCTGACGAGGTTTTCTCGGCGCAGCTCATGATCGCCCATCAACTCTAGAATCTCTGTCAAAATGCCACCGGGGCGTGGCTCGGACAATCGCGGTCGTCGACAAGGCATTCGTGGGAATGGTAGAGGTTCTTTCGGTATCTCCTCCTATTCCGTCAACCTCAGTCAGACAGTAAGAGACGATAGCTGACGGAGACTGAAACAGGTGTCTGCAATTCCTTTGCTCCTCTCGAAGATGGGCGTGAGTGGGCGCGTTCTACCATTCTTGAAAGCATCGTGACTTTGGCCACAATCATCTCCCTCAACACCTCACTATCCTTATGGAGTCGAATATTGCTAATTTTGATTTCCAGAAATGAACGCCGAGCTTTCAGAGCGTTTCAGGGGCTCAGAACGCCGCACAACGACGCCAAAAACACACGACAGTGCCCCAGAAAGCAGCCTTGAGCTCACACTGAACCTTCAGATCCGCGAATATGTCTCTAAGCAAGAACAGACCGAGTCGACCGCAAAACCAGAGACCTGGCTTTCGCAACCTGAGGTACCAACCAAGGAAGAATTGTCGGTCACTTGTAACGACCTCTTACCGAACAAGGTTAAAGGGCCTTACAAGAACACAGAGAGATACCTCAAGGGACATTATGGACTGCTCCGGGAGGACGCCGTGGGCAGTCTTCGCGATGCTGTCCTCGAGTTTTGTGAGAATATCTCGAGAGACGAAAACCACAAATACTCAGTGTATGAACAAGTTCATGTCACTGGGTTCACATTTGCTCGTCGCGGGATTGCTGCCAGGATCAAATTCACTACAAGGCGTGCCAAGCGAAGAATCAACTGGGAGAACAGCAAGAGACTTGTCAGTGGCAGTATTGTCGCTCTACTTCCTTCTGACAAAAAGCCTGTTGACTTGAACGACATGACAGTGGCTGTTGTAGCTGCGAGACCTTTGGCCGGAGTCTTATGCGAGCCTCCAGAAATTGACATCTATCTTGGACGAACCGAAGACATTCAAATCGATCCTCAAAAGGAATGGATAATGATTGAGGCCAAACAGGGTTACTTTGAAGCGTACCGTCACACCCTGAGAGCTTTGCAAAAGTTAAGCCAGGAGAAGTATGTCCATTATCCACTTACGAGCAAGGTTATATTTCCTCACTGACATGTATTAGATTTCCACTTTCAGATAACATCTGCCTCCTTTCTCCTAATCCAGAACCCCCGGCGTACATCCAAGACAACCCTATTCTCGATCTTAGCTCTGCGGCCCGTGACGCACAGAAAGAAGACTATACGAAAGTCAACATCACTGGTGACTGGCCGCCCGCTCCTGCTGACTCACTGGATGAGACCCAGTGGGAAGCACTTAAAGAGATTCTGATCAGACGCCTTGCCGTCATTCAAGGTCCTCCCGGTACGGGGAAGACCTATGTCTCCAAAGTTGCACTGAAGATCCTGCACGCCAATCGCAAGGCAGATGACCCTCCTATTATCATTGCCGCTCAGACGAACCACGCCCTTGACCAACTTCTGGGTCACGTTTCTCTGTTTGAACCCAATTATATCCGATTGGGAGGCAGATCGACAAATCCAGAAGTCAAAAAGCGCGCTTTATACGAGATTCGGCAGGGTGAGAGAATTGGACCCATCAAAGGTGGCCTCTTCGGTAAATCCAATAGTCTTCTAGACAAGGAAACAAACGCCATGATCAATGTTCTCGAGCCTTTAGTCTTGCCGGGCTCCGATCCCTGGTCGACGGATCAAGTGTCGGCACCAAAGGTGCTAGAGCGTTTAGGAGTACTGAATGCCCAGCAAGCCCAATCGCTTGAAGACGGTGCGACACGATGGGTGTCTGCGACTAGCACGGCTGAAGGGCCTTTGCGTCTTTGGCTTGATAATGCCTTGTTGCCTTTCGAAGTCAAATACAATAATGACAATTTTGGCTTCGACGAGATCGAAGACAATGATCTCGAATTTGAGCAGCTGAGAGAAAATGAAGACTCGACTGGCGTCAATGATGCAGAGGACATCGAAATGCTCAAAGGGCCCTGGACCGAGCTACGTGTTCCATTCACTGTGAAACGACCATCCCCCACTGAGTTGGTCAAAGCCTCCCAGTTTCTCGATACCGTCACAGACTTTTGGAAGATACCCGAATATTATCGGGGCTATGTCTTCCACGTCATGCAATCTCGGGCAAAGGCTAAAATTGCCTCTATATTTCGTGAACATGCAAGAACCTACAACAGACTCGTCAAGGACCACCTTGTGGGCAAATGGGAAAAGGATGCTGTTTTCCTGCAACGAGCGTCAATAATTGGCATGACAACCACTGGTTTGAGCAAGTATCGTGCTCTGATTTCGGCCCTCAAGCCAAAGATAATTCTTATCGAAGAGGCAGCTGAGGTCTTGGAGGCTCCTGTGACAGTGGCCTGCATAGAATCGCTTGAACACCTCATTCTCGTGGGAGATCATCTGCAGCTTCAAGGACACTGTAGCGTCCCGGAACTGGAGAATGAACCTTTCTACCTCAACGTCTCACTCTTTGAGCGGCTCGTGGAAAACAACATGCCATTTAAGGCTCTGCTCCAACAACGCCGGATGATGCCAGAGTTCCGTCGTCTCATCAGTGGCCTTTACCCGAAGCTGACAGATCATCACACCGTTGTCGATCGGCAACTTGAACCTTGGGGCATGGGCTCAATCAGATCCTTTTTCTTCACTAACGATTGGTGGGAAATCAAGGACCCTTCACAATCGATATATAATCCAGAAGAAGCCAAATTCATCGCAGGGTTTTATCGATATCTATACAGAAATGGTATCGAACCTGGTCGTATCACCGTATTGACTTTCTACAATGGCCAGCGAAAGCAAATTTTGCGCGAGTTGAAAGAGTTTCCCGAGTGTAGTGGGTACGTCAACGTCAAGACAGTCGACTCATGTAAGTGGAAATCTCGATATTGAATGGCCAATCCTAACCTAGTCACAGACCAGGGCGAAGAGAACGACATAGTCCTACTTTCACTCGTCCGTCATAACAAAGAGGGAACCATTGGATTTCTGCAAAACCAAAATCGAATCTGCGTGGCTCTTTCTAGAGCGAGATATGGATTCTATCTCTTTGGCAACCCCAATGACCTTGCGTCCAAAAGCAATTTTTGGTACAACGTTCTGACTCTTATGGAAGCCGATCCTCGACGGAGCGGCAACGTTCTTCCAGTGATGTGCAAGAATCACGGCAGAACCACGCTCATGAAAACTCCACTTGATTTCGAGAAGTCTGATGGTGGCTGCTTGGCTCCTTGCAAAACTCCACTGCAATGTGGTCATCCTTGTCCTCTAAGCTGCCATCCTTACCCTCATGATGGCATCCTATGCGAGCAGATTTGCAGCAAGGCTTTAGCTTGCGGTCACAGGTGCTCAAGAAAATGTGACGAGGAGTGCTTTTGTTCATGTGAAGTATTTGCAGAATATCGAACTGTTGAAATGACGGCAGATGCACGTGTGGAGATGTCGCCCATTAGAGCGGCCGACTCGGAGCAAGGGACGCTGAATCCTCGCAATATGCCATCAAACGGTCAGCGGCTTCCCATACATGGCAGCACATCTTGCTTACTTCACCAGGGTACTCATCTTATTAATGGAAAGGATGTGTTTCGTCAAGCTACGAAGCTGGACTCTCCCATCAGCCAGAACGTCTTCGCAGCACACAAACCGGCTCCCAGTAGGCAGAGACGTCAAGAGGAATGGCAGGAGTATGCCCGACAGCGAGGAGGCCCTGTTCTTGGCGATAGACGACTGGGTTCACCGAGTCGCTCGTCGTTACCCCAGCAGGCAAGCCCTGGGAGTGAGCCCAAAGGCTTGTTGAAAGTGCCGTCCGCCAATACAGACATCAGCGTCATGAATAATGACAAGCCGAAACACCTACACAAGGATCAGCGTAGCCAGGCAACCATCCAACTCCCCTCATATCTGGAAAATTCGCCTAAAAGATCTGCGAGACACGACAGCACCGTCGAAGAGAGAGGCGCCTCGCTGAACAATAAAGGGGATGATCGTGTCGCTAATGTCCGCAATCCTTGGGCAAAGTAGAGATCGAAAGGGGCAGGGAGCAGTGCAGTATGTAGCAGGCTGGAAGTGGACGGGATTGATAAGTCGAATTCAAATTGGCTGGGACCAGGACATGCGCATCTTGGCACTTGCAATGGCAAAACATGTTGGTGAAAAGTAGCTTAAGCTGAGAATGTGAGTGCTTGAGTCGGTAGTGCTATGTGCTGAAGGCTCGAACAGACGATCCTCTCGAGATGCCCATGCCAAAAGCCCAGACAGATTCTCCGACAGGGTCAGTGCCTCCCGAGTCGAAGCGTTCAGGTTCTCATACCTCGCTGGCATTGTATGTGAGTAGATAGGCATCAAGACCCTGCGATCGTTGATCGGTGACAAGACACTGAGTGAAGACAAAAGAATACCGGTGCATCCATTCATATACTTTTCATGTCTGTGACCTAGATAACTATCTACACTCAACCCTAAAGGAGAAAGAATTCGTACACGAGAGGGTATTATTACGCTGAATAAGAAGAAATCCCAGGCCCGCTCTGCCTTATTTGCTTACTTGGCTTGCAATAAATACACGATTCAAATATGGAGGGGATGGTTCTCCCCGCGGCCGTCATTTCCAGACATACAAATATCCGGGGTAGCATCGCAATGCACTCCCCCCTCTTCCACAATCGACAGGGCGTTGGTCCAGAGACTCTCTGTTCGCGGACCAAGACTTTCTTGCTTGGTGGGCACGGTGTCGTCTTCTGGACACGGACGCGGGCTTTGTTTTTCTCTTACGAGGCTCGACGCCGTGGCTACCAGATCCGTACTGCAATCAGCGTGCTGCGCCGCATCCCGTGGTTGCGACTTGGTTTTGTAGGGGCTTGGTGCGATGTGCCACGCGCCAAGGATGGATCGCGACTCGTTGAAAAGGCTTCAGCCGCGCCATACTGGCAGCAGTGAGATCTGGAAAGGAAAGGGACCCTTCAAAGTCCGATTGCCGCCCAGGTTTCTACCCGGCGAGAGGTATCAAAAATGCACCCCTGCCCCCGGACCCACGCTCTCGGAGCGGCTGCGCTCGAGAGGTTTTGTTTGAGAATCCACCTGTACATTCCATCCACGACGATATATGTACTCCGGGCGCTCATAGCATGACCAACCCCATAATGACGGCGAGTGCAGTGGTAAGGTAGCCGTATCGGTTCGTCGACAGTTCTATCGAATCCGATGTCAAAGCCGTCGTGGTGAAAATGAGGTCGCTGGAGATCTGGCTCGAGTTGAAGCAGTTGCTGGCGTTGACTTCAGGAACGTCTTCGGGTTCGGCGAAAGTGATGTCCACGCAGTTGTACAGCGCGGCGCCGTGCACGGCCGTCTCGATCAGCTGGATCGTGGCATTGTCTCCGACGTTGAAGGTCAAGTTGGCCGGGAGAGGCACTTGTGGGAAACAGAAGGAGCCGGGGTAAGGGTCTTTGCTTGGGCCGATGATCTGAACGCCCGAGAGCATCACATTGGACATGTTGGGAGGATTGGTGCCGATTCCAAGGTTGATGTAGATGAAGGCGGTTCCGTGACCTTGAAACCACCCGGGTTGGAACGCGAGAGCTCCGCCCTTCAGTGGCCACTTGGTGCGGTTTTGCGACGTAGGCATGCCGCCACCTGCAGAAATGGCGTGTCAGCCGATCATTCTTACCCGGAGAGCGCAAAATTTTGCATCTTGAAGGCCGTCGACAAACTTACAAGGATATTCCCATTGCATGCCATATGGCCAGAGGTACGAATCGCCCTGCCAATAGGCACCCAAGCCATCCGTCTGTTGCACTGTGCCGTTTGAATGTAGATTGTTTCCTCTCCAGCCAGGATATGTTATAACCGTGTGCGCAGAGACGAGGCCGAGGAAGGAGACGAAGGCGAGCACGATGCGTGAAAGCATTTTGGCAGTCTGTTTTGCTTCGTGTGTGTCCTCGTGGGGAGGTGTACGGAAGATTGCACAGTCAAGTGCTCTTCGAGGGTCTGTAGCTTTGACAGGTCGAGATCGAGGTCAAAGTGAGCTGATGGGTGAGCTGTTTGTTGGCCAGGCCGACGAGGTCGCAGTGGGGAGCTGTCTGTCTCTCGAGGTGGAGGAAGACCCTCGGCGAGCCATGGCAGCGGCCTATCCAGGTGTTATACATGTTCTGGGAATGACTGGGATATGCAGGGTGGGATTAGGTCGGGTGAGCAAAGCGCCCAGACGAGTGGAAACGCCGTGACTGGTGATTCTGGGAACGAGGTGTGATTCTGCAGGTGAGCTGTCAGTGGGTTTTCCAACAGTCCCGAGAGCGTCCCAAAGGCCGGAAAGCAGCACGAGTTGACCAAGTTTGTGATGGGCAAATTGATTCGACGGTGGCCAAGGCGTCGTGGGCGGTTCGATAGAGGTCGCCATGGTCTCTGCGGGGTTTGATTCGCTCAGCATTCCCCCGGGCGCTTATGGCGACAGGGGTCCTTAGACTATCGGTACCACAGGCGTCCAATGGACGGGCTCCTCGCCTAGACCGCGACCTCTGAAAGCCTGGAGATGCCCCTCCGACAGTCGCTGTCTTGAACCCTCTTCGGTTTTTCTCTGCGAGGTGATTTTCGACTCTGCTCCTTGCGCTCGTGCCCCTATCAGCGACAATTTGAAGTGATGGGCTTTCTCAGGCGGTTCCAAAGATTGCTTGTCTCATGATAGACAAGACCATGCAAGAACATGCAAGACCCAACGTCTTCCCACGTTCAACTTTTCGTATGGTTCGAGAACCTTAACAAGCCTTTTTAGATCTTTTAGGTCTTTTTAGGTCTTATGCCCTGGCCGGCCTGAAGGCTCATCAAGTCTATCGATCCTGGGCCCCGGTGCCGACAGTTCCTGGGAGCTGGTCTGTAATCACTTTCAACTTTGGATCAATCGCCAGGAGTTGACCCGTCCAATGCCAGTGTGCGCTTCAAATTCGGCCTGGCATCCAATAACTAGCTATGCACATGACAAATTCAGGCTTTTTCTTTCTTCAGATACCCGTAGCGCGTGGGATAGCATACTAATCCGTACCACCAACCCATATGCCCATCCACCTACACGGCTAGACTTCCATCTTCCACAGAGCCTTGTACCTGTATAGGTATTATATCGAACTTCCCCCGTAACAAATTGATTGACAATCAATTCATCCTCCAACACTCATATCCGCGCCCTGTCCGTCACTGGGGCTTCGTTTCTCTTGAAATGGCTCAAGTAAGCCATTATACCTGTCCCCGGACGAGTACATCCGTTTCAGACGTAGACCTGAAGTTTCTGGTAGCTGAATTACAAACACGGCATTCGCAATGCCGCGGGGGGAAGTATCCTACGATGTATAAAGAGAAAGTGAACTGCCGCTGACTTGGCCTCTGAATTCTCACCCTCACCCAGTGGCATTACTCCTAGAGAACACTGACACATTTACAAGTTACTACCACTACAGAAGCAGTATCAAAATGCCTTCCTACTTGGTAACAGGAGCCAATCGTGGTCTTGGGGTAAGTGGGCTCCATCCAGGGCTTCAGCTGCCTGTGTACTTACCACTTTACAGTATGGCTTCGTGAAGTATCTGGCCAAAGATCCTTCGAACACCATCATCGGACTCGTTCGAGATAAAGCCGCCGCGGATAAGAAGGCTGCTGCTGACGGTCTCAAAAATGTTACCATGGTCCAAGGCGAAGTTGCAAATGCTCAGTCTCTACTGAAGGCCAAGGAAGAAGTCGCCAAGATCACCGGAGGGTCTCTGGATATCTTGATCAATAATGCTGCAGCCATCGACAAGTCGCACCAGGGCAAGGCCTTGGACGACTTTGAGGGTGAAGCCGACCAACTAGAACAGAGCCTGATGGAGTCTTTCAGAGTCAATGCAGTTGGCACTGTACACGTCATCAACGCTTTCTTGCCCTTAATCAAGAAGGGCAGTGCCAAAAAAGTCGTCCTTATCTCCAGTGGCATGGCCGATCCCGCCCTCGTCAACAGCGGGATTGCGACAGACTCGTCATACACCATAAGCAAGGCGGCTGCTAACATGGCCATCTACAAATACAACGCGAAGTATCAGAAAGAAGGAATCCTGTTCTTTGCTCTATCACCTGGAGTCGTCGCGACTTGGGAAGAAGGAAAGGAGCCAAGCGTGATCGAGAATCTGAGAAAGAGTGCTCCTGGCTGGCCAGGGCCACTTACCACAGAGGAATCGGCAACTGCTTGTATCAAGGTGATTAGTGATTTCACTGCGGCTGAAAATGGCGGTTCATTTGTGTCTCATCATGGAAATCAGCAGTGGTTGTGAACAAATCAGCTCGAAAATTGTACATACAGGGGTAGATTTTGGTGTCGATTCACAAGGCTGACAGCCAGCCTTGCTTGCCGGTAGATCTCTGGGTAAACAATCCAAAGACTGAAATATCATTGCGATTCACATGCTCGGCGTTTGCAAAGGCCAGTAAAACACCTCAATGCTTCTGCTTTTGCAAGTCGGTTCGTTCGTGGCCCTTTGTAAAGCTGGCCCAGTCGCACAGCTACCATCCCTCCTCATCTCTCGTCCCACGGCAGTTGTGTCCGAAGAATTTAATTCGGCCCTCTTACAGGCAATGTAGCCGTCAACATGCCTCACACAAGTCACAGAAAGAAGAAAGGACCTTCCAACAAGAGAAAGGAAATACTGGATGAAGATGGATGGACACGAGTCACGAACGCCTCTCGCTCTATCAACTCCACGCTCAACCCAACATCGGGTGTGCCATACGATTTTGAACGAGCCGCCTGTGAACGGGCCCTGGCGGCTGTGACTCCCATGAATCCTGAGGCAGGCACAAGCTTGGATTCAATGCGAGCACATTTCAGCCAGATCGAAGCAAGATGGCAGGAAACAGAACTATGCAAGGCACTCGAGCGAGTTTTGCGAGAGAAAATCCAGTCCTTGGAAATGCCTATTTCGAATTGTGCCCTTCTGGGGACGGGTAGCTTTTGCGGAGACGCAATCAATTGGATCAACAGGCACGATGTGGCATACCACCAACTCGCCGCATTCAGGACTGCTGTGAGCACCATTCGAGAAGTTCAAATCAAGCAACAACCACAACAGCCTTTCCCGTCCGCGTACGCCCAAGAACCGTACTACAACGATCTCGATGCCAAGTTCCTCGCCAGCCTCGACATCGCGAAGGTTGATCACCCAGAAGCTTTTGATCTGCTAGATGAAGCGTCGTTCGCCTACTCTCCGTTTGCAGAACGAGAAGTCGAATCTCGAGTCCTGGCTCGAAAGCCGCAGATATGGCTTCATAGACCTATTAATTATTTACTAATGGTAGAAGACGCTGATGACCCAGACAACAAAAATGCACACGAGTATGAACGGACCCACGGGTGGATGATGTTGCCCAATATACTCGACATCAAAGGGTACCCTTTCCACGGCTCGGCGATTTGGTGGCCCAAGGAGGAGAGCGAAGAGCAAGAAGATGACAAAACCGATGAGGGCTGAATATTTGGAATTGACAGGTGCACCCTCGCAACAAGTCCACTACTTGATCTCTTCGCTCTGCACAACCGTGCCGAATGCATCACTCAACTCTTTCAACACCGTCTCCGTGACCTCAGCGCCACTCAGGCCCGGGATATCGCGATCCCCGATCGCATCCGCCGCCAAAACTATGTCGTATCCCAAATCACTGCCATGCCTGGCCGTGGTCGATACACATACGTGGGCCATATATCCAGTTAGAACCGTCTTCTTCCCCTTATCTCCCAGGCTCTCGAGATACTCCTGCAAATCCGTGTTGACGAAGCTAGACACGGCTTCCTTGGCGATGATCTTTTCGCCCTCGCGGGGTTTCAGTTCATCAAACTCGGCCGCCAGAGGCGTGTCGGGCGTGAAAATGGGCGCCCCTGCGGGCGTCTTGTGCACCACGTGCACGATGTTCTTGCCGTCGCTGCCTGGTGCGGAGCGGTATTTGTTCAGCAGCGAAGCAATGGCCTTGCGCGTTGATGCCACGTTGACGGTCTTGAGCTGCCCTTCGGCGTATCTGGGATTCAGTGTCAGATCTAGGCTCAGAAGGTGACGGTATTGGTCGCAGAGAGATAAAATGCAAGGAAAGGCAGCTTTGGGATGTTGTTTTGCTCCCTCATCTCTCCTCTCCCCAGACTCAAAACTTACTCATTCTGCGCATCGATGATGATCAAAGTACTGTCCGAGGGAGACGCCGTCGACGGTGGCGCCCCGAGCATCTCTCTCATCGACTTAACTTGTGTTGCGGATGCCATGATTGACGTTAAAGGTTGAAAGTACCCAGCTGCCGAATCAAGGATTGGTAGGTGTGAATGTTAATGACGACAACAGCGATGACAGTAAGGTATTCTGTTGATAGATCGATCGATCTCTCAATAACTTCGATGTCGGTTTCCCAATTGCCAGTACTCTTTCTTCTACCTCGAGTTGAAATTAAAGGGTTCAACAGAAGTAATCCCACCGAAATGCGACGAAGCGTTCTCTTTTATACACGTCTAGAAAACTCTCCGTTCCAAAGCGTACAAGCCTGGTTACAGATGTAGATACAAATTCCGCCAAGTCAGTTTGCAAAGAGCCCCAGACAGACAGCAAAATCAAATCAAATCCTCCTGCCTTTTTCTATCGACCCCTTGTGCAGAGAGAGTCCATTCGCCATGCCGCCTCAAAGAATGAGGAAATGATGCCATGAGTTTTGACCCTTTAATCCGCCGCGGGATTTCGCCTCCCCTCTGGCCCTATGTCCTGGTAACAATCCGAGCTTCTTCTTTTTCGCTTTTTTGCCCCTCACCCGCCCTTGGGGAACATGGACCAGCGAGATAAACGACTCCAATTAGGAAGTTTACTCCGTACTAAAATAGAGCATTCTTCTCTGCTCACCCACTCGCCCACTCACCCACCTAGAAAGACCCGAGGCGGGGAAAGAGAGAACCGCATTTTTGTTTTTGGCGTTGCATGATATCCGCAAGGAGTACTACCGTAGACAGGAAAAAGGCCAGCTTCGTTCGAAACCTCGCGAAGTGGCTTTTGTGCTTTGAGAGTCGATGATTTGAAATCTATCTACGCCCGACCGAACGAGTCCGCGTTGAGATGATGCGACCTTTCAATGCTGCCGCTTCTAAACCCTTGTAGGTGGAGGGGCAAAAGTCCACGATTCATGGCAGTTGACAGCGAGAGATATAGCCCCATGACGTGGTAGTCACAGAGTGATATCCAGTTGCCTCTCGTCTACTAGACATATTGACCGGTATCTAGGGGAGGACCCCTAACATTGTTCGAACAACAATTCAAGATGGCCTAGGCTTGGAACTTGAAAATACACTTCGTGGCAACAGAATGTTTAGAGAATCCAATCCATTCAACACCTACGGACCTATCCTACCCTATATCCCCACAAGCGTGGGCAAGAATCTGCATACTTTTTGTCATCGACCTCGGTCGGTCTGCTGTCATGTACACAGGACATTGTCGAAATACATCGTGAGCCGATGAAATGGTGAGTAACAAGGCTCGAAATGTCTTTTCCTGAGATGCCCGCCTCTACATTAATCCTGCTTCCCTTTCCCCTTTTCTCCTCAAATCAACCTGTATCTACAATCTTGAACCGTGAATGATCTTCATGTCGACAATCAACTCACGTCCACCATCGTTGATGACCAAGACGCGGACACTGCCTCGGCCCTCCGCAAATGATCGTTGGATGCGACCGAACAGGCCGTTGTTGTCAATGACCTGGAGACCCTGCTTGACATCGCCAGTCTCGGTCATGCAAACAACTCTCCCGGACTCACGGATGTCCAAGACACGGTACTGCTTGAAGACAGGTCCCAACATCGTTTGCACAACCACAGAAGGAGCAGGGTTGCTGATGAAAGAGGTCTCTTCATGCAGTTGGCGGGTGAAAAGGTCTACACCCAGGTAGCGGTATTGACCAGTCTGAGAAGACATGGTGATGCGAATGACCTCGGAGGGACGGCCTTGTAAAAGGAGAATGTCACCAATGCGGATGAAGTGGCACTGGATGGGCACGCCGCGACCACCGAAACGTGGCTCGACTAGGCGGACTTGGTCAACTGCGCCATCGCGGACGCGAGTTGGTCCTGTAGTCTCGCGTGTGTCAGTCACCACAATTTCCTCTCGAGAACCACCGTCATGGTGATGGTGATGGGAGAACGGATGCAAGACACGGTCTGCGGCACGTTCGACCCCACGGCGGAAGCTGTGGTATTCACCTTCGTCGTCGTAGTAACCCATGTCTCTTCTTCGGATTGGTTGATCGAGTTTGATCTCTTCCTTCTGTACAGTAATCTCTGGTCCGGTGGGGCGGCGACGGTCGTCCTCGATGTCGTAAGTTACTGCCTCTCTCTGGACAGTGACGTCGGTTCTGGCTGGGCGACGACGTTCGTATTCAACGTCGTAGGTAGGGTCGACGCGTCTGCGGTAGTCCCGTTCAGTGATGTCTATTTGATTCTCGGCAAGCTGGTCGTAAGTTTGACGGCGGTCGTAATCAACTTCAACGTGATCTCTGGTGTCTCGGCGGTCGACTTCGATGTCAACGTTGGTGCCTCTGTACTGAGTAGGTCCTCGGTAACTGTGGGGGGTAAAACGTGTTAGTGGTCAAAGCGTCCAGGCACGCAACGTGGAAGGGCACAGGCACACGTACTTTTCTCGAGAGAGTTCTACTTCGGGATAACGGCGGTCACGTTCCTCGTAAACTCGGACGTCCTCTCGTTCGTATCGTTGATCGCGGCGTGGACGGTGATCTCTGATGGAGACGTCGACTTCTTCCTTGGAGAATCGAGTATCTTCCCGTCCGACGCGCGAGGAGGTTCTTGGTAGCTGTACTTCCCCTTCTACCTTTGTGACGGTAGTTTCTTCGGCAGAAGCGTCACTCCTGTACGTTGACGGGAAGACACTCGGTGGGATGGGGACTCTGGCGTCAAAGTCCAGGTTGACAGCGTGAAAGGCGCCTCAACTCTCTTCTCCCTTTCGGCAGTTGAGAGTCAAGACTGTTTGGGGAAATGGACTGAAGGAAAGAGTCGTGGAAGGGATGAGGGTAGCTTTGAATGGTCAAAATGCAACGCTTAAGCAAAGACTTGGAACAAGTTCAAGGTGGCACAGGAATGCAGATGGATGGGTTTTCAGGTAGAATGGAGGAAAGAAAAGAAGTCTGAGGCAGGGGCCGTGCAGAGAAGGGGAAATATAACAACAGCCCAGGTGGAGTTTTGGGGCTTTGGACTTGGTGGCCCGGAAGCTCAACAACACAAACAACTGGCCGGGCAACAGCGCAACAGCCGAAACAGCCTCGCTCTTACACTCGACGCGTTCTTCACGCTATCCCAATCAAGTCAAGCTCTGCACCGGTGCAATTTTAACCGACTCCGGGACCCTTCGCTTGTTGACAGCCGTGAGGTCAACTTCAAGGTGAAGGTGAAATTTCTCTACAAAGTGCAGTCTGTATATCTCTGCAGTGGCTGCTCTTTTTTCCATCTTACAGCTTGAATCTGGTGAACCCTAGCACCGCCCAACCACCCATACTCTTCCAGCACACACCCTGTGCCGTGCATAGTGTGTACCAATGGGCTTCCCACCCACCAATCCCTCATCCCAGCCTCTTGGGCCCAAACGTCGTTTCGTGTATCGTGGCTATTGGCCTCGTGTTACTCCCAAGCAGCTTCTCATGTGTCCTCCCGCCTTTCCGGGATCCGTCCGCTCCTCTCTGACAGCTTCTGGCCGAACCATTCGATAATTTGACATCAATAGAGGAGGACGTGTTCGAAGTGTGGATGGTCGAGCCGTCTGCAGTTTCTCAGCTGGCATGTTCCAGCTAGCTGCATTGGCGCATTATGCATGCAGGTAGCTCCGGATTCATGCACCTCGCAACCCCCAGGCCAGGCAAAATCATACAGGGATGCGGGTAGATAAATTCAAAGAAAAAGGTTCAGTGCATGTGCACTTGTCAACGCTCATAATCTGGAGTGCTTTTGGCCCTTTTGTCGTCTACAACCGTCTATCCAGATCCCAAGGCTTTTCATATTAGCCAACCATTCCACGCTCACAATGCTTGATCTTCGTATTCAGAAAATACACAGCCCGGTGCGCCTCGCTATGCTGGTGAACTCATCCCTCCTCGACCGCTATATTCTGCACCCGCCCAGGTAAATCGACCCTCGCTTCTAGTGTCTTTGCACGCAGTTCCATTCATACTGCAATTGTGATTAGCCAAAACTTCAATCCTGCAGATCACACCATGATGAACTCACCACTCTCCCGTCTTCATCCCCCGTGTACACCACCTGTGGCATTGCCAGGATGCAACTGATCCCTGCATTCACATTTGCCCCGTCATCCCGACTGCTGTCAGCATGGTTGAGCTGTCGAATGAGCTCCAGTTCGAACTGTCCCCCACGCACCACCTTGCTCCAGACGCGCACTTGTCCCCTCTTATGCCCGGTGAAGACGAGGTCTCTCTCCATCCACTCGTTACCCGCTCCTTCGTAGCATGCGCAGGACATAATGCTCTCCTGTGAACGATCTCCAGAATCTTGTCTGAGAAGCAGGTCGCCATTCAGAGTATACATGCTGATTTCATGTCCATGGCAGAGCACAATGTTACCCGTCACATCATTGATCGCGGCGCACTGAACCGCCGATGTGGCGTCTAGCTTACGGATAAACTCGCAGCGATTAAGATCCCATAGCAGCACTTCTCCGTCAGCCGACGCCGAGAGCAATGCATTGAATGATCGCGAAATTGCCAGTACACTGACCGTCTTCCGATGCCCGAACAGCGTCGCGCGGGGGTGTAATTCAACAGTTTTGCCACTTTCGACGACGGTCCACACAGCAACAGCACAGTCCGTCCCGGCAGTGATGAGTGTCTTAGAGTCCGTGAACAAGGCACAAGATAACTGTCCAACATGCAAGTGCTCAAACAGCCCGATTTGTTTGCGGCTTTCGGTGGAGTAGAAACGTACACTGTTGTCTGAGAAACCCCATTCAAGATATGTGTCATAATCTGGCGGTATATTGAGTCTGAAGGGTCCGGAGCAGAGTAGCCGGTCGGATTTCCACGAATATCTGAGCGAGGCCACGCGTTCTCCAGTCTCTAACAAAGTAGACGGAAGACGAGTTAGCGACTCAGCAGCTGTGTCAAGCCGCTTGTATTTATGCCGGAGATTGTCTCGTGCGGTGTGAGGTTTGGTGAAAATCTGGTACGGTGTTTGTCCAAAGTTATGAATAATGCCGATGGTAGCAAGACGTTCCATAGGGTCACTGATGCTGTCCAGGTCTTTTGCCCCTTGGTAAGAAAGGTAGTGGAACACATTTGCAGCTTCTACAGCTGCCTCCCCCTTTTGCTTGTTACCGAAGATGAGATCGATCCATTTGTGAAGGTTGCGGCTAACAAACGGACTCTCTAGCGCCTCCCGCTGCTTCGCAATGAAGATATGAGGATCACCCTTGGCCCAGGGTGGAAGTTCGACATTTCCGATTGCCTGCGAAGTTTGTCGAGTTCCAAAATCAAAGTTGTTGATATTGACAAGGAATTCAGGTAAATAATAAAACTCGGGCGTCAACTCACGCACATCAGTCATGTTGATTCGAGAGGCGGACTTCCAAGCTCCTTCGATTGAGAAGAACATGCGGTCTGGGTGATCGAACGTCCCACCCTGTAAGAGAAGATACGATTTGACAAAGGGCTGTAGGCGTATAAGGTACGATGTAACGATCATCGCTGACGAGTAGTGTGTGCCATAGTGAAATGCCGGTGTGCCACTATCTCCCATCTCTGCGAATGTCTGGTATCGTTCCCGGAATTCTCTTTCGCGTTCCTGTGTCTGACAACCCATCGGTTTCGAGAGGTCTCGAAATGTTCGCGGATCCGTGAGATCAAGCTCTTCACTGGTGTAATCGGCGATAACCCACGGGAAAACTGGATATTGTGTAAGGTCGTTGTAGGTCCTTCCAGCCATTGTGTTGATAAGCATGAGATAGTGGAAGTTCGATAGTTCTCCCTTCTGCCATTTCCGAGTAGCAGTGAGATAATTCGACTGCTGACTAAACACATTTGCAAACTTGGAGCCGAAAGACTGCGGCTCGTCGTCGACACTCCGCAAAGTCTCCTGCCGCCACGCTGTTTCCGAGTGACTGCTTTGTCCGGTAGAAGACGGCGCTTTAGTGCTAATGAGGCCATGCAAGTCATTCCGAATTTGAGGGGAGATGACAGTTAGCAAATAGCTTCGACCGTCGCCGAAAAAGATCTCAATTGCCACGTCTCGGAAAAGGAATCGGCGTTTCGAGACGCTAATGATCTCAGACCATTTCCAACTTCGCGTGCCATGCTCGTCACTGCGCGACACAGTTTTGCGCTCGGTAACATCACGACCTGAAATCATCCGCACATAAGGATCACGCTCCTCTTGTGGTGCTTGCCACACATTCACGATCTCGCCATCGGCACGTTGGAAAAAGTTGTCGAGAATGTAAATGTAGTCTTTGCCAAGAATGAGTAGTCCCTCCACGGCTTCCAATCCAAGGATGCGTGAGATGTTGGCAACGTGCTTAACCTGATCACCGCGGTGAAGACTGCGCATAACTTTGCGGTTCTTGTCTTCAAAGTCATCAAGTTCGGCATTAGGATCCTCCACTAATTCAAAACTGTCCTCGCCTTCAACGGCATCACTTTGCTCCTCACTACCTGGTTCTTGGCCTGTGGATGACGCACTTTGTTCCTGTAGCTGAGGGAACGGTTCGGTGCTACTCTCGATCTGCTTTGGAGTATCGACGACTGGGGATGCACCACCTGGGGTAACGCCTATCGACTCGGCTGTGGACATCTTAGTGTTTCTTGTGTCCAGCCGCAGCTGAGGCATCTCTGATCCTTTCCTCTTAGGCTGCTGGTCCTCTTCCGCGTAGGTAAAGTCTTCGTGTAGTCGCATCCGCATTCGATTTCGGCCTTCTGTTTGATCAAGTCGCCATTTCCTCGCTTTATCAAGGGCGAAAACGCCTGCCGGCCTACTTGTATCTCTTTGCATGCGGCTGAAGCTGGTCTCGGTGTACAGAAGATCATCTTGTTGATCTTGGAGTAATCTCTGATGCTTGAGGTACTCGGACGAGTAGATGTTGGAAGTCCAGTTTTCGAATGCGAGCTCGTGTCGACGAATGAGATCGTCACGGTCGGCTTCTTCACGCGCCCACTGTTTGACCTTCTCCCGTCGACGTGCTATCCTCATTCTGCCGTTTTCTTCAGTCCTCTTGTTCTCCGATGTGACAAAAGTTGTCCATTGCTTTGATAAGATGTCAAAGAACAAGGAATCCAGATCGACTCGATGCTGATCGACCCAATGGAGGAACGTCTCATTATCAAGTTCTACCAACTTCGAGAAGCCGCTGACCAAATCTGCCTGTTCTGAGCTAACGTTTTGTCCGAAGATTGCTGCTGCTTCATCAGGCTTCTGGACAAGGATGATTCTCCACAAGTTGGCAGCTGCTTCGCGTACAGTATTGGTCTCAGATGTAAGGTTGGCATAAAGGAGATAGCAAATCAGCTGCAGATGAACCGATTGCGAATCTTCACCGGAGAGCAGAACTGTTTGCCAGTAGGTTAATTTCTCGAGGAATGGCAACGAATCATTGTCATGGATAGACGAAAGGCTGAGAAGAACTGTGCGAAAAACGACTGCACGGATGATGGCAATTGTCTGGGCGCAAAGTCGTACTGGTTTCAGTTTTGCAATATCGGGACGCTGCAGATATTCCAAAATAGATCCAGATAGATCCAGTACAGGATCCGCCCCGCCAATGAACCAACCTTCAAAAAGAGCTTCTTCGAGATGACCAAAAAGTCTGGCGAGGTTTATCAAAACTCTAGGCTCCGCGAGAATCCGTTGGTCCAGTGCGATTTGAGTCGACAATTGAGAGACCGTGTTTCTCAAAATCCACGTCTCGAAGTAAGATTGGTGCTCAACGAAGCCAGGTGGTGTCTTCAAGAAAAGGCCAAGCCCAGGGAATTCCTTCCGGACCAAGATCTGATCCATGAATACCGATATGACAACTTCCAACAAGCTTTGAACAATCGAGTGCCCCTCATGCAATGCAGGCATTTTCCCTATTCCAGAACTGCTTCCACTTGATCCAGATACTGCTGTCGCGCCGCTCGAACCATTCGAATGGGCATGGTCCTTCGTGACTAGGACAAAAGACGAGCCTCTTCGAAGTGTCTTCCCTCTGGTTGCCGTGGATGCCGTCTCAGCATCGCTTGTGCGAATCACAGGAGGAGTCGTGGATAATGGATGTACAACGACATCACCACCGTCAAAGGTAAGCATTGAGTCTCGGGCATCCAGCTCGGTCTTGGCCTCAACCGTATCAGAACCAACCACGACAGGGAAAAGAACCGATAGAAGATCTTGGATGTAGGACGAATTCACAGCGAAATCTCGAAACTTTTGAGATCTTGTATGGAGATCTGCCAGAAATCGAACCACAGTGTTGAATGTCTCGATGTGCTGATTTGTGACGATGGTTAAAAGGGGATTCGGAGGAGCCATTGTCGACATTGACAATCTCTCCGGAGGACCAGTGGAGTCCTCGAGTGGCGGAGCTAATAATGCTGCAGCTTGATGCTTTTTGGACGATACGATGGTCTTGAGACCACTTTGTAGCATTCCCATAATGACTTCGAGGATTTCTGGATAGACAACAGACAGCTCCTTCTTGTTCGCAAAGAGGTCAATGAAGCTGAATAAGTCAAATGAGCGGTCCAGGTCTAGATTTGCGACATCCAAGTCAAAGAGCACCGCGAACAGAGCAGGCCAAAGTGCTGGCAGGTGCCACCATCTCTTCAAGCGGTGAGCCATAACCGTGAAGCCAGATGTTTTGGACGTGTCTTTGAATTTTTTAACATAAGTGTCCCCATGCACAACTAGCAATCGGGACAGTATCCTCGCGGACAGGACCACAACTTCGGGCGAGGTCTCGGACAGAAGATATAACAGCCACTTATTTGTGACTGTTTTGGCGAATTTCTTGATCAAGCTATCATCATCTTTCCGACACAGCATTTCCGAATAGAGACGCAAGACTTCCATTCCGATCTCAAAGTGCGATAAGTTGGATGTCGACTCATCTTTAGGGCCTTGAGATGAGCCAGAAGACGAGCTTCTTTGACGAGCTTCTCTGCGAGTAGGCTTCCGGACCTGTAACCCCATATTGCGCTTATTGACCGAAAATGTCACAAAGAGTGCTAGTGAGCGCAAAGTTTCTGCGGACAAGTTCTGCGGCAAGAGCACTTTAATGGTTGCCATATACTGTGATATGATGGCTCGAACAACCGGTTCTGATTTCAAAGCCTCCATCAATCGCTTTAAGACTCTCATTCTAGTCAATCTCTTCAGATTGAAGCGTTTGTATTCACTTTGCTGTGCAAACACAAGAAAATTGTCGAAATATAATTGCTGCACAGGAAGCGGCGCACATCTCCAAAGGCTGGTATCTACCACTAAGACTTTGTAAGCCAATGGATTGTTGATGACGGACTTCGTGGGATCTTCTGAATTGTAGCCGGTGAAAGCCAGGATGGAGTTGAGAATCCGCAAGCTCAACCCAGTTCTGTCCAGTCTCGGGGTCGGTATCGCCCATCCTACTTTGGTAGTATCACTATTATTCTGAGTGGGTAGGGTGAGCTTCTCTTTGAGGAGCATTGAAAGAATAGCATAGCCGCCGTCTCTCTCCATAACTTCGCTGTTTCGCCAGCTGTGGCGGACAGTCTCCAGTAGAATATCAACCGCAAGGGCAACTTCTTCAGTTGTACGAGCTCTTTGAACGAGTCCTAGGCCAACTGCTCCACAGCCACCTAGACGCCAGCTCGCGTCATCTAATGATTGCGGCACGGCCACGGTCGGGTCACCCATTAACATGAAAACTCCTCGGGCTTGGGTAAGCGCATCATTGATGGCAGGAACTGCGCCATTGATCGCAACCGCGTTCGTTCCCGACCGCGTGTACGCAACTAGATTCTTGGCTGCTAACTTTGAGAGAGATCTGACTAGTTGCGTTTCATCAATGTTGTTCCGGTCGTCGTTGTCTAGAATTGACGCGGGCGAGACATTGATCAGAAGTTTGTCTTCGCGGATGAGGTTGCTTGCTTTGTGTCGGATCGCCATGATAAGCTCCGATTGTTCTTCTTTGCCGGGGTGCAGGACTTCATTCCTGAGGTTCAATGCAGCGGATGCCTCGTACGTCTGGAATGACCCAAGGCAGTCCTGAAAATTGCCATGATACTTCGGCCCTAGATGATAGAACACTGCGATCAAGTCGTCACTCATAGTCTCTTGGAATAACAGAGCTGATCCCAACGACCATTTTGACAAGCAAGCCACTCCAGCAGAATTAGGAGAAAGATCTTGGGGAGTACCGAAGAAGGCTTGGATCTTCACGCCCTGCCCACGATCGTTTGGAGGTGCCGAAGGGTAATTTGCCTTTTGTTGCTCAATAAACTCTCCATCAACATACAGTAAGGCTTTTGCAGAAGAAGTAGTTCGTGGCCTTTTGTGGACAATGCAGATGTGGTACCATTGATCGGCTTGAAAAGCCACTGATTTGAACCTGACGCTAGGTCTATTGCCCTGTATTGCAGTCTGTAGAATGAGGTGATGAGTGTCCTTCTCAAGGTACGCAAGGACAAAACACGCTTGGCTTTTGTCGAATGCGCCAAAGAGCGTCGTATGAGCTTGTGGGTCGAAAGCATCGAATCGTGCCCACAGACTCAATGTGTATCCGCCAGAATCAAAAGGTGGAAACGCCCTGCCTAGAGAGCCAAGCTCGGTCGAGGCGTAGCCATGTTGAGACAGATCAAATTGCACACTTGGTGGTTGTCGGGAAACTTTGATTGCATCAAGGAGAAAGGAGGCCGCATCGGAAGAATTACTGGCTTGCTTGAAGAGGAAATGGGCGTCATCGAGGTTCGAGACGCCTTCCTGACATAATAGCAAAGCAACCTCCTTGAACAAGAGACGCTCAATCGTTGACAGTCGCTCTTCAAAGACTAGTTTCAGGACAGCGGTGAAAGCTCCTGCAGTATGCGCAGCCACAATATTGTGCCTCGACATGGAAAGCAGCTGCTTGAAGCTGAGTGGCAAGGCAAGTCTCAAATACCGTTGTGGAATTTTCCCGGCTTTAATGCCTGATGTCCAAAGTGCAAGGACAACAGTGAACATCTCCGGGACAGTGAAGTCTTCGACGTTTGCGAGCGCTTTCGCGATACTGGCCTCTGCCAACACGGCTGTCTCATCAGAGAGCAGAGTCCCATCTTTAAAGGCTGCAGACCGATCAAGGGTAGCATAGATGTCGTTGATCATCTCCACTCCAGTCGCAGCAGCGAAGAGAATTCCGAAAAACTGTTCCAGATATAGCTCATCGCCAACTTGGCACGACAGAATGGTGAAGAACTGTTCCAAAGTACACTGGAGCGACTCCCATCCTGCATTGTCTACTTTTGTTCTGAAATACCGTTGGTTCCCCTCATGCCCTTCTAAAGCCGCTCCCAGGACGCCGAACCATTGCGCAAGAGACTGAAGAAACGTTTTGATAGAGGCAGGTGGATCACAGGGAGCGGAGAAACTGTCGACCAGCAGGCGGAGGAGACGTAGCAACGCTTGAAAGCCTCCAGCCCGTCGGAAGCCACTGTGTGCGCCATGGATGTCACTGTCATCCTTCAGGAAATGCCGCAGTTGCTGGAGACAGGTGGATCGATCAAGGCTCTCCTGCAGAGCGGTGTATGAGCTGCGATCTAGTGTATCTAGAGTCTTGACCAGCAGAGCAATATCCTTGTCTTCCGGGCGAAGAATGTCCGCGGTGGAAACGGCCCGTGAACGAGTGTGAGTATTAACGGCGAGGCCCATGTCTCCGCGCTGTCCGCCTCTTGTGTGGCCGATGCACCGCAACTATGATTTGCCACGACAACTGCATATGGAGGATTGAGGGAGGAGGAATTCCGTAGATCGATACGGTCAAGCGATCTTGTCAGGCGCCGCACGAGTATTAGGCAAGGCCCCGAAAGGTCAGCATTTGAGGTTTGTTCCTGGGAGGGGCGGCGTGTAAGACGCTGAGAGGTTCCGCAGAGGAGAGGGAACAGGTGACGAGCACAGGAAAGGGAGCCGACAGAGCAGCGTGAGGTCTAGTATGTTGGCGTTTCGCAATTGAAGATCAGTTTTCACGATAGAAAAGGTTGCACTGCATGCCATCATGCACCGCAGTTGTGGAATGCAGTTTCGAGATCTCGGAGCTCGGAATGACTAGGCTATTGCAGTAGTATTTGAATGGGCTTTGATTTGCTACACAGAATGTCTTTCATTTGATGGATATGGTGCTAATCCTTCGAATTGATACATCCTTCAGTGAAGGGATCTCAGGACCTCAGATAACCAGCGACATACGTAGTATGAGTAGCTGTTCCTAACAAGCTGGGGTGGTCATCGTTACGGTTGCGATGGTGGTGGTTTTCGAGTCGAGTCTCCTACCTACAGGGAACCTTATCAGTGGCCGTGCCCAGTGGCTTGCCTTAGATAGCTAAAGTCCCAGCTAAGCCTCACCCCAAAACGCAGCCTGGCCTGCCTGTCCCCTAAGTTGCAAGCGGCAGTTGGCGGATCTGGCATGGCTTCCTTCGGGTGCCTGCCATGGCAACCCACACTCGATGCACCGGCCACCCCCAACGCCTGAGTCATGCGCCGCAGCTTGTCAGGTGCATCACTTCTGGCTCAATTCTCCGCCTCCCGTCTAGTCTAGCACCCCAAGCACTCGTCCGTCATAATCCACTTGTCGCCTGCTTCACGCTGTCCGTACAAGTACTGCTCTTCTTCTCTTGTCTCTGCATTATCTCTCCTTCTATCATCATCTCCTTCATCTTTCATCTCCTCCCGGCTGGTCGTCGAGTCTAAGAAGACTCAAACCAGTGACTTCGTAACTCTGATCAACTTCCTTCTTGTAGCTCGTCGTCATCACCTTCACCATGAAGGGCCTTCTCTTATCTCTCCTCCCACTGCTGGCGGCAGGCTCGCCAGTCCTGGTCGACACTATCCATAATGACGCTGCTCCCGTCATCTCCTCTTCCAATGCAAAGGAGATTCCTGATTCCTACATGGTCATCTTCAAGAAGCACGTCACTGAGCGGGATGCTGTCGCTCATCACAGCTGGATTCAAGACACCCATTCATCCCACGAGACTCGCAAGCTAGAGCTGCGAAAACGCAGCCAGATTCCTATGGCTGATGACACCGTTTTCGAAGGACTGAGGCATACATACAATATCCCCGGTGGCCTACTTGGATATGCCGGTCACTTTGGTGAAGATGTGATCGAGCTCGTGCGCAGGCACCCAGATGTGAGTCTATCCCTATGTTTCATCTTGTGTTTCTGGCAGATGAGCCATCATATTGCATCCTGATGGCAACTTGAGTCTGTACGGCATAATGTCTAAATCTGGTTTCCCTCTCATTCCTCCCTCCACTCTTATCATAACTGTCAGCGCTTGTTCTGAAGCTCACGTGCTCTGTTGCCTAGGTTGCGTACATCGAACGTGATTCGGAAGTCCACACCATGAATAGCACGACCGAGAAGAATGCCCCTTGGGGTCTTGCCCGTATTTCCCACCGTGACGCCTTGGGCTTCGGTGATTTCAACAAATATCTCTACACCGCAGATGGTGGTGAGGGCGTTGACGCTTACGTCATTGACACCGGTACCAACATTGAGCACGTGGACTTTGAAGGCCGTGCTAGCTGGGGCAAGACCATTCCTGCCGGTGACGAAGATATTGATGGAAATGGTCACGGTACACATTGTTCGGGCACAATCGCTGGCAAGAAGTTTGGTGTTGCAAAGAAGGCCAACGTCTATGCCGTGAAGGTTTTGAGAAGCAACGGCTCTGGCACTATGTCCGATGTTGTCAAGGGTGTCGAATGGGCCGCTAATGCTCACTCCGAGACCCTGAGCGCTGCTAAGAAGGGCAAGAAGAAGGGTTTCAAAGGCAGCGTCGCCAACATGAGCTTGGGTGGTGGAAAATCCACCGTCCTTGATCTTGCCGTCAACGCCGCTGTCGAAGCCGGTCTCCACTTCGCTGTTGCCGCTGGAAACGACAATGCTGACTCGTGCAATTACTCTCCCGCCGCAGCTGAAAAAGCCATTACTGTCGGTGCCTCTACCTTAGCTGATGAGCGTGCCTATTTCTCTAACTACGGCACTTGCAACGATATCTTCGCCCCCGGTCTGAACGTCCTCTCCACCTGGATTGGCAGCAAGTATGCTACCAACATCATTTCGGGTACCTCGATGGCCTCTCCTCACATTTGCGGTCTTCTCGCCTACTTCCTTTCCCTGCAGCCATCTAACGACTCTGCCTACGCGGTCGCTGCAATCACCCCTAAGCAAATGAAGGCCAACATGATCTCCATTGCTACCGAGGGTGCTCTCTCCAACGTTCCCGACAACACCGCCAACATCCTCGCCTGGAATGGTGGTGGCAAGTCCAACTACTCCGAGATCATTGGTGATGGAGGATACACTGTCGCCACCTTCGATCCTGAGTCTTACCTCTCCGAGAAGGCTGCTGAAATCAAAGCTGAGCTGAAACAGATCGCTACTGAGCTTGAGGCTCTTATTGAGAAGGCTTAGGGGGAATCTTGGTTCAAAGAGTCTTAAAACCTGTGTAATTCGGCAATGCATTTTGTTGGGCGGCGCATGTAAGATACACTCAATAGGGTTTTTGACTCGAATAGTCTTCGTTGATGGATGGCTGTCAGGGCCATCCCGGATGGATATCACGAGCTGGCGCTGATAGAGGAGGCGACGATACTGCTTACATACAATCAATCGAAATCGCTGGTAAATACATTTTTCCTCCTATGTGCTCTGAAATCTTCCTTGTCCCTACTCCTGATGAAAATCCCCCGCCTTGTATTGCTTGCCAAAGATTCAACCACGTTGGCGCCCATAAGTTACCCAATGCTACTCCTCCCCAGCAATGGAGTCGTCTCAGCATGCGCATCTAGTTTCCTCTGCTTCTTAGTCCTCGTCTCCTTCTTGCGCCTTCCTGCTTCTTCTCCCTCCTGGACCTCGATCTCTTCTTCCTCGTCCCGCTCCTCCTCAGCTCCTGGCAGAACCTGGAACTCACCGTCCGCGACACGGCCGACGATCCACGACCCGGTCTCAGCAGCCTCCTTGAAGAAGTCTTGATTCTCCTCGAACGTGCGATTCCCGGACTCCGGACAGTACAGGTAGGTCCACAGGCCGGCGAAGGCGTTGGTGGCGGCGAAGACGAGGAACAGGTAGTATTCGAGGTTGTTGAAGCCGATGGGGGTGAGGAGGGTGACGGCGAAGTTGGCCAGGCCCCAGATGATGACGGACACAGCGGCGCCCTGAGCGCGGGCCGTGGACGGGTAGATCTCGGTCGGGATCAGCCACGGGGGTACGAGCCAGCCGATGCCGAAGACGGAGGTTGCGAGGTAGAGGACCACGATGCCAGGGATGCCTGTGGCGAGGAGCGGGATCGAGAGCGAGCGCCGGTTGTATGCCAGTCCGCCCAGGATGGTGAGGAGCGCAAAGGATACGGAGAGCCAGAAGGCGCCGTTGGTCATCAGCTTGCGTCGGCCCACACGATCAATCACCATCCATGCAACGGTCATCATGGCCAGATAGAACAGGTAGTTACCCAGAGTGAGATATTCGGCCAGGGTGACGCCGAATCCCAGTAGCTCGAAGATCTGGCTGCCGTACACGCTGACAGCGCCGTAGCCTGTGAGGGCCTGATTGACTTGTCCCATGACGGTCACGACGGTTGGGTGGAACTGAGAGCCCCCCGGCCACAGCATGTCCCAGTATGTTGTCCGTCCTTCTTCCTCTTCTTTCTTGTTCGCAGATACGAGCTCATCGATGCGTGGTTCGACCTGTTCCTCGCCGAAGACTCGCTTAATGCTGCGTTTCGCTCGTTCGTTGTCACCATTCAGCACGCACCAGCGTGGCGTTTCCGGTAACAAGTTCGCAACTGCAAAGAGCAGGGCCGGGTAGATTTGCATTACGATAATCGGGATCCGCCACGCCCACTGGTTGAATTTGCCCAGTGTGTGCGTCACGGCCAGATTGAGGGCGAAAGCCATGTTCAACCCGAAAATGTTGGCTTGGAATTCTTGTGCCAGGGCGGTGCCCCTCGCGTCGTCCTCTTGTAGTTCGGAACTATACACCGGGACCACGGCGTCGATACCCCCTAGTATTTCGACCAAATCAAATTCTAGACCTTGAAGAAGAGAGAGCAGTGGCAATCTATCGTTCAGATGCTCTAACTCATGCACTCACCGACGCCGAGTCCCATCACGACTCTTCCAATCAGCATGACCGTGAGCGCGGCCGTGTGGTTTGCCTCCCCCCCAAACCCGGCCACAAACATCAACAGATTTCCCAAGCTGGCAGTGGCGAGACACGCAAAAATACCTGGTTTGCGTCCCCTCGCATCTGCGAATCGCGAGGCGATCACGGCGCCAACTGCACATCCCAGATAATAGACCGAGACTATGACGCCGACGAGGGGTGATTCCTCGCCGATGCCCATGGTTTGCAGGTAGCTGTAATTTGTGTTGATCAAAGACATCATACCTGGTAGGGAGGTCAGCTAGACGTGGCCCGCCCGAGATATGTCACGTCCGCCTCGCCGTGTTTTCGACAGAGGGACGCATGTATATCTCATCTCCATGACAGCCGACTTGGTGTGCTCACCTTGATCATAACCGTACAGGGCAATAGCAATCGAACTAAACATGACCACTTGGGTCTGCTTGTCCAAGATCTTTCTTAAACCGAACTCCCCCATTCTATCTTTTTCTCTTTGAATCGCTGTAACAAGCCAAAAGTAAAAGGGCCAAGTCTAAGCAAGCTGTTGTGAACAGTTCAAGTCTAACTCTTCACACCCAGCCCGGTGATGAAGCAAGGCGTCCGGGAAGTGGGAGCAAGCGAGCGTGGGAATCATGACGAACGAACAACCCTGCTTCATATGCGTAGGAAATGAAAAATCTGCTAGTCAATGGGAGAGCTGCTAAAGCCAGGAAATAGCAGTTGAACTTAAGGCCATGACGTGTGTATGGAACGGTTTAGGATCTGATGAAATGCAGGTGCGAAGGCAGAGATTGGCTCGAGGTTGTGATCTAGTGGTAGCACAGCTGCACCTCATCAGATGACTTACCGCTAACCGTCCGGAACAACGACTCAATTTTTGCAGTATCGGTAGAGTATTTCTAGATAGCCAGCGCCTTTGAGAGTACAGACATGGAAACGCATTCGAAAATGCACGTTTCTGCTTCTATGGATCAAATGCCAGCTGGGCTTGCTTTTGGGGTAACCGAAGACTATCTGCCTCGCTACCTCCACCCCTTGCACGATCTGTGTATCAAAATTGCCCTACCTACGCCCGAGAGTTTAGGGGCCGCTGAAGTCTCTCTCCCTGGCTGGGTTGACGCCTAGACCTCACCAACATCTACCACAGCCTCACGGGTTCAACATGTCACTTCAAGCTCATTCTCTGCATTATTGTCGTCGTTGTCCGGTCATCTACCTCGTACCTTATCGCTGGCAATGGTCGGGACTGGTAAGGTAATTGCCAAAGCCAAATACGTTTCTCAAACCACTGCCCATTTTGTGGAAGTCATTGCATTGGTCCCCGTCCTTGCCATCTGGCTTATAAGCGAAGAGTGGAAAGAGAGAAGAGCTATAGGCCATGTCAGGTTTCGTTGCGGTGCCTGCTTCAATCTTCGCCACAGCAGCTACAGGAAGGGCCCTAAGAATGGTCGGTGGTGGGAAAGACAACTGTCCTTGATCGCCGCTTCCTCCAGAACTCGAAAATGCCCTTATTGTACCTTACTTAGCGACATCGTCGAGGCATACACCGATATCAAAATCGATACTTATCTCAAGTCACATCCTTATCGAAGACGAGGAATCCTCGGAGACAATTGGGATGCTGCTCCCTATGTCGTCATTTTGTTGGACATGGTGTCCATCAAAACGAGCGAGCGTGGCTCAGTCATGGTAGCGTTGGGAAAGCAAGACAAAAACAGAGATTCATGTACTCAACACTACTTGACTCTAGTCGTCCACAATCTAGAACCAGGTAAGAGGCAATGGAATTGCCTGAGATATTTGATTGAGTGCCAGAAAGACAGTAGCCAGAGTCCTGGATTCTGTTAATAACTCAAGGTTGTAAAGTCTGTCAAAATGGCAGAGAACTAACTGCTGATATTTATGCGCAAGGCTGGGGTCTTTCACGGGAGTACGAAAATGGAATACAAATGTTACAGACTCATGGACCGTCTTGCATGCGCTCTTCGAAGTGCGCGGCCCCGTGTGTTTGTAAGCCCGTCATATCGTCCAGCTGGCATGGTGTCCTGTATTCCAAGGCCTTCATTTTCTTCCAAAATGTCAACGTGCCTGATCAGATCGGTATCAATCTCGTTCCTGAAGATCAAATTCGAGGGTGGTTCTCTCCAACCGTACTTGACTCTCATGTCACTCAGATGCTCTCCGATATCTTCCCCTGTCAACAAACATCCTCCATCACCTAGCTTCTCGACAATTGGACGTAGTAACCGCGCCGTGCTTAAGGGGCTGTCGTCTCGGATGATGGCCGAATTGGCAGTGGCAATAACGCATACTAATGCCAACAATTGAAGAAGCGGTATCATGCCCAGAAGAGTAGCCGCCCAGCGCCATTGTACGATCACGACTTGCGCAGGAATGGGATACCAACCGGTCACATTACGTCGCGGTCCATTATAGTCGATGGCGGCAATAGCTTCGATACTGAATTCCATAAGTCGGCGGGAGATCATGCCGACGTTGGCTGACACGTCGGGTGACCACCAAGACTCTGTGTTATAGCGTGCATATTGGTAGAGATCACCTGGTGTATAATTGAAACCTGACCAGCCAATGGCACCTGCAAGAATCTTTGCCTGGATATCTGGCATTTGAAAAATGTCGGGTGTTTCGCCATCATACAAATATTGCTCAATCGCCGATACTTTCGAGATTGTGTTGTTGCACTTGAAGAACTTCGGCACAGTGATTGTCTGGCCGTCTGTGCTTTGCAAAGCCATGACTTCAGTGCACCTTGGCCCACACGTAGAATTGAGGACGCCAATGTAGGTCATTGCTCCAGGGCCTACCCGAACCACGTTGAGCGTTGTGGGCTCCCTGTTCTCGTCGAGGTACGTGATAAAGGTGTCTGTTCCATTCCCACCATTCAGCAACTCCATTTCTTTGCATGTGGCCGCTACGCTAATGTTGCGATGGGAGATCAACGTGAGGTCTGCGTTCTGCATGTTTTGATCCTGGAAAACATAGAACATGTCGGTCCACTGATTGTTGCTATATACGATCGGAGTGCCAGGAGTTCCATAGTTCGCGACGCTGCCTTGACCAGGAGGCGTGCCATTGACAAACAGGTAGTCTTGGCCTTGTATACCAAAGAAGTTTGCAGAGCCCAGTTGCGCATCGAAAGAAGGATTCTCGTCTCCGTATATGTCGCGGATGACAGACAGGTCGGCAATGCTAATCATTCCGAACTTGGTGGTTGGGAAGTTGGAGGTGTTGAGATTGTAGGTCAAGCCGAGTAAAGCAACGAGAACTTGCAGAAGAACGTTGACCCCAAGCCACAGAATGCAAAGCCATTGAGTATGGTTCAACCAAAACCATGCTCTTCCTGGGGTCCTCACAACCCAGAACAATCGCATGACTTTTCGCAGACTTTCACAGCGCAGCAACAGATCGAATTCATGTAGAGGTCGGTATTTCAAAGCCAGTAGCCTCCATCGCAGCATGAGAGCGTATTCTCGCAAAGAGCTTGAGAGATTGTTCCCAAGAAAAACCGATATGAGCACAATTAGGGCATTGAAGGCCTTCACTTGTGTCACAGTCATGACCCGCAAGTTCCCGAAGGCTCCCAGGCACACAGCCAGAAGACCACACAAGATGAAGGAGAGAAACCATTGCCAGATGCCCACAAGGAATAGCCTTTGTCTTTGACGGTCAGGTTTGAAGTCTCGGACCGTTTGTGGAGTTGAGGTAAAGCCTCCTCTTGAAACCGAGTGCCGCCATGGCTGTCGGAAGCGAGGTGTTTCGCGTTTACTCGTAGTTCGGTCGATCAGGTTCGGAAACAAGGTATTGCTGAATGGCAAAGGGTCCTGTTGTAATTCTGCAATGGGTGGGAGGAAAGATTTCTCCATGGTACAGTCTTAGCGGGCATTATCGGAGCTTCAATCTTTCTAGCATGAGACTTCAAGGCTCATGGAGGTTGTCGAACGCGTGCAAGAGAAGGCTCTGCCGTGCATGAGGTTGACCTGAAGTGCATGGTGATGACCTGAAGTACTAGTAGGTGATTCCACATGTCTTTTGGGTTTGGTCGAAGGCAGATCTGCGAGGAGGGATGGCTCGTATTCCAGGTCTAGACTAGAGAAGCCGGAAAGTCATCGAACGAGGTACTTGGACTTCGTACCAAGACATGTAATGTAGTGACTAGTACAAGTTTCTTGTAATGGAGGGTGAGAAGTTGATTGGATAAGTGGAATGGCTTGGAGGACGAGATGGGCGAGGTGGGAGGCGCTCAGCGGCTCAGTGGGGGGTTGGGAGAGGCGAAAAGCTTTCGGTTGCGGTTCCCCGTTTAAAGCCTGCGAAAGCCTGGAGTGGATGGTGAGTGCCTGGCTGGACGGCTGTTGATCGAAATAGAAAGACCAAATACTTGTAGATACCCATATATGGCATATTGGGACTTACCGCGTGGAGTGAAGTTGCAGTGGTACTCTTGATGTCTCTTGGGTCCGCTCCTATTCGAATCCAGTGTTTTGTACGGCTCCATCAGATGCGACCTTTATAGAACACACCTAAGAAGACTGACACAAGAGAACACACCTAAGAAGACTGACACAAGAGAACACACCTAAGAAGACTGACACAAGAGAACACACCTAAGAAGACTGACACAAGAAGAACTTGCTCAAGGAAGATTTGCCCAAGAAGACACGTCATGTTCAATAGTGCCATGACTGTCATTGTGACTGTCTCGTTTTCAATCTTGACTGTGGGCCAAAGCTGGCGATCAAGTGCATTTCACTGCCGTTGCGCTCACAACCAGCTCCCTCAACCAGGTACAAGAAGTCTGGTTAGAAATTGAGCGGCTGTATTCCGAATATGATGACTGTAAATATTGATCGAGCATCCTTGGTACATACCCAAGTGCTAGACTTGGGTACGTAGAGAGAACAGTTTTTGCTTTAAAGCAGCAAACCTCAAAGGAGCGGCCTCACATTCCGCCTTTCTGGGGAAGCGAAAGGCGTGGCCAATCAGCCAGAATTGCGCCCATCAGGCGACGCTCTCCTACCAATTTTGACATCCACATCCATTCATTTCCATTCTCGATTTCTTTTTTACGAATGGCAAATTCTTACAGGCTTCAAAATCCTGCCAGTATTACACCATGGCCCAATCATATTGGCTGGACATGACGAATCGGGTAACTGCACCCGAACTCACCTGCGATACCTGGCATGCTTGGGTATTCCAGTGGGCTGTGAACAGACTTCACCTCGAAGAATCTCACACGACCGCTGTCACTCCCTGGATCACCACATTGCGTTGCTGATAACGGCAGGATTTCGGCATCTTTCTGAAGAGGTAGGTAATAGGAGAGGTGTTGCCGCCCTGTTGCCAGCCAGAGCGAGTTGCTGTATATAAAGGAGCTCCAAACCCTTCTGATGACTATGAGCTTTAATCCAGAGCACTTTCATCGCTTCTTTTAATGTAATGGCTCCTCATCCTTTAGATATTCTCTCCGCTGAGGAGACGAATGCTGCTCGTGACATCGTGGTTGGCCTTCATGCTAATTACGTGCTGAGCTTTCGTGAGATCTACCTGGACGAACCTCCAAAGCAGCAGCTCATTCAGTTCTTGGCTGCGGAACACTCTGGCCAGGAGGCTGCTCGCCCAGCTCGCCGTGCACTTGTTCAGTACGATGTCATAGGCAACGACAAGATACCAGAGTTTCACGAAGCCATTATCGACCTCGACCAGCAGAAGCGGGTTTCGCACGTCGTGGTCGACAAGTCCCAACATGCATGCTTGACCCTGTGAGTAGTACCAAGGATCGCGTCCCAAGCAAGCCGAGGACTAATGATTCACCAGTTCGGAATTTGATACCCTTGTTGACGTCTGCAAAAAATCTCAGATGTTCAAAGATGCATGTGCCGAGTATCAGCTTCCGGAAGGATTCGAAGTCATCATCGAGCCGTGGCCTTATGGCGGGCTGTTGCCAGATGAAGAGAATCGACGCTATTTTCAAGGTCTCTGCTTTGCACGAGACACTCGATCTGGTAATGCTGATTCGAACTTCTATGCCTACCCTTTGCCTTTCATACCAGTCATGGATGCCCACAAGCAGGAGATCATCCGCATCGATAGACTCGCCACCGGTGGCAAGGGCGATTCATTGGACGCAAAGACCGCCGCCAAGAAGGTCATTGATCACTGCAAATCCTCCGAATATGTACCGGAACTTCTGAAGAACGGTACAAGGAAGACTCTCAAGCCTCTCAACGTCCTACAGCCCGACGGGCCTTCCTTTTCCGTCGATGGCAGCCTTATTGAATGGGAAAATTGGAAGTTCCGCGTCAGCTTTAACCCCAGAGAGGGAGCTGTCATCCACGACGTACATTTCAACGGAAGAAGTGTCATGTACAGGCTGAGTATCAGCGAAATGACTGTACCATACGCAGATCCTCGTGGCCCCTTTCCTCGAAAACAAGCATTTGATTTCGGCGACGGTGGTGCAGGAAATTGTGCAAACAATCTTTCTCTAGGATGCGACTGCCTCGGTGTGATCAAGTACTTCGACGGAATTGTGACAACCCCCGATGGAACCGCAAAACCTGCACCAAATGTTATCTGTCTGCACGAGCAAGATAATGGAATTGGTTGGAAGCACACAAATTGGCGAACAGGACGCGCTGTTGTCACCAGGTCACGAGAGCTCGTGGTCCAATTCATCATCACTCTCGCCAATTACGAATACATTTTTGCCTACAAATTCGACCAAGCCGGTGGAATCAATGTTGAAACACGAGCCACCGGCATCGTTTCCGTCGTCAACATCGACCCGGGAAAGACCAGCTTGTACGGCAACGTCGTATCACCCGGCGCATTGGCACAGAACCACCAACACATCTTCTGTGTCCGCATTGACCCAGCAATCGACGGCTACAAAAACACCGTGGTTTCGGAAGAATCTCACCGCGCCCCAGTCGACAAGAAAACAAACCCGTACGGAAACTACTACGAAGTGCGCCAAAAGGTCATCGACCGAAGCCAAAGCTTCGACGCCGCGCCCGAACACAATCGCATCATCAAGATCGTCAACAGGAGCAAGACCAACCCCATCAGCGGCAAGCCCGTAGGCTACAAATTCACGCCTGCGGCCACGCAGCTCTTGCTCGCCGAGCCAGGGTCCGTGCAATCCAACCGCGCGCTGTTTGCGCAGCATCACGTGTGGGTCACGAAACACCTGGACGGCGAGCTGTACGCGGGAGGACGGTATACGCTGCAAAGCCAGAACGAGATCGGCGGCGTGGCCGATGCGGTGAAGCGCGATGAAGTCGTCGAGGACGAGGATGTCGTGGTGTGGAATGTCTTTGGGCTCACACATAATCCCAGAGTCGAGGATTGGCCTGTCATGTAAGTTGCCCCATACTCTTGTCGTCTCACGGCACGGTTGTTATCAAACAAAACTAACTCCCCATGGACAGGCCTGTCGAGATTCATCAGTTACATATTAAACCGACGGATTTCTTCACCGAAAATCCAGCCATCGATGTGCCTTCGACGAAGAACGAGGCTTCTGTGTTGACGGAGGGCAGGATGGTGAATGGACATTCGAATTGCTGCAAGTGAATAATATATACGTGCATTGGGGATATTGTAAGCACTTTGCGGAAATGATTACCACGAACACTCAGAATGATTCAGTTAAAATACTAGATTCTGTACTTCTGAAAAAGCTATAGAAACATTGATTGATACCTGAAGTCCATTCAAGCCGCCGCCGAAACTTGATTTGGCACCTCCTTCAAGCTCGCAGGCTCAACATAATCCTTGAATCCATTCTCTCTGAGCCTCAACTTCCTCGACTCCGCATACACAACCCTGCGCATGCGATTCGTGCTGCCCAGGGGCTGATGGACCTTGAGGCCATGCCAGCTATTGACCGTGATGCGGTCGTCCCACCAGGCGCGGAACTCCGGGATCCAACTGTCCTGGGGCTCGAACTCGATGGTGGCGATTTGCTCAAAGGGGTACTTCTTCTCGTCCCACTCGATGCCGATGTCCTCGACGGGCTGCTCGTCCAGGTTCTGCAGCAGCTGAGCGCAGAACGAGTACGTCACCTTGTGGTTCTGGTGGAACTTACGCAGCTCGCGCGAGATGATGTTCTTGGGGTCTTTGTCGCCGATGTGGAAGTTGGCTTGCTTCTTTTGCTCCTCGCCAATGGGGAACACGCCAAGTTTAGCCACGTAGTCCCCGAAGCGGTATGCGGATTGCGAGTACTCGGGCATGGAGACCACTGGTTCGATGGGTCAGTCACAGTGGATTTGGGAAAGCAGAGATGGGGGAGGGAAAATGGGGGTTTTGAGGCTACGCACTGTGCTGTGGCGGGATGCTTGCCGGACGACAAGCGACATCCTTGTCTGGACGGGCCTCGAGCTCTTTGACGAATTCTGGCAGGTCATCGAAATTCCTCTCAAGGGAATCGGCGATCTCGTACGTCGTCTTCGGGTCTCGCAGTTCCAGAATTGGGTAGTTGTTGAACGTCCAGTCTTGGGTCTTCTTGTCCTCGCCCCAGATCTTCTCACCCTCGATGCCGAAGATCTTCATGCCAATGCCGCGCGGGGCGGGCACGTTGTCCGGTAAGATCTTGGGCGTCAGCGACGAATATCGCATGATGACATCGTAGGTGCCGGGCTTCGCGAACATGCCTTGGGCCAAGTGGGGAGGGAGGTTGCCGTGCACGATGAACTTGCCTGCGACACACTGTTTGAGTGAAACTTTGTCAGCGGCGAGTGGAAACATGCTTGCTTCAGGCATGTCTTGTGCTTACCCCTTGTGTCTTCAGGTGAGTACCTCTCAGAACATGCTGGTGATCGTCAAAGTTCATCATCTGGAGCCTATTGAATTGTGCTGCCACCTCTTTGATCTTCTCCTGTTCGCCAGGCTGTTCCTTCTCGACGCCAGGGGCATCCCATTTGACGTAGTCGGGCATGGTAAGGTTATTCAGCGCTTCTCAGCAGAAACACTCAATTGGGTGTGTATGCAGCACGTAAAGAGCAAGTCTTGAAGTTCTCGAAGGAGTATGTGACTTACGGACCCAGCTTGGGATCTGCTGCCAGGATATTTTATTTTGTACGCTACCTGTAACGTAGGCATGCTTACTCCTCCAATTCTCCAGATCGAATTGGTCGATCATGGGTTCCTCCATGTCGCCGGTGGTGAACCTGGCCCAATGCCAACACGAGCTGATGCTGTCCATGACGCTGAACTGCGGAGGTGGTTGGTCTCGACCTTCTGCCCCGCAAGGTGTGTAAGGTCAATGTGTGTAGGGAATGACGGTTGCTGAGTCTTTAGTCCCCGAGGGCTTCCTCTGCAGTTCAGGAACAGATCTTGCCTCGACCCAATAAGGAGTCGAGCATTAAATATGGTCTAAAGTGGCAGATATTTGCTACCAGAAAAATGACAAATAAAAGCAGCCAGGGCAGATCTGGCCGAGGGTTTCCGCAGAGCCGAGATTCAAACACTTTGGATCTGGGTCGGCCGCATTTGGGCATTCACAGCGAGGTCAACGATGCCCGAGGATCCCGGTGATTCGGTAATAGCTGTCGAGATGTGTGTGTATATAGATGAACAGCGAGGATAATTCCGCGGAGGAAGCTGAGCATCCTCTTACTACCTGTGGAACAGCGTCTCAGCCTGACTTATGTCATCCTCCTCCTCCGCGTCGCCCGGAAAAGACGGCGAGGCCAAAGACGCAAGGCTTAGCGTGGATGACGCTTCCTGCTACTCCGGGTTAAACCATGTCGAGGAGGTCTTAGCAAAAACTCGATTGGAACGTTGAGTTTCGAACTGCCCCATCTCAGTCGCACGAGGCGCGCCTGCCAGGACTTTTCCTGCGCCCATGGTCACGCGCATGGCCGTACTCAAGGTCCAGCTCGGACGTTTTACATTTCATGCGTTGGCTTTGCTCGGGCTGAGCTTGTTTATTGTTCTCCTGTACCGCCGAGACTTTGGAACAGGCGTCCTACAAGATTCCCTATCCCTTTCCTTGGGGCCCCCACCTCAGCCACCACTGCCATTGCCCATTAGCACAACACGGACCCCTTGCAGTGGACCCAGAGGAAGGTCTGTGCAGGAAGATCGTGATGATCAGGTTCTAGCGGAGTTCTTGGACCTGCGTACGTCTTTGAGTTCACCGCGCGTCAACATTTCAAGCGGGTCGTGCACGGCTGACTGATAGGTCAACATAGCTCCTTCAGAACCTGTCGGTGGCTCATATGTGGCCCTAGACCTACCGCTCACGTTCAATACACCCGAGACGAGGTATGGAGCATATGGATACCGTGAAGAGTCGGAAAGCTATAATCGGACACGCGTAGACTGGAGCTCGGTGGACTGGGCGAAGCTGCAGAACGAATGCTTTGCGTCAAATGAGGGTCGGTTTGCCAATGCAGGCCCCATTACTTCAGACACGCGGTTCAAGTTTCCGGGGAAGATCCCTGGTGCGAAGCTGAAACCAAGGCCAGGCTCGACGGGCAGAACGGCAATCGTGCTCCGCAGCTGGGAGGGATACAACTACACATCGCTGGACCTCTACCACTTGAGATCCTTGATCGTAGAGGCGGGCTTGGACTTGGAGGCCGACAATGCGATATTCCTGCTCGTTGACGTGAAGGACCAGAATGGCACGAGAAAGATCTTCCATAGCTCAGAGAGCTACGACCAAGCTCTGCAAGAATTGGTACCGGCCGAATTTCGAGACATGGCGGTCCTCTTCGACCTCGAACTCCTTGAAAAATGGTATCCCAAGATCCCCGAGCATTCGGCGTTTTTCCAGGTGTATCAGCCAATGCAACTTTTCGCGCAACTGTTCCCAGGCTTCGATCACTACTGGCAACTGGAAATGGACATGAAGTTTACGGGTCACGTAGGCACGTGGCTGGACGCCATGCATAAGTTCGCACAGAAGGAGCCGCGAAAGCAGTCCGTCGAGCGCTCGTCATACTACTATATGCCGCAGTTCCATGGGACCTACGAGGAATTTAGGACCGCGGTGAATGAGAGCCTGAACGGTGGCGGCATCTGGGGCCCCGTGGAGATTCCTGACATCCAACACCCGATCGGGCCTGAGCCGCCCGTACCACACCCCAGCCTGGACGATTTTGAATGGGGCGTGGGCCAGGACGCAGATCTGATCCTGACTAATGCGCTAGCCGATGTGACGACGACAAAGTACTGGCCGTTTAAAGGCTGGGTCAATGGCTTCAAGGACGGCGAAGCCGGCACGCCGCGCTGGTATAGTCCTGTCGCGATGGGGAGGTATTCGTGGAACCTGCTTAACGCGATGCACCACGCACAGGTGTACCAGGGTCTTTCCCTCTCGTCCGAGGCCACTGCTGTGTCGTTCGCCCTCTATCACGGCCTGAAAGTCATCTTCCCTCCACACCCGTGGTTCCACCGCCCGCAAGCGCAACACCGCAAGGTAGGTGTTGAAGAGCTAAACAGTCTGTTCAACGGCGGGACGCCTGCCGAAAATGCGCAAGCGAACAACGGTCTCGCGTTCGGCAGGGCCATGTACGACCCGAACGGCGTGTACCAACTGTTCAACGGTGGTACCTGGTGGTGGGTGCCGGGCTACCCGGGACGGACGTGGAAGTACTGGATGGGCGTAAACGAGGACCCGGACTTCGAAATGCCCAGCATGTTGAGGGACGTGGATGGCCGGCTATGGGCGCCTTCGATGGCGCTGCACCCGGTGAAATTGGGGGATAACAAATAAATGAATGGATGGATGGATGGATGGACGACGTGCTTGTTTGTGTGTTATGATTTGATGCTGACGGGGCGCATGAAGATATAAAGCGATCTATTTGGGATGTCTATATGTGTTTGGCAATTTAAACGTACATAATTGCTCAGGTTTTATGTAGGTACTTTGTGAATAATGAAACAAGCGACAAGTCCTCAGTATCATTCTCATAGTGGTTTTGTGGTAGGTCTGAATACCGTGCTACTGCTACATAGCCGTACCTACAATCTTCAGCATAAGCACTGGCATAATTAAGCCCACCACCACTGCAGCCGTTACGAGTCCCAGTAAGCAAGCTGGATAGAGGCTAACTAGAACTACCCTAGCGCGGAACTGGGGCAGCTGGGCTTCGTGACATGGCCGTGACTTTACAAGTTCCTTCCTGAGGGATGATACGACTAGTAGGTATAAACTCCAGACTCCAGAGTATGAAGAAATGAACGTCCGAAAGACGAGGAAACCCGAATCCACGAGAACTCGTACTAGCAGGTGTTTACCTCCTTTCAAGCATCTGCCCACGCCCCGAGACTTTGTCCTGTCTTCCTACCTCCTCCTGCCTCTCTATCTTCAAGCTCGATAACTTGAATCCACCTCTCATTCCTCACCATGTTCCAACGTCTGCACCTGCTCGACATGCACCAAGTTCCTCACTTTGTATACGCCGTAGTTGCCCCCCAGGACGACCGGCACGGCGCGGTGCTCAGGTTCCGTGTCTTCCATGCGTCGATCGCGGTAGATGTGCAGAGATGAGGCCGCCGCGTAGGCGGAGCCGGAAGTCAGGATCGTGGTCCGCGCGGCTGAGGTGGAGGTCTGCAGTATGTGTTTGAGGATGTCGAGGGCTCGAATGCTGCTGCTGTCGCCGCTGGTGCTGCTTGTGCTCTCCTCAACACGGGGAGAGGAGTCTGCTTCTGGAGTTGCTGCTGGTGGTGTCGATGCCATGATGGCCTCGAGTGCCGATTCCTCTTCGGGTTCCGGCTTTTGGATTGATGCCTCGTATACACGAAATGGAAGCTGCTGCTGCTGCTGTGTCAGACCTTCAGGCACAGCCAATAGTGAGTCGGCACCTTTCGGCGCCCACACAATCTGCACCGGCGTCGCTGGCGGCTCTTCGAGTTGAGCTACCAGTAAGCTCGGCTGCTTGTTGGGACTCAGAAGAAGAGTTTCTTCATCTTCTTCACTTGTCGTCTTGGCGATAGCAGCGGCAGCGTGGTGGTTCAGCAGGCTGCTGCTGGCCAGCGGTGCTGGAATGTGGCTGCTGCTGCTGTTCTGACCCCGCCGTCTTCGGGCATGGGACGCTCTGGCGATGTGTCGATTGATGGATGATGCGTTGGACTTCCTTCCCTTCTTCCTGCCGCCGGAGGTTTCAAAGATGAAGGTGATTTCTTTGCCTGACTTCATTATCGATTCATCAGTCCTTCATGTTGGCAGCGTATTGTGCAACTTTGCGAGGTTGCAATGTGCTAACACGACGGGAAGAGACCTGGTGTGCCAAGTTGGGTAATGTCCACGGCTCCCATTTTGGTTTTATGATCCCTGGAGGTTCCAGACCATCTGCTCTCCGCTGCCTGTTACATGCCTGGATCTGGTATGTACCCTGACCCTCTGTTCGCACACAGCTACGACGTTTTAGGCAGTCGTACTACGGGAAGCCCCCATCTTACGTGTAGCTGCATACGGTTACCTCAACTTGAGGTTCGCTTGCCGTGTGGCACGTTGCAGTATCGAGGAAGGTGATTCCAGTTCCAGTTCCGGATCTGAACAAGAAGTTGCGGCAATCAGCCGCCATGTTGATCCAGACCCAGAACACAACTTCAGCTGTGCGGGTAGTCTGGGCCGCATGGCTCGCGCTGGCGTTGCCCTCATTGGACTTAAAAAAATCGCAGATTATGTACCCAACGCCAGTCCCTTTTCCTTAGCCACGCCGTCTATCCGGAACACCGTCGCTATATAAACTCGGAAATCAAGCCACCACATATGTATGCAGGTCCCCGTTCCGTTTCAAATCCTTCATGTCCCCGACAATTTAGCCGTCAACTTGGCGATTTTCTCCACGAGAGCGGCCTTTTCCTTCGTTTGGTTCTCAAACGAAACAACGAGGTCTTGATATCTCTCATGGAGTTCTTCAAGCTGTTGCTCAATTCCCTTGACATAGTTGATCTTGCGCTCTCTGAATAAGCGCTGTGATGCTCGGTTCTGTTCTCTTCGTTTCTGGAGAATATGTGAGCCATACTACTGCATAAGAACACCAAAAGGGGGCGGCTCTATGCACTTACTGTTGCTTTATCAGTCGTGGGAATGCTGGGTTTTCGTTTGCTGTTGGTCACGTCAGGCCCTCTACCTGTTCGAGGTTCGCTGGTATTCGGTTCGAAGACTGCAAAATCGGCGATGAAGCCCGGCTGCATGACTTGTGACTCGTCGAGGTTCAGGTTCCACAGGCTTGACAATTGGCTGTCATCGAGCCAGAGCGAGTCTGGAAGGGGCTACGGCTCGCAGAGCATGTTAGGGCCATGTGGACTCCATATCAGCCAACATGTGGCTTGGGGCCAGACACCCACCTCGCATGTCTGAAGTATGGTTTCGGGAAACACTATTTGAGAGCCACTTGATGCGCTCATCGCTGGCGAGCTGCTTGACGACGAGTGGTCGGCAGCGAAATAGTCCATGGCGTGCGGCTTGCTGACGTTGGTGGACTTGGGAGCGAATGGGAACGGTCGATGTAGATAGACAGGAGAGACTTCTCGCGATCGTAGAGGCAAGTTCCTTGAGCTTGTGCCGGCAGGATGGTCTGAGGGATGTTGAGTGGGCTTTTGATATAAGTAGGTTGTCTAACCCGTGACATCAAAGTTGAGAGGCAATCCAACCTACGCTTTCTTGTATAGGCCTAGGCGGGTGTCGTCTGCATCTATGTAACAGGAAATCCACACATACCGCGAACAAATTCTACCACCGTTTCGGAGCACTCCGTGACTGGTGGCCGTAATTCCAGGCTCTTGACTGCTACTAGATAAAGACGTGATAGGTTCCTACGACTGCCTACCCGCGACCTGCCTCCCGTAGCATTGTATAAGCAGGCAGATCCGGGCCGAACTTGAAGCAAGATGCTCACCAAGCATTCGACTTTGTCTGAGTAATAACAGGTGTGGATAATTAACCAGCTCCAATTCTGGGGCGGTGCAACCTTCTGGTCAAGGCTGATACTCACCCGATGCTCGTTGATGTAATTGTTCAATTATGAAATTCTGGAACGTCCAGTCCCAACACTCTTTGGTCCAGTTAGTCATCTGCAGGGAACTCAGCAATATGTACCCACAGTCCCCTTCAGGCATGGTGTTGTGTTGTTGGCGGCCTTCTAGAAACACAGTTAGAAGTCATACGTGCTGGTCCTCAAGGGGGTTATCACCATAAAGGGTGGACATATGGGCAGAGACGAGAATGACGGAGAATTTTGAAAGGATGAGAAGAGATAGTCGAATGACAGTGCTACGCTTCCATCCGAATCGACAAGAATTTAGGCGGGCAGAAGGGCAAGCGCCACGACAACGTATCCACAACCCAACAACTCAGCTTCAGGAAACAACAATGGCACAATGGAGTGAGTGAGAGCGGTGTCGGTTCTGGCATTATTTTCAAAATTGATACAGACCAACAAAAATCTTGCCCAGTGGCCGTCATCATCCCAACCTGAACATCAACTTCGCGAAAACACCTTGACAGCGCCATCACCACCGCAACTGATGACCCATCTTCCATCGGGACTCCAAACCACTCCACATACTCCCTCCCCTCTCATGATGCGATGACTGGAGATTTCTTGTGTACAACTTCGCTTTTCAAGTGACCAAAATCGTAAACTTGCGTCGTGACCTCCTGAGACCAATTCTTTTCCGTCCGGTGATAATGACAGGGATGAAATCGCCGATGGGTGTGCAAGCATAGTGTATGTGCATTGACCTGTTTCCGTGAGTAAGCGTCGCCGGCCCTGTGGACAAATGAAGCAAAAACCTACCACTGTTTGCGTCAAAGAAACGAATATACCGATCTTCATAACCAGCTATCACCACCCCTTCAACTCCGCCTTCGGAGCCTGTTGCACCGTGGACAACATCATCTTCGCCTAATGAGCCGCGACGGCCAGGAGTGAGTGAGTCCCGCGTATCAAAACCCGTGCTGCTGCCAACCACAGCGTTGATGCCGGTGTTTGGAGTACCGTCGAAAGTCTCCTGGCTTGCCATTCCCACGATTTCCTCACCCGTTCGTGTGTCGAATACCAAAACACTTGCATCCGTGTATCCAACCACGAAATTCTCACCGTGAGCACCGAGAGGTGAAATTGACGTGGGTGCTGGCTTGTCCGCTCGTTCAATTCGGTGCACTAAGCTGTAATTGAATGGTGTCGTACTGGCGATGCTCGGCTGTGGAGAGCTGGGAAAGTTCGAGCCTGCAGATATCGAATTGGCTCGTCGACTGCCCCTGGCAGATCGACTTCCAGCATGCGGTGAAGTCAATTGAGGCGGTGTACTGACAGCCCAGATCAGAATTGTCCCGTCAGCACCACCAGCGACAAGTAGAACACGATCAGGCCCGCCAAACTGCGAACACCGATCTCCAAGAATGGTACCCGTGGTTCCGGGTAAACAACATAACGCCCAAACAGTATCTTTGTGGCCTTCTAGGGTCGCTTTCGCGTCTACCCGGCCTCGTTCCCAAACTTTCACCGTTGCATCTTCGCCTCCAGAAAAGATCCAACCATCACCAGCTGCACGGCCGCCACTGGAAAAATTAGGCGAAGCTGGACACGCCGCTAATGAACAAACAGCTCCAATGTGACCTCGATGCGTGAAATGAGCTATTCGGTCCAAATCATCCCCGAGCGCAACGTTGTGCCCATAAGATGCTGGAATGTGCCATCGCTTGACACCGCCGTCGTCACTCGCGGTGCAAAACTCAGGTTCCGACGGGCTACCTCCACCTGTGAAAATGACCGCGCGAACGACGTCCAGGTGTCCCCTCATGGCAAACCGAACTTTGAATTGCGAAGCGTCCGACTTTACTGCCAAGTCTCGCACTTCATTACTGCCTTCACTGCGCCGTCTTGCGCCCGTGCTCTTTCGACGGTATGAGCCAGGTGCCCGAGGCGGAGATTTGGAGGGGATTAGATTGGCGCTTGGGAACAGCTCGGTATCGGGTCTGTGCGCTGACGGTTCAACCGCCTTTTCGGGGGGTACAGGGCCGTCATCAAAATCCCATCCATCGGAAAGTTCCTGCTTTGGTTCGTTAATCGTCCTCATTTCAGTCTGATCTTTCAAAGGGATCTCCTGTCCGTAGGCGTCATAACTGTGGGAGATTGTTTCAACTTGATCTTCAACCACGGGCATTGATTCATTAAAGAAGTTCTTTCGCGGATCCACCACTGGAAGAGATTGTGCAGATTGTTCGGCCGTTCTCCTGTCCATCCCAGGCTGTATCTCAGCAGTATTAATCGACGTGTTGTTTCTGGTCAAAGGCGAAGATTCGCCGTACGGAGAGGGTGGTTGGACGGCATGCTCTCGGACCATTGCCACGTTGCGATGCTGCTGTTGCTTGACTTGTTGAAGCTGCAGGTATGCTTCCTGCAGCTCTTGTTGTGTAGGCTGTCTTCCCTGAAAGACATGATTCCCATTGGTCGATGCCACAAGATCATTGGATTCGGGTGGTATATGGGTCGTAGGTAGGACATGGTACGTGATTTCGGAGGAGCACTTGGATAGAAATCCTTTGGATTTGTCGCGTTCCTTTTCTTGTCGAATACCCTGAGCCAGGTGATTGTCAGGGTCAATCTCGGCGTCGAAGTGGCTGATGCTCTTAAGAAGTGATTCTGCTGTGCGTAAGTGATCGATCATTGACGTGTTCACAAATTTCCGCACCTTTGCCGGCTGCTTTCAGCTCTTCCCTGGCCAGTTCTTTGGCGTCTTTGGTATTGTCAACGACTTCGCCTTTACTGGCGTTGCGAGACCGTTCACGCTCTTTCTTTAGTGCTGTCTCCAGCAGTTTCACATGTCGTTCCAAGGAGATGCGCATGCCTTTGCTGGTTCTTGTCTCCCCTTCGAGGATGGCTATCCTGTTTCTCATTTCTTCACGTTCGATTTCCCATGCATTTCTATCGCGTTCGTGTCGGTGCCATTCGGTCTGTAGAAAGCGCATAACACCTGTTCGCAGTGGTGAGTCGCCAAACTGGAATGAAAGTACAAGATATTCCTACCTTGTAAGGTGTAGGCTTGAACCCCGTTCGCCTCTCCGGCAGCCATTCCTCCAACGGCGCCTCCTCCAGGCCCGGACTGCCACGCCATGATGCGCGGTCTGGCGCTCGTGTGGTTGTGCCTCTCTCATCTAGCCATGTTGGTGAACGCGGAGAAGTTCGAAGTGGTCACGTTGTCTTGATCTCGGATGATTCTTAACAAGATGCGGATGCGGAGTACGTAACCGAGATTTGCGAGGGAATGGAAAATGCAATTAGAAGTTGGAGATTGCGACGGAGGAGGGTGAGTTAGGGATCGCAGGTGAATGCAAAACGATGCTTGCGTGTGAAATTGCTGGACTCGATGGAAGCAAAAAGTGTCTCCTGGTAGCAGAGGCGCGAGAAGCAGCAGCTGCGGCTTCTCTCCACATGGGCCGACGGGCTGCACCCAGTCGAGCCAGGCTCTTTTAGCGCCAAACGGGCGGTTGACTGCAGGGCTAAGGGACCTACGAACTACTCCGGGCCATTGGCAAACACTGGCACTCCCACAGTATGTATTCTATTCGTGATTGTGAATACTCCGTACAGGGTATCATATTATTACTACAACTCCAGTTCTTCCACTTCCAATCCACATGTTGTACATGTCTTGACGGGAAACCCGGTCTCTGGGTTGTCGATGGGCTGTCCGAACTCATGGACATGTTTGCCACCACTCATGTCATCCCCAAAGTTCCCTGGACCACCTCCTTTCTTGCTGCGTTGATATGCCTCAACTCTAGTCCGCTTCTTTAGATCGGCAAGTTTGGATTTGAACTTGTTCTCCTTCCGTCTCTTTTTCTCCGTCTCACGCTTCTCAAATTCGGCGTCCAATGCCTCAGCAGATCCCCATCGCTTGTCTGAAAATGCATACTCTTCCACCTGGCACCGCAGATAGAGGAACATGTTGTGCCATGTCGATTTGTGCGGATTGGGTCTTTCGAGGTGTGGCAGGAGGGTTTCATCTTTTAATTCCGGATCTGTGAGGAGGTAATCTTCTTTGGCTTCTGTCTTTGTGAGTAGACTATATTTCTCCGGGAACTTGTCTTTGCAGGCGTTGCACACGGGAAGGCCGAAGATATCAAGCCATTTCCAGTCAACTTCAAGGGTTCCGCACTCGCGGCACGCCTTGGTTTTCTGGTCTGTCATGACCGTGATGCCTGGCTCGAAGGGACCCGCTTGGCGATTCCGCAGAGATTTGAGGAGTTGCTGCCTCTCCCATTCCTTCTGAGTCATGTGTGAGGGCTTCTGCTCCTGGTCATCGGCGTGCATGGCCTTGTTGTGAGGATCGTCTTCCGCAGTTAAAAACCCACCCTTTGTGTCCGCCATCTTACTGAAGTCATAGTCTACGTATTTGGCAAAGTTCCGCGCGGGTTGTATAGTTTCGAGGGGTCGGTTGGTTTCGTTCCTGGCATCGCGATTTGTCGCAGGCGCAGGCGTCCCAGAGAATGCAGCAAATGATCGCTTTTGACCGGCAGCGGTAGAGTCTGACTGCTTGAGACTTGCTGCTGCCGCAGTTTCTGCATCTCGTTGTTCACGGAGTGCCTTGGCCTTGAGGCGGTTGATCTCAATCCTCCTTACTTGCTCTGGTGTCAAGGGAGACTTTGCCTCAGCCACAGCCTGAGGCGGGGGCGTAGAATCTCGCATCGACATGCTGTACAGGTGAGAGGATAAGATGGCAAAGCAGTAAATGCTGTCGAGACTTATGGCCAGGAAACAATGAACGGGCGGTAGGAGAGGAAAGTAGAGAGAAGGCAGCGACAGTGCCACCCAGTGCCACAATGGGTTGTATCATAGGCGCCACTCGGTGAGGGCAAACTCCGACTTTAGCCAGGAACGCAGGAGCGCATCTCGCGCATCTCCAAAAAGTTCTCCATTGCCTCTTCAATTGTCGGTCAACAAACCATTCAGGTTCAGATTTCCATACAATACGCACCCATGGCGACCAAGACTACGCGTACAGACTTTACCAATATCTTCCCGTCGCTAGTCGAAGATCTCCTGGCAGAATGTCGCAAGTTCAACTTGCCAGACAATGCGCTGCAATGGTTCGAAAGGGTGAACACTCCCCCGCAAATAGTGAATTTGGCCCGCCACGACTAACAGAGCGGACAGAACTTGAATGCAAACACGCCGACGGGCAAGCTCAACAGAGGCATGTCGGTACCAGATACGGCGTCCCAACTCCTTGGACGTTCCCTCTCACCTGAGGAATTCAAAGATCTCGCCACGTTGGGCTGGCTCACCGAACTGTTGCAAGCCTTCTTCCTCGTGAGCGACGATATCATGGACTCAAGCATAACTCGCCGCGGGGAGCCTTGCTGGTACCGACAGCCAGGTGTTGGTATGATAGCGATCAACGACGCCTTCATGCTCGAGTCCGCCATCTACCTGATCCTCAAGAAACACTTCCGCAGTCACCCCGCCTACATTGACCTGGTCGAGCTCTTCCACGAAGTCACCTGGCAAACAGAGCTGGGCCAGTTGTGCGATCTCATCACCGCGCCTGAGGACAATGTCGACTTGAACAACTTCAGCATGACCAAGTACACCTTCATCGTCATCTACAAGACCGCGTACTATTCCTTCTATCTCCCCGTCGCACTTGCCCTACACTACCTAAAGTTGGCGACACCCAAGAACCTCAAACAGTCACACGACATCCTCATACCGCTGGGCGAGTACTTCCAGATCCAAGATGACTACCTCGATGCGTTTGGCGACCCCTCCTTCATCGGCAAGATCGGCACGGACATCAAGGACAACAAGTGTGGGTGGCTGATCAACGAGGCGCTGCTGATATGCACACCCGCCCAACGCAAGATCCTGGATGAGAATTATGGACAAAAGGATGATGCAAAGGAGGCCAAAGTCAAAGAGCTGTACAATGAGCTCCAGCTCGAGAAGAGATACCAGGATCTCGAGGAGCAGCGAGTCGCAAAACTGAAGAAGATGATGGCGGCTGTGGATGAGAGCGAAGGTCTAAATGCTGGAGTGTTCGAAACATTCCTGGCCAAGATCTATAAGAGAAATAAGTAGAACTTGTATATTGTCAGCACATTTGCGACAAAGGTCGGCGCAGGCACACGGCACAAGGATCTTCCATAGAGGACGAGATCAAATCCAGAAACATGATTTTACCGTTCTTCTCATGCTCCAACCCACACCTCATGTTCCATGGCGCCAAAGGCCATCCTGCCGTGCCACATCGCCCCTTCACTTCCCTTGATATAGCCTCTCTCACACCGCTCGTACTGCACCTTCGGCCGCGTGGAGTAGAAATTATCGTAGCGTGGATCGAGAGCTTCTCGAAGAGTTTGCACATTCCCAGCCGGGTGCAGTGCCGACCAGGGGGAACGGCATTCGGCCATCCTGCAAGTCTTGAGAACCAAAAGCAGGGCGTCGAGGCGGGAGAGGAGGTGAGAGTGAGAGATGGCGGTGATATTGCCGTTCAAGAGAAGCTGCGCTGCACCATATGTCGAGGATGAGTATGAGGATGGGGAGATGTAGTCCGTCTGATCTTCATGGCTCTGGATGGAGGGGATGTCAATTGTGAAGGCCTGATCGGTCGCGTTGTAGATGTTGTTCATCTGCCACGGATCCTGTGTCAAGTCATAGAGTTCTCGCTCGTTGGTACACCATACTGTGTAGAGCAAGTCGTAGCCTTCCCCAACAACTCGCAGCGCTTTGTAGGTGTGGTTCGGATATAGTATAAAGCCGTACTTTCCTTCAGACTGGATAATGCCCCACATCTCGACGTTGACGTGCTCTTGCGGCCAAGCATGATCTGGAGAGGATATTGGAATGGCAGTGCCGTCCAGTTCGTACGTTTCCATTTCGGTCTCGGTTACGCCGGCAAGGCTCAAGAATGTGGGTGCAAGGTCAACGTGCGAGGTGACGATGGATGTTTCATATCCCTGTGGAACACCTGGTCCACGGACGAGGAGAGGAATGTTGATGTCCTCCTCGAACGCGCATTGTTTCCCAGGCTGTCTGCGATGTTGTCCAATGCTATAGCCATTGTCAGTCGAAAAGAATACGTACGTTTTCTTCAAGATATCCGCTTTTTCCAAACGCCTGATCAACTCGTCGATGAGTTCGTCAACGGCTTGAAGGGTTCGAAGTCGGTTGCGGTACCATTCGTCATTATAATCCAGATTGGATTGATTTTGCTTTGGTAGTGATAGGATCCATGAAGCGCCGTTGGCTTGGTCCGGGTTGAAATGGGGAGTCCGAGGCACCTTCGCATCCGGAAAGAGATGTTCATGACGCTTGGCTGGACGGGGCATGGACTGCTCTACCGCGTCGTCTGTTATGTGCACATTGCTGTGCGGTGCCGTGGGTGCTATAGTGAGGAAGAACGCCTTATCCTGCTTTAATGCGTTGTCTAGGAATTCGAATGATTTCTCCGCCACGATATCCGTCGAATACTCGTCTGGATGACCGACTGGGGGTTCATGGTTACGCTGAAAGCTAGCGTTGTAATACTCGTAGGTGTATGGATCAAGCAAGAAGTCTGAACCAGTCCATCCTGCCGCGTAGGGCTCATTGTAGGTCGATATGCTGTGAGCATTGAAGAGCTTACCAACGTAATAAGTGTTGTACCCAGCTTCCTGCAGCCAAACCGGCAGATATGCGGTGTTGAATCCCTGACTCACGAACTTTGGATATCCACCCCAAGGAGGTCGAAGGTCTGTGACATTTGTATTGTGTGCAGCCTTGCCTGTCCACATGCTCACTCTGGAGGGACAACATAATGCGACTGTGCAGTAATGCCGACGGAACGACGTTCCATGGTCCGCGATATGGCTTTTCAGGAATGGCATGTATGAAAGAGAGTCCATGTGCAAATCTTGATCATCGGTCAAGATGAACACAATGTTGGGTTGGGTGTTGCCCAAGCTGAGGGGCTCTTGCTCGTGGCCGCGTACCACCACCGGCACTCTTAAGCAACATAGCATCAAAATCAGAGACAAAGCCCATTGCAGACCGAGTTTGCTTCTCCATATCGGCTGAGGACATTGAAAGGTGCGGTCAGTGTTCTGTATCAATGCCTAGTAGCCGATGTGGCAATTTACCATTATTGTTGAGCGTTGGTGGCAGTCGACAATCTCCTCTACTAACCTTGACACTGATCTCGAGAGTTTCTATCGGTGATTTCAATCGGTGATATCCTCGGTCGGATGAGCGAAGTCGAATATCAGCACCCCAAAGAGCACGGGGGTTGCGATGGAAACTGTGGGATTTAATTGGACCTGGAGCGGCACTTAGGTGGTCAGCATGGCAACCGCCTCGGAGCTCAAATTTGATGGGAGAAAACTGGGCTTTGTGGGCTTGCAAGAATGCGGGGCGCCAGCTTGGAGTGCATCTAGGCGGGAGTCAACCACCTAAAAACCACCCGAAAGCCACCTAAGTCGCCTAAAGGGCGTTGCCTCTATGCCTAAAGTGGGAGGCAGAAACACCATGACGTGCCCAACCGTCATTGTGCATTGGAGCCCTTGTAGAGCTCTTGAGAGTCGTATGATTTTCGTACCATGCCGTCATCTGCAACTCGGGGCAGCAGGTGGCAGTGAGAAGGAACAAACAGCAATTGAATGAGAGTGATAGTCCGTGCTTGACAATCTATTCGGCTTATTTGCTAAGTCGCCGTACTTCTCTCGTCTTTTCAAACCCTTGATAAAATTGCGAAAAGACATTTTTTCTTGCTGAGACACAAGCTCAACTGCTCCCCTTGTCTGTGGATCTCCTCTTCGCCTCCACTTCGATAGATCGCGAGGGCTTTTGATCCCATCGGCCCAGCCTGCCTCAATTTCTCGCGGCCCTTTCTTGCACTTCTCGAGTACGAATAGCCAAACTTCTTGATTATATTCCCTCCATGCCCTCTGACTACCTGTACCATAGGTATCATTCGTCGAGCTTCATCTGTGCAGCGTTGCCAGTGCGACTCGTCCAACTCCACCTTGACCTCGGAGCACAGCACCTTCACCCTCTCGAATCCCACCTGCAAGCTCCCGCTCGCTGTGGGGTAAGCTTTCATCTCCAGTTCTTTTCCTTCCAAATCCCCCAGCATTATAGCATAGTGGAAGAGAGACAACCGCCAATATGAACGGCGACACGGAGAAGAAGAGAGATATCAAGAACCATTTACTGTTCGAGATCGCAACTGAGGTTGCAAATCGAGGTATGAGTGATCTAGAAGGAAGCGCCGTGACATGTGCTCATTGAAAACAGTCGGTGGTATCTACTCAGTCCTCAAATCCAAAGCTCCTGTCACGACAGCAGAATATGGCGAGAGATACACACTCATCGGACCTCTCAATAAGAATTCGGTAAGCTTGACTATCCGTTCTAACATGCATGTACTGACTTTCAAAGGCCGCTGTCGAAGTCGAGACCCTCGATCCTCCCGCTGGCCCTCTCCGAGACACCATATCATCCATGCAAGAACGAGGCATCGAGATGATGTACGGTCGATGGCTAATCGAAGGTGCCCCACGAGTGCTCCTCATCAATACTGGAACAGGCTACCGATGGCTGGATGAGTGGAAGGGCGATCTGTGGTCCGCAGCCGGTATTCCGTCACCTGCAGGCGATCACGAAACGAATGAAGCTATTGTCTTTGGATATCTTGTTGCATGGTTCTTGGGAGAGGTATGTGGTCTTCAAGAAAGGCCTAGTTAACTATACTGAGTGCGTGCAGTTCATCTCTCGCGAAACTGACCGCGCCGTCATTGCCCACTTCCATGAGTGGCTCTCTGGAGTCGCTCTTCCCTTGACCAAGAAGCGTCAGATGGATCTGACAACTATCTTTACTACCCATGCTACGCTCCTCGGTCGATACCTGTGTGCCGGCTCTGTCGACTTCTACAACAATCTCCAATTCTTCGACGTGGATGCCGAGGCAGGGAAACGTGGAATATACCACAGATACTGCATAGAACGCGCATCTGCCCACGCTGCAGATGTCTTTACGACCGTTTCCCATATTACCGCATTCGAGAGCGAGCATTTGCTGAAACGAAAACCTGATGGCGTTTTGCCCAATGGACTCAATGTTAAGAAGTTCTCGGCGGTACACGAATTCCAAAACCTCCATTCCGTACAAAAAGAGAAGATCCATGAATTTGTGCGAGGTCACTTTTATGGCCAGCTGGATTTCGATCTGGAAAATACCCTCTACTATTTCACCGCCGGAAGATATGAATATCGAAATAAAGGCGTGGACATGTTCATTGAGTCATTGGCCCGACTGAACTATCGACTTCAAAACTCGGGCTCTAAGACAACCGTGGTGGCATTCCTGATCATGCCTGCGCAAACCACTTCTCTATCAGTCGAATCACTCAAGGGCCAGGCTGTCACTAAGTCTCTCGCCGACACCGTGTCAAACATCGAGCGTGGAATCGGCCGTAGGCTGTTCGAACGAGCTGTCCATTGGAAGGAAGGCGATCCCATGCCCGATGACAAGGAGCTGATTACTCCAGCTGATCGCGTTATGCTTCGGCGTAGGATATTCGCCATGAAGCGCCATGGTCTCCCTCCGATTGTTACGCACAACATGATCAACGACTCGGAAGATCCTGTCCTCAACCAGCTACGTCGTGTCCAACTGTTCAACAACTCGCACGATCGTGTCAAGGTCATCTTCCATCCTGAGTTCCTGAACTCGGCTAATCCTGTCTTGCCCCTGGATTACGACGATTTTGTCCGAGGAACTCATCTTGGTGTCTTTGCCTCGTATTACGAACCATGGGGATATACTCCAGCAGAATGCACAGTTATGGGTGTACCGTCCATCACCACTAACCTCTCGGGCTTCGGCTGTTATATGGAGGTAAGTCAAATGAAAGCGCCACTGCAGCCATTCTTTTGCGTCCTCATTTCCTCTCTGGCTTCACTCAAGATGGTTCTTTCTAACATACAATACAGGAACTGATCGAAAACTCCTCTGACTATGGCATCTACATTGTTGACCGGCGAGCCAAAGGTGTCGACGAATCAGTCAACCAGTTGACGGATTACATGTACGACTTCGCGAATAAGAGCCGACGACAACGTATCAACCAACGAAACCGAACCGAACGACTGAGCGATCTCCTCGATTGGAAGCGTATGGGAATGGAATATGTCAAGGCCCGGCAACTCGCGCTGCGCCGTGCTTATCCTGCGTCCTTCACTGACGCCGATGAGTTCGACGACATCATCGGAGGAACAGAGCAAAAGATCTCTAGACCGTTGTCTGTTCCTGGGTCACCTCGAGATCGATCTGGAGTGATGACACCAGGCGACTTTGCCTCACTACAAGAAGGCAAAGAAGGTCTAAGCACCGAGGATTACATTGCCTGGAGATTGCCGTAAGTCGAGCCTTTACGGCATCCAACGTGAAGTTTACTGACAGCTACTGCAGGGAGGAAGAAGAACCCGATGACTACCCGTTCCCGCTGACGCTAAAGATGAAGAAAGGCTCCGGACCCAATTCTCCAGCACCTCTCGTTGGACTCGGCCCTGTTAACGGCTTGTCCTGAAGAGGCGCCGGAGCCGCACGCGGGGCTTGGATATCGGTCCCGAAATCAAAATGGGGATGCAAGGGTTGCAAACAGGTCGAGAGTTGACATGCAGAACAAAAAACTAATAAAATTGGTAGGCCAATTCGAGAAGGCCGTCGAAAAGCACACTTGGGCAGAAGAAGGGTGGGAGACGAGGAAACGGATCAGATGTTGTTCCAAATGTGAAATCGGAAATCATTTGCATTTGTGCCAGAGGCATCTTTGTTTGACAGGCCAAGTTAAGCCATTGCTGATCATCAGAAGGGGAGCCCAAAGCCAGTCGGCTCAAATGTATCGCGCGCATATTGATTTTCTAAGGGAGCCAATTTTGGCTTTCCCATTTCAGATTATTGCTAGCCATTTGCAGTTCAGTCAGTCAAATCCCGAGGTCGTCTTTGTTTCGATACTGTGTCATTGATCACTGTCTGTCTCATAGTCTTGCTGGCGAGTTAAGCCATCTGTGTGGGCGTTATATTTATTCTGGTCATTATTTCGTTTCAGATCCATCGCATCCGCCCCCTTTCGACCCGTGTCCTGAAGATTGCCTCCTCAAAAAGAACGTCTGGGCTCAAATGAACGACTGGCTGGCTAGCTGGCCGACTGACTGGCGCCTCCCTCGCTAAGGATCGTGGATAGTAACACGTAAACGGAATCCGTGGACAAAATCTTATCCTTTCCTCCTTGTTCTCCCTACCTACGGCGGGACTAATTGCTCCTCAACAGGGTCAAGGTCCAAATTTAATTCCACCAGCTCGGTACACTAGGATCTCCCGCGGCGAACGAATCCACGACCAAGCGCCTTGGATGGCCGAACGGATTTCCCAGGACTTCGATGGCGGTCTGCATCGCGGGGATGACGGCAGTGCGGATCTGCGGCGCCTCGGCCGTCGTGTCTGTGCCGACGAGGGCCGGGTTCTCCAGGAGGTCGTAGATGCCGCTCTGGTTGCGGTTGGTGTAGTCGTCGCTGGCCAGGCGCTGCAGGTTCTGGTGCAGCGGCTCGACGATCTGCAGCATCGACTTGGCGACGCGATCGGCCACACCGCACCCAGCCAGCATGTTGATGCACTCCTGCGAGCGGGCGACTTGCTCGCGCACGCCGTCTCGCTGCTCGTACAGCATGCGCTGCGCAATGTCGAACAGCACGACGCTGCATGCGCTGAAGGCGTGGCCGCTGCAGCAGAGAATGTGCGAAGGTTAGTTTTGACTCGAAAAGAACATATACAGTATACGAACTAGTATGATAGGGGAAGGGGACGAGGGGAATAGAGGGGGGAAGCGGTTCCTGTCTTCAACACTTACATGCATAACCAGCAACGTCGAAACATGTGTCGCGTGTAACCGAGCACGTCCAGCAGCTCGATGGTCTCTTCTGCGGCAGCGACGCATTGTTGTTGCACGAGTGTGCCTTCGGCGGGCGTCCCGTCCAGCGTCCACTTGCGGTTCAGGCGACACTGGGCCATGGCGACCAACAGGCGCCTCTGAAGCAGGATCTGAGCTCCAAAATACATGACGTGAACGAGCACGAGCGACCGTCGGTGTGGCTCGATGAACACATTGCCCTGGGTCTTCTTGAGCTCGGCCAGCTTCATTTGCGGAGGCAGATGGGCTTCCCATTCATGCAGGATCTTGGTATGTTTATGGACCATGGAGAACACGGTGGGCTTGGACTTGTACACGTCCTCCACGATGCCGGCCATCATGAGGCCGACCTCGCTGAGGTGCTTCTGGATCGTGTTTTCCATGGTCGGGTGGATTTCTACGATGGGTTTCTTGGTGAACTACAGTGCGTACTCGTAAGCCATCGATGCAGCATGAGACGCGAAAGGGGGTTTCAATGAAAAGACTTGCTCACCTCGATCTCGTCTTCTCGGAGATCAGGTTGATATCCAAGACTTGAGGAGAGCCAGCTGAACTCAAAGTTAAAAACAGCATTTCGGGGACCCCGTGGACCGAACTACTCACCACTCCATGAAAACAAACGTGCGGTAAACTTTCCGGTACGCAATCCAGAGCTCTGGTGGCATGCGTTCGTCATTCGCACGTGCTTGGCGGGCGAGATGCAGTCCTGATGCTAGAGAGAAGTTAGCTGCGGACTGATCTTGACGTGACTTCAGAAGAATGCATACCCAGCGAGTGGCGAGCACTGATCCGTTTCGTCATGAACGAATACATGCTTAGACAGAGGATCACTCTCATGCCACGTAGAAAGTGTGCCTCAATGCAGTCACTCAGGTATACGGCGGCTGTGTGGTATAAGTTCTCCTGGACGGAAACCTCGAAATTAGAGGCGTCGTAGTGGCTTCCAATCGCTGTCAAAGCACAAAGCTCACACAAGGTGGCCTTGTCGACTGGTTCTTGGGGTCGATACACCTTGTTCAGGATATCGGTCATCTCGTGCTTCTCGTAGAGATAAAAGAGGGTGTAGCTGCAGTTGAAGTAGGCCGTGACGCCGTATTGAATAGCTCGCTCCGGTGGTAGATCATGGACCGTATAGACTCGAGCAGTCTGTTGCATGTCAGTTTTAAACATGGCACATTGTCTTGTCTGGAGCAAATAGGTTCGTGCTTACCGAGGCGTTGAATTCAATGTCTTTCTCTCGGGAAGCTTGCCACATTGCAAGGGCTTCACTGAACTGCGAACTGACACCAGAGGGGAGAGGAGCCTTGTCCCTGATTGCGTGGAGTAGATCACGGGCATCGTTGTCGGAGCTCAAGCTGAGAACTGTAATGATGTTCTCGAGGCTCTTCACCTTCTCCTGCAAAGCATCGGTCTCGTCCTTCTTGAGCTTCCCTCTCCGACGGTCGACTTCGGAGTAGTTGCACGTTGTTCTTCGACGAGAGCAGGCCGAGCACATGGGCAGTTGGCCGTCACACTGTTGTTTCGGTGTCAAACGTCTGCTTACTTTTTGTTTTCGGGGAGGGTTTACCCTACCTTTGACCGTCGAGAGCGACATGCCTCGCAAGCATGGGAGACATACTTTCTGGTATCCGCTACTGTGGGTTGGACAGCGGGAAGAGCAACATTAAAAGTCGTCGCTCCAGGAAGGTCAGTAGGCTGGGTGACCGGGGGATTGGACAAAGTCGCCATTTTGGCTCAATGCTATAGTATACAAGGTAGTCAAGAATTTCAAGTCAGGAGGTGGTTATCAGAAGACAGGCTCGACGGGGTGAGCGAAAGACTCGGGGGCCTAGGGATTTTCGGCACCGCCGTGAAAAGGAATTCAAATTGCGAGCTCGACATGGAGTAGAAACGGCATTAAGACCAAAAGGCATTCATTCGGCGGGACCATCAGGGGTGTCTGGGGCCTTGGGCTCCGCTGGCCGCGATGGACGGGGTGGATGAAGTGGATGAAGGGTACGAAAGGGACGAAGGGGACAGAACCCCTCAGTCGGGGCGCAAATCGAAACCCAAAAGAGGCCATCTGACCTGGGATGGCACGATGGATGGCAGACTTACCGTGCATAATGCAGTAGAAGAAACGAGGTTTCCCATTGCCATGAGGAAAAGATGAGCGGTGATTGCCACTAGCTGAGAAGTCACAGTCTTTTAGCTGCGGGCGCAGGCGAGATGCCCAATCACGCCTGCAGCAGCCCTTGAGACCGGTACTGTAAATCCGGTCTGGGAGGGCTGCGGTCGGCTAGGAAGGGTGGAAGGCAGTGTACTCGTAGGGGGGCCCCAGCCGTGGCACCCTCGGCACCTACCCGAGCTTCCTTGGGGCTCGGGGGGCTCCTTAGAGACGTTAGCTAAAACTTGCTTACCCTCTTTGCCCTGCTTAACTGCCGCCGCGCACCGGGAAACCGGGAGCACCACCAAGCGCACTTCGTCCCGCATTTCTACAGGGCATGATTGGGGGCTTATGTCACCGCCTACTTCTAACCTATCACATCACAGACGAAATTCTCTGCACCAAAAAAAAAATATCCCACTGGCAGTCTTTTCACACCGCACGCGAGATCAAGCCCAACCTGACCATCCACGATGGGTGTTGGACGTCGCATGCGGAAACAGGGTCCCCCGGCCACTCTCGAAGAACTAGGAATCAATCTCAAAAGAAAATCCTCCAGTACCGAGCCGAAACAGTCTGCGAGGAAGAGGAGAAAGTCCAACGAGAAAGAGAAGGAAGATGTCCCAAAGAAACTGGTGAACCTTGACCGGGCTTTCCGAGATGACGCTGTAAATGGAGCAAGCAAGTCAAAAGGCAAAGGAAAGAAGAAGTTCATCAACCCTGACGCTCAAATAACTATCCCTCCTCCGCTGCCTACACCCTCCGAAGCCATCGATGGGGAATTCGGTGACGAAGAGGATGGGGGCGCGGACAGTGATGGTAGTGCCGTCCTAGCTGCCCTAGACGACGCCTTGCTCTCTGACTTGGAAGACGACGACGAGCTAGATGAGGCAGACCTCGACGGCGAGGTGTCTGAGGACTCGGTCTTTGACTCTGATCCAGACGAGCAACCTCGGCGCATGTTCTCCGATGATGAAGACGAATCCGACGCCGAAGCCAAACTCACCGCCGCGAACATAGAAGGTCTTTCCAGAAAATTGGATCAACAGCAGGCACAAGTCGATGCAGAAGCACAGGAAGAGCTGGATGACGCCATTCAGACCAACATTGCCAAAGACGATGGTGTACTAGATTCCGCCACGGCGCAGGGTCTCGCCCCAGACTTATCCATCATACGGACGAGGATGACTGAGACAATACGTATCCTGGGAAACTTCTCTGAGCTGGCAAACAAGAACAAGTCAAGGACAGACTACACCGAACAGTTACTTTCCGACATCTGCACGTACTATGGCTATACGCCCTACCTGGCCGAGAAGCTGTTCTCCCTCTTTCCGCCCGCAGAAGCCTTTGCCTTCTTCGAAGCCAACGAAACACCACGTCCCGTTGTTCTTCGCACAAATACTCTGCGCACTAATCGCCGCACGCTGGCTCAAGCCCTGATCAACCGAGGAGTGGTTTTAGAACCAGTCGGCAAGTGGTCCAAAGTCGGTCTCCAGATCTTCGAGGCGCCCGTCCCGCTAGGTGCTACACCGGAATACCTCGCAGGACACTACATTCTCCAGGCAGCATCATCATTCCTCCCCGTCATGGCTCTCGCCCCTCAACCTAACGAACGAGTTCTTGACATGGCCGCGGCGCCTGGTGGTAAGACGACTTATATCTCCGCGTTGATGCGTAACACCGGTGCAGTATTCGCCAACGATGCCAATCGTCAGCGAGCCAAAGGTCTGATCGGTAACATCCACCGTCTCGGCTGCAAGAACACAATCGTCTGCAACTACGACGCGCAAAAGGCATTCCCTAAAATCCTAGGTGGCTTCGACCGCGTGCTCTTGGACGCACCTTGCTCTGGCACGGGAGTCATCGGAAAAGACCCCAGCGTCAAGACATCCAAGACTGAACGCGACTTCCTGGCCCTGCCGCACATGCAGAAACAATTGCTTCTTGCAGCCATCGACTCAACAGACCATGCCAGTAAGACAGGGGGTTACATCGTCTACTCCACCTGTTCCGTGACGGTCGAAGAGAACGAAGGCGTGGTGCAGTACGTGCTGCGCAAACGACCTAATGTGAAGATAGTTGAAACAGGCCTTGGCACTTTCGGGTCAGAGGGGTTCAAATCATACGGCAACAAGAAATTCGACGACAAGATGGCGCTCACAAGGCGATACTTCCCCCACAAGGAGAATGTGGACGGTTTCTTTGTCTGTAAATTGAAGAAGACGGGGCCAACGCCCAAGAATGTTCCTGGGCAAGCCAACGGTGTTGGCGATGACATCTCGAAGACTACAGCCATGGCTGTCAATGGCGCTAAGAAGGGCGGGGATTCAGACAACACGGGACCTGATGACGATGGCGATGGCGATGCTTTTACTGGCTTTGACGACGAACAAGACGATGCTTTAATCCAAAAGGCCGAGAAGAAGTGGTTAAAGTCCAAAGGTCTGGATCCTCGACCTGCGGATCACAAGAAAGAGCCGCAGCCGCAGCAGCAGGTGGGCAAGATGAAGGAGAAGAAGGCCAGTAGCGACAGCAGCAAGGCTGATAAAAAGGTTAATGGGGCAGAAAGAAAACAAAACGGCGAGAAGAAAATCAACGGCATGGCGAAGGACAAGAAAGTTTCGAAAAAGGGGAAGGAGAAGCAAGAGAAAGTGGTTGCTTAGCTGGTGAACCTTTCTACAGAGTACGAGGACATGTAGCCAACGTCTCCCTGGCTATTTGCGAGTCTAATGACCCACGCGACTAAAAAGAATAATGTCGATACACGTATGTTATTATGCACATAAACTTCCAACTTGTCGATTTCATTTCGCACGACTTTTCTTCTATATTTGATCTACCAAGGACTTTTCGTGATGATGGACTAAATTACAAGATTTTATCTAGCAGCCCTGCTGCTCTCCTAGGAGAAGAGGGACGTTGATACCAGACCCCAATTCATAGACAACGAAACCTGTTTGACGGAGGGAACCAAAAAGGAAACTTTTTGAAAGTGTGGCCGCGGGTGCTCCAGCAAGGCTGCTATTGTTCTCGTTTATTCAACTGAGTCGATTCTCCGTGGTCGACTAGAAATCCCCAAAAACAAGAGACACGCATAATTTGTCAGTTTCGGGTGTCAGGGAAAGCCGGAACACCAAAAGCAGAACCATCCGGGAGTGGAGTGCGCTACTTACACGTAGTTAATTTCCATATGACTGGGCCTGCGATCGCAATAGCAGCCACAATGATACATGAGACGGTAGCTAGTATCAACAGTGGCCGTCTGTTCTTCTGGTAAAATGAGCACCACCGCCTCACCAACGGGTGCCGGGTCTTCATCTCAAAGGACGAATAGCACTGCTCCGCGAAAGGGGACTCCGGGTCAATACTGGACCAGGCACCGGGCTCTGTCGACGCGCCAAACGATGAGCTGTCCAGCGCTACTGTGTTCGTGGGAGATGTGTTGGGTGTCGAGAATAGCGGCTTTGCAGACCGGGCGTTCTGATCACTCGTTCCCATACGGTTTTGGAAAATCGCGTATTCGAAACTGTCCTTCGCAGGAACGGATTTGTAAATTTCTAGATCCGTGGTGACTGGGTCTGCATGTGCGAAATCTCGGGTCGTGACTGAGAGATTCGTGTTCGAGAAGTGCACAAACGCGGAGAAGTCGAAGCATTCCTTGCTTACGGCGGCGCCGCGCTGTAAAGCATACTGAGAACTCGGGTACGTGGCCACAGGTGTGTCTTCTCTGGTGGTTTTGATGGTCTCGGGTGTGGTAGATGTGAAGTTCAGGTGATCCGGGAGAGAGTCAAAGACTTCGTCGGAGAATCTAAACGACCGGCCGTTCTCGTTGGGCGGTGGGAAATGAAGAACGCACGCAGGTACCACTGCCAGAGGCGAAAGGACGATGGTCGGCCGCAAGTCTGGTAAAGACATTTCCGGACGTGGTGGTCTTGGAGGAGGATGGCATGATGGAGGCGGTTTAGGTAGAGGGAGCACCGGAGAAATTGACAAGCGCAGCGTTGAACATTTCTTTAATGATCTGAACGATTTCGAAGAAACTCTGTGTTTCCCCTCGTGTTGTGATGAATCCGAAGAAGCGAGCAGAGAAGACAATTTATCGGCCATCTCAGAAACTAGAATACCTGCTGTTAACCAGTGAATAGACTAGCTCTGCTTCTAGACCATATATCGAGATCTCTCAATACACTTCTAATAAAAAGGAACAACATTTTGTAAGCAACAGGGGATAGAGGACTTGACCTGACGATTTCGGCTGGATGAACGCGCATCGCATCACAGGAGCAATACCAAGCGAATGTGCAACGTCCCGGCGAGTTTTCTTGAAGGGTGAGAAATGTCCTGAGGACATGAGACAGCCACACAATCAGTCTGTAACACAGCATGGGATTTTGTCGTGAGCAGATTGGTGCCACGAAGTCACTCAGCAGGCTGGGCCGATGTTGATATCGACTGGCAGTTGGCGGGCTGAATTCCTGGGGTTGCAGAAGCTGTGGAATGTTTCTTCCATGCATGGGGGCTGTGATGTTTGCTCAATGGCTTGGTTTCATCTTGGCTTGGTGTGGCAGCATGATCTCAACATGGATGCACGCATGGCTAGGGGATATCTGCAAAAAGCACGGTATGACCTTGAAAATGGACGCTCAGCAGGTCCAGAAAGGTGATTCGTCACTGCTGTAGCAAATATTAGCAATACTGGGAGAAAGGGGACAGCCTTGTAAGATCGGTTGGCTGGAGGTTGAGATGGAAAAGTGATATCCCGATATATTGGCTCGTACAACTCCGCGACCGTCTCAGGTGCGTGTGGCTGCAAACTGCGGAACCGTCCGTCCTTGCTTGCTAATGGGCTTCGCATGATCGGTGAGCCCAGAAGCGCGAGGGACAGTGTCAGACCACGCTCTGAGCGTGAACTTTGTAGGAGATGAAAAGTGTGCGCGGTCCGATATTTGAAGCCGACGTGCCTGAGGCGTTGCCAGCGATGCCGTTGACAGCTTCCGAAAGCCAGGCGGCGTGACTAAGCTAAGCTGATCTGGGGAAAGCACGTTTGCTAGTCTGGGGAGAGATACTGGGAAATCCTACTAGGTCTTGACAACCTCGAAGCTGGGCGGCTCGGGATCCGATGCAAGTTGCGAATCTCGAGGGGGTCATCAGAATTCTAGGCGGGTTTAGGTGGACTCAGGCGGGGTACCGAGACCCCTGTGGACGTTGGTTGGCATCATGTTTAGGCGACTCTCTCCACGGGTTCGTACAATCAACGAAACGAGTCCTGTCAATTGCAAATCCTATTTGAAGGCGCGGAGAACCTGATCTGCTACTCTGGACGTGAGCTTCCTCTTCATTCCTCCATACCCAATTGACTCTTCTGCGCCTTCTGTTTATCCTGCTCTCTCATCAGCTATTGTTACGTTGTGCCACACTTAGACGACCTTGAATACTTCTTCACGAGATGAACGGCACGACAACGAACGGCGCTGCGCGCTTCGACCCCAAGTTCACTCAAAATGTCATCGATGCCATGGGTCCCAAGACCTCTCCTCGCATGAGAGAAATCATGACCAGCTTGACACAACATCTGCACGACTTTGCTCGAGAAGTCGAACTGACCGTGGACGAGTGGACCGAGGGCGTCGCTTTACTGAACTGGGCTGGCCAGATGAGCAATGACCGCCGAAATGAAGGCCAACTCGTCTGCGACGTTGTCGGTCTGGAAACGTGAGACACATTCAGTATCTTCTTGGGCATACTCTTGCTGACTGTGCGGCAGTCTTGTCGATGAGATCACATACAAGAAAGCTTCGGAAGCGGCCACGTTGGCCACGCAAAGTGCCATCCTCGGTCCTTTCTTCCAGACTGACCATAAGATCCGAAAGAAGGGCGAGAGCGTTGTGGAGAAATGCCCTCCTGACGCCGATGTGGCATACGTTTATGGCAAAGTGGTTGATGCGACCACAAAGAAACCTGTGGTTAACGCCTCGATCGATATCTGGGAAGCCTCCACAAACGGTAAGTTATATGTGTAGCACCGCGATCTGTTCGGGCTGACACCGAATTTTGCAGGCCTGTACGAGCAACAAGACGATGAACAACCCAAATCGAATCTTTGCGGCAAGTTTTACACCGATGAAAACGGAGAATATGCCTTTTATTGCCTGCGACCGACGCCCTACCCAATTCCATATGACGGACCAGCCGGCAAAATCTTGCAACTGCTCGACAGACATCCGTACCGCCCAGCGCATATTCACTTCATCGTACGTATCGTCTCCCATAGCTGGAGAATGGTTCAGCTAATTGTCTACCAGGTTTTGGCCGAAGGCTACAAGCCGATCACAACCCAGATCTTCGACAAGACCAGCAAATACCTCGATGACGACTCTGTTTTTGCTGTCAAGGATTCTCTTGTTGTCGACTTCCTACCTCGCGAGGGCGACGCTCAGGCGAAGAAGGAACTGAAATATGACATCCACATGGCACCCATTGGTTCACAAGGCGAATCGGGTGAAGCCTTGGTGACAGAAGGCATGGGTCGCGGATATTGATCATCCTGCCATGTTGATGTGAAACTATACTCTATACTTTGAAGCATTTGATTTTCATCACACTGTCCATACGAGCTTGAATGAAGATTGTTTTCACCTACTGCGTGATTGGTCTTTCCCCCGCAGGTTGCGGCTAAGCGTGCCCCCAGAAGAGAGGTGCTAGCTCGACATCCGAGCCCTTGAGCAGACTGTCAGGCGCGTAAAATGACTGTCAAATGTCGATGTTGGGAGGGTGCTGATTACTTTTCCAAACACGTGCAACCTTTGTAGAACTGCTTATTGATTATGCTGGTCTAAAGAGAACTCAAAACTGTGCTGCAAACCCGCTGCTATTTCCAAGAAGTCTTTGGCGAGTTGGGCTTAGTATTGTATTTTTAGTGCCCATGCCCAGCGTCAGAGTTAAATCCTGACTGTCGAAATCCTTGGCTTGAATGACCGTTAAAATGTCATCTTGTAACCCTCACGCCCCTCCCCCGGAGGCATCTGGTCCGGGGGCATTCGCTAGGCTTACTCAGGCATGACGAAGGCCCCCAGAGGCCGCGGACACCTACTAACAGGCGTGGCAAAGTTTGGCCGCGCGGCGCCACTTTGATGGGCTCATGCCCCCCACAAGATTTTTTTAATGGTGCCCGCTTCCGAGCATTCCCAGCTGACCTTCGTGCACTGTGGGTAATAGTACTTCAACTCCGCGAAAGGTGCCATATCCGAACCGTCCACTCTCTTTTGCTCATTTCACCCACAACGACCCGGAAAGTGTTCCTTGTGTGTATCCCGATATCGCGACACCGTAACGGTGATTACCCAGACATTGGGTGATGTCATGCCTCGTCCAAGAGTCAAAGATGAAGACCGCAAGCGAGTAGCCCGCGCGTGCGATACGTGTAAGAGGCGCAAGGAAAAGTGAGTTCGAGGTGACTTTTGAAGCTGTTGCGACTCTTCCTGCGCGGCAGAGCTGGTATCCTGTCAACCTAGCTCCGAGAGATTCACTAACCATTGTATCTCAGATGTGATGGGCAGCAGCCTTGCCTGCTCTGCAAGCGCCGTGGTAGAGAACCAGAGTGTGTCTTCAGCGACGTGCTTTCCAAGCGAGGCTCGAATCGACACAACAGCACCCCGTCGTCCCATTCCATGACACTGAAGGATGCTCTCAACGAATCCAATGATGCCGAAATCGCCATCGAGTCGTTATTGACACTGTCCGGGTCGAGAAGCGCGCCCAAATCTCCTCAGTATGAAAAGGACCCGGACGACCTGGTCTCGAGGGCACCTGTCCCGAAACTTGCCCGTCTACTGCGCGATGGTCGCGGCAAATTCATCTTTGTTGGTGACTCCAGCAATCTTGCTTTCGTCCAGAATATTCGCCGCTTGGTCAAGGCAGAGATTGGCGAGTGTGAGCTGACTTCAGATCCTCTACGACACGCCATGTGCGAAGTCATTCCTCCTCACAAGGTGCCGACCCCGGCACAATCTCAGCACCCAAAGCCTAGTGTGTCCGAAGCCCAGGACTTGATAAAATATTATCTGCTAGCCTCAAGCGGGATCATCGACCTCTTTGAACCCGACGATATTACCGAGCACTTACTCGCCTGGGCCCGCGACTCATCGGCAGAAACCGATTTCAATAGCTCCATCTATTACCTTGTCATGGCCATTGGCGCCTTGACAAGGAAGTCCTCAGACATAGATGAAGCCGAGTTTTACTTTTTGCGTGGCCGAGAGATCGGTGTGTCGAGTTTCTTGGAGGACCCGAGTGTTTTGACGATCCAAGCGTACACCCTCATCACCTTCTACATGCTGTCGGCAGTGAGGAGAAACGGTGCTTTCATGCTCCTTGGAATTGCTGTTCGAGCCGCGTATGCGCTCGGTTTGCACAGAAGCGATATATCAAATTTATTTGAGCCTCGCGAACGGCTTGCGAGAGAGCGAGTTTGGAAGAGTTTGCGCACACTTGACCTCTATATGAGTGGATCCCTCGGTCGACCGCCTGCCACGTCTGAAGTCGACGGCGGCAGTGTGTCGTGGAATCGCTCTACCAGAGACTACGAGGACATTCAAATGAACGGACGAAATACATCAGCGACGTTGCGAATCTGCTTCATCTTCGAGCGAATATTGAACGAGGTCTACTGTCGGCGCGAAGTCTCTGTCCAACTGGTGGAAAGTATCTCTCGACAATATCGAGACTGGACGATGCAACTGCCTGCCGGTCTCCAAGCTGACAGCCTTGACTCAAAGGGCGATTCTGCTAGTCCAACTTTGAGACAGACGATTGGGATTGCTCATCTCAAAGGCTCCTACTACTGGTCCATCATACTCCTGACGAGGCCATTCTTGATCTTCAAAGTATCTTCCAAGATCAAAGGTCGTTCGGAAGATGAGGACAGTGCTGGAAGCTCAGTGACAATGACGCTGAGTGAGGCATGCATTGATGCTGCACTAAGAAGTATCGAGATTGCCACTGACATTGTTCACACCCCAGGTGTCCCCAAGAGACTTTTCATGATCACGAACAGCTCATTCATTTCTGCCATGGTGATTGGATTTGCCATTTTCGGCGACTTCGATAAGTCGTTCCCCTTGCTCAGTAGCATCACTCAAGCAGAAGCCATATTGGCCATAATGGCAAAAGATGATTTGTCGGCACGTCGACATTACGAGATAACAAGTTATCTCCGTCTGGCTGCACTGGAACACATTAAAAACAGGGACCAGATGCAAATGCAGAGGCGCAGGCAAGATATCCACAACATATTCGGCGACCCCATCAACAAGACCAACGGCGGTTCCAAATCAACCACAGGGACTCAGACGCCAAATCAGGCTCCCGCGTCGAACGATGGCCAACTCGATAAGTCCGGCGGGGCTCTGTTCGACATGACAGACGCTGGGGACTCGGCACTGCCATGGCAACTGCGATTTGATATGCCGGCCGAAAGTCGCGGGCCTATTTTGACCACCTCCGGTGCGCTGGCGTACACAGGAGAAGACTCTGCAGAGCAGATACCAGCTCTGCCACGAAGTGATATCGGGCAAATGCCCGACACCGGCTATCTCTCACCAGATGGCTCTGGGATACCAAGTTTGCCGTCATACGCTGAGGAATTTCCCCTTTTCTCTCTCATGACAGAGTTCGATCAGCTGCAGGATCCTTTCATGGTCAGCACTTGAGTGGCCCTATTTAGTCTTCTTCTGTCTGTCTTCAATTCGGCCAGCAGCGAGCGAAGCGGAGAGGCGAGCAATCCATCCCGAGAGGAACCAAGCCCCAATCGCAATGACAACAATATACAATCCAGTTGGCAACAGGGTTTTGGGGAAGACATTCAGCAGGTACGGATCCAGAATGACATCAACGAAGACTGGTGGCACTGTGTCCATCAAAGTCTCATTGAGACTAAAATAGTCTGCCGCCGCAAGGATCTGGAGGAACAGGAGAGTCGAGTCTTCAACCCTTGTAGGAAGAGTGGCCCTGCGTGACCGAAGCGAGTCTTTCTCATCTATGCTGAGCCTGTCATGACGAGCATATGAATATGCAGATAAAGACGCAAGAAGCTGGGGTGTCTCGAAGACTGTCTCGACGGAGCGCGTATACAGCCAGAAGGAAGTAGGTTGCTGAAGTAGTCAGCGAGAACGAGAGGAGGGACTGGGGAGGCGTACCGTTGCGGCCCAACAGATCCTGACTTCATATCGTGCTCCTGGGCGCAGACCTTCAAGCAAGAACCAAGACTCGATTCCCTTTGGAGACTCGTTTGTGGGAAAGCTTGCATTGATGAAAGTCCTGACGGAAGAGTATTGTTCTGAGATAGGGGTTAGAAGAAGATTGTCAATACTGGCATCCTGTGGTGGACGGGCGGCGGGGGGAGCGATGAAGATAGTCTTTTCAACATTTGCGAATACCGAAATTATGTGTAAGAACACGCAAATGTACACAAGATGAAGCGGATTAGCCATGACTTATGATAGTAGGAGTAGTCGATTTGAAAGGTGTTTATTCCTGAGTTCGAAGTTCGACGGCACAACTGCCAATCTGAAGGTCACGTGCAAGTCGTAAAGGCCAAGTGGAAGGGGAATTTTGTGATTGGCTCCGACGCGCCCTCTCCGGAAGAAACCATGATTGGGTAGCGACAGCAGGGACAGGCGGTGAAAGAAAGCGCGCTTGTCAACAAATCCCCTACGAAACTTCTGAACCCCACAATCACAATCAATCACCACTGCACATCCGACCGATCATTCTTGCTCGAGGTCATTCGTTCTTCGTTGTTCATCTGTCTGTCCTCATCATCTCCTCCACCTCCCCTTTCACCTTGCAGTCGTCACCATGAGAGAAGTCATCAGCTTGAACGGTACGAGCAATCCCCAATCACGCGTCCTTGACCGACCCTCGACGCCCCTGTCCGCAGAAAATGTGACCAGAAGCTAACTGCATCTGCACTCAACAGTTGGCCAGGCTGGCTGTCAAATCGCCAACTCATGCTGGGAGGTAAAGGATGCCTCGAGACATTCTTGTTCCGGCGCAGACACTAACAGTTGTAGTTGTACTGTCTTGAACATGGTATCCAAGTGAGTGGTTCATGTTCCCACCTCTTACCGGATCAACCAGAAACTGACATTTACCAGCCCGACGGTTACCTCACCGAAGAACGCAAAGCCGCCGATCCTGACCAAGGCTTCAGTACCTTCTTCTCGGAGACAGGTACGCCCTCGATTCTATCCTTTACCAATGCCCTCAATCGTTGACATTACCTAGGCAATGGCAAATATGTTCCCCGAACCATCTACGCCGATCTCGAGCCCAATGTCGTCGATGAGGTCCGAACTGGCGCATACCGCGCTCTATTCCATCCCGAGCAGATGATCACCGGAAAAGAGGATGCTTCCAACAACTATGCCCGTGGCCACTACACTGTCGGTAAAGAGCTGATTGACCAAGTACTTGACAAGATTCGAAGGGTAGCAGACAACTGCAGTGGTCTTCAAGGCTTCCTTGTTTTCCACTCCTTTGGTGGAGGTACTGGCTCCGGCTTCGGTGCCTTGTTGATGGAACGTCTCTCGGTCGACTATGGCAAAAAGTGCAAACTCGAGTTCTGCGTTTACCCTGCTCCCCAAGTCTCTACGTCCGTGGTTGAGCCTTACAACTCGATCCTGACCACGCACACCACTTTGGAACACTCCGATTGTAGTTTCATGGTCGATAACGAAGCGATCTACGACATCTGCAGACGCAACCTTGGTATTGAGCGACCCAATTACGAGAACTTGAACCGCCTCATTGCCCAAGGTAAGATCAAGATCCAAACGTACTTTGCATCAAGTGCACTTACTAACTGGGGAAACAGTTGTCTCGTCTATTACCGCGTCCCTCCGCTTCGACGGCTCTCTCAACGTTGATCTTGCAGAGTTCCAGACCAACCTTGTCCCGTACCCTCGTATTCACTTCCCCCTGGTTGCTTATGCCCCCGTCATCTCTGCGGCCAAGGCCCAGCACGAGGCCAACTCCGTCCAGGAGATCTCGATGTCGTGCTTCGAACCCAACAACCAGATGGTCAAGTGCGATCCCCGCAACGGCAAATACATGGCCACTTGCTTGCTTTACCGTGGAGATGTGGTTCCCAATGATGTTCACCAGGCAGTTGCTACCTTGAAGACTAAGCGCACCATTCAATTCGTCGATTGGTGCCCAACTGGATTCAAGATTGGAATCTGCTACCAACCACCTCAGATGGTGCCGAATGGTGATCTTGCCAAGGTCAACCGCGCAGTGTAAGTTACACTCGAGCTCCCTTATGATTACTCTACTGACTGGCGATAGCTGCATGCTCTCCAATACAACCGCCATCGCCGAGGCGTGGTCAGCGCTGTCGCATAAATTCGACCTGATGTACTCGAAGCGTGCCTTTGTCCACTGGTATGTTGGCGAGGGTATGGAAGAGGGAGAATTCTCGGAAGCTCGTGAGGATTTGGCTGCTTTGGAGCGAGACTACGAAGAGGTGGCTAGCGACTCCATTGAAGAAGGTGATGAGGTTGAGCTCGAGCATTAAGGTGCACGTTTTAGTGGCCTGTCAGAGGAGGAAATCAAGCAAGCAGTTTTTCCACGTCAATGTCCAAGTAGTCGACCTTCAGATAATTGGGCGTCACGAGAGCTTGGGTTGATCTCTGCGAGACGACCTTGAACACACTTGTAGGACTCATTAGAGGTGCATAGGTAGCACAAGCCAACCATCATCAGTGATGAGCGATTGAGCAAGCGATTTGAATCTAATTCCAATGAACAAGCAATTCCTGGTAGGACAGAGCACAGAGCGTATCGTTGACCTGTTTGAGCCTGGAACACGCAAGTCTGGAGGCAGCCATCATTGCTGGCGCCGCCAGCACCAGCGCCAGTGCTCCGGCAGTGTAACTCCAGCTCTTTGGTGCCCACAGTTTTATGAAGCTCCAGGGCTTGGCAGCCGCGACCTCCCTCGTTCGTCATCGCTGATCCACCCTTATTTCTCATCTCCAGACGCCTCTGCTTCCTTTACTTACTCGGATGACTTCCAGCCATTTCCTCACCAGTCTTTTTTACGTCCATCTGTACTTACTGCACCCAATTTCTTGCCGGGCTTCACGTTGCCCTCGGAAATTTATTCCAAAGTCATTTTTGCATTAGCCTGCTTTCCCTCCCACCTGTGCCAGCGCCTTCAATGCGCAAGCTTTAGCGATCAATCACAACACCAACCCCAGTCATGGCGGAGACAATTGGATCCGCGGCTTCAGGTTCGCTCACATTCCTACGCGGGTGTGTTTGGAGCCACGGTGCTAACAAGATCATTTCCAGGTCATCCGAACCTGAATCTCACGGCAGAAGAGAAGCGAGTCTACGGCCAGCTCCTGAAAGAAGCTGACCCTGATGGCTTTGGAGCTGTCTCTGGAGATGTCGCAGTCAAATTCTTCGAGCGCACAAAGCTCCCTCCGGATGTGCTAGGACAGGTCAAGATGATATCCAATGTTACCATGTAACTCGTGTTGACAGGCCGCAGATTTGGCAGATTGCCGACACAGAAAATCGAGGGTTCCTCACTCCTGCGGGCTTCGGTGTCGTCTTGCGACTTATTGGACACGCGCAAAATGACCGCTCACCATCTCCACAGGTCGCGACACAAGGTATGCCTTACTATTGTCGCATGTAGTGACGAGTCTAAACTTTTAGCAGTTGCGCCTCTGCCTCGCTTTGATACCGTCCAACCTGAGGTATCTCAGCCTCCACCACCACCTGCGCAACCCCTTGCGCAGCAATTCAGCGGCCAACCTCCTGCGAGCCCAGGTCCGCCTGGTGGTGCTCCCCCCATTCGAGTGCCAGCCCTGAGCCCAGACAAAATCACGGAATATTCAACCCTCTTTGAGAAATCTGGGGCAGAGAATGGGTTCCTTTCAGGCCTGGTGGCTAAGCAGATTTTCGAAAGAGCAAGGTTACCAAATGAAGTCTTGGGGAGAATATGGGGTCTTTCCGATACACAGGGCCGGGGATCGTTGAACGTGACGGAATTTGTTATCGCCATGCATCTCCTGGCATCTTACAAATCGGGCCAAATGCGTGGTGTTCCTAGTACACTTCCTCCGGGCCTGTTTGAGGCTGCGTCGCGACGACCACCTGTTCGGGTTGGCAGCGGCTCCCGTCCCGGAAGCGCCGTCCCAGCAGTTTATAATGCTCGCCCTCAGAGTCCTATTACGAGACAACAGCAAGTGAGCACCCCGCTCTCATTGTCTGCTCAATCAACTGGGGAGCCATGGGCTATCACTCCAGCAGATAAAGCTCGCTTCGACTCTGTCTTTGCAACCGTCGACCGCCAAGGGAGAGGATTCATTACTGGAGATCAGGCTGTTGAGTTCTTTGGTAATGCCAGACTCCCAGAAGATACCCTGGCTCAAATATGGGATTTGGCCGACATCAATTCTGAAGGCCAGTTGAACAGGGATGAATTCGCTGTGGCCATGTTTTTGATTCGACAGCAACGAGGGACCAAGGATGGAAGAGGAAATCTACCTGCTACCCTGCCTCCCAATCTTGTCCCCCCAAGCATGCGTAAACAGCACATCCCGCCTCCTCAACCGACTGCGCCGGCGTTTGAAAACGCTGCTCCGACAAAGCCGCGTTCCGCGGCTGATGATCTGTTCGGTCTCGACGCGTTTGGCCCGCCCCCATCGGTCCCTGCAATTGCTCCAACACAAGTGGCTCAGTCCACAGGAGGGACCGATGCTGGTCCATTTGCCAATCCTCCTGGCGTTCTCACTCCCCAAACCACTTCCACAACGTTCAAGCCTTTCGTACCAACGAGCTCTTTCGGCCGGGGCATCATTCCGCAATCTACGGGATCTCCAGCGCCGCAAGCAAGGGCTCCAGCTGAGGATCTCCTCGGCGACGCAGATCCTGAGGTTAATTCGAGAATCACAAATGAGGCTAGTGAATTGGGCAATTTGTCCAACCAAGTCAGCAGTCTGTCCAAGCAAATGACTGAGCTGCATGGTGAAAGAAAGCAGGCTGAACAGGAATTGTCTAACGCCTCTTCTCAGAAGAAGGCCTTTGAAGGTCGCCTTGCGCAGCTCCGCTCCCTTTACGAAAAGGAGGTTCAGGAAGTCAAGGCGCTTAAAGAACAACTGACGACATCCAAAACTGACATTAAGAGGCTCCAGTCAGATATGGCCATAATCGATGGCTCACACCAAGATCTTTCAACGCAACATCAACAATTGCGGGCCGCTTTAGAATCCGATCAGCGCGAGAACGCTTCATTAAAGGAACGCATACGCCAATTGAACCAAGAAGTCGATCAATTGAAGCCTCAGCTTGAGAAGTTAAAGTCTGATGCAAGACAACAAAAAGGTTTAGTGGCCATCAACAAAAAGCAGTTGGCTACTAACGAAGCTGAGCGTGATAGAATCAAAGCTGAGATAGCCGCCGCTCACAAAGAAGTTGAAGATGCCCTGCGAGAGGCTGAAGAATCTGCTCGACAACTAGAGGCTTCTAAGAGAGAGCTGGAAGAAGCCCGAACCGCACCTGTCCCTTCGGTCCCTACGGTTAAAAGCCCTCCAGTGGTGAGCCCTGCACCCTCCAACAATTCGAATCCATTCTTCAGAAGGACGACGGAGACATCATTCTCCCCTCCTATACCGGAGGCCGAACCAAAAGACAGCCAGAGTGCTTTTGATAGCATTTTTGGACCTTCATTCACCGCCGCTGCCCCAGCTCCCGCGACATCGTTCACAAGTCAATCCCCACCTCCAGCCGAGCAAGCAACCACGCCCCGAATTGAGTCTCCAGCTCCATCTGCGCCCCGGGATCTTGAGCCCCCGGCACCGCCTCAGTCTCGGCAGATTAGTTCGGCAGCACTTCCGTTCCGCAGACCCCTAGAAAGAGAAGACTCCATCAGCTCCTCTGTGAAAGTCGCAGGACCAGCCAGCAGGCTGAGTCCGAACGACACTCCACAAGCATTGACTCCGACGGCATCGACTCCTAGCCCGGTTGACCGAAAGGGTTCAGGGGAAGATCCGTTTACGGCCGCGGCACCAGATGAAGAGCAAGAATCTGTTCGACGAACCCTACCTCAACCGTCTGCACTTGAAGGCACTATGGACGATGTGTTTGGTAAACCTTCAACCGACACGACTCGGGAGATTCCCGGCGCTTTCCCACCGTCCCAGGTTCATACGCCTGGTGCTGATCCTTCTGTTCTTGCTGGAGCTGCTGGCGCAGCTACGGTTGCTGCTGGAATAGGCGCTGCGGCAGCCGCAACGAATGGTGAGAAGCCAGACGATGCGCCGCCTCCTGTTCCTCCAAAGACCCCCGAGCAGAACTTCGATGACTTTTTCGGCGGCCCTGCTCATCAACGATCTGCCTCTCAAAAAGCGGCAGACTTTGATTCTGCCTTTGCTGATATAGACAAACAAAAGCCCAGCGACGGTCAAGAATTTCCTGACATCCAAGAATTGGATGCCGATGACGATAGCAGCGAGTACAGTGATGATGAAGCGCCCATGAAATTTGACGATGATTTCAACACGAGATCACCACCCCGTAGCAGTCCGAACGATGTCAGATCCGGAAAGCAGCCAGAAATACCACCATCGAATAATATGTTGGCACCTCGCCCTGCGCTGGGTGGACCATCATCTACTGGAAGCTCATTGCCGGGTGCTGAATCACAACAATCCCCACCGACTTATGGTGACGCTGTACCTGAGGATAACCCTACACATTTCCCCCGAGAATACAAGGGCTTGCTGCCAGAGCGGGAGGATCCTACTTCTCCCCCACCCACTGCTGGGGGCTCTACTCATCCTGCATCACCTCCTGGAGGAAACCCACCCGAATATGGTCCTGAGGCGACTCTTAGGAGTCCGTCAGACAGCAAGGCGACTGAGCCACCGCCGACAAAGGCAGCGCCATTTGATTTTGATCTTGCATTCACAGGTGTGGGCGCTGCGCCTGTGGAAGACGACGATGATGACGACGAGGACGACAATGATGCTCCGTTCAGCCAGCCCAAGCACAGTGCCAATGAGTTTGATCCAACGTTTGACTCTCCTCCGCAGACTGCTCGTCAGCAATTCCCATCGAGCGCTCCAGTTGCTAATGGAGGGCCAAAATCTGGGCTCGACGACTTTGATTTCGCTGTCACTGCTCCCAGCGTCTCCCAACAGGGGGCACAACAATCCACCACATCACCTGTCTCCCATGACTGGGACTCCCTTTTTGCACCATTAAACACAAATGGTGCCCCCGCGGCTCAGCCAAGTGGCGACTTACCATCTGTCCAAAGTCAAGCCGCTGAAATTTCAACGCCCTCGCCCCCACACGCACAGTCTGGTGTTTCATCGCCCGCACCCGTGACCTCATCTCCTCCCCCAGCGGCGACATCTTCTCCGCCACCATCGGCATCGCTCCAACCAAAACCTCAACGTCCTCAGCCTGGCCGTGCGTTGAGTGCTGGTACAGAACACGACGACCCGATCTTGAAACGGTTGACCGCCATGGGATGGTCAAGAGAGGAGAGTCTCGCGGCATTAGAGAGATTCGATTACAATATCGATAAGGTGAGTTTATTGAAAAGATTTGTTCATGAATGCGTGTACTAAACAAGGTCTTTTCTACTCTCAGGCTGCCGACTACCTAACTTTCCGATCTTGATCTCCTATTCCTACCCTAGAAGCTTGGTAGGCCTGTGTGCTGGGAATCATCGTACAATCCAGACGGGAAGCGGGAAAAAAAACAGCCATTCAGCCAAGCCTATTGTGCTTACTTGGCCAGCCTACCACAGGAGGCAAGGTTATTTTGTATAAGAAAAGGAAAAACGAACGAGAGGAAGGAGCGACTGCGTGGAACTACAAAGCGTCTTCGGGGGCATTAATTCGACCTCATTACCTACCTGAATTACTCGCTTTATGCTTAATTTGGAGCTTTAGGAAGATGAAGATGAAGATGAGAGGGAAGTAGAATGAAAAATGTACAGCCGTTTTCCTTCCTAATTATGTCGCGGCGAATCCGCTGAAATCTCTTTATTGGTTTCTCTCGTCCTTTTCCAAAGATGTATCTACCAAGATTGGTCTCTGCAGTAAGTGACCGGCAGCAGAAAGATTTGGAATACTGTGTGGACTATTGCACGATGCAAACGTCGAGTCCCTTTCCCGTCGCGAAAAACACGGTGTAATGTACAATGCCTACGGAGACGCCTCGACAGCTTCGCTCGCTTCTGGCTTCTGATGATTGCTCGTACGGGATAGTTACATCTAGGTAAGGATCGCGCCTCCCATAACGCTGAATAAGCTTGAAGGATTCTAGGCAATGTATGGTAAGATGCGAAGCCTATGCGGACGTTGAGGGTAGAAAAAGGCGGCATTGCTCCCATAGTCTCTCTTCACTTCGGGTTCGTACTTGTTCTCTTTCTGCGATCTTTCTTGAAAGTGGATGTTACCGCTTTAGCTGAGAGGAATGAGATGCCAAGTGCCATTGGAATTGTTGTATCCCGAGTGCGTCAATTACGTCCAGGGCAAGAACAACCAGAGAATGTCGTCAAATCCGGTCATCACGCCTGAAGAGCGTTTCAGACTTTCTTAAACTAGGCAGATCTACTTGCCACTGTCCAAGATCAACACGGTTCGAATGTTATACACCTAGTTATGTTTGCGATCGCTTATCTCCCGTCGATTGCAGATCGATCGACGATCGACGAGTCAAGAGACTTGGGTCGACCCGTTGGCATTGAGCCACTGCCCTCCCCAAAAGGGAATCTATCTATTTCCAGATTCTGTCAACTCTACTTGGACCTCTGGCAGCCACGCAGTACACGATCATGAGATGAACACTAGTTAGGAGGGCGGCCTCGCACGCTGGCGCCCGCAGACGTGGACAAGCAAGTGCAAGAGCTCCAAATCACAGCAAAAGAAATGGCTTAAAGACGAATACGCCCTTGTGCAAGCTGCCGCCTTTCCGGAACCGAGAATCTCGCCAATAGGCATACCTCGTCTTCATGTATTGGGTGGCGAGCTGACAAACAGTGCATGAACAAACTCCTGGACGAGTGCGAGTCGATGCTAAAAATTGCTGCATTTGGTGGCATTGAATGTGGGAGGGCAAACGTTTTGACTGAACTCATTACGCGATCCGAAGTGCGGAAAGCCTAGATAGATGCCTAGCCATGTGGCTTGCAACCGGCACGAACTATGCGGACGAGCGGCCGAATGCTACAGGACGGCCTGCGGAAGGACTTCTTTAGCTAGCAAACGTTGAAAAGCTTCGTTGACGAGGATTCCAAGAGCACCACAAACATTCCTAGGTGTGTGATGGCTTCACCGGTGGATTCTGGTTCTTGCATATCATCTTCACCTCATGCCCTTCGTCTACAAGCCTATCGAAGATGAGAACTATCTTGCTTCGGCTTTTTCCAAACAATGGACGGTCGGCGAGGAGAGCTGATCAGGCGGCGCTCGCGCCATTTGTCGCGAACGAACTCAATGGAGAGTGGGAATACTGATGACGATTCAGAAAACAGCCGCTGCCCATCTCCATTGCTAGCAGTCCAGAGCGGATATCGAATTGATCCTTTTGCACAGTATCCAGTGCCCAGAGCCTCAAAGGGCGTCCGGTTCATGGCAGACTACTGTGAGTTATCCCACCGAGAACGGGGATCTGATAACGCTCATTTAGTTTCTAGATATTCAGATATGGGCGCCTCAGCAAGCACAAGCATTTAGCGTGGAAACTGGACGCAACACACTTCTTGCCCTGGTACTTCCACTCGCATTCCAGAACTCGATGTTGTTTGAAGCAACCATCGCCATGACAAGGGCTGCCTGGGTGCTGAGAAGAGGCACAGAGCCCTTTAGTGACAAGATGTTGCTTCGACACCGAGGAGTAGCAATGAAAGAGTTGCGAGATTGCCTTGTTTCACGAGAACCCAGAAACCCAGATCTCGTGCTGATGACCATGTCGACGCTCTTGACGCTAAATGTGAGGCTTGGCCCCGCCAGAAACCGTTGTGCTGATGGTGTTCCAGTATATGATCAACGATCTTGAATCTTTTGAGGTCCATCTCCATGCTCTAGAGACTATGCTAGCGTCAAGCCCACCGGAAGGTGACAGTGATATCCGCAACTTCGTCCGAGGTAGAGTTCTAGCGTAGGTGAAATGGCTTTCTGAAGAAAAAACGCAATGCTAAGACGATGCAGGTTCGGAGTGCTTGCTTCGTTCCTCCAGGCTCATCAACCAAGCTATGCCACTCGAATTAACGAAAAGGGCCACCGCATCAGTACATTGACGTATCCCGGACATCCTTTTTCGCCTGATTTGTGTGCCATCATCGCCAAACTTCCCGAGGGATTCGCAGAAGCTGCACTAAGTCGAAATATTGCGGTTGAATTAATCAGCTTCTTGGTGAAATTGACCGAACTCATGAATTGGATTGCCTCGTCCGAGATCGAGAGACAGACTCTATCTAAGCCGGACATGACAATGCAGCGAGCGATATACGATCTTCAATGTCTCTCAGCCCTATCACTGACCTCAACCGAGAGCCAAATGGTACGAGCATTGCTGGCATTCTGCTTGCATCTGTACAACGAAATGTCATTTCATATTCCCTTAGCGCGGCCTCTTCGACCCCTTTTGGAAGGGTTCAACGAGCATCCAGAACTCCCTCGCCAGCCTTGGCTCCAACGGTGTTTGTATTGGTGTGCCATAGTCGTTGCTAGTGCATGGGACACTCAAATTGACGCGTCGCCAGAACGACATGTCGTTCTTGACAGGTTAACAGCAAGATTGCTGGAAGCAAGATCGTGGGAAGAGGCAGAACAGCTGATGCATAAGTTTTTGTGGCAGAACCACCTGGCGGACCAGTGGGAAGTCTGTTGGCGTGCAGCAGCGTTCAGAAACACTCGACAACGGAGAGGAGCGTACCATGCCGCGTCCATTCAGCAATTAATGATCGAAAGCGGGGCGAATTCAGAAACAGCCTCATCAGATGATCTCATGTGAGGGATCCAGACACAATTGAAATGAAAAAGTGACAGGGATCAGCCATGCCTCTCCAGCAAGAAGAGCTTTCAAAGGTATGAGTGCGTGTGAGTATGATTGTGCTGTCTACCAGGAGACTCATGCTCTAGAATCCGTCCCATTTCGATCTCATTTCAAAACCTGCTTTTCGTGCGCACTCTAAACTCGCTCCGCTCCGGTCCAAGATCGATGCACTCGGGGCTGTGACTTTTCAGGCTTCTCAAGACCGAATCTGCCGCCAAGAAAGACATGTGAGAAGGCAAAAAATGCGGTGACTCCGAACAGGATGCTACGATTGCTGTCAGCGAATGCACGTACGTGGTGGGTTGCGTACTTACAATTGGAACACACCGACGACGACACTTCCGGTAGCAGATGAACATGCCCCAGCGTCGCAAACGTCAGATCTCCGCAACCGATCAGCCATAGCAGCAAATCCGGCCAACCAAAAGATGCAGGTTGTGGTTTCGGCAGCGAGCATTGCAAATGGATGTGCGAGGACTGGAAAATATCGAGGCGTGATGATGGTGTAGGGTACTATGATGAGGAGAGTGAAAACGGCGACGAAAATGTAGAAGACGACACCAGCAGGGACATCTATAACTGGATCATGGGTGTTTAAGACATTGGCGACTGGTTTTGTTAGATGCAGTTCTCGCCCCGGCGGGAGTTCACATACCTGTAGCTCCAAGCGCCATGGCTATAAAAGCCAGAACACCTTGGACAAGCCGGACCATGAGGATTGGACTGATGAACATTTTGGTGGAAGGAGGAGGCAACTTCAAGTTGACAGAATTGAAGGTATGGTAGAAAGGTGTGCGGGAGAGATCCAACTTGGTGTAGATGCGAAATAGCGATAATTAATACAGTTCACTCGCTGACCGGCGCGAGTGTTGAAAAATGACACGAAAGGAACAAGTGTAGAAGTACTCCTACCTGGATCTTAGATGCGATCAGAGAAGGAAACCAGAAGGGGGCGCCCTGGTGGTCATAAACAACTTGAATGTACTTGTACAGGATCTAGGATGGGCGTTCGCAGGCCTGGGAAACGCGACATTAGAAACAGATTTGGGAGGCCGCGCACAACGGCAAGATTGATTGTTTGAGATGTCATTGAAGGCGATGAGGTGCGTGGATGACCTGCGGCCGGCCAGGACAGGATCAAGGAAGACAAGCCATTAGCATGGGAGACAAAGGATGAATCAATGTTTGAGAATGGCAGAAAAGGACGCGATGAAACATGCGCGTGCAGACAGTGCAGAAAGACCACAAGATGGTGAACCGAGGCTGGAAGTTGCCAGTTTTCGCAGTGTTACAAACACCTCAGCGCCAACTCGATTGATTGGACCACAGCCACTATTTTCAACTCAACTAGATCCTCACCCAGATACTACAGTAGATCACACCTGGACTTCCTCAGAGTCGCCCGTAGATCTTGCCCGCTTCTTGATCATGCCTCCGGAGTACAATACTGTCGGTAGGATGCCAACCGCGCACCACAATGCCATAGTCCAAGTCATGGTCTTCCAACCCGCTGCATTCTTGACCGCAGCAGCCACCAATGGTCCCAGCAAACTGCCCGCCGCCCATGACACGTTGAAAATCCCGTAGCTCTGCGCATACGCCGACTTCCCGCGAAAGATATCTGGTTCCTGCCTCACTTTGGCGTCGCACACTTTGCTGAATTCTGCCATCAGCGGCGTCAACAGCAGGCAGGTCGCAAACCCGAGCAGTAACAAAATCGCACAGAGCAAGACAACCTGGCCCTTTGTATCGTGGTCGACCAATCGAAGCAGAACCCAGAAGGGGACCGAGAAGAGTAAACCAGACGCTGCAATCCATCGCGGCCCGTACTTGTCAGTCAAATGCCCGATCCATGGACCTGCAAAGTTGGGAATTATGAGAGCCAGAAAGACCAAACCCGCCCCCAATGAGTTCCAACCGAAGAGATGGTTGACATATAGCGGGAGAGTGGTGTCGAGCGCAGTGAAAGTCATGGCGCCAACAAGGTTTCCCCAGACTGCAACCAGAATACGTCGAGACTTGAGCAGAATCAACATGGATGGCAACTTCCGCTTTGGCTTCGCATCGTTGGGGGAAGTCAGTGCAGTGGCGGCTGCTTCCTTTTCCAATATTGCTGTCGGTTTCGAGGCGCCCTCGGATTCACCTCCCGTTGAGGGTTCCTCAGTGACAGCGCTGTTAGGCTCCAGCCACTTGGCTGCAATCTTCTTCTCAATCAAGACCAGTCGCAGAAGAATATCAAATCCAATGACAGCAAATGTGACACCGAACACGGCGTAGTATCCCGATCTCTCGTATACAACGCCCCCGATCAACGGAGCCACCAAGACACCCAGCGACATGGCAACACCCACGTATCCAATAGCCTGACCTACTTCATCCTCGCTGACAGTATCTGCCATCATGGCCAAGGCCACCACCCAGACTACTGCGGCTGAAAGACCTTGGAGCAGTCTTCCCACCACGAGCACGGGGATGGACTTTCCTAGACAAAGCATGAGGGTCGATGCGGTCAGCAGGACCAGACCAGAGTTGAATGGCCCCTTGCGAGAGCTAGTCCAGTCTGCTAGAACGCCGCATATTGGGGCGAAGAATAGCAGCCCGGCGGCGTAGACGGAAAGCAGAACCGACACCCAGTGTTGGGTGTCGTCGGCAGAGACATGGACTCGGTCCTCAAGTGCAAACGGGATGACAGGCACCACGACGCCGTACAAGAAGACATCCTATCATAGGGTGAGCCTGACTACATGACTGGGGGATGTTGGGAGGATGGCCCGCTTACCGTAAAAACAGACCAACAGACAGCAAAGACGATGAAAATCTTGGAGGAGCGAAATTCCAGAAAGGCTGGCTTCTTCTTGCCTTGCGATGGAATGATTCGCTTCACGAGGTCTCGATAGGAACCCATGTTTTTTGTCACCAGCTCGGCTTGTGGCACATGAAGCAGGGTTTTTAGCCTGCTACGTGTTGGTCTTTTTTCAATCCTGGCGAGTAGCTCGCCGAGCTCGCCTGGTAGAGAGGCTTATCTAATGTACTAAGTGAGCGTCCATGTCCGTCTCGGAGCCGACACCATGGTCGCCTAGTAGGGGTGCAGGGCTTGCTAGCAAGCTAATGAACCGTTGTCTCGAGCTTTAGACCTCGGAAATCAGCAGGGGGAGGCGTCGCCAACTCAGCAGAGGAATCCATCCCTCATTCCAGAACTTTTGGATTCCAATATCTTGCCATCCTCTTCCTCAGCCCTGCTGACAGTCCAACCAGTCGGAGATAGATAGCACTCGCGCCGTTGTCAGTATACAAGGTATGTCGACGTCAACATGTCAGGCCGTATCAGCTCACCGGAGCATCTCCTCAACCCTGAAGCTTTGACTGGCACAAAGCTGGCCATTGCTACCTTGGCAAAGCGTGCTGGTCCCGAGTATGAATTGATTTTCTCGTGTCTGTACTCATCTGGGCCCCCTTTCAGTTTGGGGTCTGGGTCTGGTTGCTGATGTGGATTGGGCAATCGATCACGCAATTTTTAGCACCCAAGCTTCAACCTGCCCATTGATGCGGGGAAGAGGGACAGAAGGGAAAAATACCTGCCAGTGATGCTCAGAGAAGGTGAGTACAAAGGTAAACAAGAGCCCCTCTTAAAAGTACCTACGATTACCTACCAGTGTCTTCGTCTTTCTACTACCCATTTCAAGCTATCCACAGAGTAGTTACTTCACCCTCCTGCCTCCATCCTACACCCTCATCATGGCCGACGACTGGGTTCAGAAGTTCGAGACCCTCCAGGTCCACGCTGGTCAGGCTCCAGATCCTAACACCAAATCTCGTGCCGTCCCCATCTACCAGTCTACCTCCTTCACCTTCAATGACTCGGCTCACGGCGCGAGGCTCTTTGGCCTGAAAGAGTTTGGAAACATCTACAGCCGGATTATGAACCCCACCGTCGATGTGTTTGAAAAGAGAATTGCCGCACTCGAGGGTGGAATAGCAGCTGTCGCAGCTTCCTCGGGTCAATCTGCTCAGTTCATGACCATTGCGGCATTGGCCCATGCGGGGGACAACATCGTCTCGACGTCCAATCTGTACGGAGGCACTTACAACCAGTTTAAGGTCATGTTCCCTCGCTTGGGTATCCAGACCAAGTTCTTGACCTCGGAGAAACCAGAGGATTTCGAGGCCGCGATTGACGACAAGACCAAGGCTGTCTATGTCGAGACCATCGGCAACCCCCGATACAATGTGCCCGACTTCGAAGCAATTGCAAAGGTCTGCGAAGCCAAGGGCGTGCCGCTGGTTGTGGACAACACCTTTGGTGCTGGTGGCTACTTTGCCCAGCCGCTCAAGCACGGCGCTCACATCCTCGTTCATAGTTCGACAAAATGGATCGGCGGACACGGTACGTCGATTGGAGGCGTTATTGTCGACTCTGGTAAATTTGACTGGGCCAAACATGCGAAGCGATTTCCTCAATTCAACGAGCCGGCTCCTGGATACCATGGATTGAAGTTCCACGACACCTTTGGACCGTTGGCCTTCATTATCCGTGTACGAGTTGAGATCTTGCGTGATTTGGGTTCCTGCATGTCACCATTCAACGCCCAGCAGTTCATCTTGGGTCTCGAGACGTTGAGCTTGCGCTGCGAGCGCATTGCACAAAATGCGTTGAAATTGGCTGAATGGCTCGAGGCGAACAAGAACGTTGCTTGGGTATCATATCCGGGATTGAAGAGCCATCCTTACCACCAGCTCGCTACCAAGTACCTTCCTCGAGGATTCGGGTAAGATTTCTCCTGTTTTCGCTGCGCTATGCTTACCATGGATTGCCCAGGGGTGTTCTCAGCTTCGGTATCAAAGGCGGTGCCGAGGCGGGCTCGCAAGTGGTCGACAACTTCAAACTCATCTCGAATCTTGCCAAGTAAGTTATCCTTTCTTTTGGTCGGTAGGAACACGCATGATTCTAGTGCTGATGTGATCCACTAAAAACACAGCGTGGGAGACGCAAAGACACTGGCCATCCACCCTTGGTTAACCACCCACGAGCAACTGAGCGAGCAAGAACGCCTCGACTCTGGGGTGACGCCCGACATGATCCGAATCAGTGTAGGCATCGAGCACATCGACGACATTATCCACGACTTTGAGCAGAGCTTTGCTGCTAGTAGTGCGGCGCAACCTGATGCCGAGGGATCCAAGGACAATGCGACAGTCGGCAAGCAGCCAAGTACTGAAGCGACTCTCAGTGGGGCAACCTGATTCCGATCTTTTTCTCTTTATACCAGTTCCAGTGTATGAAATGCAGTAGACAGAAAGAAAGATTCTGATGATACCAATTTGGATACAGGGCCGAACTTGTGAAGGATGCACTGGCACCCTGGGAGCCTGGATGACTTGGCAGCATTTGGCACTTGAGCAGCAATTGTGCAACCCCCGGCCGGTTATTGATCGCTTAAGTTGACTACTAGATGAATGAATCCCTGGTAACCAATCGGTGACCGGTCGTCGCCTGCTTCGTGTTTGAGTAACTCGTTCACTTTCACATGCTTTTCTTTTTTTTTTGGTTTGAACGATACACATGAGCCTGTGATTCTTTCCCTCCAGAGATTTCTTTTCATGTCCTCCAAAGATGAGTATACTGTTCGAAATCATTTATTCATTCTTCCCTTCAGCCCTCCAAACTCTCGGCCGCGCGATGTTTCAAGGCCTGTGTTACAGGGATCGGCCTCGCCGGAGCAAAGAGCACAAACATGGCAAAACCGCCGGGGGAGCAGCACGGACTCGGAGGGTTTGATGCTCTGGGAGATCCAACCGAGGCACCGACAGCTAGAATCGCAAACCAAGCCTTCTTCTGTCTTTTGTAGCCTTTCCTTGCAGGTCGCGTGGCATTTTCATGATGATGTGGCCACTGCGCGCTGTTTACGCCCCTCCGAGTTGAGGATTTTCTTTGCCCTTCTTGCTATGCCATGACAGTGCCAATCCAGTGCCCGGAGACAGGGCGGATGGAGCATTATGCGCAGCTGACCCTTTGGACATTCCGTTTTTGTGCCCGGTTCGTTAAATCAACATGAAATCTCCATCCCATCCTATGCCTCTGCTCCGCTCCGATCGATCCATTCCATCTCCCCCCTTCAAAGTCTCCGCCCGTCTCTCGCTGTTTGAGCTACGATGACTATGTAACCCTTTGAACCTGCTTCCTACTCCATACCCCGGCTTTTTCTTCTATCGTCTCTCTCCCTTCTGTCCTAACCATTGTTTACCTATCTCGCGACGTCTTCGCTGTCTGTGACCAGAGCTTGACTCAATACTACCTATACCACCAGTCTCCCCTTCACTCGCCATCTCCCTCCCTCCCTTCTCAGGTCGTCACGACCTCGAAGCCGTCCTCACAATGCCTCTCCTCTCCTCCAGACCCCTCTACCAGCAGACAGCGGCTGATTACCACGAAGTCCCTCCCAAAGGCCAGCCCTACTCAATAACCCTCCCGGGGACCGAAAGATCCGACCGTACACCTATATACCGGCACCACAAGCTCCGCAATGGAGGTACCCTGCTGGAAACCCTCGACCCAGCCGTGACGACGGGTCACGAGATGTTCGAGGCCGCGGCGTCGAGATTCCCCCACGCACCCTGTCTGGGCTGGCGGCCATACGACTCGGCCAAAAAGGCGTTCGGGCCCTACGAGTGGATCGACTACGAGACGGTGCGCAAGAGGAGGTCTGATCTGGGCGCTGGGCTGGTAGAGCTGCACTCGAGAGAGGGCATCAACGGCACGAACTACGGCGTTGGCCTGTGGTGTCAGAACCGGCCGGAATGGCAGCTCACCGACCTGGCGTGCATGGCACAGTCCTTGTTCTCCGTCTCGCTGTATGAGACCCTGGGACCTGATACGTCCGAGTACATCATCAAGCACGCGGACCTGGCGTCCGTGGTGTGTTCACTGGTCCATGTGCCCACGCTGATCAAGCTGAAGCCGCGTCTGCCGAATCTCAAGTTCCTCGTCGTGCTGGATCCGCTGGAGCCGGGGCTGAATGAACGACCGGAGCTGTCCAAGCAGAATCTCCTCGACTCGATGGCCGCAGACGTCGGATTGAAGATATACTCGCTGGACAGTGTGGAAAAGTTGGGTGCGGAGCTGGGAAAACCCAACCGGGCGCCGAAGCCGTCGGATCCCATCACGATCAACTACACCTCAGGCACGACGGGCCCGCCCAAGGGCGTATTGTTGACGCACGCTATGTGCGTGGCGGCGACATCAGCGTCCCTGGCGACCAACGACCTGGTGGAGAACAGCGTGGCCGTGTCGTACATGCCGCTGGCGCACATCTACGGCCGCCTGCTGGAGCACACGGCGCTATGGAGCGGCGCCCGCATCGGCTACTTCCACGGCAACATCATCGAGCTGGTCGACGACCTGAAGCTGCTGCGGCCCACTGTCTTCGCCTCCGTGCCCAGACTGCTCAACCGCTTCGGCGGCGCCGTCAAATCCAACACCGTCGAACAAGCCGGCTTCAAAGGCGCCTTGAGTCGTCACGTCGTGCGCACTAAGCTCGCCAATGCCAGTCCCCCGAAATCCTCCTCCGCGACCCCGACGTACCGCCACATGCTCTACGACCGCATCTGGAGCAAGAAGGTCGCCTCGGCTCTGGGTCTCGAGCGCGCCACGTCAGTCGTCTCGGGTTCTGCGCCCTTGGATCCGTCGCTACAGCAGTTCCTGCGCGTGGCGCTCTCGTCGCGCGTGTTCCAGGGCTATGGCCTCACAGAAACCTATGCCATTGCGCTGGCGCAGCGCAAGGACGACTTCAGCGTGGGCAACTGCGGCGCACTGGTGCCCTCGGCGGAAGCGTGCCTCATCTCCGTCCCGGACATGGAATACCTCGTCACGGACAAACCGTACCCTCGCGGCGAACTGCTGCTCAGAGGCACGTCCGTGTTCACGGGCTACTACAAAAACCCGGAGGAGACGGCGAAAGCGTTCACCGAGGACGGCTGGTTCAAGACGGGCGACATCTGCAGCGTGGACGAGCGCGGCTGCTTCAGCATTATCGACCGGCGCAAGAACGTGCTCAAGCTGGCCCAGGGCGAGTACATCTCGCCCGAGCGCATCGAGGGCGTCTACCTGTCCAGCTGCTCCTACCTGGCCACGGCCTTTGTGCACGGCGACTCGTCCAAGACGTCCCTCGTCGCCGTCTTCGGCGTCCAGCCCGACGTCTTCGCCGCGTTTGCGACAAAGCACATGGCTCTGTCGTCGCCCATCGCCCCGACAGACCTCGCCGCCCTGCAGAAGGCCTGTGACGATCCCCGCGTCCAGGCGGCCGTGCAGGCCGATCTGGACAAGTGCGCGCGCCGCAAGAAGTTCGCGGGCTATGAACGCGTGCGCCAGGGCGGATTTTCTCTTATGATCGACCCCTTCACGGTCGAGAATGAGACGCTCACGCCCACGCTGAAGTTGAAGCGTCCCGTCGCGGCGAAGAAATATAAGGATCTGCTCAAGGCGCTGTATGATGCGGTCGAGGAGGCCGAGCAGGGCAAGGTCAAGGCCAAGTTGTAAAGTTTTGGGTCTTATGAGACGAGAAGGACAGAGAAAAAGAGGGAAATGGATGTAATGCGCACATATGGGCTACTGTGTGAGACAGTCGTCAAGCATTTGCCCTAAAATCCACACATCAGAACAGAAGGATTTTGCTTGAATCCGCTAGATCCCGTCGTCAATCCCAGCCGCCCACCAGCAGATGCCGAAACAAGGAGAGAAAGGGTTAGAAGGCGCGAGTCGACACCCACAAAAACACGCATTCACGGTCCTGTTGCAAGCGCTTGCATTAGAATCAGGTGGCATTCTAGGAGTTGTGTACATGTCTGCATGCCATGCCATGCCATGCCATGTGAGATATCTGGCGTGAGGTTTTGTTCTCGGTGGAGAAGTTTAGGAAGGTATACTTTTAGAGGTGAATATGTACTTACCTATGTATGTACATACATAGATGGAATGCAGATCAGGTAGAGAAGGGAAAAAAATGGAGAACTGTCTAGTACGTGAGAGAATTCATTTCATATTGGGCAGAAAACACAACGTATTGTGCTGAGTCTGGATTACCATGCCATACTCGCTCTTAATTCATGTTTGGTTCAGTATTAAATCCCCTCTCTCCATTCCTCTCTGTATTCTCATTCTCATTCTCATCTCTTCGTCTGGTAGTCGTATGCATTACGCATCATCCTGGCACTACTACCAGCGCTGGCACTGGTGTTTATATATGTGTGTGTATGTGTGTGTATGTACCAAAAAAAATCAAGCCATACTTTGCCTCGCGGAGGTCTAGATACCAGCCATCCCTCTACCTCACTTTCATTAATTCTTTCCTTGACCTCTAGCAATCCTTACTCCAATACAACCTCGCCATGCGACCGAGCGTGTCAAAGCTGCTGAAGTTCCCATCCGCGTTGACCCAATCGGACGTGTTGCCCTGCAAGTACGCTGCGGCGGCGGCGGCGAAAAAGCTCGTCACGTAGACGTCGACGAGTGTGCTGTCGGACGTGTTGGCGCCCACGGACACGTTGGCTTGTACGTAGTGCGGCGACGCGTAGTAGCCTTGGTTAGTGTGCACGATGTTGTCGCCGTCGTTCCCGAGGTCGTCCTTCGTCACGTACCCCGACGTTGTGACCAGGGTGGTGGCGTTGACGGGCGTGTCGGCGCGCTTGTAGACTTTGTCGGTTTGCATGTTGAGCAGGAGGTTCTTGGCCGAGGACCACGGGACGGTCATGCGTTGCCAGATATTCATGTATGGGTTGGTCTGATAGGCGTTGTCGATTGTGAAGGGGCCCTTCAGGAGGTCGTAGCGGAACCCGCCGCTGTCGGTTTTTTTAATTTGTTAGTTGCATGGAAATATTTCTCCTTACTGGGATAAAACCAATGTGAGGGGACTGTGGGTAAAACTTACGTGTTCGTCAGGATGATACGAGAGACGTTCGCTCGCTTTGGGTCATACACCACAGCAGGGAAGACGACGTTTGTCAGATAGTTAAACAAACTCTGGTTTGAGCTGATGGGGAAGCGGTCGAGGTAGTAGTTGTCGGGACAGCAACCCAGCTTCTGCGTGAGTTGAGGAAGGGTGTTGATAGAGGAAGTGATGTTCTTGCTGATCGTCACGCCGAGTGTGGTATTGAAGGTTTTTTCATTGGTACCCGTGTGGAATTCAAAACTGTACCGGTTGAAATCAAGATATTGCCTGGAGTAAGACAGGGTGGAATTGAGATAGGGCTTGACGCTGGGGATTGCGGAGGGGGGTTGAGTGATCTTGGTGCCGCTCCCCATGGGGGCTTTGGCTTTGGTCACATTCGTGGGCAGACCATTGACGGAGACCCAGCCGACGGTTTCACAGTATCTGCCTGAAGCAATTCCTAGAGCACTCGTATCGAAGACAACAGTGTCACGGACGTGGCGATGACCTCCAAAGATCTGGATCGGGGTCGAAGGATGATGTTGACGAATGGCCGTGTATATCAGACCCCATTCAGTCGAGTTGCGCAGGGTGATGTGCCCGGCAACCACGAACATATCAATATCCGTTCTCTTGACCTGTTGCTGGAACCAGGATTGTTTGACGGCATCGCCCACCGGGGTAACAACCGTGGCATTGCTGTTACCCGTGAAATTAAAAATAAAGGCAAATGCCATGATTCGAATACCTTGCTTCGATTTCCAATAGGCGTATCGATTAGAGAATGGGACGGGGGTTCCCGTGAGATTGAAGTCGACATTGGACGTCACGTAGCGACCTCCCCAGCGAGGTGCAAAGTTGTGGTACGTATCATTTGCGATTTGCGTGGTGTACAGCTCATGGTTTCCAATGGACAACAAGTCGTAGGGCAATTTTTGGAAGACGGGGAGAGTCAGTCTGCCATTGGGAGTGGTGGCATCTCCAAAGCCAGTGCCGTCGTGCAGATCACCTGAATCGACGAGGAGAAGGTCAACACCGTAGACATCGGCCTTGGCTTTCATCTTCTGAACGAAGTCGGCAAAGTCGCCATAGTCGGCGCTATAATTATCATCCAGGAGATGACCAGCCAGCCAGCCATGAGTGTCTGTGGTGTGGAGGAAGTTGAGTTGACCCCAGTGCAGGTCTTTGATGTGCTGTGGAGGAGTAGGCAGGGCAGCAGGCTGGATTCTCTTTGCAAGGTCATGTTTCTTCATCAAACCATGGTCGACGTAGCCTCCCAGGAACGGAGAAGTCCAGTCATGGTCGTCACAAGAGAGAGAAGGCTGAAGCAACACAGCGAGAGACAGAACACAAGCGACCAGCATGGTGGGCATGCGATTGAGCAGCAAAACCTTTGAAACTTGCACGAACAACAAAGCAAACTCTCACCTTTGGATTCAAGAAACGGGCGCAGCTGGGATTTTATCGGCGCATGCAGTGAGTAGCGTGGTAGCTGATGGTGGCGGCAGCTGGAGGTAGCACGAGAAAGTCACATTTGGCTAGGAAAGTGCTAGGTACCCGTGGTACCCAGGAGCTTAGCTGGATAAGCTGGAGCTTTCCTTCTAGAAAGGAAGAATGGCAATGGTGCATGATGACCCGGGAAGCTGAGAAAAGCTAGAGGAGCTTCAGACAAAGAGAAGTTTGGAGGTGAATGGAGGGGCAAGGCTTCGTCCCACTTTTAGTTTCTTGGAAGCTTCACATGGCGCCTGGGCACACGACATCTGGACGAGTTTGACCCAAAGCTCGCCAGGCACGAGGGTCGATCAATTGGACAGGCTGACGCTGGCAGAAGTAAGTTCATGAATCATAATTCCCAGAGGGAACTTGAAAGGTGCTTGTTATAGAAACCGCAGTATCTATCTGTCTCGCTGCCATTTGTCACGGTCATATACCTGTCATTGATGCCAGTTCCATCCCCCCGTGTCTACATAACAATACCGGGCCACCTACCACAAAGGTGTTTTAACAGATGATCGGGTTCATCGCAAGTGAGGCCTCGCCCAACTATATCCTTGTTAGCAATTGAAGCATCAAACCAGAATGGCGTTCACTCACCTTTTCTTGCCTCGACAGCTGTCCAAACATTGCCTCCGCGCCCTCAACGTCTTCTAAAAGCTTGTCGATCACCTTGGGATCATCAATGGTCCAGAAGTGTCGGAACCCGGCAACAACACTCTCACTGTATCCCTTGATCTTATCCTCATCCGCCGCAGCAAAACATAGTCGGAAATACTGCCATCCCTTCTGAGCCGCCTGTTTGGGCGTAGGGCAGAACATGGTGCCGGGCGCCAGCAGGACAAGATATTTCTCGGTAGTAAATAGAATCCACAGTGCCTGGAAAAGACGACCATGGTCGACCTCATCAAACAGAGGATGCGTCTCGAACCGTGCGTGCAGCCACAGGAACATTCCGGCCATGGGGTAGACAAAATCGTACATCTGTGTTTTGTGCACAACTTCATACTCCATGTCGTCCGGAGCAAAGGTGTTGGATTTGGGCTTCGAGTCTTGGATGATAAACTTTCCCTCCTCGAGCGTCGTCGACATGACCTGCATCCGGCGTTCGTAGTTGCCTCTCAACCCTTCGAGCCATCTGATCCATCCGTCCATCTTCCACCCAGTGCCGTCTCTGCTGCCGCCTTTCCCGGGATCGCCATTGGCCGAGGGACCGACGAGAAGTTCTGCGATCACGCTCTGCACAAACCCACTAGGTTGTTGTGTACCGGTCTCGGTGATGCGCAAGATTCTCTCCACCACGTCAGGCTGTGCGGTGATCCAACCCAGTCGGCAGCCTGGTGCAACTGTCTTGCTGAAGGTGTCCAATCGGACCACTCGACCATCCACATCCATGGACAGGTAAGATGGCACAAGGCTATCCAAAAACGGATATCCCCCTGACTTCCCTCCCCACGCTGTGTTGTAATTGTGCGACGCTGGCAAGTAATTCTCCGAAATCGCTTGACCTCTTGTCTTGATCGAGAGTTCGTTGGCGGAAGGGTATTGCAGGTACCAATACGGGTCATCCTCGACGATGATGATGTCGTACTTTTGGCACAACCCATATATTTCCTTCCGTCGTGTTACTGAAAGTAGTCCCGAGGTTGGGTTCTGTCCCATCGTCACCGTATACATCATATGTGGTCTCTTGCCCTTGTTCTTATCCCACTTAACCAGGACATCCTCCAACCCACCCTGGCCGTAAGCCATCATACCCTCATCATCGATTGCGACTGGCACGATATTGACGCCACGTGCTCCAGCTGCTTGGATGGCATTCATGTATGCAAATTCTTCGCACAACACCCCTTCTCTTTCTCGAATCCAATCCCGCTCTTCGTCCCAGATATTGGTGAAACATTCGAGGGCCTTGGAAAATCCATCAGTCGAGCCGCAGGTCAAGATGACTTCTGGACCGCCCTTGTATGGCGTGTTAGGATGCAGGTTTTCTTGTGTAATATATCGAATGAACCCATACAAAGCAGGATATCCCTGGGCGGTGCCATACTGCAAGGCGGTGGTCAAGTCGATCTTGCGCAGGACATTCGGCTCGGCTGAGTCATGAGGCACAAGCACTCGCGAAGCCGCTGGGGCATCTGATGAGCTTCCTTTGGCAGATTCTGAAGTGGGAGGATCAACAGGATCGTTGGGGGTAGGCTTGAATCTGTTAGGGAGCGCTGCCTGTGCTTCCAATGTATCGTAGGGAAAGTAACTGGGATGTGGGAGACCTGGAAGCTCTCAGCACGATATTTATGACCTGTTGCGAAAGGGCCAACATACCTCCAGCAAGATTGCCAATTCCTGGAATGGCAAAGTAGCGGTAGAACCGCTTCATCTCACTGGCGACTCGGTGCTTGGTGACACGCGAGTACAGATGGGACAAGTCCTTGGGGGCGGCCATCTCCATGTCGGTCGCCATCGTTGCTACAGACTCTCAATGTGCTGTCCAACTGCTATCAATGTTAATCAAAGAATACAGAAATGTACTCGAGAAAGGGCAGAATTGAGACCCTCCATCCAGCGAAGGGCGTACGGCCTGACTCGAGGATTGCATTTGTTGATGACTATTTGACAACCTTCAATCCGGCCGATAGCCGGTCCGATAGTGACAGCGATAAGGACATGCCCATTCGTGCCATTGAACATTTATGATTCCGGAAGCTCAAGGTCCCTGTGCCGTGGGGTACGAGCTGCTGTTAGCACATCCCAGTCCCTGTCAGCACACAATCTCTCTCAGAGTAATCATAGTCACCAGAACTGCCCCTTGCACGCGGCTATCCCTTTGTGGGAACAGAAGACGTGAGAGGTCAGACGTGGCCGGCCTAGCCTCGAATGAAACAAGGGATGGAAAGACATATATAAATTGGTGGAAGAAAAGCTTCACATTTGTGCCAATGTTTTCCTCGGCTTTGGCCTTTGGAAAGTATGTGCGTGATGTTCTATCCACTCCCCCAAAACCCATCGTCAGTATCGTTAGCATTGTCATGCTGCTGTCAATTTGGAGATCGAGCCCGTCACATCCACAACAGGGTCGGCGTCTGTGCAATTTTGAAAAAGAAATTTATCTGGAATCAAAGTGGCTGTTCCCGTTTGGTCACCCTCATCCACATATCGCTGACGATGAAGACGCCTGCGCTGAAGGATTTCCACGGTTGCTGAGGGTTGACGATGGAGAACTCGAATTTGCGGAGCAACTGAAAAAGCGAGCATCTGTCAGTATCACAGAATCAGTAGCAGATGTGCCTGGGCTCACCTGGACATAAATCTTGTTAAGTTCAATGGCTGCAACACTTTTTCCTAGGCATGACGACCGTCCGAAGCCGAAAATCCCCTCAGTGTCCATTTCTTTGCGTTTGATCTCTTCGGCTGTGCCTTCAAGGAATCGTTCGGGCCGGAACACTCGCGCATCAGAGCCCCAGACAGCTTCATCAAGGAACACTCCCCACGCACACGATCCAATTCTCGTGCCCCCAGGTACGTAATATCCATTCAGAGTATCTCCTTCAGGTGGGACGAACTTGGACTGCAGCCCTGTCACAGGAGGATGGATCCGCAGGCCCTCCTTGATCACAGCTTGCAGATACGGCATCTTTCGAGCTTCAGAATCCTGGATTGGGTCCGAGATATCTGAATTCTTGATCTCATCCAGCAATTTGGCAAGGACAGGCGGGTTCGTGAGGATGTGGAGCATGGTCGCACGCATCGTGCCAGCGGTAGTGTCGCTACCTGCGAGAATCTGAACCATCACTTCGGTCTCTGCGTCTTCTTGACTCAGCCCATGGCGAAGAAACGATGCAAGCATGTCCTGTTCAGGCTTCGCGTCTGACTCGAACCGCGAAGCCACCACCTCCCTTGCGGCTCCCATAATCCTGCCTAGACCGTACGCATCGGTATCCTTCGGCATCAGCGATTTCATAATGGGCGATTGGAACAAAGTGGTTAACCATGGGAACGCCGCGCACAATATCATCGCTGGAATGGTATTTTCGGTCGTTTCGATGTACTTGAAAACGTCCTCGTCCTTTTCCAGGAATCCAAAGGCGCCTCCAAATGCTACCGCAGCAATGATGTCCAGCGTCAGATATTGTACTTTGCGGGCGAAATCGACAGGTTTGTAATCCGTGGGAGTCGACAGATATTTTCGCTCGATGAGATCCACAAGCTTCGCAATACAGCCGTCGATGGATGTTTCTAGCGTGGGATTTTCTTTGCCGGCGTACTGGTGACTAGAGTCAGCGCAAGTGCTTTTGAGAAGGCGAACTACGGGTTGCACACCCCTGCGGCCATCTTGTTGCGGAGCATGGCATGTCGCTCTTCGTTTCTCTCCGAGAGAATGTTCTCTCTATCGACACGGAGAGCTTTGTACCAATCAGACCTACGATACGGGGATCTCGCAGCACCCATTCTTTTCAGTATCTCGGGGTCGCTGGTAAGTAAATCATTGGGTCCAATCCGGATCAATGAGCCTGGAAACGACCAGTCAGTCAACAGGCCCTGCAGAAGACGATGCTGTGAAAAATATGAGAGGTTTACCGTGCTTGAAGCACTGTTCTGCGCCTTCGAGATACAGAGAACCATCCCAGGTGTGTTTGAAGAGCCACCATTTTGAAAACCCTGCACTGAAGGGACCAGGAATATGGCGCAAGCGATACCAGCTATAGAGGGTGTTGTAGGTTACGTAGACCAACCCGGCGAGGAGACCAAAGCCGAGGGAGGCGAGGGCGAGCATGTTTGTGTTGGGAGCACAAGAGATAAATGTGATGACTCTTGTGTCCACCGACGGGGGCCCTTTCAGATCAGACCTCGCATGGTACGTATATCCTCGGTGCTTTTGGATGGAACTGTGTGCCGGGTTGCGGAGCAGCTTTCTACGAGCCGGCCGAGATAAGGAAGAACTGACAGCGGGATCCTGGTAGCGATCCTGGGGCAGAGTGACACAGCAGATGCCAAACGGATGACTCTTAAACGGGCGTGGTGCAGCGAGAGTGAGTGTCTTTTTGTGGTTTGCAAGTGATAGAAAAGTGAAGTGGCATTGGCTGCCCAACGGCGTGGAATCTTCAGAATCAACGATCTTGCTCGAGAATCGGTGGGGAAGGGACTATGAGGGAATCTAAAGGGACCATTTGAGCTCGATTATTGGGAGGGAAGGAGCAAATGTTCAGATACAAGTACAGGCACTTGCAGGGATGTGAGGTTGGTGTGGGTGGTGTTTTGTTAGGACACTAGGTGCAGGAAGGGCAGTTTGACAGGGGGGTTTGTGGTCCGGCCCTTGTAGGTGACATGCCCCGGGAGCTTCAACTGCAGCTTTAGCTGCACTTGAATTCTAGGCTTTCTAGGTAAAGGCCCAGGCTTGCTACAGAGGCCGGTGAGGCTTTGGTTGCCAAAATTCACTGGTACGGATACACACGCTGAAAAAGCCCCCGTTCCACCCAAAGCCCCCCCTCCCCTTCGCTTGCATTGCAGCTGGACAGATTACCACCTCTCCTCTTTTAACCGAACATCGTGGTCTCAATCGATAGGATCATTCGGGGCTCCAAAGGCCATGACCTCACCAAATGCCTTCAAGTTCGACACAACAGCCGCCCTTAGAGATCAGACGCTACTGGTGCTCGTGTTCGGTTGCATGTTGTGCAGCTTCAGGCTTCTTCCCGCAGATGCTGTATCTGTGGTTTCACGCTTAGCTGTTGCGCAATTTCAAGCATCCGAGACATTGCATGCTCACACTGGCCAATATGCATGATATGAGGTGTTTTTCATATCCTTCCGAACATCCACTAAAAAAGCCTCCAGCTCGTCTCGTGACCACGACAAGCCTCGCGTAAATAGTGCAAGGCTGATCCCTGAGAGAGAGGTGGTGAAATCGTGATACGTCCACACTCCTACCACTTGTCTGTCAGCCGGTTCCAGGCCTTGTCTGATGGTGGCCGTGGCGTCGACCTTACCAATCTTCTTTAAAATGGCATTCTTTGGCCACTGGTTCATCGGCCAGCAATAGTTCTTCTGGTCAACGTCGACAAACCCTGCTTCGATCATCTGGTCTTTGACTGAGTCGACGCTGTCAAGCGGACACCCAAGGTTGCGGCTCGCCTCAAGCATGTATGCTGCCCACTGACGGAAGGCAGAGTCTTGTGGCAGTGAGTCATCGTCGCATCGAAGACGGAACGAAATGTCTTGAACTTCAAGGGTCCCGCCCGGTGTCAAGTTTCTAGGGAGAGGTGAGTAAAGTCACTCGTCCTTTCCAGGGAAGTCTCTCACTCAAAACACTCTTGAATATATTCTCTCCAGTGGCCGATCGCTCCAGTCATGAACCGACTGAAAATGAAATCGAATTTGTAGCCGAATGTCCATGAGAGCTCCGCGTCCATGATCTCAAACCTTACGTTGGGAGGAACACTATTAGCCTGGTCAGCGAGACATCATCAGAGGTCCGATTAGACTTGCAAGGCTGGTTGCACAGGACTGACATCCACCCCAAGCACCTTATACGGCAGTCAGCTGTCATCCACGTGAAGAAACACGCTTCATCCTCACGATTGATTCTGGATGCTCGTCACCTGGTCGACGGATCAGCATTTTCAGAAACCATGGGTTCGTGTCTCACCGAATTCGATCGCCCAAATGCCGGTCCCAGTACCTACATCCAGAACATTGTGGAGGGCTTTCCTTCCAGGCTCGAATGTGCACAGTCGGTCTCCAAATGTCATTTTGAGCAAGTGGTGTTGAAGATCTATTCAGTCCAGAGGATCAGCAATCGACAAGTTCGCCAGTTAGCTGTGGCACCAGGCATACCCAAACGGTCGAGCTCTATCTACAGCACACAACAAGTCGTGTTAGCATAGTCTTCCTGGCACGATTGTATCTCGTACGTCGTCGTTGGGAAGCACATAAGCTAGGAGGAGTCAATTTCGCAGATTATCCCGAGATACGAGGGTCGACCTACTGCGCTCGCCATAAGCGTTGTAAGTTCGACCATGTTCTCGGATATAGTTAAAGACGCTTGACGTCAGTGACGCAGTGGACAAGACATCACTTTCCTGTGACAAGGGTTTAGCTGTGCTGTTGATGTCGAAGCCTCGATGGAATCTTACATCTCCGAGTGCTGAATCAACATCATCATCGGCAGCAGGGCCTGGTCCTGGGTCGACCTGGGCAACGACATCATATATCAGTTCCACTCAGGCTAACAGCAAGCCGTGCGGTGAACATACTCGCTGAGGCTCGGGCTCAGGGTCATAAGGAGGTGGGTGATTTTCAGCAGGCCGAGACATGAGACACGGACATGAGGAAAAGCAGGATTTCTCAGGGGTCTAGACAGACGCCGTGGAAAGCTATGTCTCTCGCGACGAGTGCCTATGGATTAAATATCACCGTGGGTCATCAAGTCGAAGTCCACGACTTCCTGGGAGGACGTCTGGGGGTCTCGCCGCGCCATTACGAAGTGTGGATGAATTGTGATGCAGACGGTAGCACGGCTCGTCTGCAGTCGGCCTACCAGCCTGGCATTTTGTATCCCCATGTTTGTTAGATGTCCAGTTCTGGCCGTGTGCGTTTGTGTAACCCCCACCTCTCCTACCCCTACCCTTGCAGCAACTGCGTGGCTTTCGTATACCCATATTAGGTGTGCCACACCCACGTTGAGTTGAGTGATAAGGTCGGATACTCATGGCAGCTTCAAGATTGTCGGTGTTTCGATCCACTACTAGCCGAATGGATCGTTGGAGGATGAACAGTACATGATGATTGACTTTGGTGCCTACAACCGGTGTCGTATTCAAGTCACTCCGCTTCGCATCGGTCCGCTATAAGTGCCCTGGTGGGCGAAACTCTGTTACATCCCGCTGACATTATCCGCAGCACCGCAGTCCGTCCATCAGTGGTTACAGACACGGGCGCGACTGGCACACACAGCCATTTTGGCCAAGATGTTGTTCCACGCTTGCGCAACGCTGCTTTCGGAATCGACCTTCTAGACCGTGGACATCACAATGGCTGGGTGGCCGTGCCGCGAGGATGAAGTGTGATGGGCAAAGCATGAAAATTGCTTGGTTGGTCGAGTTCGACAGAGTCCAGCAACGTGCGCCAGGGTCCCTCGGCAAACATTTAGGCTGCCCGTCGGATTGAAATCCGGGCTTGGAACCATCTCTTTTAGAGAGCACCATGCCCAGGTTGAGGTGTTTGCTTCCCAACTTTCTTGACCTGGGCACTCCGAACGCTTCAGCAAGCTTCTTGAACAGGAAGCTTGTCACAGGTCCCAAGGCGGCTTCATCCCCGAGGAGATTCGAGATTCGATACTTTCGGGGCTATCCGCTGATTTTCTGAGTTCTCGCTTAATGAATCAGGGTGTCATGAGTTATGCAGTGCTCCGCAGTTATCGAATCCTTTCCGTAACTGATGCCGACGAGCCCAATAAGACGATCTGGTGGCTGTTCGGCAGCTACTTGTACCCGTCGACTATCCGTTACTAGGTAAATCGATCCAAACGCCCCAGTCCTCACTGGAGGAAATCGAGACTACTGGAAGTGATAGGGATAAAGACGGATCGACTACAGGTGATAACAGGTCGGTTATCAAAGTACATTAGGAAGGTACATGTGAAGGCAGGGGTTGTGTGGGATGACGGGAATGATATCGACCACCCAGAACCCCATGATAATGGTTAAGTCGACGCAGTGGACTTCGAGAGAACTAGGTGGGTGTTTCCCTTCTTGACCTCACCCACCCCACTTGGCATTGGCTTCACCTCACAGGTCAAAATGTTTTCCAGCCTCGACCTCATAAGTCTTCTTACCCGACTTCTCGAATGTCGCTCCAGTTCCAAACTGGACACGAGTGGTCAGCTCGTCAACCGGAAATAGGACAGGAGGAGAGGTCTGACTAACAGTGTCTTCCATGAAAAGCATGTACACGACCTTCCCACTCTCTACTTTGCAGTGAATGGCGAACGGAGATGTGTATGCCTTCCCCAACGCTCGCGACCGGTAGGTGAATCTTCCAAAGACCGCTACATTTGGACCCTCGCCGAAAAAGGACTCTATCTTGAATTCTTCATTTGCCCAGATTTTGTCGACGTTGGCAAACGTCGAGATGATTGCCCCAGGGCCTTCTTTCTCGTGAACACCGGCGTGGGCCATTATTTGATGTAGAGGAGGGTTAGAGAAGCAGAGTGAAATGTAAGTGGCGTCGGGAGCGACGAGTTCTTTCATCACAGCTTCATTGGAAGTATTCGCAAGGAGACGAGCAACGACATCTTTGGGTTGAGACATTTTGATTGAGTGTCAGCGAAATAAGAGAACGAAGCCCACACAGGTCAACGATGCGGCTTCTTAAAGAGTCTTCATCTTCGTATCCGATTCACACCAGCAGCCGAACTACATCATGATCAAGAGTTAAATTAACAGCAGGTCTTTACAACTCGCATTTAGTTCTGCCCACTTATTCCACGCCGAAGAAGGGACACCTTCCAGACCGTCGTTTTCGAGTTGGACCCACGGCAGATTCCGCACGCCATTCAGTTCGAATCCGCCAAACCAAGGAGGCTTCTACTTTCGCTGAGGAATAGTCAATTTCGACCATCGATGGCATTGCAAGTCAAGACATACCAAGCCTTCCATGTCCTGTGTTGTGGCTCCTGAGTTCCAAGCGTGGGATCCAGATTCGGCCAGCACCAAAAATCCGCCAGCCATGGCCATGTTTTTGAGAAACATAATCATTTGTGTCTGGTCCTTGAGGTCATTGTGGAAGATTGTTGCGGTGAGTAGGCACCATCCAGAGAGGATAACCGAGACGGGAGCGGTAAATATTCCGGTCAAGACCATTGTGCCTCCAGTGATTTCCAGCGCTGCTGCGGGCCAGAGCAGAATACCAGGAACGCCGTATGCTTCCATATACTGTTGTGTTTCTTTCACAGAGGTGAGTTTGGAGATACCGGAAAGGATGAACAAAAGTGACATCAAGAAACGTGCTGGAGCACGGAGAACGCTGACGGAGAGGTTCATATTCTTGGATGGAAAGCAAAGCTTGAGAGAAAGGAGATGCTATTACATGGACTCTGGAATATAATTTATTTCATGCCAGGCTTTTCTGCTAGATATGGCCAGGTGCGAGCTCAAACTACTATTTCTCGTCCGACCATGATTTTTCGATCTTGAAGACCAGCTCGCTGGCGTCATTTGGTATCGCCATTCGGGTTTAAGATTCAGGCCAGCCATCCTAATGGAAACCAAGTGCATGTTCCCTGCAGCTACGGGATCATTTGAAGTCGTTGATGGTTGAAATGCTACGGCTGCTGCAAAATCCTAGGTGTTTCGCGGCTGAACGGTGAAAGGCCGTGGACCACAACTCGGGTTCGTACACCTCCACCAGTTGAGACGAGGCACAGCCCTGAAAAAGGTTCCCACATCAGGCAAGGCTGAGATTCAGATTCGCATTCGCATATCGTCCTTCGTATACTGGCCATCAAACGCGAATAATGGCGTCTTTAACACTGCACTATTTGTAATCTATGCCATCATGTCGACGCGCCGTTGACGTGATTGCATTTGGAGGTTGTAATACACAGGAAGACGCTACGAGCAGGGGAACAGCAAATAGGAATTCTCTAGCTCGAGAAACTGCTTTACAAGGTTTGATTTCGATAGACACTAGGCGAATATAAAATGAGGCGATCAGCCAGGTGGTATATAAACTCAATCCTAAAAGTTGTGGCAAGAAGTCTTGCACAGCCCGTCTTCATCTCCTAACCATCAAGTAAAGTCCCCCAAACAACGATAGCTGCCAGATCGCAGGTGATTTCATCCATCATGTCGAACACAGAAGGTAAGTACAACTTGACGTAAAGTGAAGCTTCCCAGTCAAAAGTTGATTGCCCTGACCCCTTTCAAAGATACAAAGAAACAGATCTCTGATCTCCTCCAGTCCTACCGGAACGCGCTTGTCAAGTCATCGGCAAGCGATGTAATCAAGCTATACACACCGGATGCTCTGCTCATGGCTCAGGGCTTTCCTATTGTTAGTTCTGCCGAGGATATTCTCACCTGGTATGAGAATTGCTTCAAAGTCATCACGCTCGATGTCGTGTTCGAGATCAAGGAAGTGGTGGTCGTATCGGAAGAGTATGCCTTTGCCACCACCACCAGTGCAGGTACGCAGAAGGACAATGCTTCAGGCAAGGTTACCAACGAGGGGAATCATGAGTTGTTTGTCATCCAGAAGGTAGATGGGGCGTGGAAAATCGGACGATATTGCTTCTCGACCACCAAACCATGATCTGAGATTCTCAACAGACTGTGTATACAGCGTCGGTAGGCGATAGAGAAGAGGTAGAGGTCAAAGACCTAGTAACCTAGGTTCATCAAATAATTGGAAAAATTGGGCCGGACTGTGACAGCCACCAGTGCTTTGAAGACGTCACCATCACCATCACCATCACCACCGCCATCGCCATCGATATCGATAAGGACGAGCCTCGGTCAAGGCTCACGGGGAGGCACAAGTCATGTCATGGGAATCGGATTCCCCGTTGCACAGAAACAGGCACTGTACATCATTTTCATCCATGTCTGCTATTGTGTAAATGGAAACATACCAAGTGCCTGCTGACGGCGACGTACGTACCAAGCTCTCAGCAGCTCGCCTAACCATGGATGTCGGCCAAGAAGCAACCGAGACACCGGCGCGAGGTCAGCAGGACTTGCGCGTTGCTGGTCGACTCACTTGCGACGCATCCATCCTCGATTTTAGACGCAGGAAGTATGCTTACACCACCAATCCATTGCGTTGGCTATTGCACGCTTCTGTTTGTCCTCCTGTATATTGTACTACTATGACTTGGATGCTACTCTTTGGATACCGGCGTTGCCTTTGAGATCTTATTCCCGCCTTTCCTTCGCCATCCGTTGTTCCTGCGCTGCCTGCGCCTGCCTATATACCCTGCGCAACAGCGCTGCCCTCGCGCCATGGCTAGGTATCGCGACGATGAAGAGGACCTTTCTATGGAAACAACGCCTCAGGACGGCGCAGATCCTGAAGCAGCCCCCGGTAGTCCCGACCTGCACGTTCGTTCCACTCCCGACTCACCCGTTCAGAGAGCGCTACCAATTCCCATTTGGCTGCGAGAATCTGCAGCTTCATTTCAATACAAATGGGTGCCTTTGCCCTTGAGAAAAGCCGGTCGAGCAATTGCGAGCTGGGTCAAGGGCCCCGTCCCTCCACGAGTCCTCAAAATCGAACCCATCTTCCCTAAAATTCAACAGGCGCCCATCCGGTTCATGGACAAGTATGTGCCAAACAAGAAACAGCGCATCTTCTTGTTGATGGCACTGTATACAGCTTGGTTTCTGACGTGGGCACTCATGGTCAAACACCACTCCACGTCGGGCTTCATCAAGGGATACGGCAAGCCAACGAATCTGTGGTGCGGCGCCAGTTTCTGGAACGAAGGAAATGGATGCGGTCTTAATGGGAACATGTGCCGGCCCTTCTCGGCCGCGCATCTGACATTTCGATGTCCCGCAAACTGCATGGGCACTCATATCCTGGAAGAGCACATGGTCGGAAACAAATCTCTGAGGTACGAAGGCCTGGTTGTCGGTGGCCCTGACCCTGACAAGCCCGACTCGATGCCCGTCTATCGAGCAGACAGTTTCATCTGTCAAGCCGCAATCCACGCTGGTATCACCACAGAAGCCAGCGGCGGCTGCGGCGTGGCCACACTCACCGGATCTCATACGGACTTTCCTTCCAGCAAGGCCAACGGCATCGAGAGCACGAGTTTCGCAGGCACGTTTCCTCGATCCTTCACCTTCCAGCACCTCTCCTCGTCACAGGCCCAATGCCCGACAGACTCGCGGTGGCCAACCTTTGCCGTTACGGCAGCTGCGCTGGTCCTGCTGTCCATCTTCACGACCTCACCGGCTGTATTTTTCTTCAGCACGTTCTTCATCATGTTCCTGCACGTCGGCATCGTCTCCGATCCGCCCAACACGGCCAACATCTACGAAGCAATCAGCAAACTATGCGAGCGGCTGCTGCCCGCCTCCTTCGTTGTCATCATCCTGTATCGAGTCGCCGCAAAGCCGCTCCTCGGGGATCTTACGGCTCAGATCGAAAAGACTATCCTGTATCTGGGATTCTGCTTCATCGGGGCTTTGAACAACTACACTTTTGCGCCACTCATCCCGATCGAGCGCCTTACGCCGCGCGACATGGCTCAACCAGGTGCACCCATCGCGCTGGCCATCATCTTAATCATCATTCTCTCGATCGTTATCTCCCAGGTGCACTTCATCCGTGTGTCGGGCAATATGCCCAAATACCTGGCCATCTACGGCACATTTGTTCTCTCGCTCGTCATATTCCTCTTGCTGCCCAACCTGCGCCTGCGGATTCACCACTACATCTTGGCCATGCTCTTCATGCCCGGCACATTCACGCAGATCCGGCCGTGTCTAGCATACCAAGGTCTTTTACTAGGCCTCTTCATTAACGGTATCGCGCGATGGGGGTTCGACTCGATTATTCAGACACCCGCCGCGCTGGGCGAGGCCAATGGTGGCGGCGACTCCGGATCGCCCGGGTCCTGGTGGGGCGCGAAATCTCCCAACGTGACCGCGGTGGTGGGCGCGCATGTCTCCAACATCACATTCAACTGGGGGCCCCTCCCCAAAAACACGGGCGTCGACGGCGTCAGCATCCTCATCAACGACGTCGAGCGCTGGCGCGGCTACACCGACGAGGAACTCTACTGGGACCCCGAGGGCGTCACGCTCAGACGGCGCCACGAGCGCGGCGACTCCGACGAAGGTCTCGAGCCCGAGTTCTTCCGCTTCGCGTGGATGAGCGGCGCCCAGACGGGCCTGTACTCGCGCGTCGGCCTCTGGGATGAGCATGGCGTCTGGCATTCACCGGAGGCTGGCACGTCGGCGAATGGAGTCGGCGAGGAGAGAGAGGTCAAGAATTGGGATGGCATCTTTGACAACGCGGCCGACGGCTTTGAAGATGAAGTAGAGGAGAGCGAAGATACGACGAGGGTGTTGGAGCTGTAGATAAGGGGGATGTATACCCCTGAGGGCCCTTGGTGGGTAACGTAGATCTACGAGTGAAATGATAGATGGGAAGCGACTTGGAACGTGGACTTGGACATGACTTTGAATGGATGATACATATGTACGAATCTGAGCACTGCTGTTTTATAGCGTACGCATACCATTCTTACCACTGTATAATTCAGTTTCCGTATGCATGCTTGACAGAAAGCTTACTGCCCCTTCTCCGAGTCACAACCACAACAGCATTTCCAATCCAAGCGGACAATAAGACCTCAAAGAATAACCGGAAGATTCAGAAATGCGAGGCGGGTCGGGTCCGCAGGAAAAGCAAGGTTAACCCAGTCTCCACGAGAGAACAGAACGCACACCATTTCCCTCAAGAAGTTGATAATGTAAATTAGGATAGGTAAAGGTTTTCTTTTGGATTCACAAGGCCATCACAAGTTCAAGGTAACCGTCGGGGGCTCGTGACGAGAAAAAATGTCCCATGTTTTTGGCATCACATTGTGTATGACATATACATGGGAAGTATTTCCAGCTTTCTCTTTCCCCCACTTCTTCTTCTCACTCTTCCATGCCAGATACTCCGGCATCCTCTTCGTTCTCGGCAAAAAAGAATCCCCGCCTCTACAAGCCCGGCGGCGTGCAGACGCCACCGATCTCCTCGAGCCACAGACCAGAGTTGAACTCGGAGAAGTTGGTCTCGATCTGCCAGCCCTGGGCGGTGTCGTTGAGGTTGCTGGCGTACAGGATGTTGATGCCCTTGACGGGGTCGCCGCCGAGGAGCGCGGCCCAGCGGAACGCAACCACCTTGCAGGTCACGGCGTCGATGCTGAACAGCTGGAAGCCGATGGCGGGCTGCGAGCCCTGGCCCTGCTCGAAGGCTTGCTTGGAGGGGAAGGTGGTCGAGCCAATCGGGTAACCAGCCAGCCAGTTGATCGAGTCGGAGGTGTCGGTGAAGTCGGAGGCGAGAAGGGCTTCGGCCGTTGCGTTGTTATAGTTGGTCAGCAGCGAGGCGAAGCCGTTGACCAGGTAGCTGGCCGTGTCTGCGGTCAGACAGGTCACGGTGCCCTTGGCGGCGGTCGAAGTGGTGGTCGAAGTGCTCTTGCTGTAGCTCTTGGTGGTCGAGGTTGCGGCGGTGGTGTACGAGGGCACGGAGACCGGGAGGTGTCCGCTCGAGGTAGGCAGAGTCACCTTGACGCTCGAGGAGGTCTTGATAGGCGCGACAGTTGGGACGGTTGGGTGCAAAGATGGTCCCCAGTTTCCGGGTCCAAATGGGGTGGCTACGGTCATGCCGGCGAGGGCAGACATGGCGACAACGGTGCTGAAGAACTGCATGATGGGGATAGTAAATCGTGTGTGTTGGAAAAATGAGTGACTTTGGGTGAGTTAATTCTGCAAAAAGAGTGACTATGGTCGGAACCAAGCAACGAACAACAAACAATGCGATCTATTCGATATTGTTGGGATGTCGAAGAGAAAAGGGATGAGCACCTCCATGGGCATCAAACGAAACATATACTTTTTCCATACTGTACGTACTTCACGTACTCGGTAGTCTTTCACAGCCTTACCTCCTTGTGAACGGTCCCTGCGCTGATCCATTGAATGAGCCACCAAAGCAAGCCAGATGTTTTTCCGCATAGGTCGTCGTGTTTGATTTTCAGGCAAACCAATATTACAATTTGGGCCTGACGCGTTCCTGATCTTCGGTGCCTCAAATTTTGTTCGGTTTCGAATCCGACAAGGGGCTCGGTGGGCACGGGGGGCTCTCACAATGCTGACGGGTACAGGGGAAAGGTGACAAAAACATTGAATGTTGACGTGACGTGCCCCGGGTGCCCGACGTGATGACCGTCAAGACAGCCAGAATAGGGCAAGAGAGGGTGAATAGGGATCGATTAAAGTTGAGTAAGCTTTTTTGGCTCAATGCTTTCTGAACGCCCTTGAACTCGTCGAGGCCACAAGTGAGAGAAAAAGAATTGGAGCATTTAATTTCCACCGTCGCGTCTGCCTTATCGGAAGGCTGACGGTAGTCGAGGATCCCCACGATCGGAACACAATCCCCCCTGCATAGTGGATGTTGACGTGGTGATTCCATTGGATCACACTCGAGCTACCCATACGGCTCGACGCCCGAACCAAACGAGGCTGTCACATAGCCCCGGGACGCTTGGGCGGAAATTTCCAACGACCATGTTTTTACGCTCTCAGTGCTGACGCTTGATGGTAAACGGCGAAGATCCATGCCTTGTGCGGTGTTGGCTGAGTGTTGATCGAGCATGGTTTTGGGAAAAGAATCGACATGGAGCGACGTCACCAGAACACGATTCTGAACGGAAGGAAGATTGATTACCAGTTGCAATCTGGTGGAAATTTCCGAGGCGTGAGGCTCGGAGAAAGAGAAACGGTGGAGGGACAAGCTGAGTCTGGGAAACAATACCATGGTCGATATGGCGATTTGTGTAGATTGAAGAAGGTTGACGCGTCAACATCAATACAGGGGAAGAGCGACTCTCATAGATTTCGTTCGCTGCGGGAGGAGCTGAAAATGAAGTCTCGACCATGCTACTAATATTTGTGCAACTTCAGGTTAATAATAACGTCTTCGAACCACGGGAGTGCGGCTGTCGGACTTGAAAAACTCAGATGTCCAATAGTCAAAGGAGTTAGGCTGTCCATAGAAGGAATGTGTATCTAGACTCAGGCCACATCTTCTCCCATGTGCCGGTCCTTTGTTCCCCATGTTTTGCGGCCGCGGGAGGCCCGGGACCCATGAGCCATGAGGCTGCTCAACGATCAAAAAGCCAAATTCGAGCCTAGAACGTGGCTCGAGGTGAAGAAAGAGAAAGAAAAAATCGAAGTCCTACTCTGCTTGCAATGAGGGAGTGCCTTGCTTGAACTTGTTGCAGGGAGAAAACCTCGTCATGAATCAAAAGCTACCGAATAAAGAAAATTATAGAGGGTATCCTATTGTGTTCTGTCCTCCCTTCTCTCCCTCCTCCATTCACACATGCACGTCAGTGCTAACCACTTCCTTCCTCCCCGTTCCCTATACAACTCCCACATTCCTACGTTGCTCTGTGGTATCTGTGTCGCTTGACCTTGGGAGTATATGCCGCACCTGATTCCGACGTGGTCGAAGTTGGCACGTCGGGTGATGCTGTTGGTACATCGGCATATGCTGCTGGGCTTATCGTTGTCGTAGGCTCCGTTGCCGTCCAAGTCGGGATTGACGATGGCGGAGAAGCATATGTTTGCGTAGGTGCCGCGGTCCATACTGAAGCAGCCCCCGAAGGTGCCCCATACGAGTCGCTCGAGTTCCCTGGAGCTTGACCAAAGGTTACATTCGCAGGAGGTGCGCTGCCCCAGGTAGGAGCACCTGTGCTATTGCTGGAACCTGAAGGAGCTCCGCTACTACCAGTCCAGTTTCCCGAGCTCAGGCCCATCTGGATATTGTCGATATCCAAGATGGGAGACGTAGCGTCGACACCGTCACAGCTGAAGACGAACGAGAAGGTGCTGGCAGAAGATTCAATCTGGAATTCCTTGCCAGTCATGGTCCATGCAGTGGCGGCCGAGAGAGAACCAATAGTAGCCAATGTTCCCTCATCGTTCGACACTGTCAATGAACAGCCGTCGGGAGTGACTCCAGAGGATGGGACTCTGTACGCGAACGAGTACCAGTATGATCCATTCATTGCTGGAGTTTCCAATGTCTGTGACAATGTGGCCGTAACATCTTCAAATGTCGGTTGGAATCGAGCAAATCCTTTGCCATCATATGCAGCATCCGAGGATGCGATATCACGTCTGTGCTTGGACGGTGCCGCCGACGAGTTCACACCACCCCAGACGATCTCCACGTCTTCCAATGTCCAGCCCGTGTTGCTGCATTCGAAGCTTGGATTGTTAAGCATCTGAGACGGTGAAGTAGCGGCGCACGCAGACGAGTTACCAACTGGACTTGTGATATTTGGCGGGTGTGTCGGAATGCTAGGTGCACTCTGCGTAGGCCAACCCCTCGAGAAAATACTTGTCGTAGTCGTTGTCGTTGTCGTCGATGTGGCCGCAGGCAGAACGGCAGTGGTACTCGAAGTCGTTGAGCTGGCTGTACTAGTCCAATCCGCCCAAGTTCCGTTCCAGTCGCTCCAGTTCGCTGAAGGATACGATCCATTATACGCCGGAGGTGTAGGATAGCCTGCGATCGAACTGGTGGTAGAAGTTGTCGCTGCACCAACAGGAAGGCTAGACGTTGTGGTCGTCGTGATTGAGGCTAGCGAGCTGCTGCTAGTCGTCCAGTCTAACCAAATCGAGTTGGAGTCGTTGTAGCTGGGCCAGCTGCCGGAAGGAATCGAAGGGTAAGAATGGGCTGAAGAAGTTGTCGCCGCATTGACCGGAAGCTTGGAAGTTGTGGTGGTCGTGCTTACTGTTGAGGTGGTTGACGTAGTAGACAACGTGCTAGTCTTGGTTGCGGTCCAGTCCAACCATGCCGAGTTCGAATCATTGTAGTTTGTCCAGTCGAAGCCAGAAGGATAGGCGTACGAGGAGCTGGTGGTCAGGTAGGCGCTTGTAGTCGTGGTAGCAGCATCAGCGGTGAGAGAAGACGAAGTGGTGCTCGACAAGGATGTAGATGACGCAATCCAATCTAGCCACGAGGTCTCGTTCCAATCACTCCAGTTGACACTGGAAGGGTACGCGTATCTAGAGCTTGTGGTGCTGGTTGTGACAGCACCAGCAGGGAGCGGCGAAGATGTTGTGGTTGAAGAGGTAGTCGAAGTCAGACTCCAGTCAGCCCAGGCGATGCTCGTGGTCGTCGACGGGGTGCTCGACGTGGATGTGGATGTGGACGTGGACGACGCTCCTGCATCAAGTTAGTGTGTGTATCTTAAATGAAAGTCTGAATACCTACCAGCAGCAACAGGCACCACGCTAAGAGAACTTGCAGGGCACGTGAATGGTATTGTAGATGCAAACACAATGTACACGGTGCCTGAGGGATTGACGCACGCGTAACCGCTCGAAGCCTGAAGAGACAAATATCCATTTGCATCAACAGTCCACTTGGAGAGATACCCATTGTTATCGGATGTCAGGTGGAAGATCAAATACGGCTGACTCGAGTCGGCATCCACATACGACGAACCAACTCGCAGATAGCCATCCTTGTCAAGGGAGAATTGAGTGGCTGAGGATTGGTCGCTCACCAAGACGCCAGAGCCGCCTGAAAGGCCTAGATACTGGAGAGACCGCTTGGTCTGGATGCTGCCGGTATTGATATAGAACAGATCCGTAGCAGGGGGAGTGGCCGAGGGCGCCCATGTGGTTGTGCTCGTTGAAGAGCCTGTGGTTTCAGATTCGACTGACGAGGATGTGGAAGTGGACGATACTGTCGCCGTCCAATCAAGCCATGCACTACCGCTCTCAGAAGGCCAGCTGAAGCTTGTGGGCTTATAGCCTTTTGTCGTTGTTGTCGAGGTGGGTGCCGCGACATACGGAGAGGTTGTACTTGAGCTCACAGAGGGTGCTGTCCAGTCAAGCCAGGCACTACCGCTCTCAGAGGGCCAGGTATGACTATAGCCTGCGAGTGAAGTGGTCGATGAGGTCGACGTCGTAGTTGCAGCCTTCACAGGTAGAGAGCTTGTGGTTGAACTCAAAGATTTCGTTGTCCAATCGAGCCATGCACTACCACTCTCGGACGGCCAACCAAAACTATAGCTCGCCACTGAAGTTGTCGAAGTGGTTGTTGCAGCAGCAACAGGTAGAGAGCTTGTAGTTGAACTCAAAGATGCCGTGGTCCAGTCAAGCCATGCACTACCGTTCTCTGCTGGCCAGCTAAAACTATAGCTTGCAATAGGAGTGGTCGATGTAGTGGACGTTGTGGTGACTGCGTCAACATACTTGGAGCTTGAAGTCGATGCTGACGAGGCAGTGGTCCAATCAAGCCAAGCACTGCCGCTCTCTGATGGCCATGGCCAGGTGTAACTAGGATAGTGATAGCCTGCTGAAGACGTAGTGGAGATCGTCGACGTTGTTGCAGCGGCCACAGGCAGGGAGCTCGAGGTCAAAGTGGACGTCGAAGCAGTGGTCCAGTCAAGCCAGGCACTGCCGCTCTCTGATGACCATGGCCAAGTGTAGCTAGGATAGTGATAGCCTGCTGAAGACGTAGTGGAGATCGTCGACGTTGTTGCAGCGGCCACAGGCAGGGAGCTTGAGGTCGAAGTAGACGTCGAAGCAGTGGTCCAGTCAAGCCAGGCACTGCCATTCTCAGCTGGCCAAGTAAAGCTTGTGGGTTTGTACGTCGAGGCAGACGAGATTGGCACAGTCGATGGTGTCGTGACTACCGGAGAAACATACAAAGAGCTTGTAGCCGAAGCTGTTGACGATAGAGTCCAGTCAAGCCAGACACTTCCATTTTCAGACGGCCAAGCAAAGCTCGTAGGCCTGTATGGCACTGAAGAGGTGGTTGAGACAGTCGACGTTGTTGTTACTGCAGCGACGGGCAAAGTACTTGAAGTCGAAGAGCTCAAGGTCCAATCCAGCCAAGCACTGCCGCTCTCAGACGGCCAAGCAAAGCTCGTAGGCCTATATGTCACGGGGGAAGTCGTTGAGATTGTCGACGTCGTCGCAGGACCCACATACAACGAAGTCGAGGTCGAGGTCGAGGTTGACGATGACAATGTCCAATCAAGCCAAGCACTTCCGCTTTCAGAAGGCCATGTGGGTCCTGAGGGGTGGTATCCCTTGCTCGTGGTTGTCGAAGTAGTTGTTGTTGTCGTCGATGTTGTCGCTGCAGCCGCGGGAAGAGAACTGGTGGTCGATGTACTCAAGGTCCAGTCAAGCCACGCACTGCCACTCTCTGAAGGCCATGGCCAGCTTGCGTGATAACTTGGCAAAGTGCTTGTTGTCGTCGTAGTGGTCGAGGTTGTCGATGCAGCCACGGGAAGAGAACTGGTGGTCGATGTACTCAAGGTCCAATCAAGCCACGCACTGCCACTCTCTGACGGCCATGGCCAGCTTGCGTGATTGCTCGGCAAAGCGCTCGTTGTAGTTGTCGATGTTGTCGCTGCAGCAACAGGGAGTGAACTGGTGGTCGACGAAGTAGATGAGATCGTCTGAGTCCAATCGAGCCACGCACTGCCGCTTTCTGACGGCCAAGAGCGAATAGATCTAATGGTACCAGAGTTGGTAGAAGAGGACGTCGAGGACGTAGATGTAGTCGCCGCACCGACGGGCAAAAGACTTGAAGTCGTGGACGTGGACGAAATCGATCTGGTCCAGTCGAGCCAGGCGCTACCACTTTCCGAAGGCCATTGCCAAGAAGCTGGATGGCTGTAGCCGGCGGAAGATGTTGAAGCAGTCGAGGTTGTCGCTGCAGCAACTGGTAGAGAGCTTGTAGTGCTTAAGGTCGACGTGGTGGACGAGATCGGCTTTGTCCAATCTAGCCATGCACTGCCACTCTCGGAGGGCCACGAGCCAGAGTGCGGGGGGTATCTAGTTGAACTGACTAGGACGGTCGATGTCGTTGCAGCCTCTACGGGCAAAGAGGTTGTGGTTGTTGAAGACGAAGTCGAAGAGCTTGAAGCGACCTTCGTCCAATCCAACCACGCACTACCGCTCTCTGAGGGCCATGAACCAGAGTGTGGGAGGTAACTGCCTGGGGCCCTCGAAGTTGTGACAGCCTTGACAGGCAAAGATGTTGTGGTCGTGGTCGTGGTTGTTGTGGTTGTTGAAGATGAGGTTGAGACTGGCTTCGTCCAATCCAACCAAGCACTACCACTCTCTGAGGGCCATGAGCCAGAGTGGGGAGGATATCCCGTCGAACTACCTACGGCGCTCGAAGTTGTGGCAGCCTTAACAGGTACAGATGTTGTCGTTGTGGTTGTTGTGGTCGTCGACGATGAGGTTGAGACTGGCTTGGTCCAATCCAGCCAAGCGCTGCCACTCTCAGAGGGCCACGACACCGGGCGCGTAGGATATTTAATTGAACTGCTTAATGCCGTCGATGTCGTGGCAGCTTTGACAGGCAAGGATGTTGTGGTGGTAGTTGTGGAAGACGTGGTTGAAGAAGTGGATGCAGGCTTAGTCCAATCTAACCATGCACTGCCGCTCTCAGAGGGCCACGAAACCGGTCGCGTAGGATACTTTATTGAGCTGCTTGACGTTGTCGACGTGGTGGCTGCCTTGACGGGCAAGGACGTAGTGGTGGTGGTCGTAGAAGTCGTTGTCGAAGTCGAGGCCGGCTTAGTCCAATCCAACCATGCGCTGCCACTCTCCGAAGGCCACGACCCAGAATGCGCAGGATACTTCGATGAACCGCTCGGGACAGTAGACGACGTTGGTATTGTGGATGTCGTTGCAGCCTTGACGGGTAAAGAAGTCGTGGTTGTAGAAGTTGAGGCTGCTTTGGTCCAGTCCAGCCAGCCGCTACCGCTCTCTGCTGGCCATGATCCAGAGTGATTGGGATGCCGCGTTGAGCTGCCAGAGCCCACCGGGGAGCTCGAAACGGTAGAAGTCGTTGCAGGACTGACATACAGAGAGGTCGAAGTTGTGGTGGCCGATGACACTGTTCGTGTCCAGTCAAGCCATGCGCTACCACTTTCGGATGGCCATGAGCCTCCACCAAATTTATGGGTAGAGGTGGTCACAGCCGAGGACGAAGACGAGCTTGTGGTGGCTCCTTCTACCGGCACACTGCTGGATGTGGTGGATTTCGAAACGGATACCAATTTGGAAGTTGTTGTCGATTCCCAATCCTCCCACTCCATCGAGAAGCTCACAGAATGAAAGGGTGGTCGTGTAGGACGACCTGACGACTTGGATGTAGTCTTGGTCGTGGCAGCAACGGGAGGTGTTGTCGTAGTAGTGGTGGTGGTGGTAGTCTTAGAGGTTGTAGAGGTGGAAGACTTAGAAGATGTGCTCTGTGAAGGGCCTCCTCCAGGTCTGGTGTGACTGTGAGATGGTCTGCCACCTCCGGAGCTCGACGTTGAATCCCAATCTTCCCACTGAAACCATCCAGACGAAGTCCCTGAGTGAGATGAGCCTCCAAAGTCCGGTCGCGATGAATGGCTAGGGGGGCCTGCGGTTGGCTTCGTGGTGGAAGGACCGGGGAGGCTAGTAGTACTTTCACCAACAGGCGTTGAATGGCTAGGTTCGGTGTTGGCTGGATGGGTTGACGATGGATGATCCGTAGTGCCATCAGTGGGCGATGTACTTCTAGGTCCAATCTTGCTGGTGCTGGTTGATGAAGACTTTCCTGTTGTGTGGGTGGAAGATCCGTTGCCGCCTCCAGGATGATTTGGCTTACTAGTCGAAGCAGTGGAGGAGCCTGGCGAGCCTGGGGTGCTTACGCTGGAAGTAGGCTTTACCTCGTTAGAGGTTGTTGGAGAAGTATGTCCGCCGTGCTTGCCTGTGGATGAAGCCGAAGTAGTCGTGGTGCTGGAGGAGGAGGAGGAGGTGGTGGTAGTAGTGGTGCTGCTGCTCCTATCGGCTCCGCCGCCAGGGTATGGGCTTCCCCCATGCCATGGATGCTGGTCTTCCCAAGAACCTTTCTGGCCGCCATTGGCCCAGTCATTCCAGTCATCAGTCTGACCTTCATCACGCTTATCCCCAGCCCAACCGCAGGTAAAGCTGTGGGAAATGGACCAAGTTGAATGTCCATCTGACTTTCCAGTTTCGGTTGCGTATTCCGGTCCGAATGGCTCCGAGTACAAATCGCAATATTGGCCTAGGCTCACACCGTTCTCAGAGACAACATACGTATTGAAGAATTTGCAACCAACAGCATTACATTCTGCGGCACAATTGGCGGTGTCGAACGGGCCGGAGAATACGTGGGAGCCGATGAATGAGCTAGAGCCCGGTGGAGGATAGACAGCTGAGCCCGACAAGAAAGATGGAACATCGTAGCCCTCGGGGGTGGTGACAGTGGTATTTGTGTAACCGTTGCAGCCAGCAATCGCCTCACTGGCGCCGTTTGTCGCGCTCACGGTTATGTGACCAGCCGAAAAGGAACACTTTATTGTCGCGCTCGAATCACCAGCTTGCTTCTCGAAATAGATTTGAAATGAAGAGCACTGGTCCATGCCATTGCAAATGGCGGCGCAGATGCTGCTATCATACTCATCAATTGTCGTATGCCCGAGAAATCCATCTCCTAAGCTCCACGTGTGGGCGTTGCTAAAGTCTTCATAATAGCCAGGCGGGGTCACCGCAGAAGTTGCGGCATCGGAAAAGAGCTTGTTGGCGGCCCATGCGACGGCGAGGGGATCGGTACAGGAGCAGGTCGGTTCAACGTCGCGTTCCAACAGATTCCTCTTCCACGGCAAATATCCATCCCATTGTCCCAACGAACCCAAAGCCACATTAGAAAACAAAAAGAAATAAAAGAATGGCAGCATGTTGCATTGAGCAACAGCTCATGGAAAGAGCGACGAAGGCGAGAACGAGCGGACGCTTTGTCGAACGACAAGGCAACGATGGTTTACCAAAAACGAAAGGGAAAAGAAGAGAAGCACCAAGTTTGAGGCGTTCAAAAGATAGCCACAGCTGGTGTTAGCGAGTTGCCGCTCTCCGCAGGCGCGGTGAACGCCTCCCAAAACTCAGACTTACCGATGTTGGTCGAATGATATTCCAAGTCCGCCCGTGCCGCCGGGATGCCACCTTGCTGGAGATCAGCACCACATGGTTAAGACGCACGGGGGCTTTGGAGCACGCCCGCGCCATGCTTGAATCGGAAGCTGAAAGAAAAAGTCTTTCAAGCGAGACTGGACTTCTGAGACGGAATCAGAGAAGCGTTCCATCATCAAGCCACGAGAGGTGGAGACAGGGCTTATACGGGTGAACTTGGTGAGAAAACGGATGGTGTTTTGAGTTGATGTTGGAAAAAGGAGAGGAACAAGGCCGAAGAGGGTTTAGTGCTCAGTCACTATTCGATGCTTGGCGCGGGAGGCTTGACTCAGGAGATTGACATCAGCCAAAAACCTCAGCCTCCTGTCTTAAACCCAGGCCTGGAATGCTCTCATCGAGCTGGGCAAGCCTGGGCCATGGCTTGGACTTGCGAGAGGACAAAGTTTCCACGATCTGTGACACGATCGGTGTATCGATATCATTGAGATCTGGGGAAGCGTTGGTACTCCTAGCTGGCGAAGATGTTGACGTACAAGTACCATGCACATAAGAACAGCCCTGTAACCCATATCGTCGGTGCTTATCCGCAGTCCCTGTGCGATAGAGTCGCAACACCGGGCCTCGACAGATCCATAAGCCGGGCTGCATCCAGACGAGATTGGAAAACAAGACATTCGAGCCGACATTGAAAACCCCCCTCCCTGGCAAGCTGGTACGGCCTGAGGCAATCACGGAGAACGAGTATCGAGCCTCTGATTTGGCTCAGGGCACGAGTATGGATGGCAGGCTAAGAATGGCGACATTTCTAATCGACATGACGTTTCAAACAACTTGGTCTGATTTAGTACAAGTACAGGGACTCGGTGCGCGTTGTGTTTCCGTCCTGGTCGAACGCGATCCTCATCCCTCGAACCGTGTTGACTGTCTTTGTCCCTCCGCTCTATTTTGGTCGTAGTATACGGTAGGCGCCTGGCTTGATTAGACAGCTTCAATGTTACTCAGGTGAGATCGCAATGGTACTGGCACGAGTCCTTTGTAGTGAACTTCGGCTGTCTGCTCCGGATCCATGGCTGCCATGTTTCTGATCGACAGATTGGCATATTCCCTGTCCCAACGTGTTTTCTAACATCCAAAATTAGTTCTTATCAAGTGGACTGACACCGTGAAATTGATGGTTTATTACATCTTGTCCTCTCGCATCGCAAACGCCCCTTTCGCTTGGGCTTTTTTTTCCTGGTACCAGACCCGTGCGATCTCCCTGCCGAGCTGCCTCGGATGACTCAGAAGTGCTCTAAAGAGCTGTCTGTGCCGCACTGCGTATTTTACGGTGGAGTAAACGCAAGTCCAGCTCGTCCTTGTCCCTCAGCCGAAGCTCACCGAGGATATCGATAACGACGCGTCGCAGGCCGAGGGCCAAACTCCAATTGTTTTCCGCGGCTTCGTTACTCCGCTCTGTAGCATTGGCGTCCTAGCACGGCTCACTCAGGCTGGTTGTCTTTGAAGTAAGATTTATGATGGACTTCAAGTCTTGCTCCTCCTCGCTGTGTGTTTATGAAAGATTCCATATTTGACCCCAGACTGTGTGTAAAATAATGAATTTCGAACTCCCTGGCGAGCTCCAAAAATACATATCCCGCCTTGATACATTCATCAAGGACAAGATCCTCCCATTACAGCACAAGGACGACAATAACCGCTTCTTCGACCACCGGCGAGAAGCATCCCGCACACAATGGGACAATCAAGGCCTCCCCACTGAGGAATGGGAACTTCTACTGCGGCAGGCCCGCAAGCTCGCCGATGAAGCCGGATTCTATCGATTCGGCTTTCCGAAAGAGTTCGGTGGCGCGGGTAGCGATCAGCAGAACCTCTACATGTGTGCGATCCGCTACCACCTGGCATCTCATCCCATCTATGGCGGTGGAGTGAGCCTAGCGAATGATCTGCAAAACGAGCACAGCGTGGTCGGGAACAACCCTATCATCATCATGCTGCACCACTACGGCACCAAGGAGCAGCAGCAGAAGTTTATCCCCGCGAGCATCAAAGGCGAGTTCCGCTCGACATTTGGCCTGACTGAAATCCACCATGGCTCCGACGCCACGCACATGGACACCACGGCCAAAGCCATCACGCTGCCCAACGGCGAGCCGGGGTATGAGATCAACGGCAACAAGAAGTGGCAGACGGGCATGCACTCGGCGACACACTGCCTGGTCTTCGCGCGCACGTCCGGCAAGGACGGCTCGCCCAAGGGCATCACTGCCTTCGTCGTGCCGCGGGAGACACCGGGCTTGAAAGTCGCATCGTACGAATGGACGCTCAACATGCCGACGGACCACGCCACAGTATTATTCGACAAGGTTCGCGTGCCCGCGACCGCGATCCTCGGCCCCGTCGACAACGGCCTGGCCATCGCACAGACGTTCACACACGAAAACCGCATCCGACAGGCCTCGTCCAGCTGCGGCGCCGCGCGCTACTGCATCGAACGCAGCGTCGAATACGCCAAGAAGCGCAGCGTGTTCGGCAAGCCGCTGTCGGCGAACCAAGCCATCCAGTGGCCTCTGGTTGAGTTGGCCACGCAGGCAGAAATGCTGCGTCTCCTGATCCTGCGCACCGCTGTCGAGATGGACCAGGTCACGGCCAAATGCAAACAGTCCGGTCAACCGCCCTGGGTCGCCATCGAGAAGCAGCTGGGCCACAAGATCGGCATGTGCAACTACTACGCCAACCGCCTGTGCTGTGAGTCCGCGGACCGTGCCATTCAGGTCCATGGCGGCGTTGGGTATTCTAGACATTACCCCTTTGAGCACATCTGGAGGCATTTCAGGAGGTATAGGATTACCGAGGGGAGCGAGGAGGTGCAGATCAGAAAAGTTGCGGCGTATTTGTTTGGATACAAAACCACAGGAGAGGAAGCTCAGAAGACGAGCACGGAGCAGGAACTGAAGAAGAGTGAGGCGAAATTGTAAAGACTCTGGCATATACTTCTGAGTTTCGTATCAACAGAAAAATGTGCACGTGCCTCTGTCTGATCTAATCGCCAGCAATAGAGGTCCATAAAATCTGAATGCACGCTAACACACGTCCTCAACGACCAGTTTCTCTCCGCTGGGTTCGCCCAGATCGATCTTCAGCCTTCGCCCAAAAACCTCGAGTAGCATCTCAAAACACACTTTGCTGATTGCGGGGTCGTATCTGCCTTTACTCAGCTCGTCCCGGATGAAAGCATGTTGTGCCCCGAACACCTCATAAAAGGAGAAATCCACGCCTGTCTCGTGGAGAGTCTTGCGGATCAAATCCCGGCCCTCGGGCGGAACGTGGTTGTCGCTTTTTCCAAAGATCATTACGAGTTCTCCTTTGATGTCTCCTGCTCTTTTCAGACTGTCATCATTCTTGCCCTCTCCAAGACTGTGGCTGTGGATATCTGTAGCAAAGTAACAAACCGCAGCCGATACTCTTTTGTCTAGAGCGCATCTGTATGCCAGATGTCCGCCGAGACACATGCCTGTAGCGCCGATTTTACCACTGCATGTCCTTAGACTCAACAGCACACTGACCGACAGTTCGGCATCCTCGTCATATGCTGCGACTTTTTTGGCAATCTTCCACTCGTTTCCTGCGTCGGTGCCCGGAACATCATAGGCAAGAGGTTCAGGACCGGTGAATTCGTGGTATGAGGAGGGTGCTGCGACAATGTAGCCTTGACCGGCTATCTGACGTGCGAAACGAGAGACTGGTCCAGTAACTGTAGCAGGTCAATGCTAGTCCTTGAGCAATTTAAGCCAGTGTCTTGGGAGCAGCAATCGTACCTTGATAGATCTCTGAAAATACAACAACACCTGGGAACTTTGCGTGCGGATAGCCTGGAATAGTGGGATGAAAGATGTAGATGCCTTTTCAGTTTCCTCGCTCAGTCTCTGTTTGTTTCTGAGCATTCAGGTTGTTGGTGAGGCGTACGCATTGAGCCTTCTCCCGCTGCCTTGGTGGGCACATCCTTATATGATTCCTGGATCAGCATGATTGCGGTGTGTTTGATCGACGTCAAACTCTGTGAATAGTCGATGCCGTGAAGTGAATACTGATAGAACACCACAGTCAATCCCAGAGGAGGAAGTAGAGGATTGAATAGAGGGGGGCTCAGGTGGCAGTGGCATGTGGCCCCCCCACGACCCCCCAAGCAAACTTTAAATCAAGCTTCCACTTCCTCCTCCTCCATTTATTTCCTTCTTCCCTTTTCCCTTTCTCCCACCATCTGACAAACCACGTCTCTCTTATTCATCCTCTTCTGCTCACAAGACCTGTAGGATGGTGCATCAGTCCTTTAGGTGCTTGGAAAGAGCATACGACCCCAGGCTGTGAGTCCGCAAGTACTGCACGCACATCTGCCTGCAATACAAAGCAGATCCAGCACCACGATCTGTCCTTGTCGTCCACAGCCAAAGTATTGTAGCAACTATGCTCTTTTCAACATAGATGGGCTCGAATACTAGCCCAGAGATCGGCTCGGTGCTCGGGAAGCCACATGTACGGTATTCAGCTTTCGAACGCATGTTAGACATCGCGCATGCGTCTTCAATGAGCACTCCTACATTCCCATTGTAGGAACAAAAGAACGTCGGTTTCAAAAAGACCCGGCGAGACAGAAGTATGCGAGAACTGCTTGGTATGTCAGCTTTGAGGGTGAGGACCAGATCTGAGTCCGTTGTCTGCGTAGACTAATCATGTCGAAGTCGCAGGATGCACCGCTGTGAGCGATGTCAACGAGCCCAGGGCTCAGCTGTGAGAGGCGTAATTGCCGCTCTGAAGACCACCCAAAGCAGGTCTCGCAGCTTATATGCGTGTCGTTGACAATGCAAAGTGGGTGGAACAAGATGGATCGATCTGCGGCTGGAGAGTGACAAGGTGTACTGGTCGACACGAGTGCGGACAAAGACTTGTTTACACCAGCAACTTTGCCAAGCGGATCACTATCGATAGAGCCTCACGTGTATAAATATGCGCAAGTTGCGGCGGAACTTGGGTCGAAATTTGAGAGTCTGTCGCATCATCTCATCTCCAGTCCGAAAATCGTTTCTTCTTCTTCTTCATCAACACCACAATAAATTCATCATCACCGACACAATGGACGCTGTCAATAAAGTTCAGGAGCACCTCGACCTCATCAATGGCATGATCGATAAGTTTCACGTCTTCCAAGACGCTGTTGACGACCAAGTGGACCGAATCAACAACGAACTCGAACAACTCTGGGCAAGGAACCCCGATCTCCGCAAGCGTGGCCTTGTTAGAGGCACGGCCCGCAAGCAACGACGCCTCAAAGGCAACTACGTCCCTGTCAACCAGCTCAGCGCTCAAGAGCTCGAAAACCGCAAGCAAGTCGAGGAGGAGGACGCTCTCGGCCGAAATCGCCTAGCCGGACTAGCGTCCATGTCAGACATACTACGAAACGCACAAATGACACTCGAGGAACAGCAACTCCGTTGCGAACGTTTCATCCAGGCTGCTGAAAACGTCATGGAAAAGAAGGAAGATGAAACAGACATAGAAGCCGTGGTGAACATGGAGGAGGATGTGTTTGGGGACACCTACAACAGAGTCAATGACGTTCTGGAGTTGATGCACGTCATGTATGCAGAATACGACTGGACTTTGTGATAAAGGATCACGTGACTCAGGCTGGCCCCTTTGGGCATTGGAAAGTTGAATTCTTGTCATAGCCACACAATCAATGAATTGCTGTCAACATGTTGCCAACGGTGCCGTCCTTGGAGCCAATGACTGTAAATTCCCTAATGCAAACGGTCCCTTCTGGAGTTACAATGGTAGGTACCCTCCTCGATGTAAATGACACCTTCAGCAGCGACAATAGTAGGTAGCTCATCGCCGCAAATGGTACCTCCCTCGGCGACAATAGCAGATGCCCTCCTCAATACGCATGACACCTTCCTCGGTGTCAATAGTAGATACCTCATCAATACAAATGGTACCTCCCTCAGTGGCAACAGTAGGTACCATTCTCAGTATGAATGGCGTCTTCCTCGGTGTCAACAAGACCTTCCACGCTATTCACTGCCATCTCTCTCTCTCTCTCTCTCTCTCTCTCTCTCTTCTCGATCATTAGATCACAGCCAATCACTCACCTAATCCTTAGATCAACCTGAGGTGATATTGATCGAAACTTCACCTTGCTCGTCGCTGCCTCTGGATCACGCCTAGCCCGGCATTCCTGGATCAACCCTGTCCAGCTTCTCTGGCCTATATATACCTCCTCTCCTTCCTTTTCTTCTTCCTCTTTTCTTTTCCCTCTTTCTTCTTCTTCATACTTACCTATCTCGAACATCCTGAGCTCATGAATTCTGGCTTGTTGCCTTGTTATCACTGCCATTGCACTTCGGCTTTGGTGACTTGGCTGAAGGTTCCTTGGGGCCTTCTCGAGAACAATTTTTGTCTCCTTTCCCATTTTAGTTCTTTTCATCATTGTGCTCTTTGCCTTGTGCAAAGCCTTGGAGAAGAGAACCCTTCAACGTCACGAAATTCTGCTTTCAGGGAGTTAGGAAGCCGATCTTGAGCGAAGGTCGCTTCCTGCGGCCTCGAAGAGACAGTTCGGAGAGAATTAGCAACCCCCGTCAATGCCATCTCTTCGCCTGAACTCGCTAGATGTGGAATTGATCAACGCAGTCTACGCTTAAGACAGTATCAGCGACGCTGTCAGCGGACAAAAGTGGATGTGAGAGGGCCTTTTTACGGTGTGAATATTGATCGTCGTAGAGTCAGTGGCTCACAGAAATTCCTCCCTCACCAGCAGAGCGTACGAGTACTTGTACTGACAAGCGAAACAGGCTACAGCATCCAAATTCCTTGTCTCCTCTCCACCGTCACCTCTCAGGCTGCTGACTACATCACCAGCCCATCTCGGAATGACGCGCATCCTCCTAAAGAACAGGCATGGAAGGTTGATGGGTCAAAAATTACATATCGCTCCGGCTGCGTTACGAAGAGGTGGGATCAACTGCCTCCCGCATAGCTTCAGCTTCAAAGATGCTCCACCGGTGAGCGAATGTTGCACAGAGAAAAAAAAAGGAGCCTAGAGACACTGGCGCTGACGGCCCACTCGTATTTTTGGACCAACCAAGGCAGCGAAACTAGACCATCTCGCAAGCTATACGCACAGGTACGAGGGAAGAAACGAGGTGGCTTCGAGGGGGGAAGCCCAGATAGAATCCTTTGGCGCGACTGTAGCGAGAGACCCCAACCCGCCGTGTCATCTTTGCATATGACCCCAGTCCTCTACAGACTTGGCTGGGTTATATTACTTTGCAAACAAGCACTTATCATTGGTTGATTAGAGATCTCTCACCGGCATCAGGCGCACAACATGGACTCATCTAAGCGTTTGGCGCCTCGTAATTGCCAGCTTTCAGGGAACCTTGGTAGGTGTCTAGCAAGATTGATGATCTGCCTGAAAGGATCGGGCCAACTACACACCCGAGGTTCAAAAGGCGGCAGATGCCAGGGAAGTCAGACAAGGTAGAGTCAATTATCAGCTCCTCTAAACCTCGCTGCAAATTATCATTTCGACTAGCACCATCGGTTGGATACAATTTTGATTATCAATTTTGACCAAGCATCCTTGTCAACGACTCACACGGCGGCTTCAACTCACCGGCACCATGGCCACCGAGACTCTCGCTCTCGTCTCTTATCCCTGCGACAATACTACGCTTAAGCCAGATTGGAGAGTCGAAAATATCAAAGTGTCCCAATCTCCTAAGGAGCATGAGCTCAAAGTCCGAATGGTGGCGACGGGAATCTGTCATTCCGACATTGTCGTGGCCTCCATCCCAGGCGGTGGCGGATTCTTGAAATTCCCCAAGGTCCTGGGCCATGAAGGAGCTGGTATAGTCGAGGAAGTCGGCCCCGGAGTGACCGTGGCCAAGGTCGGAGACCCGATCTCGCTCTCTTACCAGTATTGCAAAAATTGTGATCTGTGCAAGTCTGATCAGCAACCATACTGCATGACATGGCTCCCACTCAACATCATGGGTGAGGAGGGCATTTTTCAGACTACGGGCGGCGAAGAAGTCCCCGCGAAATTCTTTGGCCAGAGCTCATTTGCCGGCATGAGCATGGTGTCCGAGACAAGCGTTGTCAATCTCAAAGGGTTGGTCAATAACAACGACGAATTGAAGTTGCTTGCGCCTTTGGGATGCGGGTTGATGACAGGATCCGGGGCCATCATTAACGGAGCAAAGGCGAAACCACACGATATCGTCCTTGTGACCGGCATTGGAGCCGTTGGCCTGGGAGCTATCATGGCAGCGAAGATTGCCGGATGTAAGGAGATCATTGCCGTGGACCGTGTGGCGCATCGTCTCGAGACAGCCAAGGAGCTGGGTGCGACGAAAGTGCTCGACACTACCAAAGTCGGCACCAATTTCGCCGAGGACATTCAGAAGCTTGTCGAGGGACAAAGAATCTCGATCATTATCGAGACGACAGCAGCGACATCTGTGATTCATGAGTCAATGAAAGCGTTGGGCAAACACGGGTGAGTCTCTTCCTGGGGTTGAAGGGTGGTTGGAGATTCGTGAACCTCATCGTAAGCAAGTTTGCCAGTCCCACGCTGACCAAACCTCATAGGAGATTTATCCAGCTCGGTGCCGTGAGATCCGGATCTGAATTGAAAATCGATCTATTACCCTTCTTTAACGACAATAAGAGTTTTGAATGCCACTTCTTGGGAAACACCACGGGACAGGCATGGATTCCGGTCATGATCAAATGGTGGAGGGAAGGCAAGTTTCCCATCGAGAAGATCGTCAAGTATTTCCCGGCAAAAGATGCGGTGGAGGCGCTTCACAAGATGGAGGATGGGACTGTGATCAAGCCGGTTCTTGTGTGGTAAGGAGGGGAATGGAGTAGACCTAGAATAGCATGAATGTAAAGCCTTCTCCTGGAGGTAAAATTTTCGGCAGGGAGTATTTGCGCATGTTTGGTGAGTCGCATTATGCCATGGAATCTCTGCGAAGTTGGGTGATGGCAGCAACGATCTGTTCTGTGTCCGTTCCTTCTACCAGCCCTCTCCGCAAGACATCGACCTCGCTCTCGGGCGCCATCCCTCCCGGCGCAGGTGGCCGACGATCCAGATTCGTAGGGAACGGATACCCATCGGCGATGGCATTCAGCAGCACGAGCACTCTCTGCGTCACACCCTTTTCCTCGCCGTAAAACCTCCTCACCTCACCCCAGCACTTACCCACGATCACCAGCGAATCCACACTCTCCATCGTCCTGCCAAACGCACTGCTCACCTGCAACAGATTCGCCGCGCGCTGCACGTCGGTCGTGCGATTTTCCCCCGCGGCGTGGAACAGCGCAGGGTTGAAGAAGACGGCATCGCCGGCCTGCAACTCGCAACTGACCCAGCGCTCGTCGAAGAAGGCCTGGAACTCGGGGAGTCGGTACGCCATGAATCCCTGCGCGAAGGTCTGCGAGAAGGGCAGGAACCGCGTCGGCCCGCTCGCGGCGCTCATGTCGCTATGCGCCACCGCGCCCTGCAGTGTCAGGAACTGCGTCGCTGTCTGCACGGCCCGTGGGAAGAGCGCGCACGCTTCGGCGGTCTGGAAGCCCAGGTGGTAGTCGCGGTGTGCGGCCTGCGGCTTTCCACCCGGCCGCACGATGTTGACCTGCGCGGTCAGTTGGTAGCTGGGCCCCAGCCAGGCCTGGCACACGGCGTCCAGATAGATGTGTGCGTAGTAGCGCACGAACGAGGCCGGGTCGTGCGCCGCGTGCTTTTGGAACGAGTTCCAGATCCGTGCGTTAGAGCCCGAGGCCGCGAAGTGGTCGCCCTTTTGTTGTCCATTGCTGCTGCTTTCAGACGCGATTATCTCGTTGAACACGTCGGTGACGCGGGAGATCAGAGCGGTGTTAGGGATGAAGTTCCGTAATACCACGACGCCGGGCCCGGAGAGGAAGATGTGGTGCCATTCATCCTGGAGTTGGTCTATGTACTCTGCGTTGATACCATCTGTTGACGATGAATGCTCTGGAAGGTCGTAGATGGGGATGTTGGACACGATGCTCGAGGCGAGAGGATATGTTTCGGGGTCGGTTACCTGAGAGCAGATCTTCTTCAGGTCGTCTAGTGACGGAGACTCAGAGAAGGAATATAACCTCCTCTGCGGCACTGGCACTCGAGGGTGATTACTCGATGTCGTCGTGCCGTTGATGACTGTGCCGTTGGCTTGAGTCATGCTGTTCCGACTCTAATATTATGACTCGGGATTCTCTTGCGGTCTGGGATTGCCGGATCCCATACCACGCCAAGGGGTGTTTTTGATCGTTAGAATACGAAGGAGATTCGGCCTAACAGCCCAACTCCAAATGGTCAAGCCGAGGACGATGGTGGGCTGTTTCTTTTGTGCCGGCGATTGGTTAAACAGGTGACAGCCTGGAAAGCTCCCGAAATCGCCCGCTCTTGCCCCCCCCACACATTCTCTTCCATCGCGCAACACCCCCACTGCATCACATTCTAAGATCGCCTACTCCAGGTACTTGATGACTTCCTCTTTTGCCCCTTTAATGATTACACGAAACGCCAGCCTGATGATTTCGCAAGCGAGGTGCCAGGTCCATCAAAACGAATCTCCATGGAGTTTCCATAATCTAGCTTACCACACATGTTCACAAAACTGTGGTAGATGCCAGCGAGAAGAGGCACCGACGGCGTTATTATGACTGGCGACTCAAAGCTCGTCTGTGTGGGGAAGAGGAGGCGAGCTGGGCCGACCGACTGGGTTCAGGGCTTTGTGGGCTTGTACTACGCCCTGTTTCCCCTCCTCTGCTACCAGTCAAAGTATTAACCGTGACGGCTATTGTTGAACCGGGGCATTTCAAGCTTGCTCCTCCTCAACCTCGGGAAAAGATCTAATCAGGCCGTTCGTCACACAAAGCTGAGTTTGGAGGGCAGAAACACGGTAAACCAGTCCACCTCACAGCTTTTTCAGCTGTTTTTGTTTTTTGGGGCCTTTGCTGCTAACCACAGGGAACAAAGCAACGAACGAAAGAGAGGAAGGCCTTGCTCACCTAAACTCCCCGTCTCACGAGACTAATTTTTTGAACGGACTAAGGGGACGCTTGATACGAGTAGTAGTACGTGTACCACAGGGTGATACGAGTGCTATAAGAACCAACCAAAATCCTCCCCCAAGGGCTCCAAAAAGACCATGACAGACACATTCACATCCGCAGGCCGACGACTCAGCCAGCTCCGAGACTCCATCATGGGCAAGACCGCGACGACCATCCCGTGGGATCCAGACTGCACGTCGTTCCCGACGCGCAAGAACCTTCCCAAGATCGTCGGCGCTCCAGACGAGGCCGCCTGGGTCTGGGGATCCGACGACTACATCGGCAGGTTGAATCTGCTGACGCCGACGCGGGTCAAGGCGGCGGCGGCAGAGATCCGCACGGGTGAGATGGCGCGGCTGGACCTGCCGCTGAACGTGCCTGCGCAGCCGGCGTTCAATCGGCAGGTGTTTGAGCACCGCATCTTCCCGATTGTGGAGGGCGTGGCATACGATGATGTATACCACATGAACACCCAGTCTGGCACGCAGTGGGACGGGTTCCGGCACTTCGCCCACATCCCCACCAACACCTTCTACAACAACACGCACAAGGAGGACATCATGGGCCCGGCCGCGAACCACAAGTGCAGCATCCACCACTGGTCGGAGCACGGCTTCTCCGGTAGGGGTGTCCTGCTGGACTACCGCTCTTACGCCGACAGCATCGGCGTCAAGTACGACACGGCGACGTCGCACGCCATCAGCTACGACGACCTGGTCGCGTGCGGCAAGCACCAAGGGCTGGACATCCGGCCCGCGGCGCAGGGCGGCGACATCAAGGTCGGCGACATCCTGCTGATCCGCAGCGGGTTTGTGCAGGACTACCACAAGCGCGCGCCCGAGGAAAACGCCCGCCTCGCTCTGCGCGGCATCGACAACCACGGCGGCGAGGCCCAGTGGGCGGGGATCAAGCAGGAGGAGCCCATGAAGGACTGGCTGCATGATTCCTACTTCTCAGCCGTCGGCGGCGACGCCCCGTCCTTCGAGCGCTGGCCCACCCCCGAACCCTACTACCTGCACGAGTACATCCTCGCGCTGTGGGGCATGCCGCTGGGCGAGATGCTCGATCTCGAAAAGTTGAGCGCCCTGTGCAAGAAGAATAACCGCTGGACTTTCTTCTTTACCAGTGCCCCGGCCAATTGTCCCGCCGGTGTCAGTAGTCATGTCAATGCGACCGCCATCTTTTAGCTTGTTTCTCCTTCAATCCCCGAGTGAGCACCCAAACAAACGAGCATGCGAACTTTTTGGTTAGTTTGAAGAAAATGAGGATTGCAGAAATGTTCTCCTCGTTTGGTAGTTGCATGTGGCATATGGTACGTGGCATGTGAGTGGTGGTGACGCGAAGTTGGAATATGTTGGATGTGTTGGGCACAGTACATGAACGAGGTCTAAAGGTCGATCAGTCGAACAAGCTCCGAACCGAATCGAACACGGCCCAGAAAAATGTGTATGTTGGGCCTGATGATTCAGTAGGATTCGGGTTCGGTCCGCTGAAAAGCACTCTATACCAGGATGTCAGTCAGCTGAAGGTGGAAGATGATCACTGTCGACAAAAATTCCCTTTCTGGGTTATATCATTCCGAATCCAGACGCTGCAAAATATATAAGCTTGGAAAATCTACAGCTTGGGGGGGCCTGAATGTGTGAAGAGTTTCTATGGCTTGACTTCTTCCTTCTTCTCCGCTGTTGCATTTTCAGTGGCTCCGTTCTGTTCTGCATTGTCCTTCCTCTCCGCTGTCGGCACTTCAGATGCTGCTGGCGGGGAGGTAACATTGTTGATGACCGTCTTGCCTTGAATCACCTTGACTATCTGTTCGCCTAGGTCTCCAGAGCCATCGATCTTACATATTCTTGACTTGAAGAATTCTGCATCGGCGAGTAATCTGCATCTTAAAGTCAGCATCTGCCTTCTCCCGCTGTTATAGAGAGGAACCTTACCTTTGTTTCGCCGCGATCGATTTGATTGGAACATCGTTGTACGCGTTTGTCCACTGCTCGCGATAACTTTCAAAAACCGGTATCATAATGCCAGCAACGACGGGCTCCGGTAGGTGCTTTGAAAGCACCTTTTGCAAGGTGGCAGTCTCTTTGGTCAGCGTCTCCATATAGGGTGATACAGGCACAGACGTGTTCTTCGCGGCCTCTTGCCAGTCGATGTTCTTCATTGCTTTGACATGCATTGAAGCACGGCCAGACATGATGTCCACAAGCTTCTCGTGGATGCCATGCTGATGTTCTTGAAACAGTCGCTTGACTTTGTCGAATTCTGTCATGACATGTTGCGCCATAGATGACGGGATGTGTCTTCGGAAGAATTCTCGAATATACGGCACCAGAGCAACAATGAAGCTCAGTCCTTGTGATGACAAGGCCAAATGCTTCGTGGTGATGTTCTTCAATCCTGCACTCCTGGTCGCGCCCGCTCCCAAGATTAACTGAGAACTCCTGGAGTTGAATAAACGGAGGCTCTCTAATAACGAAGTCGCAACCTCGTGGCTCATGCTTGGGATACCAGCGGCCAAGTGTTGAAACATCTCCATGGATTCAAGCATCGCAATGGCTGACTCGGGGAGAATGTATTTTTGCTCGTCAATCATAGCACTGCGAACCTTGGCAGCGGGTGTCGCGCCGTTGGTCGCAGAGCCATTCGTCGCCCCAGTACCATTACTTGGCTTTTGCCAGATCATGGTGCTCTCGACCCATTGAAGCGCGTCACTAGTACTGCCTTCCATGACTCGAGCGAGGATGGCATTCTCACGCTCCCCAAAATCTTTAGCGTCCCATTTATCTGCATCCATCACTTTGATGACTTCATGCTTCTGGGAGTCGGCAAAGCGGGCCACAAAATCCTTGATTTGTGCATCAAGGACAGTCTTGAGTCCCGTCCCGCTGCGGCCAGATATGGCTTCACACTCGTCGGCAAACAGTCTGTTGAGTGTAAAGTACCTCAGGAAGTCAGGAAGAGGTAGCTCCGAGTTCTGTTGTGATCTCACTTTAACCACCTTGGTGATCTGTGCCTGTGCGAGGTCGACACCTTCACCCAATAAACTCGATAAGTCCAAGACCTGCTGCATTTCTGCTTGCACGGAACTCGTAGATCTAGGGCGTCCCGGTTGGGGACTCATGACCTTATCGATACTTGCTGGCTCTGGACTTCGTGGCGGCGATTTAATCATAGATTCGGGCAGGTTGCTGGTGATGTCCAGAAGTATCTTGACTTGCACACTCAACCGCCGAAGACCTTCGCTGATATTTGTATAGATGGTAGCCAACATGCGGTACCAATCTTCGGCATCCAATGCTCTCAGATTTCGGGCCAAAATTGACGATTTCTCCTGCTGACTCACGTTTCTGCCACCTGCTGTGGAGGCTGAAACAGTAGAGACAGTGTCATCGTCGTTGGAGCTCGGCAGTTGTTTCCGGATCATGCTCTTCATTTCTCGCAAGACAATAGCTCTGAAGCTGGTGGCTGCCGGAGTCGTGTACCTTGCTCTGGACAAACCCTTCATTTCGCCTTCAAGTTCAGCTCGAAGGTCATTTCCAATACTCATATAACCCGGGAACGTCGAAGGTGCTCGCCGTTGCCCAGGTTTTGGTCTCGTGTACGCAATTCCCCATCGTTGCAACGTAACGCCGGTTTCAGTTTGTTCGACATGCCGCCTGATATCGGTAAGAAGACTGCTGTGAAAGCGGGCTTCGTAACCTCGTCCAGCCCTGTATCGTAGTTGCTGCAGGTCGTTGAAAGCCCCTTCTAGTGCCCTGATCCGCCTTAGGTCTCGCCGCTGGTACCTAGGGGGTTCCTCTGCATTTGCTGTTTTGCTCTCCTTGCCTGAAATTAAAGCCTCAACGTCGTCCAACCCGTCCAACGCTTCACCAATGTCGCCATTTTCAACTTTGTTCTCGCATGACTGTACTGATTTGACAATGTCTTCCAACTGCATAATTGCCTGGGCCAACTGACGAACATTGTCACGACGTTGTTTGAGCTTCACCACCTTAAGTCCATCAATTGCCATTTCCTTGTCAAGTTTTGCAAGTTCTCTTCTTAGCTTCTGGATGCGATCTACTGAATCGGCGGCTTCGCCGTGTAGCTCTCGTAGAGACCCCAAGGCTGAGAAAAAGGACTTGGACGCTGTTGATATCGAGTTGATCAAGTGTACTTCGACTGTGTCCATGTACCAGGATAACTTCTCTTGCAGGATCGCATTGGTAGCCAGAGACTTCCTCCCACTAGGCACCCCGCTTGGGTCACGAACGATTTCCGAGTTCTCAGAGACAATGTCAAAGGTTCTCGGATTCTCCAGGTGAAAATCTTCTTCCGAGTAGACGGTGGGAATTGTCGACAAAGGGGTCACTGCCTGTCTTCGCTGGCCACTGGACCTCCTTCTCGGCTGCGGTGGCTCTATCGGTGTCGACGCTGTCGAACTCATGGATCCGGTGCGCGAATGACCCGGTCTCGGTAGACGCTTGGCCAAAATCGCTTCCCATTCTTCATTCTTGCTATCCTTCTTGTCTCGGTGAAATAGGGATGTCTCGCCCTCTCCTTCATTTTTTGCTCTTTGAAAAGCCTCATATAGGGAACCGACTTGTGCGAGGTAAGGATGGAAGGCTTTGGCCTCGATGTGGGGAATGTTTGTCAAGGTGACGGGAGGAATTTCGCGCGGGCCGGGGGCTTTGTAGCCAGAATTTGCAGGGACATTCGCTCGCAGTCCGGTGTGTACAATGGGGTGTTGCAAGAGGGTTGATATAGCATTCTGACCAATCTCTGCGATTGCGTTTTCTTTGACTGAGGCCGAGTCGAGGGTGCCTCCGATGCTCGTGATTGAGCTTGCGGTGGAGATCCTTCGTAAGTCTTCTCTGGGGCCTCCGTACGGTCTTTGAGAAATCTGCGGAAAAGGAAACTCGCTCGTTGGTGTGTTCGCTACCGGCGACGACATAGTTCCCTGGGATGACCCAGGCCGTAATGGAGAGGCCATCGCATATTCTAGAACCGCTCTCGCACACGGGGAGCAGTTTGGGCGAACAGACCAAGGTACCTGGTCATACGGAAGCCATGGAATCAGAATTGAGGATTGGAGTCAATATCTCCATTAAGGCACACGATTGGGAACTCCGTTCTCCGTACAGCTCGCAACATTATCCAAACCAAGCCTGATCTAGTGGCAGGCGCAGACGCGGGTGAGATTTGGACGCTTCTTTAGCGGAATATTGCTCGTCCGTATAAAATGCGTAATGGACTCGTGGACTTTACCGTAGAATGTCTCGGATCCAGAAGCAGCTTCTTTTCAGGAGCCCCTACTTCCCCTACTTTGAAACCTTCAATGTTCGATGCTGCGTTCCAACCTCAAGGTCAGGTATCGACCAGCTTCATAACTACAACAACCTCCAGAATCCGCATGTAACCTTTCTAGACTTCTACTCCACAATCCTTCTGTACGAAGCCACCGTGAAAGCCGCCGTGGCGTTCTACACTGTCTCAAGGTCCCCTTGTTCACACAATGCCTGGAGCGCTGACCTGCCCCTAGACTGGCCTCTTGGATGGACAAGCTGTCCGCATTATCAATGTCCTTATCTCACTGTAGCTGCACTCAGCCTGCACCGGGTACATCGGCATGTAGACTTCCTGGCCGTCTCCCCCTACAGTTGGTGGAGCTAGGCAGGGTGTACCAGCTCCCTCCAGCGGCACTTCTTGCAGCAGGCCCTCTATACAGCCTCACCTCCGTGTACAAAGTGCGGGCTTTGCTATGTATGAGGGGGTGGCTTTGAATATGGCGAAGTAACCCCCCCCCCCCGGGGGCAGACCAAGCCGGTACATGCAGGATCAATTGGATCAGCTGATACGCTTCACTCTCTGTGCAGTATCTTGAGTTCAAAAGTACAAAGAACGGTAGTATTACACTTTCCTCTCTTGTCTAGCGCAGTCTACGTGTATGAGTCACTGTTGAGGCTGTGTCGTGGTGTATTCACTGTCAAAAGACGTATAATAATGCCTTATCCTTCACTGCAATTTATACATACCAGCACCAGCACCTTCACCTTCACCATATTCGTTCTTCCAAAATTCGGAGAAACGAAAAACCACCAGATCCAACAACAGACGTTCGGGAGAAAGTCCAGGCTATCATGGGTATCTACGCTCAAGCTTCAATGCCCGCCCACAGAGGTTCCCCGTCCCAGCTATGGGATGCTGCTGCTACTTTTGAGATCATAAATCCTGACCGAAACGCTTTTACTTGTGTGGGCTATGCGCACACGCAAGGTCGACGGTGTCGGAACCCTATTAGCCAAGCCAATCAACAAGAAGCCTATCGCCTGCTTGATTACATTTCATCGCTGCCTCCTGAAAGCGAGAAGATCGACAAATGGCTGACCAAGATCGCATGCATATCTCTCTGTAAAAGATACCACGGTGATCAAGCCAGCGACGTCGCGAATGAATGGGCGGAAAGACTGCTCGACCCTGTTCAACCATTTCGCCCAAGCCGCACTTGTGCTCCACCTACAAAGGCTTTCAAAAACCCTCACTCCTCATTGTATGGCTACGAAGATCCTTCATGGCTTCGCCGAGATTATCAAACCGAAGAAAGAGAGCGAATAGTATACGAGAAAGAACGAGAGCTAGAGAAAAGAGAGCGTGAGTTAAGAGAAAGAGAGTTTGCGGAGAAAATGAAAGAACTAGAGCGGAAGGCGACAGAATTAGAGCGTCTGGCACGAGAAATGGAACGCAAAGCAAAAGAGCAATGGGAACGAGAAGCGCGCGAAGCTCGAAAAGAAGAGAAGCGTCGACGGCGAGAAGAAGCAGAACTCGAAGCGAAGGAAGAGCGAGAGCGTCAACGGAAGGAAGAGGAACGCGCAGCAAAAGAAGAGCAGGAGCGTCAACGTAAGGAAGAGGAACGCAAAGCGAAAGAAGAGCAGGAGCGTCAACGGCAAGAGCAAGAACGTGAAGCGCGAGCGAAACGCGCGCGAGAACAAGCAAAAGAACGTGAACGCCGTGCTCGCGAAGCCCGTGAGAAAGCCGAGCAAGAACGCCGCACCTGGCAACAAGCCTGGCACACTTACGTGTCCCGCTGGACAGCCTTCAAATCCGCCTCGCAGGATCCCCAGTCCCAAATGTCACCATTAACTCTTGCCGAGGCGCGCGCTCAAATTCCCTGGCCCGTCAAGTCTGGCCTCTTCGCTGACGTGACTGAAGTCGCTGTCTACGACTTTTACCTCCGTGCCTGTCCGGAGGCGGGGACAGATAAAATGGCGAAGACAATGAAGTTGGAGAGTCTGAGGTGGCATCCGGATAAGATCAAGTTGCTGTATCGGGGCGACGTGGTCAAGCCGGGCCAAGAGGATCTCGAGGCTGTCAATGTGATCTGTCGGACGGTGCTCAAGGTGAAAGAGCGGCAGGAGAAGAAAACGGCAGGATGAGTCAAGGGTTTATTCGACTCACTAGAGATCCATCAACCACCGGCTGGAGGGGAAGTGTGACTCACAGTGTTAGCATGGCAATGCTTTAGCCTACGTGGATTGTGCAGTTAGCCGTTCTCTTCAGGCTGAATCTCAAGTTTTTTAATTTTCCAGAGAGAGAGAGAGAATGACTATCTAACAGCGGTGCAACCAGGGGGAGATAGTCAAGGGTGCGGAGCCTTGCGATGTTGCATCACGTGACATATATCATTGCCGCCCGGGGGGCAATCCGCGACAGCAAGTCTGTAGTGATCATGCCTACTTACCAACATCTGAGATCATTTTGAGTAATCTCAGAGTCTCCTAAAGTGTTGTGGCCTTCCATTCTTATCTTGAATTCTGATGAATCACGAACCACGTCTTCCCTTGACCTTGACTTTCACCGTCATCTTCCCAGCTTTGGGAAACGACAATATCCTATCTACGGGACAGTCAACGTCCTCGCGCGTTGTGTCAAACAATTCCAGATCGAACCGGCGATGAATCTCGGCATAGGTGAGATACAACTCGGCTTGAGCAACACTGTTCAAGGGAGTCAGTCAGTCAGTGAATCTCACTTATCAATGAGTCATGATTCGAAGGAAAGAATGAGTAGGGGCCAGCGAAGTTCCTCACCTGTACGCAAGGCATTGCCTCGTGCCTTTTGAGAAAGGATGCATGTATTTCGACAACCGCAGAGTTTCCTCATCCGACTGCGTCCATCGGTCAGGGTCGAACTTCTGGGGGTCCGGGAAGATCTCCGGGTTGAAGAACATGAAGCGGTGGGACATGCTCATGGTGTAACCGCGCGGGATGACTATGGTATCATTCAATCGGGTATCGGATTGCCAATTGATTCTGGGAAAGCGCCTGCTGACGCCACAATCTAGGCGAAGAGCTTCCATCACCACACCCTTAAGAAGAGGAATTTGTTCCAGATCAGTCCAAGACGGTGGGCCGTTGGCCCAGGCCTTGTCCAGCTCGCGCTGTAAGCGGTGCAGTATAGAGGGGTTCGCGAGCAGGTGATAGGCTCCGGCGCCCATGGACGAAGCGGTCGTCTCAGAGCCAGCGAGGAAAACCACATTTCCATTCGCGAACAAATCATCAGTCGCGAAATGAATCGGACTAGCATGTCTACTTCTCAATGATTCTTGAAATGCCGGCAGTTGGCCCGACGCTTCAGTTGCTTCAGTACCTTTCGGCAATTGTTTGATGGTCTCGAGTGTGTGGGATACGTATGTTTGCATCTCCTAAAAACGATTGGGGTAAGAATGAGAAGAAGAAACTTGCAGCACGCAAGGTGAGCGGATCGCCCTACCTTTTGATATTCCTCCCAGGCTCGCAAACTCTCTGGATCCCCTTTCGCAGTGGATCGCGACGGAAGCAGCGCGATGAGTTTCCCTACCAGTGGAATTACCCTGCGGCGAAGGCCCAGCGGCTCAAAACGTGCCATTCTCTTCCACTGAGCACGCCAAACGGCATAGAGGCGCTCGGCCTTCTCGAGATTGTGGAGCAAGTCCATATCCTTACCGAAAGAAAAAGAAGCAATAATATCGGTCGTTAGCGCCCTGTAGTATGATGAGATATCGACAGCCTCGTCCTTGCCACTCGCTTTTTCTAACACATTGATGATAGTCTCGATCTTATCGTGAATCAATTGCTCCTTTTTGATTACCGCCGGTCGCGAGAAAGGCGGATTGTAGGGTCGACGGTGCAACTTGGAATCTTCGACAGTTGCTTGACCAAAGAGACCTCCTGAAATCCGATAAACTAGTAAGTGCGAGAGTCTGTATTTCCGCGCGGCTCATGGTGTTCGAGGGAAGAAAACGTACCTCCGCCTGGTCGCCGGCCACCAGCAAGGCTGCGCTTATCGATCTCGGGACTGAAGTTGTATATCGCATCGTAGCAGTCTAGATCGGCGATATGGATTTCATCAGGACCGATCCGAACAAAATCACCTGGATGAAGGTTGTCAGTAGAAGAGACTTGAACATCGATTTTCGGATCCTGGAAACTACCGTATTTGGCATGTAGTTGCTCCAAGACGAGTGGAAAAGTCCCTTCGTGTGACCATTGGTAGTAGTCCTCGTACCTGGTGGGTAAATATGCACTGTTAGCCGTTCTTTCATCTCCGTGTCCAAGTAGCCTAGTGAACAGAAACACACAGATATGTCAGAGCAGCAAGCTTCGGTCCAGGGAACTTGGCAAGTGGATGGAAGTAGAGTTGATAGATGATTCTCCCAACCATGTAAAACAGCCAAGCTGAAGCGATGTACAGCGTCGCTGCACTTGACACATTGCGGACAGACTCCAATGCTTCTCTGATCGCCATGTTACCGATATATAAATCTTGGCATGGTAAGAAAGAAGTGATCGGAGACTGATGCTGCTCGTTTGTATATCTACAAGATAAGCATTTCAAACCTGAAGTCATTCGGGGGCGGCCTGATTGCGAAGCCTTCAAGGCCACCTGCTTCCCGGCATCATCGGCGGCGATTTTGTCTTGCCTCCTTCGCACCCCAAGCGGATTACCCGGAAAGCTGTATGTGGAGGTTTACTAGCAGAAGAACTTTGTATTAAATAAAAGGAGGCCTAGTCGGGAGAATCGTCCTGTACTCGACCTCTAGCTTGGAAAGAATTTCTCCTCAGCGAGAGTCCAGGTCACTTCTCCTCGTGCCCGCCTCCGTACCATAAATGCTCCTCGACTCGAACGAAGCGAAAGGACAGATTCAAGCTTTCAAAGTCTCCACTGCCCAAAAAACCCCCTCATTCCATGCGGGCGTCTCTCGTGCGAGCTCAACTGGCTTAGGGGTTCACTCCCATAATCGGCCCGCTGAAACCACTGACATTGAAGCCAAAGTCAACGTAGAAGAAGACAGAGAACTCGACGTTTACGTGCTCGATCAGGCCGTCGGCGTTGATGTCGAAGACGTTGAAGCCCTGGACCGGCTGCGGCGGCATGGGAGCATTGAAGTTGCCTGGGTCACCGAAGCGCCAGTACCACAGGATCTGGTTGCAATTAAACGGTACGAGTTGCAGGTCGGTGATGTTGAAGACGGGCGGTTGAGACAAAACTTCGGCAATGTAGCCGGCTTTATTGGGGAAGGTGAGGGCACCGGGCTGTAGGGGACTGGTGTTAGAAGCAGAGCCTGGTTCAAGATACGAAAGAAATTTACTTACAGGGAGGCCCAGGAAACCATTGATTGAGTCGGATTGTTCCGTAAAATCGGCAGAGAGGATCCTCTGCGCCGTGGCATTGGCCTGTGCGATCTGGCTCGAATCATTGTGCGCAAGGAAGAAAGAGTAGTCGTGGACGAGCTTGATGGCTTGGTCCTGGGTGATACACTTGCTACCGCTATTGCCGCCGCCACCATAGGGGCCGCTACCCCAAGATGATGGGACCGCCGCTGCCACGGAGGCAAGAGCCAAAGATGAGATGATGCTGAAGCCCTTCATGGTGGTGATGGTGTCATTTGATATTAGTGTAAGGATGAAGAAGTCGTTGGGAGTGCTAGCGAGCGACTGAAGGAAAGAAAGAAAGCTGGCTCTGTATGAAACGCCTTTGATGAGTGATAGTGCCAGACCGGGATTGACAGCCAGGACGAGCAAGCCTTTATAGATCTCATGTGAGTATCTCCTTTCAATCTGTACCTGTGGAAGGGAGGTTCCGGTACGGACAGACCGTTAAGGCCTCGATCTCACTCCAACCCCTGGACCATAGCCAGCAGGAGAATGAAGTGCATGGCAATGGGCTGGAACACACTGCAGTGAGGAAATACACGCAAATTTGATTGAGTATTCCTTCGAGCATCGTGTTTCTGTTACGCGGTGTAATTTCCTGGGACCGCCTGTGATGCGCAGTGGTGTTGTCCACCTCTCGTCAGCGCTATGTCGGGCGTGTCCTGGTAAACTTCTCGGATTATACAGTGCTCATCAGTCGCTCATTCCTTCTGTCGGATGTTTTCCGAAATGGACTTTTCTTGGCTTCGAAAAATGCGAAAGAGAGCTACTCCAGCTAGATATCTGGGCGTCATCTCGTGTGGAGAGAAGAGAGCTAAGAAGGAAACAGAGTCCTTCGGATTGAGGACTAGTCCACTGGGTCGCTTAGTGATTTTGTGTGTCGATAATGTGGCCCGAATACGTGCGTCCCCCGTGCAGACCATCCACAGCCTCGCCATGTCCGCAAATCATGCTCAGCCGATCAACCTGGAATTAGAAAGCCGCAAGAGGAAAGCACAACACTCCAGATCACTCTCTGTTAAGGCTGACAGCGGTTGAGATTGTTTTACGTACCATGAACTCGCCTACGAATGATACACCGTTTGTTTCCGCGGCGTTCAGCCGGTCACGAGCATCTTGACATTGTCACATTGGTAAAAATAAAACAACCACCCACTTGGGACAACAGATCTTCAATTATTGCCAAGTGAAACACCACGTGTTCGGTTCCAATCTGCTAGAAACGTATCCATGCGGACGGAAGGAAGATGACAGTTTTTAGCAGCACCATTTGCTCAGGAGTTGCGCCGGCTTCAAAATCGTGAATTTGAAGTCGCCGCAATCATCTACTTCATATGCTTGTCTCGTACTTTGTCTTTGATCGCAGGAGCTCACCGTGTCGCCAGAAAACCCAAGGCATCGGCGCCATGATCAAAGTGCAGAATGCCAGAATAGTTGTCGCCCACCCAACTCCAAGCGCCTTGTAAAATGACAAAGCAAAGAGAGGAAATGCAGCCGACAGACCGTATCTCGAGAGCATCGCAGCGCCTGCAGCAGAAGCTCCGTACAGAGGGCCATACGCATCAACCATGAAAAGGTTCATCGAGGAATATACCATGACAGTGGCGGTGAATGCCAGTCCTTGGAACGTAATCGGAACAGCCCAGTGAACCTTGGCGTGCGCTGTCCAGGCGAATACCACGAGACAACCGGGAATGATGAAGGATGCGATCATGCTAGGGTAGAGTCGATGTTCAGGTGGGAAGATATCATTGAGCTCTGGGTTCTCCGTCCGGAATAGCTTTAGCCGCGGTTGATATATGTAGGTATCGATCAGAATGAGCGGACAAGGAGCCAACGCAGTTCCTAGCATGAGTCCCAGAAAAGACAGGGACTGACCCGTGGATCCGAAGTCGTAATAATGCTGAAATACCCAAGGCGAGGCCACCACGAAGGTGTACATCAGCCCAAAAAGGAAGCCGTTGTAGAGGCAAACCACGGTCACGATGGGTTCTGTGACCAGCATATGAACGGGTCGGAGGAAGATGGTGGTCAAGAAGTATCTGACTGTACCCAGAAAAGACCGGCTTTGTTGAGGTGGACCCTGGATGTTGAGACGCTTCGCTCTTCTCTCCAGAATCGTTCTCTTATACGACTCTTTCGTAAACAAAATGGGGATGTAGAACGCGATCAAGAAGAACAGGATGACCCATTGTGTCCACCGCCAACTTTTGGTCTGAACCAGGAAACCACCAAGTAAAGGTCTACTCGATGTCAGCCTTGTGATATTGTCTGAAGCAAATGACTCACCCAAAAACTGCACCGAAGAACGGGATGGAGTAGTAAAATGCCAACAAGACAGCGCGATACCTTCCAGCAGTATAGTCCACAATCGTGGCTGATGCATTGCTGATTGCCGGGGAAGCAAAGACACCCGCAAAGAATCTGCAAATAATCAATGATGCAGCTCCTTGAGAGAAACCGGCACCCAGCGTAAACAGGGCAAATATAGGTGACGTGCACAAAAACACGGCTTTGCGTCCAAAGGTCTCGCTCAACGGCGCGCCAACCGGAGGACCAAAGGCCATTCCAAAGTTGTAGAGCGACAGTGGGAGAATGGCCACCACGTCTGAGACCCCGAATTGCTTTGAGACATCTTCGTGCGATGGGCTGTATATCGACCCAGCAAGTGTGCTGACGAAGGCAAGAAAGGTGACCGCGAACGTTGATGCGACGCGACGCTGCAAGCTGAAATTTCGAGGATTTTCAGGATCGTCAGGTCCGTCCCAGTCTACTGCGGTTCGACGACGCTGCAGAACGCCCGTATCATCCGTATCATGTGGCGGAAGCTCTTCATCTCTACCCATTTTCCACCGACATCATTCTCTTACACATGCGACAACGTCGCATGATGGAGACGGTGAGAGCGCTTAAATGCTTTAAAGATGTCATGGCACAGCGATCACGGAGACTTGCCCGGCTATTGAGCTTCGCCTTTCAACATGCTCCCCGCACATCGGACGGATAGATCGGCTCGAGACTTACCTGAGAGAAGACTCCTGTTCTTGGTAGAGTTTCTGAAGCAGGACATGTTAATTCCTTGAAGCTCTTCTGATAGAAAATGACAATGGCCCTCAAGGATGTTATACTCGCAGGTGAAGATTTCAATGATGGTCACCTAGGAGTTAGCAAGGCAATGAATAGCAGGCAGAATGGGCCGGTACGGCTTGCCTGGCACGCCTGGCACGCCTGGCTGGCCGTATTGCTACGGAGCGCGAATGTGCCATGTGCGCACTTTTAATTGAAAAACGCGAGACGCGTCCTGATCGCGTTTCCAAGCGCGTTTTGATTGAAATCCCCTCCCTTTTCTCTACAAGGCCGATTCCTGTGCATAGTCGCTCTCTACAGACACTAACAACTTTCTACCGCAACCATGGCCCTCGACTCGCGCTCCGCCTACTCTCTCTCCGTCCTACCCGCCTTCAACGCCGACGTCAACGGCGAACCACGCACCGAGCTGATCCAGAAACTTCGGGATTTCATCCTTGCCTTCCAACTCGATGGACAGTACGTCTACCGCGACCAACTGCGCGCCAATGTCCTCAGCCGACAGTATTTCTGCGATGTGGATCTGGCGCACCTCATCTCCTATAATGAAGAGCTGGCACACAAATTGACGAGCGAGCCTGCGATGATGATTCCGCTGTTTGAGACGGGCCTGAAGCAATGTACCCAGAGAATCGTCTACCCTCACGAGCGAGACATCGAGCTACCCCAGCATCAAATACTACTACACTCGAGTGTCGCGCACATTTCGATCCGAGACCTTACAGCTGAGAATGTCAGCCATCTGGTGCGGATTCCAGGTATCGTCATAGGTGCCAGCACCCTGGCTTCCAAGGCCACAGTGGTCAATATCCAGTGCCGAAACTGTGGCTTCACCGAAGATTTGGAGGTCGAGGGTGGATTCAGTGGCATCACACTCCCACGGCAGTGTGGACAGAAGGCAACCCAACGGGACGGTGACCCGTGTCCTCTGGACCCCTACTTTGTAGTGCATGAGTCTTCTCAATTCGTCGACCAGCAGATCATAAAATTACAAGAGGCTCCTGATCAGGTCCCCGTTGGCGAGCTACCACGCCATATCGTCATCAGTGCGGATCGCTACCTCACAAACCGAGTGGTGCCAGGATCAAGATGTACAGTGATGGGTGTGTTTTCAATCTACCAACAAAACAAAGGCGCGAAGAAGGATACAGCGGTGGCTTTGAGACAACCCTACCTGCGAGCTGTGGGCGTTCAAACAGATGCCGATCACACAGGTACAGGCGCTACCTTTTCAGATGAGGAGATTCAAGAGTTTGAGGAAATGTCGAGATTACCAGATCTATATGACCGATTCGCCAAGTGCATTGCTCCTTCGATTTACGGCAACGTCGATATCAAAAAAGCTATCGCCTGCTTACTGATGGGGGGCTCGAAAAAGATCCTCCCTGACGGGATGAAACTGCGAGGTGACATCAACGTTCTCCTTCTGGGTGATCCTGGAACGGCCAAATCTCAACTTCTGAAATTCGTGGAGAAAGTCTCGCCGATTGCGATCTACACTTCGGGTAAAGGATCTTCGGCAGCTGGTCTGACCGCCTCAGTGCAGCGAGATACTCAAACACGTGAATTTTACCTCGAAGGAGGAGCGATGGTCCTGGCAGACGGCGGTGTAGTTTGTATCGACGAGTTCGACAAGATGCGTGATGAAGATCGGGTGGCCATCCACGAGGCAATGGAACAGCAGACCATCTCCATTGCCAAAGCCGGCATTACCACCATCCTCAACGCACGAACCTCAGTCCTTGCTGCGGCAAATCCCATCTTTGGTCGGTACGACGATCTCAAGTCTCCTGGTGAGAATATTGATTTCCAGACGACCATCCTCTCTCGTTTCGACATGATTTTCATTGTGCGAGACGACCACGATCGAAATCGCGATGAGACCATCGCAAAGCATGTCATGGGAATCCACATGGGCAACCAAGGCGTCGAGGAACAAGCCGAGGTCGAGATCCCTGTGGAGAAGATGAAGCGCTATATCAGCTTCTGCAAATCGTGAGTGACCCCTGTAAATTCCTGATTGTTTTTGACTGACGAACGTGATTCTCCAGGCGTTGTGCGCCCCGTCTCTCACCTGCAGCAACAGAAAAGCTGTCGTCACACTTTGTGTCGATCCGAAACCGGGTGCATCAAGCCGAGATGAATAGTAATGTTCGGTCTTCGATACCCATCACCGTTCGTCAGCTTGAAGCGATCATCCGCATAACTGAGTCATTAGCCAAACTTACACTGTCGCCCATTGCAGAAGAACATCATGTCGATGAGGCGATCCGACTATTCTTAGCTAGTACCATGGACGCTGTTTCCCAGGGCGAAGGTGTGGGTGGCCTCGGTGGGAATCGAGAATTAATGGAGGAAGTGAGCAAGGTAGAAGAAGAACTAAGAAGGCGCTTGCCAATCGGCTGGAGCACTAGCCTGGGTACCCTGAAACGCGAATTTGTCCAGGGCAGAGGATACAGTGAGGCAGCCTTAGCCAGGGCCCTGCATGTCTTGCAGAGACGAGAGACGGTCCGGCTGCGAAATGGTGGCAGTCAGGTGTACAGAAGTGGTGTTTGATTCATTCACCTAGCGTGAATGGCAGGCTTGACGAATCGAAATGAATGGGTTGCATATGAAGGGTTTTGTTGTATTAGAGGTAGGACTTGACTTTGCCGTTATTCTAGTCCCTTGTATTACTGCTCCAGCAGTCACTCAAGTGACAAATTAATGATCGATTCGAGTTGTCGGGAATGTATATGGTAGTGCTCTTGAGTCTTGAAACAGGGCTTGATCCAAGCCGCGGGAGGTGGGAGCCTTACTTTCGCTTGTCTGAGCTAACGAGATCCGAATTCCGGAGCAAGAAACCTTGTTGTTTATGGTGGGATCCATCTGAGCATCGTCACTTTCCGAGGAAAGCCAGAAGCTAAATACGAAGACCTGGGATGTTTTAACCCTTTGCGAGAAAATTTCAATTCGCATAGATGTTGGAATTTGGACCCGACAGGAACCACCAAATCAGCGTTGATAATTTGAAACGGAATTGAAGCCGGGGCTTTCGCACTCTACTACAGGCCACCCACGATACGCCTGTCTCTACATGCGCCAAGTCGAACGTGGTATGGTAATATGTAGCAAATGTACCTAGCCCCCCAGCTGGGACGACCCAACACGTCAAAATCGGCGCCTAAGATCCTGAAATGCGGTTGACAGGTCACAATTCGCCGGGATTTGTCTCGACTGACCGCCACGGCTTGCAATATGCTAGTCTGGGACCTTTCGGCACAGAGTCTTGTTCTTCCGCGGTGATACGGTTGACGGTGCATATGAAGTCATATTCCCGCTTCAGATGCGGAAATATCGACATGAGCAGGGTGGATGACGAGCAAGAGCCTAGCTGGGAGTGTACTCGAACTAGGAGAAGATTTGGAATACACCAATCATCCCCACAGAATCCAGTCGTCTGGGTGCCAGTCAAGTATCGTTGTGCCGGTGCTTGCACAAGGCGATCGACAGGTGGTGGTCGATCAACGTAATCCGCCGGGCCAAATGTCACCTCGTCTTCAGGATTGGCTTGTAATTGAAGCTAGTGGAGAGTGGGATCGGTCCCAAGAGGTACGAGTAGCCTGCGCCAGGGGCTCGCTGTAGGAGAGACCACTTAGACTGGCGTTCTTGAGCAAGGATCGGAGTGTAGCTGCAGACTTTTAGCGAGAAAGACACGCATGAAGCAGGTTGTTGAGGGGTGTGATAGGAAGATGTTTAGGACTAAGCGAAGGAATCGAGTGGGAGACCGAGTCCCGACCGATGGCGGGCACACCAGATCGAGCGGATAGAGTGGGCAGCTGGAGACTGACAAAGACACCGGTCACGGCATACGGGGTCTCTGTAGGACATTCCCTGTTGGGTGGCGGGCAGTGCGTGGGTAATTACAAGGTGATGAGGGAGGGAAGCAGGGTTGCTCGGGTGGAGAAGAGTTAGCTGCAGCGGCTCACCGTTCCGTCAGATCGGGGTGTGCATTCTTTGGATTTTCGGATTCCAGGGCCAGTGTTAGGATTGTGGTAGGCGTACCCGCAGAAGCGAGTCAATGGAGACGGAGGGAGAGGAAGCGAGAAGCAGCCTGAGAGGCATTGAAAAGTGAGAGAAAAGTGAAACTTTAACCAGGCAACTCAGGCTTGCCGCGTAGGGTGGATAAATCAGCAGCCGTGTTATACCAGATACGGCATGTTGCCTTGCTCTTTCTTCTATTTCTTCTCGCTGCCTCGTTTTGTGGCGCATTGCGCGGTACCGCGGACCAACTATTGCTCGTATTGCTTCTTTTCATTCCACCCCTTTGCTCGTATCATTTGGTGCTAAAAACGACCCTCTCCTCGGATCGAGCTCTGAATCGATCTCGCAGCGACGCCCGCTCGCTTCTGTTGCTGCAAAGATCGTGGATGGCAGGTGTATGGCTTGCTTTCGTATGATCCTGATTCTAATTCGGACTGCCCTTGCATCTCGCATCCCAATTCCCTCTCCCATTACATGAGCCGTGTTTCTATGCCTCAGCAGGGGCCGTCTTGTGCCATGTTACACAACATCTCTGATCCCACCAGAACACCTGTGAGGCGTGCGCCTTCGATCGATCCGTCAAGCGACTTGCTCCCCTAGCCGATCGACTTCTATTACGTTGAGTCTTTGTTGCCTGCCTACCTTGGCGACTCAACCAGGGCGATTTCAGCACTAAGACGAGGTGCCAGCCATCGAACCAGTTACCCAGGTTCGCCTCTTTTCAAGCCGTGACAGCTTTTCAGCTGCTTTAGGATTATGAGCGGTAAGGGCTCCTGACTTTGAGAGAGCTGTTTATCCAGCACATCCTGTACTCACTCATATATTCCGCCACATGGTCATCGTCTCAGCCCTGATCTGGAAATTCTAGCCTTGGTGAACATGCAGTTCAACTACAGTTTGCCGACGTGTTTGACACACCAAGTTCGGCTGGCGATCATTGTATTACTTGATAAGTTGTGGCGTTGAGCCTTGTCGAGTTACAATCTCGCCAGCCATGCTCCACTTCTTCAGAAGTTCCCTCCACACGCTCGGGGATCTGCTCTCTGCAAGACTTGATGGTCACTGGAGCAAAAGGCGAGCTGGTGGTTCGATGACGGCCATGGTCTCCGAAGACTGTTACCCCTTTTGAGCTTGTCTCCGTCTCGCCGGTCCCCCTTCTGGGACCGTGAAATGACTTCTGCTCGATATTTTTTTGGTCGATAGGTTTCAATGGCATATTCGAACTTCGATGTTTACCTCCGTCTCCGAGTTTCTGGGTGGGGGACTAATGTGCTTCGTCCCGGAGCTGAAGGTCTCGAGGGACAGCTGAGTTCGTAGTTCAATGGATGTTTTTCTCCATCAGGCTTCTACAGGAGCATCCGTAAAGATCGGATGTAGTCGCCGAATTCAACTATTGTTCTTGGGCCTCACACCATAACCACCACCCACACACTCCCTACATCGGAATGCTCCTTGCAGAACAGAAGTACCATGCCTCCAGCCTTGTCCACGCATATACAAAAGAGCGTTGGCGCCGTGCAGAATGCTTTTGGACTCTTTCCATTACATTTTCATTCTGCATGCTCGAGAATTGACCTTGACCCCCAAAATTCTCTCTTTCCCTCGGCCGGTAAGAATTCCAACCTTGCGACATTTTCCTCACGCTGAGCTCATTTAGGGAATCAAAATTGTGGTCGTTATTGTCAAATCACCTAGTCCAGCACCAAGAGACCTCTACAAACGGTGTGTTGACACAACACCGGGTTCCTGAGCTCATAACTACGATGGAACTTGCTGTAGCACCTCCACCTCGAGTTGCCGCAGGTCTTAGCCTGCGCAATCCCCTGGTCGTCATCTTCTCCGGGTCGTCCGCAAAGAAAGAGTTCGAGGCAGAAAATGGGCAAGCATTCAAATTGCCCAGCTTCAGCGGAATGTGGGCCTTCCTCTCTCTGACGACTGCGGACATGGAAAAGAGTCTGGCACCTCCCCGAGAAGACCTATTCCGCGGCAGGAAAACAGATTCGATCCACCCGGTCGTATGCAAACAGGAGAGCGACAGCCCTACCATTGCATATGCAACCTTTCCGGCATTGACGATCACCCAACCAGGCAGCTACCGCATCAAAGTCAGCATTATCGACATGAATACGTACTGCCATTCTATTCTTGTATGAGTTGACATAATGCTTATGAAATTCAGCTCGTTCAACAGCAACGGATCAGAAGGAGGCAAGGTCTTGCCCTGCCTCCATTCTCAAGTGTTTGAGGTTGTGGAAGCAAGTGACCATAGTGGTTGTGGTAGGTCCAAATGTCTTTGCCCGAGGCCTACCTTTAACTCTTCTCAGCACCGAAACTTGCCGAAACACTCGCACATCTTCGATCGATCGGGGTGGACTGTTGAGGGGCCGTCATTTACTTAGGAATGGGAACGTGGAATGTGCAACAACATAAACAGGATCAACGGGACCACAAGAACGAACATAACGACGAGCCAGAGACACTGGGAGGACTGTCTCATGTTTTGCTTGATAAAGTAGGGCCGCTCTTCTCGCTCTTCTCGCTCATTTGGCTCATATTAAGTCTTTTGTCGACACTCTCACCTTGAGGTCAATTCGAGGCTCGCTCCATGGGATGGTACACTAGTATTTGGCCTTCAAGTTGAGTAGAGATCTATTTAGATCCAATATGTATGTTTCTTTGACGGCCGACAGGTTTGACTGACGTGCAGCTCGTGTTCAATTTTGACATACATAGTTCGTGCCACAGCGTCTCTGGATTTGATCTCAAGCTGAGTACTCGGTTGTACGGACGGTCGATCAAAATCTCATGTTGCGAGTCAGACAAGGGTGAGATGCCAGCTAGCATGAGTCATGGTTCACGTGAAAGGTACGCGTGTCTGATTGGTCCGCGTCGGGATTCGCGGGTCGTCTGAGCTGCCCGTTTGGGACGGGATATTTACCATGTTTCGTGCCTTTTTTTGTCCCGCCCCCTCGATCCTCGACGCGGTGCGAGTCTGTTTCATGCTTCCATGTATGGCACGCCTGGACCACTTGAACTCTCCCACATGCACCATCTGGTTCTGGCCCTCGCCCTCGCTTCACGCCATCTCACCGCTCTCGCTTGAATAGTCGCTGACATCTGTTTCCAAAAAGATATCTCATATGGAGCTACCGAGTACAAGACTATGCTGACTTTTCGAGTTTCTCCAAACATCTTCACGGACTCCGAAGTGACCATGAGACGCAGCCTGACCACCTTTCCCATTCTCCCATGCGGTCGCTAGCGAGGCTATTGCACGGCTCTTGGTCAAATACCTAGGATTCAATCATGTCAAACTCACAACCTGCTCCCTCGACCTCCTCTCGACCTCCTCCTAACCTGCACCTTCGGGAAGCCAGCGAAAATGGATCTGCCGAGATCCAAGATCCCTCCTCCGAATCCCACTCATGGCCCGACGATCGCATCTTGCTAACACCGCCTCTCCCTGTTTCTGGGGTCAACCCGCTCGAGCAGGCACTGTACAAGAGTTATAACGAGCGGGCGTTGCTGGCAAATGCGAACCAGCAAGCATTCTCTCAAAATGCTCAAGTCAATCTTTCCGCTCCAGATTCATTACGTATACATCACGATGCGGCCCATTTGATCAGTGGATTGCATATTCGGACAGATGTGCAGGGGCCACGGCGCACAAACTCGAACCAGTCCTTAGATTCCGAGTCGAGGCTACGGTCCAGCACCTCTGCCGCAAGCCTACCACGGCGAGTCCCTAGTGTGCGAGCAAATCTACATTCTTCAGCTGGATCGGTCTCTCCTGGGACGTACATCTCGTCGCCACAGATTGCTGCAATGCTGGATATCACTCCCCTCCCCTCGCCAACCATGGCAGCCTTTGAGTCTTGGAAGGCTCTCAGTCTCGCCAGGACAAGATCACGGGGTTCATCCTTAGGCTCTTCCAAGGCCGAAGCATTGCCTCCTGCTCTTATTTCGTCTCCATCTTCTCCTCGTCGCAAGGGATATTCGGGACTGCGGTCTGGCCCTCCCTCAAGATCTGGAACCACGGATGATCATGGAGCTCCTGGAGATCATGCCCGTACTAGAAGTATTAGTGACTACGTGCCCGAGCCCCTGGCTATACCGAAACCTCGGCACATCGCTGTCTCGAGCACCATCTCCCCACCAGAGACCACCGAATCTCCTACGTCGATGCATCGCGAGGAGTATCTGGGTGTACAGAGGAGACTGAGCAAGTCTGCTGCCAGACCAGTCATTGCACTACAACCCACAACAGTAGAGAAGACGCATGAAGATGAACCTGCACCTAAAAGACCAAAGCTGGAGATCTTTACTGTTCGCAGCATCTCGAAAGGTGAGCCACGGTCGTACGAAGCAATACGTGAACTGGGCCAAGGAACCTTCAGCAAGGTCTATCTGGCGGTGAGGCAAGTGGACAATCATCATAATGACAATGTGGATTACCGACAAGATAGTATCAACATGGCGGGAGTCAGGGCTCGGTCGAGAAGATTAGCGGCTGTCAAGGTCGTGAAACACGGGCCAGCTGGTGGAGCGGACGCAGAGAGGATAGAAGTTGGCTTAAAGCGAGAGGTTGATCTATTGAAGGCCGTTCAGCATCCTTCTCTTGTTCATTTGAAGGCGTTTGGCAACGACGACGCGCATCGCGCGTTGCTCGTCATGAATTATTGTCCCGGGGGAGACTTGTTTGAAGTAGCTACCAAACACCGCGATGTTCTCACTCCACCTCTGGTCCGCCGGATCTTTTCGGAACTTGTGTCGGCGGTTCGATATCTGCATCAGAAGTACATCGTACACCGAGACATCAAACTCGAAAGTAAGTTTCGGGTCGTCGCACGGTTGGAAATGCTGTTTCATACTAATATTCCCAGATGTCCTCCTCAATATCCCCGTTCGCGTTCACTCAGATGTTCCCAGTTGGCAGGCCCTTGATCGAGCGGTTGTTACACTTACGGACCTGGGCCTCTCGCGCCGAATACCTGAGCCACCAGAATCGCCACTCCTGACGACCCGGTGTGGCAGCGAGGACTATGCAGCTCCCGAGATCTTAATGGGCCAGCCGTACGATGGACGACAGACTGATGCATGGGCACTTGGGGTGTTATTGTATGCCTTGATGGAGGGCCGCTTACCATTCGATCCGTTGCCAGGTGCCCGTGGCGATCCAGCCGTACTCCGAGCACGAACTCCTCATAGGATTGCACGATGTGAATGGGCATGGGTCAAGTTTGGAGATGAAGACGGCGAATGGGACGCGGCAAAGGGTGCAGAGTTTGAGGGGGCGAACCAATGTGTGGACAGTTTGCTCAAACGTAACACAAGACGAAAGCCGCTCCAGGATATTAGGGAACATCCATGGGTAAGGGACGGCATACAGGTGGACGGTGGCCTTAGATGGGTTGAAGAAGAACTGTAACAGTACAACACAACTTTGGATCCTTGTGGGAGAGGATGTGTGATTGATGAGTTCAAGGGCTTGATTGAATAACGGACAAGGTACGCAACAGACCGCATGGCGACAAGAGGGTTTGGCTGGTGCTGTATGAATGGGTTCTTGATGCGCTGGATGGTGATTTTATGCAAGTAAACATATGGGTGTAAAGTACATATTGAGATAGAGATGTCAGTCGCTAGGGACTTATATGCCTAGCCTGGAAGGCCTGGTGGCCTGTCCGGTGAACCTGCCTTGGGTAATTTCTAGTGCCCCTGGATGCTCTTAACCGGCTTGCCTATTAACCCCTTGCAACCTTAAGCGAGTTGGGCATGCGGAACTGGCGGAATGCAAGGGAAATAAATACCCGTTGACATCTGGAAGGTTGTGGTTGCCAGGCTGAAAAGATCAATTGTCATGTACAACTCCAGCAGCAGTCGGCATCTCAATTGTGCCACGCTTTGGCTGAGAATAAAATATTCAATTTCAAGGCATGAAGATCTTGGTTTCATCGGCCAGCTCTTGCCCAGTCCACCCAAGATGGGTCCTTGTCCTCGTCCTCGTCCTGTACGCGTCCTTCCGGACCTTCTCGGGTGTCTCTTTCCTCCGAGTTCATTTCCTCTGTGATTCGAGTCTTGCTGTGAGATGTTTCCCTTCTTTCCTCATCTAATAACTTCGACCTTAGTTGGTTGAGCCATCACTCGGTATGGCGGCCATCAGAAGCGGGTGCCTGTTTTGCCAGAGAAAGCCCTGGGATGAGAAAGAATTGGAGCTCCTAAACTGGTACAGCCTCAACCTCAATGGCCGACTCGACACTCGCATCTGCAACACTCACAACCGGAAGCAGATCGAAGTACTTCCGAAGCTACGCAACTCGATTATCTTGGAAGCTAAGCGACGGACTACTCCCATCAGTGAATTGAGGCTAAGGGTCTTCATGGAGCATTATTGTGCCATGCACGGGGATAAGAAGATGTCGGCGGGGTGCGCCGTCATGTGAGCGCGAAGACTATCATTTCATGTTCTTCGCAAAGAGGTGGAAATCTTGAAATTTGACCCTGAGCCGCATTTCAGAGTCCAGTTACATTGTCACCCCTCTCAGGTAACTCGCTATCCGCTAACGCAATTGTGAAAGACGGGTCTTATCAAAGGGGTTGGTGGAGACAGCAATCTGCGATGTCCACCTTTATGCACAACATATTACACTGCTATTCGAATGACAGAAGATCGGAAGCAAAATAATGGGAGTCCCCGTCACTTGTTACCATGCCCGTTCACCAAGGACATTCTTTCGCACGGCAGTGCTCATATCACAATAACGCACGAAGCCGTTGAAGAGCTTGCGTATGCAGCGTTGTTGGAGGCTCGCCGCGCTTTTCAGGTAATCGGCATATCCAGTCGGATCATCATTCGTCTAAGCTTCGCACTCAAAAGATGCAAGCGTCGTCGTTGGACGCAGTCAAGGTAGAGAAACTGTCTCGAGAAGTTGCGGAGCCCATCAGCGCTAAGCACGTTGTCATGTCTGCTATACAACAGCTGGGCATCTTTCCGGCGCAGAATCGTTGCAATACCTTGCAGAAAATACTCTTCGACCTCCTCCCTGTCTTTCTCTGGCTGCTCTGGAGTTACAACCAAAGTGTTGATATCCGCGGAAGTCATGGCACCGATAGTCAGCACCCACATCAGCCCATCAAGGTGGTCCTCCCATAATGACAAAGGATGTTTTTCGAGTTGTTTGGCAAGATCACTTGCAAGAGAAAGAGCAGGAACTGCCGGGCTGCTCCACGGAAAGACATAGGCCTTCCAGATCTTTACTGCGAGCAGAACCACATTTTCTTGTGGCTTATTGGGAGTGAATAATGCGAGCTTCATATCTGCAGCCTTGTTGTCGGCATACAGCCGTCTGGAAGCTTCTGGACTCAGTTCAGCTTCAAGCACGTACTTGTCCTCCAATTGACCGGCAAGGCTGACCACACTTTCGATGGCAGACCGTAACTCAGAACCGATGAAATTCTCATATCTGTCCGACAGAAGGGAACATTGCGCTCTGGAGGTTCGCTCCAGGTCATCCAGTATTAGCACCGGTATCTCTTTTTGTGCATCGCCGCGCGACGACTGGATCATACCCCATGTGGTCAAGACTCCGCATTTTTGTACCAAGTTTTTGGTCTCTGAGCCAATGGTTTCAGGCTTCCACCCGATCAAAGCCTTTGCCCCTCTGAGGTGAACTGCACTAGCGTCCATATCAAGCCGCGACATCTCCAAGAAGGACAGCATGCAAATCGCGAAGACAAGCTTGTCGAGTTGCGCCTCTGCCAATGGCTCATTTAGTGCCTTGCGCAATTCGCTGACTGCTCTTTGGGTGTAAATTAGGTGTGCGTCGCGCGGAAGGGATTCGATCTTGAAAGCACACATGGAAGCTAGCGTTGCATACATTGCCACCGGATTTGTGAAACATTCCTGAAGAAATCCGCTCAAGCTTATACAACACGGTACGTTCTCTTCTGATCGTGGACGACACCACATTATGTCATGATAAAAGTGCTGATAGAACTGCAATAGTCGGTGGATGTCGGCGTCAAGGTGGACGGGGAAGGCCTCGAAGGCATCTACTTTATCGAGAGACGAGCTCGAGTCGGTCAATCGATGTTTCTTCGGAGATCGGTCTTTCTGAATTCGAAATGCGACTCAAGAACTTGGTCAGGGCTCGTTTCGATTGGCACCTTTGATTGTACTCACTGAACTGCGTCGACTCGACAACGTTCCCTTCAGGGAACCCTACGTCTTCTGGTTTTTCTTGTCTCTGGTCATCATCATCTTCCCCAGACAGCTCCGCGACCTCGCTCTGCCGTGCTTTGCGGCGTCTCCAACGGCCCTGGACATGGCTGTGAATCAAGAACTTCTCGCGCTGGTGGCTCCGAGAAAGGTGGAATGACTCTGCATCTTTGTTCACAAACAACCAGGGTTCGCTTCCGTGACCTGTGCTCCCTTCGGGGCTCATAGCACTTACATGGTACACTTAGTCGTCGATTTCGCAAGTGGCTTTGCATGGAACCTCTCATTACGTTGGTGCATGGACCAGCTATATACCAAGATGTCACGTCTTCCCGTCCCCACAACATTCGTTGCCGTAGTCAGCCGGTGGAGAAGGCTAGCAACCATCGGCCTGTGATGAATCAGGCACCCACGGCACTCTAATAAGCGTTGCCCTTGCCATGGAGCTAATTGCTGCACAATACTTTTCATTCCCCAGAGCCAATCTGGCGTTGATAAGAAGTTTTAGGTTGACCTGGAGGTGGAAGCCTTGGCCTTCTGATTCCAACCACTTGGCTCCAGCTATCGACATTGTGGGTTGTCGATGAATTTTCAACCCCGGCTGGCATTTCGATTTTCATCATTTCGTCCGGTCGAGATCCTCACCTGTCATCAGGCTTATCACATATGCAGCATCGCGAGAGCACTCACATGGACAATGGGTCGATGCCCTTGTTATATCCTCGGAATATGTCGGTATCGACAGCCCGAGTTCCACACTTCAAGATCAAACAGGCTCCGACAACCCAACAGTGGGTGCGGGTTCGCAGCTTGTTTGTCTACCTCTATTTAGACAGGCGTCTGAAATTGGAGGATGTGCGCGAGATTCTAGCTCGCCAATACGGGTTTAATGCACCGTGTGTTCCACCCTGCTCTCCAACACAATGCTGCACAAGTCGTGCTCACTCTCAAGTACGCAGGATTCCGTCGTACAAGCGAAAGATCAAACAATGGGCTGTGTTCAAAAACCGCCGAACGGGTGATTCGAAGCTTCCACAAGGAGACTCTTGGCTGGGAAGAGGTTTGATTCGACACCGTCAGCGACAGAAGAACATCGAAACGAACAGCAAAGACGAGGCGGCGGCTCGACCTCTCCTTCCTACGAAAATCTTGATGACACCTCTCTCTGGCACCCAGGACTCTATCGAACGGGCTCTCCTTCGAACGAAGGGCTATTTGCGCTGGAATGCATGGTTCTGGGAGCAGCTAAATCCTCTAGATCGACAGACATATGGGCATCAGCCAGGGGGTCATGTTGACGACAGGACCGGCGTCTTGGCTCGTCTTCAATTCACGAAAAGTTTCCACGACGCCTGCCACTTATTAGCCTCAGGCCGGAATGTCGAGGCCTTCATCCGACTGAATGATGGATGTGGTTATGTCAGAGAGTATATGGCTGGACGATCTTTTCTCATCTTCATACAGGTGCTTAGGCTATATTCGTACCATTTCTGGACCAAGGTCCCTGATTTGCGACGTCACCTGATGCATTTTTTTGCACACATGGCCTTGCAGACACTTCCGATGAGTCACCCATTTCGCGATCTCCTGGGCATAATCTGTGATGAGAATGCATTATCGACACACGTTGAGCCTTTTCTCTCCCTGGTTTCCCATGAATACGGCGATAATGGTTGTTTGCCGGCACAAGACTCGATCTGGATCCAAGATGAGATGGCTTTCCGCCATTATCAGCTCTGCAATTTCGATGAAGCCCTCCGTGTAGCGAGGTGTCTGGCTGAGGACGTCCTTGTCCCTGTGGAAGTTTCCAACAAGGCCATGTGCCTGATGGGTCAGTGTTATATCAGACAACGGCGATTTGATGAGGCTAAATCTGTACTACTTCGAGCTGTCGAGATTTGTCAGCGTCATTGTCATCGACGAGGAATGGACATGTGCTTGTTCTCGACACTTTTCGATCTCGGCGTGTTATGCGAGACAACTGAACAATATGCACAATGCGTTGAGTATTATTGCCAAGCTTTGGATATTGCTCAAAGCACAGAGGATTTTCAACGCTACGCCGTCGCTGACTTGCATACATATATCCGAAGACTATGTGTGCGATTAAATCGCTTTGATAAACTCCATGAGCTGGACATTGTCTACGGATGCACCGAGGACACACTTCCTACACATGAACGATGCTGGCTAGCAGACACCACTGATCACTCATTATTTGTCATGGCGACTTCATTGTGAAGCAAGGTTGTGTCGTTACTACGATTTCATTGGCTTGACACATACGTCGACAGGTGTTGAATTGGGTTTTGAAAATTCCGCTCCGCGATGCAATCGAGATCGAGGTCGGCAGGCTTGTCGGCGGTTTTGTCGGGAGAGCCGTCCTGGTCTACCGTTGAGATCTCGATTGTCAAAGGTTGTCCGCCTAAGAGACGGTTGTTACCGTTCATTCACGGAAACGCACATATTGAGTTACCAGACAGCCATCGAGTCACATGCAGCTCATACTTTTCGAATACTGGACTTGTACGTCGTGAGACTGAGCCGCAAACATATAAATCAACTCGTCGGCGCTCTCATAATTCTAGAGCCTGCATCTATCTTTGCCAATCTCTTGGAAATGGCGCTCAAGGAACCGTTCTACATAATCGCAACCCTCAATCCCGTTCCTGGTAAAGCCCAGGAGGAGATGCCGGACCCTGCCCGCGTACGGGAGAACCAGACTTCTGACGTAGGAATGTAGATTTTGATAGGCATCAAACCATTCATCGAGCACATCAAAGCCAACGAACCGGGAGCACATATACGTTCATAGGACTTATAACACGAGTCATTGCTTGCTCGATGTTGCTACCGAGCACTATCATGTCTGTCTGGCCTTCGGTGGGTTAAACTCACGATCCAACCCGCGGCAAACCTTAGGCGAAGGAACTCGCTGCCTAGTACTAGGATGCATACTAGTGTACGCATTGCGTAGCTACTCTTTAATCCCGGAGATGTGGTTCCAGAGGGTGGCACGAGGGCAATGCAATATCCCGTTTCTGGAAAACACAAATGCCAATGAGAAGCCGTTGATCTCACGGTGTGATGCTCTAACCATTGTAGTCTGGAAGTTGCCAGCTGCGCCGTCCTATTCTAGATGGGTATCCTCCCGCTTCGAGTCTTGGCTTGGACGCTTCTGGCACTTGTGAAGGTGACATGGAATTGCGTGCGTGCGTGCTCAGAAGCTTGAATCCACCCATGGGCATTCGAGGCCAGAGAAACAAACGCTAGGCAAGTGCCAGGAGAATTGGTAATCCTTGACTAACGCGGATTGCAGATGTGATGCAATGGCACATTAATAAAACGGTGAACTGAAGTACTTGAAAGCGCCCCCGTTATGTAACGTGCAGAAATGCAATGGGCAGATTCTGTCTGGGTACCAGTAGGTACCTGCAGGTGGGTACGAGTAGATGGATGTGTGGGAACAAATTTTTCTTGTTTCTGGATTCCTTCTGATGAAGGGCATCCTTAGTAAGAACCTGACACGGCGAACCCCCTCGAGGTAGACTAAGTTCCCTTAGGGTCCAGCACGTTGCATTGCACTGTAAACTGGGACGACTTTGAGCCGGACCCAAGGAATGGTATTGTGGTGCTATCATCACCCATCCAGGACCTTGGGAGGGGTTGACCGTCGATACCGCAGAAATCTTGATACGCGCCGTTGTCGGTTTGCAAACGTAGAGAGTACCGAATGTCCTTAGTGGTGGCAGAGTAAGTCATGTGCTGGTCATAAACAAAATTGCTGGCATAGTATTCTCCTGGTAGATTTCGGCGTCATCGCGCGGTTGCCTTGTTGAGACGGTCGAAAGACGGCCTTAGTACTGTTACAGTTTATTCCACGAAGACTCGAGACACGCGATAAGTTTTCGTCACCTGCCTCGACGGGCATATAGGCAGTGCCATAGTTGCGCTTAAGGGTGCCATCATTCCGGCGCTGCCTCTTCTCATTGGATGATGTAAACATTAGCTATATATTTTTATTTTTCCCAAATTACAATCACAAATCAGCAAGACGGTTGCAATCGAACAATTGCAAATCTCGGGGATGTGGTCTAGTGGTATGACGTTTCCTTAGCATGGAAAAGGTTCTGGGTTCGATGTAAGTTGGCAGCCTCGACTTCAGCACAAGTCAACAATAAAACTAACAAATATTCAATAGTCCCAGCTTCTCCAGACTCGAGATTGTCTTCTTTTTGCCTTCTATCCTTTCTCAATTTGTTTTGGGGCGCCTGGGAGGTGCTGGCCAGAAATCATCGGCCTTTTTTTTTTGGCTGGAGAGCATCTGCAGGTTTGTGCGGTGCGGCCCCGCGCGCTGCGCACAGACTCCCTTCCCTGTCTTGGCATTGAAAGAGAACGTACCTCGCATCGGCGACAACAGGTTGTCTTCCTTACTCCGGTCAGTTCAGCTTGCTATTCTTCAACTATTTCAACAGACTGTGGCATGCGTAATTTAATGAATTGTGATCTTAGATTTGGATAGGTTTCAAAAGTCCTCTAATGTCACGTCGAATTTGTCTTCCTTACACTGACTCTAAAGAAATCTGGAGCATTTTTTCAATTCGTTTATGCCCGTTCTTTCTGGCAAAATAAAGGGGACTTCTGCCCTTCTTATCCCCCGTCATTGCATCAGCACCTCGGTCAAGGAGTAACGCTACCACTTCTTCGTGTTCATTCATTGCTGCAGCGTGCAGAGGAGTCCAGCCAGTCTTATCCTTCACCATCACTTCGGCACCTCGTTCAAGGAGCAGCCTTACTACCACTTCGTGTCCCTTTGATGCGGCAATGTGCAGGGGAGTGAGGTTACATTCATCCTCCGCCGTTATATCAGCACCTCTATCGAGGAGTAATTCGACAATAGCTTCATATCCATTGAGCGCGGCAAAGTGTAAAGGAGTACTGTCATGCTTGTTCTTCGCCGTCATATCAGCACCTCGGTCGAGGAGTAACTTGACAGCTGCTTCGTGTCCATTGCGCACGGCAGAATGTAGAGGAGTCAAGCCGTCCGGGGTCGTGGTTGACGTGTCAGCACCCCTATCGAGGAGCAACTGTACAAGAGCAGCATCTCCCAGTCGCGATGCACGATATAACGGGGTCTCGCCTTTCAGTTGACTTGTTTCAATATTATAGCCATTGTCGAGTAGAGCTCGCACAAGATCTAGGTGTTCATGCTCCATGGCCCAGATGAATATTTCATCACGTTCCACTATTTGCCAGTCATCGACTGCTGCTGTTGACGGTATTCGGTTCCAAAAGTCGTCTAGGCTCCTTCGAGACTCCGATGCTCGTCCGAACCAACTCCGTTGCCTCTGTTCAACCTCCAAAAGATGCGCCACTAGGCCATTCAGTCGTTGGCTTTCGGTCAGAACAACGTTTGCCAAGTGAAGTTCTTTCTGCTGCAGTACTTTGATCTGCTCTCTTGTCGTTGCCAACTCGCTTTCAAGACTGTGCAGCGCTCGAAAGCCTCCTTCCAACTCGAGAGTGTGCTCTTCGACTTCAAGAAGCGACGCTACATGCGCATCTTCTATGCCTGTAGTTATTATCCTTAATTGCTGATATTCCAACTCCGAAGTCACGTTGGCTGAGACTGCCGGAGAAGTAGGTGGTGTGTCTAGCCTGATGACGAATAACCGCTGTTTCAAGACTGGCTGTGCTGTCACCCTCAGGCTGAGTGTGCCATTACTAGCACTGTGATTACCTAGTGCTTCTGGTCTCAAACCGGTGAAGTTCTGTTCAATATTCTGCAGAGATGTTTCTCTGGATGCTATCATCATATGAGGCTGGACGTCTAGGGTCGAGTCCTGCGCCACAATCTCAAGCAAAACAATAAAATCGAGAGATTTATCCTGTTTGCAGCGAAGACGGATCCAGGTCCGCTGTCTGATACCGGATGGTTCAGCTACTCGCTTGATCGAGGCATTATCTTTAAGCCAACACGAGCGAGGTTCGACATCGATCACTTCAAGGTTCAAGAAGGGTTTAGGAACACTGAACCAGTATGGCAGGTCGAGCGCGGAAGGTGACCTGAATTCGCCGTCCATCCGGATGTGGACAATCTTGGAGCTGACCTGGGTCTTGGGCTTGGTGACTAGCAGCGCGGGCCGTTCTCTTATCCTGACATACTCGTCAGATGCTTTGCTAGACGTGAGAGCAAGCGGAATCCCTACAACTCTGTCGGGATCATCTTCGGGACCGCAGGCGAGTAAGGCCATTGTCTCATCGGCAGAGACAGTCAATAGGGAGAGCTGAATACGGAGTGTCCGAAAGTGCACATCAAATGAATGTGCCAAATCTTGGTCTCGCGGAACGATTTGGCTGCAATTTGCAAAGTCAGAGGGACTACCAGCCAGAACGCCGTCTGATACTGATCCAGACGGGCTATCGGTAGGAGACGGGCTCATGTCAATGCCCCAGGATAATATGGAGTCATCGCTGATGTTTCTCATGATTTCCATTTGTAGTCGACGAAAAGCAGTATCGCCTTCACCGTATCTCATGGTCATACTGACACGGAATATTCCCAGAAGACAATACGCCATATCTTCTTTTCGCTTTGTGTTTCTCCCGGCTGCCCAAGACATTCGCTGTGCTACGGTTGCCTCGCGTAGTTCTGCGATGCTCAGAAGAAATTGCTTGGGGATGTTGGTGATGTTCTCGATCGCTTCGCATAGGTCTCCCTTGGTCCCAAGGAAAGACCATTTGCGATCGTAGAAGCGAACGCTTACAGGCGCCAGAAGCTCCTGTAATGTCCAACCTCTTGTGAACCACCGACTTGAATAGAATGTCGATCCAGGATCGCATGGGTCCTCTGTTGCGGAGGCATCGGAGAGGTAAGCGTAGCAGACAGCGGCCTCTTGGTACCATCTGAACATGGAGGTGATGGTTTCTTGGAGCTCAACCGCACTGGCCTTATTGATACAGCAGGTATCGACCCAGATATATTTGAAGCCGTCAATTTTGGCCTGATTGCAACAGCCACCCAACTTGATCGGCAGAGTATGCCGTGATTCTGCTGTGCCCAACCTGGTTTTCTCCACATATTCGAAGGATATCTCTTCACTGTCCTCACCCCATGTATGCGACAAGATGGCATATGGCGGTGGCTTCTTGCCGAAGAAATCGTCAAAGCGCAAGGTTTCTACGTTGAGGAGACGCATCGCTGGGTCAGGATGAGAGAATGGCCAACTGCGGGTCCCAGCGGTATTTCGACACAACTGCAACAGATGCGAAATTTCCGATACCGGTCATACAGACCTGCGCCATCGCCTGAGATGAGAGATTGGAATGAATGCCAGAAGTCATGTTGCAGACAGCACCGTCAGGCTGAAAAGGCCAGCAAGCTAAACCGTAGGCCGGAATTGCCATGGTCGAATGTGGCTAAGTCCTGCTGTGCGGGAGGTCGACCTTCAGCCTACGTACGAGCTGGACGATATCTGATAAATGAATGCATGCTGTGAAATTGACACAGAGAACTGTACTTACATAGAAGTTCAATTTTCGAAAACATTTAAAACTAGCAGGAATCCTGCCTTGCTCCTCCGTGTCTCCAAAACAAAGACTCGGAGGAACCCTACATGAATGTCAGTACCCAGCCCACAAGATATCTAAGTAAGCGCCTTTTACTGCGGATATTCTTTCGCAAAAGTGCGCCAAGGTTGAATTTATTATACCTTTCCTTGCGACCCAATCTAGTAGCTGTGCGCTTTCATTACCTTGCATAGTCTATCAAAGCTCATTATATTCACGAGTAGAATAATGCCCGAAATAGGCGCTGGAATGCGGCTCTGTGCCTCTTTAGTGGTGCCTAGTCTGCTATACTGTGCCCACCAATTTCTCCTACAAACCTAGGTATGTAGTACGGTACATCAGAACAAAAGGTATATGGAGTATATTCTAATGTCGGTCTCGATATTAAACTTGGCGAGGAAGACAACTTCAACCAAGCCCCGGATCTGATAAGTGCCTCTGAAAGGATAATTCAGCTCTTCCTCAGACTGCCGGTCACAAGGCGACGCGGTGGAAAGGAAACTAGAGGGAGCTTCAGAGGAGAGAGAGGCGTGAAAGCAAGGAACTCGGTAAGTGACAGGTGAAGAAGGGGCCAGGAGGTGATACCAAAGGAGGGCAAGCGGTGAATAATTCAGACCACAAAGTACGATGACACTGACAGACTGTCTACTTTCTTAAAGCTTTCATGATTATTTTGTATTACCTTTTCAATCCAAAATACCCAAGTAATTTCGGACAGTACAAGTGGCAGGATGACCGTTTCTAGAGTAAGGCTGATGCCAAGGCCCGGGGCGCGCTGAGGCGCGCTTTTCTTGCGTCCAAAGCAAAGCTAATCTGACAAGCTGAGCTTCCGAAGTCCATCTCATTGCAACTTTTCGAGTAGACGGGTAGCTCTTTCTCGCTTCCCGTCCGAAAGATGACTTTCTCAGTCTAGCTTTCGTATTACTCCTGCCGGCGCAATGCTTGTCTCGGAGCTTGTTCAGACCGAAAAGGGCAAGTCATCCAAGAACCCAGCTCGACCAGAGACATCCGCGTGATGAGTCCGGCGACACGAATCCTTCGGTCGGAGAGGCCCAGGCGAAAATATGCTGCTCTGAGGTGCCTGGTAAGATGCAGCCTTGAAATAGACCAATAAGTCCTGCTGTGGTCATGCGGCTCTTGCAAACGGATGCCGAACGCGGCCAACCTACATGGGCCCCCTGAGTGACTTGGGCCTTCCTACAAAAATCAGTAACCAATTCAGCGGCCCGGGATATATTGTACTGTCGTTTTGTCAGCTGATGATGGCGACGACCATAGCGAGCGATTTGGATCCCGCTACTAAAATTTGCTCGCTTACTGCGCAGACGACAAACTCATGACAGTTACGATTTCGAATACGAAGAAAACAAATCCTTGAGAGCTTATGCCAGAACCAGCCTGATGCGACACATGTCACATTTAGTTGACGCGTATCCTCACCTGGCTGATCGTGCCTCTAGACTCATGCCTTTCCCTCGAACCGTTCTCGAGATTACTGCTTAAGACTATTGCTGCAAGCATCAAATCAATGGCTAACCATGGATCGTCTATGGACGTCGATCAACAGAACAATGACGACAGTGACCTTTGGAACCCCATTAAGGGTGAAATCACCAAACCTGCGGATCCTAAGAAACCCGAAGCAACTTCTATTACTGGACGAATGTGGACACTGCGATCTCCCAAACCAGACCTGAAAGAGTTTTTTCCGAATCTTCAGTCATACCAAGATCTAGTCAAAAGCGATGATCAGTATATCCGACTTTTCGCGGAGAGCGATATGGACAATGCAAAGCTGGCATTTTACACTTCCGAGTTCACCAAAGACACCGACAGAGAAACGGTCAAAGAGATGTTCGTCTCAAAAATGTGTGCGGAAGCGATTTTGCGAAACCAGTACGACCAGCAAGGTCGTAATGCATCTGATTTTGGTATTGTATTTCGTACCCCTAACGGACTTCCAGCCTTCGCAGTGGAAACCGGGGTTTCCAAGCCTGGAGGCTCTAGGCCTACTAGAGGGAGAGCTCCACCAAAAGGAAGCACATCGACGACAGCTGCATCTGGAATCTTGGCTCGTGCATGGGGTACATTCTTCGAGAGTGGCCTCAGTATCAAGCCCTCGTTCGCCCAAGGTCGGGCCATTGATCCCAAAATCAAGATCATGCTCAGCCCCACAGACAATCTTTATGGCCTCGGCATAAATACAGCGGCTTTTCACGAAATGGTGGCTGGTCTAAAAAGCGGCCAGACCGTAACGATTGGTAACGCGTCACAGGCAAATGCAGCGCATTATGTGCTTGTATGTATTCTGTGCATATGTTCTTGAGAGGCTGACGGAAGCTGAGTCGGACGCATCAGATGGGAGCCGATCCCCTCAACTGCTACGAAACCTGGATTGATAGAGAACAACTCGCTGATTACTTGAGTGCATCTGGGCGTCCAGAACGGCCAAAACCGACAGCTGTTATGGGTGAACAGATGGCAAAACACCTGGAGAGCGTGGATTTCAGTGCATCCCACACTACAGAACCGGATAGTGTCGGTAAGAGGCAAAGACTCAATGAAGCAGGGCGAAGTGCCGGAAATCCTCCTCGAGACGGCTTTCCGCTTCATGTTAATCTCAATTATGAGAAACAGCTTGCGGCGGTAATTTTCCACCTGTCTTGCGCTTAATGTCCGAAGCTGACTCCTGAAAAGAAGCAAATGAGAACAAAAGCTAAGGATGTGCAGGACCAGGGCCAGGTCATGAAGACGAGTGCAACCGCGGTATGCGAGAGCTAAGACATGTTGGAATCATCTAAACTAATATGCTCGAAAGCTTGCGGGGTGTATTCGCCCAGGCTGGCAACCCGAAGACCAGCAGATTCAAGGCTTCTTGGGCCCCAAAACAAATGTTACTTGGGCGCAGACTGGTCAATTTCCAGCAGAGGTATGCTTTAAGGTCATGCATTTGCAAAAGACATAGGTTGCTAAGAGCTGGCAGTGGTTGCATAAATCCGCCTTCAGCTGGGGAGGGTTGAAAGACACGGGGCCAAAATTGTATAAGAGCAGCCAAGTCCCAGAGAATCTCATCTTCGGCACGTCAGAAACCAACAGTGTCATGATCAGGTGAGCGGAAGTATTGAATGCTGACATAGCCCCGCTAACTTCCTCCCCTCATCATGCAGGACGGAGACCGCTTGGCAGGAACTATTCGAGATGGCTTCTGAGATTGCCGATGCACATCCTCCTGGTAAACGCAAAGCAGGTGATGCCATCAAAGGTTGTTTGGATGTCTGGGCTGCAACATCTGAAGAACTGGCAAAGTACTCAGCTTGGAGTGCCTCAACGGCCACTTTAAGAGTCCTGGAAACACTAGTGCCATCTACCACCGTGGCCAAACAAACGAGCTGGTTGTGGTATTCTTTTCATTATGATCTGAAAACGGACTTCGGCATCGTCCCAGGCTTGACAAGGTCATTTCAAACACAATTTTATCCTTTTCAACGAATGTTTTATCTCAGAGTCGAACAGGCTCTGGACGAAGCCATCCGGACCAAGCTGAAGGTTGATGCTAAAGCCACAGCCAGAGCGACACCTGCTGCGGGTGCAGTTCATAAACCAGACGTGCACCACGCGTTCGTCTCGAGACCGATCGCACTGCACCCAGCTGCCCAGAGCGGAGTCAACGTCTTCAACACTAGTGCACTGACGAGAGCACTTCTCGAATCGAGTAACGAGCCTCCCGTCACGGTGGAAAACGGCCTTAATAGCAGTTTTGTATCTTCGACGGCTCCTCAAAACATGGACCACGCCCGCGTGTGGGAAGCGGCTCTTCGTCATGGTGTTGTCAATATCAACGGCATCGAGGTGAGGAATCCTGCCTTCGCAACCATCGATAATGAAGGGCACCAGGCTCAAATTTCAGCTGCCTCATTAGCGTCGCCTCAGCCGGGGGTCACGGTGACCAGGATTCCACAGGCTTCCGCCATTCGAAAATTGACGGTTGTCCCTCGTGGTCAAGAAACTTCGTCTCTGGCCATCGTGCATGGCGCCCCAGGCGGTTCACAGTTTGACAATCGCATGCTGCAAGAGAATCCCATTCAAGCTGTGCCTCCTGGATTTGTCCTCACCGGCGATATTCATCTCTTCGGACTCTTGCCAGCCAAAATCTACTCCTTCCAAGGAACTGCCTCGGATGGAGGCGTTCACGAGATCGTGACGATCTCTGACCCATTGATCATTGGAACTCTCTTCCCTTCGACAGTCAACGGAGATTTCGGCTCACTACGCTTCGAGAATGTCCAATTCAGCTATAACGATGGAATAACAGAAGCTGGCCTAGGACCTGGAACATGGTTTGAAGGAGACGTCTCTTTCGAAGGTCCTCTTCAACCCATTGCTGACGTCTTGAAAAATGTTTTCCACCAAGCTGTTCCCAAGCTTCGCGTCGCCTACTTCGTCGGAGTGAATAATGATTGGACCACTCTCGCAATGATGGATGACTTCAGAATCAGTGGAACTTTGGACAACATTTCGGTCACCCTCGGCGATGTGGTAAAGTTCACTTCACTGACGATCCAGATTGACGTAAACACAATCACAACGGCGGCACCTTACAGCAAAAATAAGAAAATGAGCTATGGCCTAATTGGGACTGCCATTCTTACTGTTCCAGGCTCTGTGGTTCCTTTGACTATGGACTTTAGGATGGGACTGGATGGACATTTGGTGCTTTTGGATCTGACTCTGCAGGACAAGGCTTGGGTAGATGCCTTTGGAATTCCAGGGCTTTCAGTAAGTCGGCTCTTGTACACCCGTAAATTTTTCTTCTTCTTAACTAACCACTCGTGTGAAGCTTTCTAGCATAGAGTTCAGCACGAATTTCGACTATCTTGTTCCGGTAAAGACTGTCGGATTCGAGCTTGGGGCAGTTCTTGCTGGAGACTCAGTCACCATCAACCTCTCAGGATACTATAACCAAGGTAAGAGGATCTTCATGTCTGATGTGTTATTGTAGCTGAAACCATAACTCTGCAGGAGATTGGGGCCTGATGGCGAGCATTTACGATCTCAGCGTCGATGGCTTTCTCGACGCCTTCTGGGACGTCTTTGGCGGGCAAATTACTCAATTCGATAACGACATCGAGTTCTCCACTGTCAGTCTCAGTATCGATCCCACCGGCATTAGTCTTGCAGGTGTGGTCTCCGTCGATAATTACCAAGCAGGAGACGCATCCGTTTCCGTTGACCGCGATGGATTCAGCATTGCTGGCTCGATCACAGAAGCCAAGTTCGGAGATTTAACCTTTAAGAACCCTTCGCTGGACGTCTTCATTCCCACAGGCATCACCAAAGCCGCGATGAAACCCTTGCAAGTCGCTATCAAAGGCACCGTTGACTTCAAGAATCTTGAGATCGATGCGAGTGTGTATCTCGGCAGGGAAGACGACGGTAACCTCCTTTGGACCATATATGGCGAGTACAATATTGCCTTGTCGGCTGGAACTATAGCTCCTGAGCTTCATGGTAGTTTCTTGGATGTTCCAATGAGAAACGTGGCCTTGATGGCAGGTAATACTAACACTGGTGCACCTGGATTTATGAACAAATATGGTTACCCCCTTGTGAAAGGTCTGCGAACTCTCCTTATTCATGCAGAGGTTGCTCTAGCTGATTCAATGGTCTAGGCGTCCAATTAGCCGCTCAAATTGGCAGCATTCCTGCTCTCAATAAGGTTACCGGTGTGAATCTGGATGGCCTCACCCTATCGGTTGCTCTCATTGCTGGCAGTGGGCTTTCAATGGACATTCAACTACCTACAAATCAAGCAGTAAGTACCAGTTCCTTAAATGGCTTGGGAACACACAAAAGCCTGGCTTCGCTCCCAACGCGTCGAAACTGACTTGGTTTTGTACAGATCCGTTTCTCTCCTACTGTGACCTCCGGTCCTATTAGCGTGAGCATTCAGATTGTCAAACCTCCAACTCTCACCATCAGCGCCGGTCTGAACGTGATTGTGCCGGGGCAGTCACAACCCCTCGTGTTCACCATGTCTCTACAAGCCACTGTGAACTCAGCAAGTGGATCTGCGTGAGTAGCGCCGGAAAGGAGCCTTTGTTGATTTAATTGCTGACAAGCCTTCCAGTCAAATGGACGGGTATTGGGTCAGTCCCTTTGGCATCAGTCCCAAGGTTGAAGTGGGCCCAACGCTGGCAATGCAACTTGGTGTGAATTTTTTGGTAAGACATGGCTTACCCACGCTGCTGATAATGAGCCAGACTGACAATTTAAAGCCTCCGTCTTTGCAGATTGGCGTTACCGGCGGCATTAAGATCGGGTCGACAGCTGCAACAGCCTCGCTCTCACTAGGCGACGATCCTGCACAGGAAATGATCAGTGCATCCTTGTCTGGCCTCTCTTGCAACGATCTGATCGCCTTCGCCTCGAATGTCGCCCAGAAACAGCTCCCACCCGTCAATCCCAATATCTTCAACTTCGAGACCGTGGCCTTTTCAATCTCGACAGGCGTCCAGGTTGGGACCGTTTACACCCCACCAGGAGCCTCGCTTGCCGGCACGGTCATCTTGTTCGGCGAGAAAGCGACCGTCAATGCGTCTGTCGGTAAAGAAATACAGTTTTCCGGCACGTTCGATGCTTTCCATCTTGGCCCTCTTGTCATTACTGGTGCCAAGGGACCGAACCCAACGCTGGCGTTCGAGCTCGGCACCACTACCCAGAAGCTGTTGATCGACGGTGCAGCTAAGCTCCTCGAGCTTGATGGATCCTTACATATTGAGACGGAGCTCTTGCCTAGTCCCGCTTTCGAGTTTGACATGGGCCTTGCATTCACACCAGAGCTGACATTTACTCTCCACGGCCAAATGCTTGGAGCGCTTGATATTGCAGACTGCAGCAAACTAGACTTTCAGCTGGATGCCAAACTGGAACAGCATATCCTTGACTGGATGATGACAGAGGCAAACACTCAATTTGTCGCCGCTGGGAAAACTGCCGATGAAGGATTCAAGAGCGCGAAAGCCAAGCTTGATCAAGTTTCCGCATCCTACAACGCGGCGCTTGCCACTGCAACAGCCAATTTGGCGAAGGCGCAGGCCGCCTGGGATTCAAAGTCTAAGAGTGCCAACGATGCCTTGCAGCAGGTGCAGCAGTCCAATGCGGCACAGCAAGCCAGTCTCGACAACAAGGCTAACACAGCCACGGCGGCCTACAACCAAAAGGTCGACGCGGCGAAGAAATTCCTTGACCAGACGACCATTAACGCGGCAAATGCCGACCAAGCAGCGAAAGCAGCAGCGCAGACCAGCACGAGCAATCAAAATGCCATCGTCGCCAAGAACCAAGCCGCCTACGACAGCCAAGTGGCCAGTATGAATTCCAAGTTCGGCAACGCCCAACAAGCCGTGGCACAGAAGCAGCAGGACGTGCGAAACGCGCAGAATGCGGTGAATGACTGCGACCAACGCCTCGCCCAAGCCGAACAGAACGCAAAGACCGGCAACTGGGCGAATCAGCTCAAGTGGAAGGCCCAGGTCAAAGCGATCCAGAGCGAGGAGATCGGCAAGAAGGCGGCTCTGGCCACTGCCCAGGGTGCCTTGTCTGCCGCACAGTCCATCCTCAACGGACTGGGATACAGCGCAGCAGTGGCAGCGTTGCAGACTTACAAGTCCACACTGGACGAGTCCGCCGCGGCCCGCGACGCCGCGGTCGCCGCAGCGAACCAGGCCGTGGCCTCGACGGCTAACATCCAACAAGGTCTCATCAACAGCGCCCAGACGGCGCTCACGGCCGCGCAAAATACCAGCGTGGAGGCCCTCGCCGTCCAAGCGGCGCAGAAAGCGCGACAAGACTTCATCGCCACGGCCAACGCCGCCACCGCCGCCGCCCAAGCCGCAGTCACCCAGCTCTCCCAGAGTGCCGAGGGCCTCGCCTTCTCAGCTGCCACCACCGCCCTCGCCGCCGCAAAGGCCAACCACGCGGCCCTCGACATCGCCAACCACGCGATGCAGGTCGCCCAGTCCGCCGAGACCAGCGCGCTGGGTCTGACGCAGTGGATGGTCAACCACGCCGGTAACTTCGTCAACATCCAGCTCGTCGAGTTGAGCGGGACCTTGAAGGGCGTGGTCGGCGCCGGTAAGCCCATGCTGGCGCATATCAAGGGTCTGATTGCGAGCAGTCCCTTCGACTATATCTTGGACTATACACTGGGCAAGACCCCGGATCTGATCAAGGCGCTATTTGAGAAGATTTGGGACGATTTGGGAAAAGGCGTTCTTAAGTTGCCGGGAAAGTAACGAGAAGAGGAAACGAGAGGGAGACCAGTGAAGGCAAAACCAAATATTTATCGTTACCTTTCGTGTTTTGAAGGCTGATTCAGCTTTTGTTTCCGGTTATATGGCGTTTGTTGGGAAGTCGGCGGAGGACGAGAAGGATCGGAGTTAACCGTAGGTGAAATAACTTGTCTATGTATCTTGAGAGAGTGCAACACTACTAGCAAACTACTTGATGTACCATTTGTGGCTCAATTTTGACCCCTATTGCCCCTAACCGTGCCCAACATTCCGACTTCGGTATTGGCTGGTGAGACAACAACGCTCCGACTTTGGCTCCTCATATCCCTCCATTAATGCCTTACAGGGACTGATCTAGCGAGGAAGATAGAAACCTTTCTGCGCGGAATTCGTAACTGGATTCACGCTTTGTTTAGGAATAAGTGGCCGCCGAGGCACCTTTATCCCTGATTGATCTTTCTCTTCGGCCAGGTCAAAAATGGAACCTCGCCGTGGCCCTGGTTTTGGGAACTCGTCGCTATCATCGTCCTCGGCGAGCTCGAAAATTGGTCCACGACGCTTCCGAGGCCCCGGAGTAGGCAAAGTTGTGGACAGCCTTCTCTTGAGCCTACCACTACTTGGAGGCGTTCCGACACCGGTGGTTGAGTTACATTCACCATCTTGGAGTAATGACATTGAATCACCGTAAAGGTTTCTAACGTCCATTGTCGATGCTGGGGTAGTCAGACCGTCATAAACTATCTCGGCTTCTTTTCCAGTCAATTGCGACATGAGATCTCTGTTAGGAGAGATGGTGAAGCCGGGCCGCGTAAGATTCAGATTGAGGTCTGGTTCGAATCTTGAAGGTGCTTCCAGGTGCCTTCTTAAGCCTTTTGGAGTTTCAGAACGCACACCTGGTTCGCCCTCTCTCCAAATTTCGCGTGCAGGACTGTCAGCTCCTCTCGAGAATCCTGTTCGGGTTGCTAGCCCTCTGGGAAAGTCGACGTTCAATCTCATTGGTGGTCTCATAACTCTTCCTAGAGATGGTTCTGAACTTGCTCTGAGATGGCGAGAAGATTGAGTGTTTGCCAGATCAGAGGGGAAAGAAGTAGAGAATCCCCGAGTTGGAGATACAGATTGTGCTCTGGTCCGCAAAAGGGCAGCAGATGATGGCGAATACTTCTCAATATTGGAGAGCACCTCTTCGGAAAGTCGTCCATTCGGGTTCCGCTGTGGCCAGATTTTGGAATGCATGTGCCTCGGGAACGGCTTATATGGTGGCTCTACTGGATTCTGAACACGCAGATTACTTCGCTTGTTTGGATCCCGACCGTCTTTGGCGTGCACTAATCCTCCGGTCAAATGGCTGTCTTGAAACTCGACGAGTGGTAATTTAGGCAATCGTGGGCGCCAATGCTTGATGGTACGTTGATATAGGTCTTCAAAATCGTTCTTGAGGACCTCATTATAGAACCACGAGTGCTGAAGTGCCTGTTCTGCTGTCATTCTGGCATCTTCATCACGTACCAAAAGTTGTTCGACAAACCCCTTGGGACGTGGGCGGACCGTTTTCCATTCTTTCGATTGGTGGAGAAAATCCAAGTTGCAGTCTCTGGCAAGTTTTTCTGAGTAGACACAGGTGAAGGGATCGCAGAAGGCAAGACCTCCTGTCAGCAATACGACTGAAACACATCCGACTGCCCACATATCAACTGCTCGAGTGTAGCCGGGTCTTTCCAGCTCCAACTTGCTTCGCAAGTGACCGACAATCTCGCTGTGGGGGTGTTAGCCAACTCCAAAACATACAGGCAAATAAAACCATACGGTGCAGCATATTCGTGAGTGCCGATGACAGACGACATACGATGTGATTTGTTTTCGATTCTTCGTGCAGCCCCAAAGTCGGTTAAGATCACCCGGCATCCTGCGGCCAGGCTTGTCATGAGAACATTGTCAGGTTTGATGTCTCGGTGCACAATGTTCTTATTGTGAAGAAAAGCCACAGCGATCAGGATCTGTCGGATTATAACAGCCGCTTCGACTTCGAGGAGTTTGCCATTTTTTGACTCGACATAAGAGAATAAATCGCCCGCAGTAACAATGTCCTGCATCATGTAGCTGTGCTGTCAGCCAGGTCCGCCAGTAGAATGATTTTGACTTACAGGGTATTGTCTGTGATGTAGACTTTTTCAACTGCAATGATATTGGGCTACAAATTCTTATCAGCTTGGCACCATAATATAAATGAAGGTTCTCACATGGCTGATCGATGATAAGATCTCGACCTCGCGAAGATATTTAGTCAGTTGTCGATCGAGAGCGTCTTTCCTTTTCTGTTGAACACCCCAGGCCTTGACCTTGCGTATCTGCTGCCTGCTGTCAACGTCTTCGGCTGCGACTGGTTGGTCTGGTCTTCCAAATCGGGTGCGTGAACCTGGCATCAACGGTCTGAGATCAACAACTTTACAAGCAACTTGGTATTTGGCGTTCTGTTCAATTGCCATGTGGACCCTGCCAAAAGCACCCGTGCCCAGTAGTCGGTCCGTGAGAGTATAGTCTTTGCGGAATTTCTAGAATCTTTAGCACCCGAGGCGAAGGATCTCCTGTGAATCTTACTTTCATTTCTGTCTCTTGAGTATGGTCGAAAATACGTACATTTTGACTGGGCGACGTGGCGGTGAACACGAAGTACGTATGACGGCTTAATCGTAGAACGTCTTCGTCGGTGAGGAGGAAACCTCCATTGCCTTTCCCAATGAATGACCCATTCCAGTAGGTGCCATTCTGGGACAAATCTTCGGCGTAGACAAGGGTATCGATTTCATTGGGCTCATCGTTCTCATAAACCACGGTGTAAATTCTCAGGTGTCTCTTTGAGGTAAATGGATCGTTGAGAACGTATTGACTTAAAAGTGAGCAAAATTTTCCGCAAGTTCATTATGTTCTTACCAACGATTTTGGTCGCGGCCGATGATAATCTCATGGTTGGCGTAGATCTTTTTCCCTACATAAGGCTAGTATGGACAGAAACACGGCCTGATCAAGAGCAAGCATTTGAACCCACTTCCGAGTTCTTCGCCGTGATAATCCCTGTGAATCAGAAGTCCAACAGGACCTACACCAGGAGAAGAGCACAAAGTGCTACTGACGCGGCGCACACCTGAGGAAGGGAGAGTGACCATTGAAAAGCACAACGTTCAGACATGAATTGCACAAAGGAGATGAGAATGCAAATAATTACCATTGGAAAGGACATTGCAGTGACAAAATCAGACTGACCTTTAGAGCGAATACAAATTTGAAGGCATCACGGCTACCACGAGAGGCAGGAGCAGCTTGAACTTTGGAAAGGTGAAGAGGAAGGAGCAACTGAGCGTGACTGATAACCGCATTGAGGGCTAGCGCCGACAAATCCGCCAAGACTGAGCCAGCTTCCCACACACAAACATCTTCTCCGCAGTCCATCCCAACTCAACTCAGTACCTCTTCTTCTTCTAGCAACCTCATCCGCCAATTCAATCTGTATGTTGTCGTCGACGTTTCCTTTGATCATGAACTTCTGCTAACACAAACCAGTCGAGTCTAGCGAAGATGAGAGCCAAGTGGAGAAAGAAGCGAGTTCGACGCCTCAAGCGTAAGAGGAGGAAGACCCGCGCCCGCAGGTATGTTCAATGTCCTGCTCCCAATGCCGACCATGATCTGACCATTTTCTACAGCAAGTAATCGCGTCAACTGCTCCATCACATCTTCCCTCTCGACCAATGTCAATGAGTCTTCAACACCCAGCTAGTTTTCGAAGCTCGAGCATCCGCAGCAACTAGCCACCTTGAACACCAATCTACTTCGGCGGCGTGTTATTCAATCGCTATGGAGGAACTTTGGTTCATGAAGAATCGGCCTTACCATTATCGGGACACCGCACTGACGCCCTCTCTCGTGTAAGAGGAGCGGAGGATGGTCAAATTCCTATGGAGCTTTCTGGCAGATTGCTTATGATGTCTGGGACATACCGAAAGGACGTGGGATCGCAGACACTTCTTTGACAAGCACCTATGTTTCAAGACTCTCGCAAACCTCAAAATGCAGAGCTTTTCAAGCAAATACAAGTGGTCCTATGTCGTCACAGCTGGCGACGCTGAAGCGACGACTTAGATAGTCAATACAAGTCATTGAGCTCTGATTTCCTTCTTCCCCCTACTCACACAACAAGCTCCTGAGACTGTGTCTGTCTCTTAACCTGACCTGTATTGACCCTCCCATTGACAATCTCTGTCAATTTAGCTTGAGGGAAGCGTAAATCTCTGTGGGGTTCGGGTAAACCTCGGGACGATATAGATAAATTTCACAGTGAAGTTCGTGAAGTTCAGTGAAATCCACGGCCGCGCTGCCTGCGCTTTTCACAGAGACACACCTAGCTCTGTCAGCGAAATTTGCACTCTCAAAATCTTGACAGCAAAAATTTCTCGGCGCCCTAAAACCTCCTGCAAAAATGTCGAGTGGAAAGAGAAAGGCGAGCGCCGCCATGGGCGAGAGACCTTCAAAGAAGCCGGCAAAGGCGCAGGCCGGTGAGGTCAAGGTTGTTCACCTGAAGAATTCAGGCGCCGCCAAACCAGTCGTTGGTAGGTGACCGCTTGTCTCACAGTTCCGCGCACAGTGACTGACAGCTCTAGTAACCGCGCCGGGCATGACCATACCTTCCGATCTCACATTCACCAGCTTCTCCAAAAAGGACGGAGTCGGAAAATCAAGCCTACTGCTGCACTCCTCTGAACACCCCACCATTGACTATGTCGGCACCGAGAGCTCTCAAACAGAAGCCACCGAAAAGGGCATCAAACACTACATTGCAGTCTTTGACCCAGCCTCCGGATCCTTGAACGTCGTCGAAGCCAAGAAGATGACAGTCAGAAGCAGCGTCCGGATTCCAGACCACGAGAGCGAGAATGAAGACGGAGAGAACAAAGTAATGAAGACTCCATCGCGTGCAGCTCTGACAGAAGCGTTCGGAACCAAGAAGTCAAAGAGAGCCGTCGCCTCCATGGCAGAGAACCGCCTTCTCGCCCGCGACGCAGACAATGCCCAAGATCCAGTCACAGCAGCCATCCTGGAGACTTTTGAAGACGATTCTGAGGACTCGGATGATTCTGGGATTAGTGCTCCCAGTGCACCCCGAGCACACAAGCCTCTACCGCAGATCGACACGACTGCTGAATATATCACTGAGGTTTACCCTCTTTCCCAGCTTGTCCACCCTGCACCCTACCAGACAACATTGTCTCAGATGCCTCTTGGGTTCTGGAAAGACTGTCTCAAAAAGGGAAAAGCGGTGCCTACAAACTTGCGCTTCGTGGCTACACATGTCACCCACCTTGGCCAGAGACATTTGAAAGAACCCGACAACGCCGAGGTGTTAGAGAAGTTCCAGATGTTGCGATACATCCAGCTCCTCGTCGAGATCTACAAGTTCATGTCTCGACAGGGCCGCAACAAACCTCTCCCCGCCGTTGAGAGATGGCCGCACGGAACCACCAGCGATTCGTCCCTGTCCAGTGCTTTCAAAGAGAACATCATCGACTACTTCTTCCCCACCAGCGTCGCGAACGGCCCTGGCAGAACTCTCCTCATATCCACCATTCTCGCCTTGACACTCATGATCCCACCTCCCAAATGGACTCCCGGCATCCCCCCCGCATACCTCTTCACCGAGCCTACAGAGATCACCCTTGATCTGGCCCTGCCACAAAGCGAGATACAGAGACTATTCCGTGAACTAGGATGCAGATTCGAGGGCATGACGGACAAAGAGTTGGCCAAACATGGCTATGAAAAGATCACACCACCACAGAAGAGCAAGGACGAAGATGGCAAGCCAGTGAAGAAGACTCCCAGACCCAAGTTCGCAAAGCTGAAGTTCCCCGTTGAGTTCCCGAAAGTTAGTTCGGGCAGGCCAGAGAAGAGACGATAGGGGGCTCTAGATAGAGGCATAGCTTGTGCTGTACATAGTTTCTACCCCTGGTAGCAGACCCAAAGGGTCACGAATGATAATGTCATGAGTTGGATCTGATGTGCTCCAGTCGAGCAAACACACGTAGCTGGCACTATCGTCCGCGATGTCTGCCTGATAAGTTCCGACGCCAGCGGCATGTTGACCTGCGTTAGGATGATCGGAACACGCCCTTACCACTTGCATACACAATCAAGGTAGAGACGAAGTCAGCCTGAGACTCACAATACACACACACGCACACACACACAAGACAGTCTGGCTCCGGCACCAACCCGGCAAACATTGTCCACATCACATGAGATGAAGTCGGCGTACAGCTGCGATTCAACATACGCATGACGCGTATTGTCATCGGACTCCACCAGACAAGCATCCCGACAAATGATGGTATCTGAGGCGATGGATTACATGACAGGTGTAGCACATGAGCAAGCACACAAGAGCGAAGCGATACGATACGAAAAAGGAACAAATTTGGTTTTGAAAAGAATCCAAGATGATCATCATTCAAGAAATGGCCAGGACCTGGCGATTGTAGATAGAACAAGATGATTCTCTCTCGGTTTTGGTCAAAAGTGTGGGCTGAAGAGCCGGACATTTGCATCTCCTTCATGGCTGGCTGGCTAGCTAGCTCGCTAGATAGGCTAATAGACAGAAAGTGCAAAGAAATATAAATGGTTTGTGGGCGTTTTCATCAAGCATCTCTCTTAAAGTCGACTTGCGCTCCTGTGCCATACACTGGAGGCTTCACATCAAGTCAGTGTCACCACTGCCACCTGCATCGCTTCCTCTGCGACGAGCACTTCGCGAAACGAGGGGTGCGAAAGCTCTCAAGCCGCAGTGGCTGCGATGGGCATGGCTGTCTCGACCACGCTGCTTTCGCCAAACGATTCGACGTCTGCTTGCGCAGCTTCGAGCTGACTGTCGGTCCAGAGGGGCATCACGGGCTCGGCGTCCTTGATTCCCACGCCAACGAAACCGCCCTGGGCTGCCCAGTCTGCGACACGCTTGATGTTGAGACGGTTCCAGACATCCTCGAGCGCGGTGACGAGCTCGGCACGCAGGTCGGCCGTGTGGCCTGGAGTTGGAGTGATGCGCAGACGTTCTTCGCCGCGTGGCACGGTCGGATAGTTAATGGACTGGACGTAGATGCCATAATCGGTCAGAAGCATGTCAGACGCTTGCTTGGCGGTCTCGGCGTCCCCGACCAGTAGGGGGACGATGTGCGATGGGTTAGGGATCACAGGGATGCCACGCTCCGTGAGTTCGTCCTTGAGAGCACGAGTGTGGACTTGTTGGAGGCGACGATCGCCTTGGTAGCGCGCTTGGTATTCAATTGCTGTGCGTGCGCCGGCCATGGTTGCCGGTGGTAGAGACGTGGTGAAGATAAAGCCCGGCGCGAGAGAGCGGATGGTATCAACGAGGGCAGCACTACCAGCGATGTATCCGCCCACGCAGCCGTACGCCTTGCCTAGAGTTCCGGTAATGATGTCGATACGGTCCATCACTGAGCCTTTCTGAGACTCCTTGGTTCGGTTGGGGGCAGCGTACACGTCGTAATCGAGGTGTTCAGCTACACCAGCTCCGTTCGGGCCGTACATACCTACGGCGTGCACTTCATCGAGGAAAGTGATGGCGCCGTACTTGTCGGCGAGATCACAGATGGCTTCAATCGGAGCCACGGAACCGCACATGCTGTAAACAGACTCAAAAGCTATGATTTTAGGGGTTTCGGGTGCAAGGCTGGCGAGTTTGGCCTCGAGATCGCCAAGGTCGTTGTGCTTGAAGACCATTTTCTTGGCTCCAGAGTGTCGAATACCTTGGATCATGGAGGCGTGATTCATGCTGTCGCTAAGGATCACGCAGTCGGGCAATTTACTGCCCAGGGTGGCCAATGTTGCATCATTGGCGACGTAGCAGGAAGAGAAAACCAACGCCCCTTCTTTTCCGTGGAGATCGGCCAGAGTCTTTTCAAGGCCTACTGCATGTTGGTTGTGGCCTGAAATGTTCCTTGTCCCACCAGCTCCTGAGCCGTACATATCGAGCGTCTCGTGCATTGTTTTCAAAACATGCTTGTTACGGCCCATGCCGAGGTAGTCGTTGGAGCACCACACCGTAACACGCTCATCCTTAGCCGCCATGTGAGCACGAGGAAACTCTTTGGCCAGACGATTGATGTTGTTGAAATAGCGGTAGGATTTGTCCTTGTGCTTCTTGTCCAGCTCATTGTTGTAGAAACCTTCATAGTCGAAGCGCGGGGAAGATGGCGCATTAGGTCGCGGGCCAGCAAAGGTGTCGGGCTTTGGGGCAACAGGCTTCACCTTCTGAGGTGGTGGAGCTAAGAGTAGTGTTAGCAGAGACGGTGATTGTTTGGGGGAAACCATGTACCTTGCTGAGCGGGGCGGAAGACGTTGCCTTCAACGCTGGCCTTTTTCTCGGCAGAGGTGTGCAATTTCTTCTCAAGCAGAGACTTGACCACTCCGGCACCGGCTGCAGCGTTGCCATAGCTGCGACGAGAATTGATGCGGGCGCTCTGGACAGCCAGAGCCTTGTTCATGACAGGGCATCGTCGAGCAATGAATTGCAAGTTGGTAATGGTGCCTCCGCCCGGGGATTGGCGGGTGGAGGTGGACAAAGAGCGCAGGGTGGCGGGCGACGTCTTCTTCAAGAAGGGGCAGACGCCCTTGGATTGATGGAGCAGGGCCTCCATGGTTGTATTTGAGGGACGGACAGGTGTGTACAGGGTTTGGAGGCGAGAATAAGGAGAGAGCAGTGCAGGAGTTGTGGGAAAGAGATCGGGTACGGGGTGAGAGACTTGGAATATTATTCTGACACTTTCTCTTACTTCAGCTCATTCTCAGTCACGCCGCCGTACCGGCGCATGCGGAGAACTTGAACACTTGCAGTTTGTGGGGCTGTTTAGAATAATCCAATCATTGGGACTCCATTAATGATCCAACACCTGCGATCTCGCTGAACATTTCTTCTTTCATCTTTGCATGCGTATTTCCGTGGCTGAACGTTTTCTCACCGTCTCTCGTCTCTCGTCTCCCATCTACTCTTGTATTCCACCATGCCAGTGGCCTCGTTAAACTTATTACTATGTGAAACTAATGCCAAGCATTGATCAATCGTCCCGCCTCTCCCATTCCGCCAGCCTGTGCATCCTCAATCACCAAGTTCTTAACGATCGGCTTGATACTATTCCACACCCCATTTGCAAGCAGCACAAATTCCCATCCTCCTTCTGCAGTCGGTAACATACCGACCTTGGCGCGTGCCGGTGCGGCATGAGAGGCGCCCACCACAGGCGCAGTCGCAGCATGCTTCAATCCTCTCTTCTCAAACGGCACATCTTCATGTTCCTCTTTCTTCTTTTCTCCATTCTTATGGTGGGCATCGTCCAGCCTACTCTGAATCTGCCTGACGACGTTCTCCTGGAGCAGACCCGGTGAGTTGAAATGTGCAGCGGCGAGGCCCTTGACAGACAATTGAGCTTTGACTACTTCCGTTTCTGCAGGGTGTGTGAAACAGTATGCGCCGATCGCGAGTACAATTACCGCTATCACATAGATGGCCTTGGTGGCGAGGAGTAAGTAGAGGGGCACCAGCGGAATACGGGCCAGTTTCAGCCCAGCTATGCGATCTTGCTCGAACTCATTGCGTATCGGCTGCGTCGCCGTCAGGAAGAAAGCAAGCATCGTTCTCGAAATCTCCCGCGAAAATGTCGCTGCAATGACACGGGAATTATTTCCGCTGTTGGACGCAATTCCGGCCGCTGAAGCTAGCGTGTTATGTACCACGCTGGTAGCCTCCTCTGGGGCATAGGCGAGAGGGGCGCTCAGCAGAGCGGCTAAGTCTGCAGAGGCTAATGTCACATTGAACCTCTGCACGGCGCCATTGACCCACGTATAATTCACATGCCAGACTGAAGTAGAGCAGTTGAACATCCATTTGCCGCCCCACTGAGCATCGTAGTAGATGCCAGTGTCACTGATGAATTGTGGCGTGGTCGGCGATATAGACAAATCACCCGCGGGATACGAGGTAGCCCACGCACCGTAGTAGAGCGGATTGGTAGCATATATTTCCGGATAATTGAAACCTTGGGTCAGATCGTCAGGCTCATGCCACGAGACGGGTATGCTGCTCATGAAAATTTGGCCTCCGGCTTCGGTGAGTTGAGGATTGCGCGAGAAAGCCATCCCAACATTAGGGCCTTGAGTCGGTGCATAGTCAGTCGGAGACGCAGAAGTATTAAGCGCGGCACTATAGATGTTACCACTGAAGGCACGAGTACAATTGAAGAGTTCTCCTTGGTTAGCCGCATCAAAATTGAAATAGCAAAGCTGGGTCATGGGCACGCATTGAGCCGACATCCCAACTGTCGTGGTTTGGAAATCCTCTGTAGAGCCCTGAGCAGGATCGCCAATGTAAAGAAATTCTGTGCCGGCAGCATCCGTGTAGTTGTATATCTTGTTGGCCGTAGAAGTGCCATAAATGGCTCGCTGTGCTTCTGCGAGACCTGGTATCCATCCTCCGTGGCCGTTCGCATTGTAGATATCACAAGGCCACCAGGCATTTGTCGGATTGTAGTCATTTGCTGTCCCGTTGTCCCTAGGGCCATTCGGGCAAACAGTAGATGAGAGTGCTCTGCCAAAAGAGCTGATGTTCTCATATTTCGGAACGAGTTGAGTAAGCACTTCAGCTTTGGTAGCAATACCGAACCACGAGTCGATGAGTGGGATGGTCAGTCCAAGCACAGTTATGATGAAGAGAGCAGAGAACGCCGCTGGTAAAGGAGCGATCAATCTTTCTCGTCGCCGGTATCGATGGAGTATTGTGTCCCTGAGAGGTGCAAACCCATTGCCGCCAAGCACTCGGATGAGAAGGGTAAGCTGTTCTGGGGTGGGCAAATTGGATCCGTGTTCATCGCCGTGTTTTGACATTAGGACAATATGCCTCGCAGCGAAGAAGGCGACCAGAGCCATTACGGAACTGGACAGGTATGGAATGATCCGACTCGTCCACGATGCAATCTGGTTACGTTCTAAGCACTCCGGGGCTTTGATACAGAAGTAAATTACTCACAGTAGTCAGGGTAGATGGGTTGAATTCGACATAGTAGGCTGCAGTTCCTCCACCGTGGCGAACTTGAGAAAGCCAGCTTGTGAAATTTTGCTGATCATCATTAATTGGCCGTAATGCTTCCCAGCCTGGCGATATATGCACTTGATGATGGAAGATGAAGTAGAGTAAGAGAATAGTAATGACAATAATGGGTATGCATGGCAAAGCAACGCCGCCGACAATAGTCCAGATTGCTTGACGAAACCGACGCTCTGTCTTCAACTGTGCACTCTCAATGGCCGCTGGAGATGCCTCGACGGACGTTACCGTTGCAGTCGGCTCTTCCTTGGTGGCCATGTTCGGTGATAGAGTTGAGTGAAAGAAAAAAGTATCATCGCGGGAGGTCACTGCCATGAAGTCGGAAATTTTAAGTCAGAAAACTCCAAGCCAGAGTTCCAGCTGAAAATGTGGGCGTGCATAACGGTGGACGAAAATGATCAAGTCAATCCCAAAAGACCAGTGGAGGTGGTCAGAAATCGTCGCTTTCTGTAGCCGCCGAAAACCACAGCAAGACATTCTGTATAATCTAGAATCACTTTCGGTAGTCTCACCAGTGTACCTACCTAATCGGTCAAAACCATAATGCTGATATGTGCAGAAGAGGGTGTGAGGAGAGACTTAAGTGGCCATCTCGCTAGAAATGGAAGAACAGAATTTGTCGTGGCTGGCTGGATAGAGGCGAGTTTTGTGTTAAACGCCATCTAGACCTGTCCATGAGATGGTATTTGTCTTTGACTACTGCAAGCTAGACATCTGGTTAATGGGAAAAGGAAAAGTACGGAGTACCTAGCGAGCTAGGTAGCTTCTGGCTACATCTCCCAATCGGGAGTTTGGTGTAGTTTTTCTGTGCGCCAAGCGTCAAAGTCACATGACTGCCGGCACAATGTCGGGGGCGCCCTGACTTCCCACTTTCCTCCCACCTTCCCTCGCTGTCTTCCCCTCCTTCAAATTGCCGTCTCCGATCGCGCAACTGACACTGCAGTGTTCATCTTACTAGTAGATCCTCTTATTCCCGAGGCATACAATGTCTCATTGGTAATCGAGGGGCTTCATTCGACAATTCACAACTCGAATCACGGAGAAGCACACAATCCCAGCCTGGTAGATTGCGCTCTGACGCTGTAACATATCCGATTACTTTTCACTTCTCCTTTGGCCACTGATTTTCTCATCTGGATACTCTGTGTTGACAAAGATAATCAACGGTATATGATCAGGCTGTCCGTATGCAGACATTCTAGACTTGTTGTTGTTCGTCCTTTCGGTTACTATAGACTTGCTCATTCCTCCGGTCGTGCTCCTCATATCATCACTGAACTTTCCAAGATGCCTTCTCCCCCGCAACCAGACTTACCACACCCTGCGCATTTGGACCTTGATTCAGCACTGGGGAGGAAGTTTGGGAAAGAAGTGACAAATTACTTTGGAGGTGAGAGCAACTGGCGAGCCAGCTGCGACCGGTAGAAGCCAGAGGACTTGAGAAACTGACATTCTTACTGGCAGGCTCGCCCATCAACCGAGTTTCCTTCCTCCGGGACGACTCTCCTTTCCTCGCTGGCGCCTTCGACCACCCATCCACGAAATTTCTCGTCTTCAAGACCCTCTCTCCCTTAATAAAGTCACCAACAGAGATATACTATGCGACATTAGATGAGATCAAACCTCTCTTCCCTACGAATCCGTACTCAAAGTCAGAAAAGGAACTGATTGAGGAATTTGACTCGCGGATAGATCACCCGCAGGTGGTTTTCTTGGGTCTGGACGAAAATGTTAAAGAGGGCGGGTATTCATTTAAAAACTTCACGGGCGCGCCACATTGGGCTGTTGATATAACTCCAAAAAAGTCGTTCGAAAAAGAAGCAAACGAGATAACGGAAAAATTCGTGGCTGCGGGATTGAAATTCAGCGAAGGAATGCGTGCCATGAGCTTTCCTCCTGATGTTGGTAAGTCGCAACGCACTTCTAACATGTATTGTGCTATTTCTGATCATTCTTTGAAGCCGCCGAATATGCGCAAGGTCGACATTACTTAGATTGGAATTTCCGCAACACCTTCTGCGGAACGTGCGGCCACAAGACTTTCTCTGTCCATGGCGGTGCCAAACGAGTTTGCCCGCCCAAGGACAAGGCCGAAAATCCAGAAGAACGAGAGCCCTGCTCCACGCGGACAACACTGTCGAATCTCACCTTCCCTCGAACAGATCCCACTATCATCGTAGCCGTTCTCAGCCACGACAGCAAGCGACTCCTTCTCGGTCGCCAAAAGAGGTGGCCTCCTTACTGGTACTCGACCCTGGCCGGCTTCATCGAGCCCGCTGAATCCGTCGAAGACGCCGTCCGACGCGAAGTTTGGGAAGAGTCTGGTGTCAAGCTTTCCCGTGTTCTTGTCCACTCCACTCAGCCATGGCCATATCCGGCAAATTTGATGATTGGTGCCATCGCCCAAGTGGCTTCTCCAGAGGATGAGGAAATTAGGCTCGAATTCGACCCAGAGCTGGAAATCGCAAAATGGTTCACATTGGAAGAAATCCAAGAGGCATTGAAGTACGGTACGAGTGGTTTGGGAGATCCTGCACCGGAGGGATACAAGGAAGGGAATCTGAGACTGCCTCCCCCAACGGCTATTGCGAACCAATTGATCACCGCTGTGGTGAAAGGCGGATTTCTGGAAGGCGTGACCCCGATAACGAAGTTGTGATCGGATAGGCGCTCGATCTGATTTGCTACACTGAGATGCGTATATTTGGTCGCACCACGGATAGATCTCGCGCACATATACACAGGCACGTTCTTGGACATAGAATAGCCAATGAGAAAACATGTCACTTCACACCTGCTCTCCCTGCTTCTTAATGCCAACGACCACGAAATTTCGAGGACTCAATGAATAATCAAAAGCAATGTCGACCCAACAGTCCTCGACACAATCCTGTTCCCTCAGAAACAGCCAGCGGTCGGTGACAATGATGCTCTCCACCACACCTGCGCTGAATGCCATCAAAGACCAAATGACCGCGAGATGTTTCTTTGCAAATGCAAAGCGTTCCTCGTACGCATCGATCATTTCATCAGAAAGTGCCCTCGTTCGCTCAGCGATCATGGCCCCGTCGACAGGATCCGCGCGCAATTTCTCTAGCGCACCGTGGACATATTTGCGGAATGATTCGAAGCATCCCTTTCGCAGACTCCCCACAATCAAAGGGGTGCCTTGCTCGTCCCGTCCTGTGACACTCCCGCCTGCGACTTGGCTCGCCATGCCCGGATCAGGGCATTGCTTCACGACACCCAAGTCGAGCAGGATCTTCTGCAACAGCGTGCGGTAGAAGTGCCGGCGGAAAAACATCTCGCTGTCCTCTGGACCCCAGTTGTACGGCGCCTGCACCGCCATCATGCGCGCCGTGATGTTCATCCGTACACCGTGTCCCGAGCCGTCGGGTAAGCTGAAGTCTTCAAGAGTCTTAGACATGGGGAACCCGTGGACGTCGTAGGCATTCCCCGTGGCTTCGAGACGTGGGTGGTTCGGTCGCAGTTGGGGCATTTTGTAGGTTGCGGGCCCAAGGCGTTCGGTGAGTAAGTTGTAGCAACAGCCGATTACTGCCACGGCTTTCACGGACGGGTTGAGGGTTAGCGAACGGATAGCGTGGTGTGACAGGTTCCCGCATGAGTGAAGGGAGATTACCATTGCTTGGGGGTGAGTAGGGACCGTATTCGTGGCTTCTTGCGGAAGCGAAGCCGGAGTCGCTGCAGTTGGGTATAGCAGATTCTCAAGATGGCCGTCCTGGACGTCGTGCTCGATGTACGTCATTGATCCTTTGTTGCAGTCGAAGTCGATTCCATTCTGCTCGACCTTCACTGCTGGTGGATCTGGCGCAGATATGGTCATTTGAGACGCATCGTCTTCAGTCTCTTCTGAAGGGGGTGTCGGCATCACGATCCCTAATGCCAGCTGACGTTTCCACTCCTTTTTATTCCTCATGATTTTCTCCTTCTTGGCCAATTTCGCATGCACATCCATTGTCCTCGCACCCGTGATGTTGTGATGCCTCTTCTCGATCGCAATGACATGCTTATTGTAGGGTGGAGAAGCCAAGGTCCGCCCTAGGTAATTCTGGCCAGATCCAAAATCGACCATCGAGACGGGTTGTTGGATTTGCTCGGAGATCCTGGAGGAGAGATCTCCCACGTAGGCAGCAAAATTGTTGACCTCGTGGCTCTTCTTCGTCTTCATCCCGACAGAAATGTGGTTTGGCAATTCTGCAATGGTGTCCGAAACGGGTATGAAGTGCCTCCGAAGACAATGTTTCCGAACTGTCCGCACATAGTCGATAAGACTTTTCGGAGGAGTTTGACTTGATTGTTCTTTTTCAACTGGCGTATCTCCATATCCATTTAGATTGTCGCGCATGAGAAGATCCAAGACGCGATCAATATCAGTCAGCTCGAACCAGTCGCGCCATTCTTGCGGTAGGACCGTTGTGTAGAGATCCGGCTCTCGGGTCAAGAAATCAAGAATGTGCACTCCGCCGCACAAGTTCCGGAAAAGATCTGAGCCAGTCACGAAACTGAGTACCGACTGAATGTACTCATCTTCTGATTTCCATTCTGTACCTAGTGGGAGACGCAGCGCTCCTTGTCGCCGCGCTGAAAAATCTTTCATGATACCATTGTTGAGCGTGATACAACCGTGGCTTTGCAGTTCTAGGACGGAAGTTCTCTCACAACATTCGACCACCAGCACTCGAAAGGATTGAGGATCGTATCATCATAAATCTAGGGAAAATCATAAGGCAAAGAAAACCCCATCCAGTGTGCAAGAATGAGCGTAGAGTGGCATCAAGATGTTCCCAAACGAGGCTAGAGCTTGGCGAAATGCTGAAAGTCACGTGCCAAAACACTGTTGAGCTTCTCACCTCTTGTTCAACTTTTTCTGCTTGATTGCACCAGAAGCAATATGCTTTTTCTTTACGAAACGGCCGAAATATTTGCTTACTGAGGGTATATCCGTATGCCGATCATCATTACTGACCGAGAAGAGCCCTACCTACTCCAGTGGCTTGATGAGGCTCTGGGCAGTGTAAATGACCCCGGTCACTCAGGCCGGTCACCATTGGTGTTCGACTGTGTGACACGTCGGGTTTTGGCTCTAATTTCTGGCTCGTGCCTGATTGCATTTCCCAGGTCACAGCCACGCCTGCAGGCAGACTAGGTATCATGGCGCAGCGTCGCCTTAAAAGTTGTATATCATCATGAAGAACACTGGATTTTGAGAACAACACGTTATCTCATCTACATGCTAGTCACTAGATATGGCGCTGGTAAGGCAAGCTGACATCACAGAATGGCATACCGGCTCCGGAAACACGTGAGTGTGTTACTGTTGCGACTGTATTTTGAAAGCTGACGACCCTAGTACTGGTGGCATCGCCCAAGAAGCCTACGAAGACGCCGTCAGATACTTCGAGCAAGAACTCACTCACGATAATGAGAAACGCGACTGGATCCGTGCTCAAACCAGCCTTCAGGACGTCTTTGATACCCTTTCAAAGGCCCGTGCAGTTTATACAGCTAATAACGCCACTACAGCTCGAAGATATGTCGTTGCGCTTGCATCCAGAATCCAATACTATGGAGGTGTGCTCGACGCTTTAGCACAGCACCACCCTGAATATGTCGCACTGGCATGGGGTGCCATGAAATTCATTGTACAGGGTGTCCTAAATCATACCGAGCTTGTTGTCGAGATCTCACGAGCTTTGATCAACATTGCCGATGTCTTGCCACATATCAAGCTGGGTATGGACCTTTACCCTACCATTTATATGCAGGAAGCTGTGTCCAGGGTCTACGCCCATATCATGCTCTTCCTGAAAAAGGCGACGAAGTGGTACAGCATGAGTCCTGCTCGCCGAGCACTTTCAGCCCTGGCCAGGCCGTATTCCATCGGCTACAAGGACACGGTTGATCAGATCCGCCTTTGTACCGAATCAGTCAACCTCGTGGCCAGTGCTGCCGCAAGAGCAGAACTCCGTGACCAGACCATAACATTGCAGGAGCAAATGACTAAGTTACAGGAGCGTGATCGAGATTTGCAGGACATGAAAGCGAAGCTTCAACGTATTTGCGACCTTGCAGATGCTGGCGAGGGCAAACTCAAGCAGATCGTACGGTTTGCGGAAAGTGAGGCTTTCGAACCATTCATGTTCCAACTTACTGAGTCTGCCAGGTACCCACAGTATCACTAACGCAACTCTTATCGAAGTTAAAGACAATGGAATGCGTCTTCGTGATATCCAGTTTTCGACCATCTTACAGATACTCAAACCAGCCCGAAATCCGTCAGACGTTCTCTATGCCTGCAAATCCGTTGCTCAACGGCGTCAACTTTGGAGACCGCCCTCACACGACTCAACGAGGTTTATCCAGACTTTTAATCAGTGGATCAAGACCTCGTCATCGTCACTACTCGTTATACAAGCTGGATTACGAGCTGAAGCAAGAGCCAAAGATCTTGCTGTGCAAGCGGCTTCTCTACTAAAAGAGAGCCAGCACATGGTCTTCTTCTACCTGTCCGAGCGCCGAACGGACGAACATGATCTCGGCTTTACAGATGTGTTACAGGCGCTAGTCTTCCAGATCCTCACTCAGCATCCTGACATTGCTCAATCCGAGCCACAGATTGTCAACATCACCGCTTTCAAATCTCAGCATACCGAGCAAGAATGGTTAGATCTTTTGTCACTGATCTTACGCCACGTTCCAAAGTGTTTTCTAGTTGTGGAAATGGAAGTTCTGTTCGAAAGAATGAGAGGCCAGAAGGATCTACCCAGACAATTGCTGCAGGCTTTTGAGCAAATAGTGGCCAAGGTGCAGGACGCTGGTAATGTACTGAAGATCTTGCTTGTTCATTATGCGGCATGCGCTACACTGCCCATATCAGCGGCTGGTCGCAAGAACTTCAGTGTTTATATTCGAACACCTGTAAATGAACGCTTGGGCCAAGCCGCAAAGCTCCAGCGGAGAAAGAAGTACGGATACGGACCTTATTTTTGAGATGCTTAGAATATTATAGTCTGAACGTCGACATGGTCTCTACGCAATCTTTCATCATCCACATTATTTTGGAGCCGCACATCTACCTACATATCTACATTGGTAGTGCGTGTAGGCTATGCTAGAAGAAGCTGATGGGGTAGCGAGGTGGAAAAGCACACTCTTGTATTTATGGCTGAGAATGGCTGAGTCAAAGGCGCTTGCTGCGCCTCGCAGGATCTGTGTGCAGCAGCCCTTCTCCAACATCCCACCGCCCATCTATCCAATGCAGTCACTGCGGTCTCTAGGATTCCCCTCTCTATTATTCTTTCGAACTCACGACAGGCCTTTTGAACTTTCACACCGCAGCCAGAAGTCTTCTCTCTGTGTGTAGCTCTTGGAAGAGTGTGGCGACATGGCATGACCAAATGACAGCCATAATCGACGTGCGGACTCCTGTTACCGCCAGTCTTTCCCCCGCACGTGGCTATGCTGCTTCACAGCGACGAGTTCGACTTGAGAAAATAGTGGCTATACTACGATTTCGCGACCTATGATCCCATCGAGCAGGCCTACCCAGTGTACTATTTCAAGTACCCATTGAGATTGAAGACCGAATATCTAGGAAGAAAGAATATACGAGCAAATACATTTGGTCAATAGCTTTTATGGCTAAACCTCAAGACCTGCTCCCTCCCAACATATTAGCAGCACCGCGCGATAATTCTGCACACAAGCGTCAGATCGATTTCTTCTCTTCACAAGAAACGAAGCGAAGGAAATTAGAACCTGCTTTCAAGTCCACCAAATTCTCCCTAGGCAGTACACGTGGTGAAATTGGAGCATCGACAATCGATGGTAAAAGGCAGAAGCCGTGGTCCAAGGCGGGCGAGGAACCGTCTTTTAATGGGCACTTCTCTAAAGACAGTCGGATCCCGAGCAGAGGTCCAGACGTGACATGGTCAAGGTACTTAAACCCAATGCCAAAGACAAGACCACGTTCGCCTGTGATACCCACAGCTTTTTCGGCAGTGGACGCGAGACGTGCGCCGTCTGTGCTCGGCACGTATAATGCAGTACGTCGTCGTGCTCATTCCGCACTAAACATCGCGATTGAGCCTGATGCTGCAGTGCTTCGACAGGGAACGAACCAGCAGATTCTATATAGTAACAGCACGAGTGTTCCTACCTTCATTTCTCCGTGGCAGGGACAGCAAGAGCAGGAGTCCCCTAGCATTCCGCAAATGACGCCGCGTCAAATGCAGCAATTGAAAAAAGCACAGATGCTACAACAGGTTCAAGTGGCACGAACACAAATACAAGCTCAAGCTGATCCGATCCATCTCGAGCACAAAGAAGGGCGATCTCAAGGCCAACCAGGCGAAAGCATGACATCGCAAGAAAGCGGCGGATTGGCTGTTCCAGCGAGCTACTCTAAACCTTTTCACGCCCCAATTCCTCGTAGAGACGAGGAACGTTGTTACGATTGTTACAGGAGAAAAACCAGATGTACTCCATTGATATACAATTTCTTCGGTGGCGAAAAGTGTGATCCGTGTCAGAAGGGTGGCTATGCCTGCAGTGTTCGGCGGACGAAAAGCGGCCATGAAGACCGCGACGGCGATCGAGGGTACAAAAAATGCCCATACACAACCTGTAACCGAGCTGCTACAGGATTTGCTACACCAAATGATTTTGCGCAACACATGAGGGTCGTCCACGAAGAGGCTAGTATATCTGTCACTAAGCCCACTTCACAAGCTCGGTAAGTTTCAGAGTATCTAGTTGATACTAGTTATCTTAAAATCTTACATTTGCTAACAACCATAGGGCAAACGACTGGAATCTAGGAGAGACTGGATTGCTGCCCACAAGTACAAATAGCGTGGGCCCTACCAAAACCTCAAATGGCGCATCAGAGCCTTCTCGATCCTCTGCTCTTCGTAGTAGTTTGACTGTCCGCGAAGCAGGCTCCACTGGAAAGGACACAATTCACCGCCGTGGGGCTCTTCCTCATGTGTCGAGTACTTATAGCGCCGGTGTCTGCGGGATAGTAAATTATACTCTCTCTGAAGATCGGACTGGTGACCGAGCGGAGGAGAAACGACGTTGTCTTGCCGTACTAGCTCTGCGGCCTGGTATATTGAGGTTGCACGCAGAAAAAGTCAGCAAGAACCCTGAGACGAACGCCCCAGGACTTGATCATCTTGCAGGCGTTCAGGCGCGATTTATGGCTGATCTTGATTCACGAACGTTCATCCCACCTCCCAAATTTGACGCCAAAGACTTCGATCTCGCTCTCGTGGATAAAGCCCTTGAGGAAGGGGACTGGTTTGGACTTCCTCTTGACAATCTTTCGGGAATCGAGAACGCCACAGTCGATCGAGGATTCGGGGGTATTGGTCCGACTTTAGGAGGTCGGGATTTATTGGAGGCTCTTACTGATAGACAACCCAGTTAGATAATTCTCAATATTTTCGGTGTTCTATGAAGCTGCCTGAAGGTTAGAAGGAAGAGACAAGCGCTAGCATACGAGATGTCATATTGCACACTGCCACACTACCGTTGCACCACTAATCGCATCGAATCCTCTGTTGCCGCGCGTAATAATCATCTGGACCACGCGTGTCTACAAGATACTTCTCGAATTCCTCGACCACTTCTATCGCACATTCGAGATGCTGCATGCCAAATCTCTGCCTCCGAAAGGCTGCAAGTTGTCTGGCCGTCTTTATGACGTTCCGTATTTGCCGACCGTTGAGCCCTTTGCGAGCCAGCCCTTTGACATTATCACTGAGGTCTTCAAAATCCATGTCGGCCTGTGTTTTATGTAAGGCTTTGAAAAAATTGTCCCAGATCTTTGCACGCCCCTCCTCGTCCAGTGGGGGATAGCGTATTGCCAATTGCATGCGCGACTTGAAAGCCTCGTCAAAAAGGCCGACCCTGTTGGACGTGAGAATAAGAATCCCGTTGAAATATTCGAGAACGCGGAGGAATACCGACACCAACGCGTTGCGTGCCATGTCGTTCTGGGTTCTTTCTTCAAGAAAGACATCTGCCTCGTCCAGAAGGACGACACAGTCCCATATCGTACCAAGGTACAGGGCAGATTCCAGGTACTTTTCAACGCCTTCAGCATCTGTGCCAATATCACCACAGGTGACTCGGTATAATGGTTTGTTGGCCAGTTCAGCAACAGTTTCGGCAGTCAACGTCTTCCCTGTTCCAGGAGGACCATGGAGTAACATAATCAGTCCTCCGCCCTTACCTTCAATGACATCAGTAGCCTGGTTGTTTTCGAGATGAATTGTGACAAGTGCTTGGATCAGCTCCTTTTTGCTCGCCTTGAGCACTAGGCGTTTGAAAGCGTTTTCATTCCAAGCCACTGGTTGAATATGATCTACTTGTAAGCTTCCTGCGAGGAACGTCAGTCCGCACAGATGTTGTGAGGGGTGTTGCAAGGCATACTCCATTTTTTATCATGAAATCCAAAACCAGGAACTATCGCGGGCATCAGGAGTCGAATACTGCCGCCTGGGGGGTCCTCTTCCGACATGTCAATCTTCTCGTACTCGCCCGGTTGGTACTCTGGATATTTGCTCGGATGCAGTGTCCGGTGGGTCTCGATATCAACCATGAATTTAAGACTCCCCTGCTAAATTAGTACATTCAACATCAGGTCCTGGGCTGACTCACTGTTTGCACCTCGAAAGTAGAACTCTGTGGACTGTCATAGCTGAATAGGCTTTTACGTCGGCACTGCCAGAACGCGATTCCTCTTTTCTCCAAGCAGTCCCTAAGGCCAGTCTTGTCTAACCTCAGCGGCCACGCCTCCAAATCCTGCACCTCGAGGGTCTCATCCTTCCTGCCATGCCACTCAACAAGAATCTGAGAAGTCACACGGTGTAAGGCGCCGTCAAATGCGAGGGTCCAGCAAATGATTGACGTGCGACTACTTCCCAGCAAGTCGACGTTCTTGGCTCTATAAGCCCATATGATACCGTCTTCGTCTCCAACAATGATCTCACCAGGTCGAAATAGCTTGCTGAACGTGTTTGCCGTGACCAGGCCTTGTTCGAAGAGACTGTCAGTTTCAGCCCACTGGGGATGGCATGCCGCCTCGACATAATCCAACAGCAAGCTTATACTGGGTGATGTTGCATCAGAAAGGTCGGTTGAGTCAGTCAGAAGCTCTCGTATGCGGCTATGGGTGTGATAAAAATAGTCATATGGTGCCCGCAAACTAGTCTCTCTGTTCCAAAACCCAAGGTTTTCGACATCTTGAGAGACCAATTCCTCAAAGGCAGCCATCAGATGCACCTGCGAGATTACTATCTGCTCTGCCCGGGCGGACACGGGCTCGGTGTCCTGTGGCACCACTTGAAACCATGGTTTCAGCCTCAAGAACGAAGCGCGGTCGATATTCTCGGGAGCCATATTGACGAAGTGTTCTTTCATTTGGTCATGATACCGTGGGCAGTCATAGTCTTTGTAGACGACGAAAGCAAGCTGTTGCTGTTCCTCAAGGTACGCTCCTAGGTCCTGGATGATGCGTTGTCCACGTAAGGCTGAGCCTCTCGTATCTTTTGCGAACAGCCTAGGTTCATCCTGGTAGTAGGCCGTGCCATGGTGTTGAGAATGATCTTCTTCGGAAGTTTTACGAAGGTCACACGACACGCGATACACCACAAGGTAATTGTACGGCGGCAGCTGTCCATTTGGCTCGTGAGGTCGACTCTTAGACTGGGAGTTTGCAGCTGGATCCAAGCCTTCATGCCACGACGGAGGCCTTCCATGCGCGGACGCAATGTGGTGGTCAGGATCATCCGTTGTCCTCTGGCGCTTGCTGGGTCGGCTCGCACTTGCCTCGCCTTCAGACCCTCTTGTTGCAAGCTGCGGCTTTTTACCACCCGGTGGAAACTGAAAAGGGAACCCCTCAGGGTCCAAATGCACACTGGGGGCGGGATTGTGACGATCCATGACTCTCTACGATAATTGATCTCAACCCTACTCTGAGGCCAGTGAATAAAGCGAGATTCATACTGATGTTATGTGTTTTTCAGCCGCAGAGCTCAGCTTCAAGGACTTAGGCTGAAACTCACTTGTGGTTAGACATTGTCTGCCGCTAGGTGCGCCTGTTTCTGCAAATCAGCCTTACCCAGGCGATGCTCGGACAGCCACCCATGAGCACCGTAGCACCCAAGCCTTTTTCAATAATGGCGAACCAATCTTCGAAGTTGCCGAAGAAATACGGCTCAATCACGTGCCAGGCTTTAGCTTCCGCAAAACGGGCCTGGCATCCACGTGGACATATTTTCACAATCTTTACTCCACGACATTATCAGATCACCACAGGCGAGAAACTTGTCTCTGCCATCCCGCGCACCCACACCCGCTCCAATCCTCACGATGACGACTCACCTCGGAAATGGTCAGATTGTTGAGGACCAGACCCGTCGACCAGCATCATGGTTGCGAGTTATCGGGTACATGAAGAGTCCCGAAGTTGAGAATTAATCCCTGGATAACGGTCAGCGGCCTAGGGCCCTACGGAGACCCACGATAATATCGCGAAAGACCAATGAGAGCTTATAACGCAAACGCGCGATTGAATGACACCATATGCACTCATTTGCACGTAAAAAGTTTGTGGATATACATACTCGTGGCATAAAGGACCAAGAAAATGTCCTCGATTGAAAGATGGCTTCTCGTCTTACGTTTCCATTGCAGATTTTCAGGACTCCAAGATGGCCGTGCAACTTCTCAGCCAGGCCGACGGCTATGGCATTATCATTGGCCTCTCCGTCTTGTTTTGCCTCATCATTCTCGCTGCAGTTCGCATTCAGAAGAGATATCTTTCGGAGGACAGCGATCAGTCGGAGATGTTCATGGTCGCCAATCGTTCCGTTGGAACCGGTTTAACGGCTTCGGCCGTCTTCTCCAGTTGGTAAGCTTGCTTCGACCCTGCTGTAATGCTTTTCACATAAATGAAAAGTATTGATCATAATGTTCCTGCCCCAGGATGTGGATCAACGAGAGCGTCTTCTCTGCTGCCTACACTTATAAGTGGGGTGTCGCGTTACCTATTTGGTGGGCAAGCGGCCTCTCCTTCCAGATTGCCCTCATGGCTGTGCTCGGTATTATAGCCAAGCTACGCGTACCCTACGCCCATACCTCTCTCGAAATAATCAAGATGAGATATGGGAAATACGCCCACTGGGTTTTCATCGTCCTGAACCTGGTCAACAACATCTTCGGCTGTGGTAGCATGATTCTTGCTGGTTCTCAGCTTGTGACTGGTATGACGGGCATGCACGTCGTCGCATCCTGTATATTGATTCCAGCTGGAGGTAAGTTGGCGACAGTTCATGGCATGGACGCGGGTGCTGACTAGCCTCGTTTCAAGTCGTCACCTATACTGCTGTAGGGGGACTGAAGGCGACATTCTTGACTGACTTCGTCCATACGACCATCGCTCTTATCCTCTTGATCTACTTTTCTCTCGCGGTTCTGACGAATGAGCACATCGGCGGTGTCTCAGGGCTTTATGAAAAAGTGAAAGCCACAGACGATTTCATTCCTGGCAACTACCTTGGATCACTGTTGACCATGAAGTCGAGAAGCTGTAAGTCATACTCATTCTGTCAACATTCTCAAGACCTCACACCTGTTTATACTGACTTCCTCGGGCTATAGCGGTGTTTTTCGGCCTCGTACTCAAATTTGGCAATCTTGCACTTGTGCTTATGGACACGGCTTTCTGGCAGAAATCATTTGCGTCCGAGGTCAAGTCGACCGTTCCTGCATATACATTGGTCTCCGTTGTCATCTTAGCAATCCCTTGGTGTACCGGAACCATCATCGGTCTCAGTGCTCGCGCCATTGAAAAGACTCCAGCCTGGATCGACTACCCGAGCACCTTGACATTGAAGCAGGTCAACTCTGGCCTGGTCATGCCATACGTGTTGCGGTCATTGCTCGGGAAGAGTGCGACTGCTGCTCTACTGGTTCTCATTTTCATGGCCATCACTAGCACGGTGTCATCATCCATGATCGCCGTGAGCAGCATTATCTCTCAAGATTTCTTCCGTACCTACATCGATCCGCATGCGTCTGATCGGAAGACTCTCAAGGTGAGTCATTGGGGCGTGGTGTTCCACGGCTGTTTTATGGCCGGTTTTGCTATAATGCTTCAGTACGCTGGCGCAACCAACAACTGGTCCACTTACTTCCGTCCTATTGTCGCCTGTCCGGGCATCCTACCGCTGATCTTGACCCTTACGTGGTCTCGACAGACACAATTAGCGGCCATCCTAGCTCCCATCCTCGGGCTTTGCTCTGGTATGGCCACTTGGCTTTCCTTGTCGTGGGCGTGGACTGGGGCAATCACCATCCAAACTACGCAGACTCAGCTCCCGGGCCTTTACGCCGCCATCGTCTCTTTCTTCTCTCCGGGGCTTTTCTCCGTCATAATATCGTTGCTTTGGCCAAACCGTTTCGACTGGCGCGAGTTCCTCAGGATCGACTTGATCGAGGATAAGAGTCAGGCAAACAGCTCGTTGCAATCTAAGACTCCGAGCAGTGACGCCGTGAACGAAACACCTAAATTCGAAGATAAGGTCGAGAAGACAACAATCCTCACCACAAGCGGGGAAGAGAGTAGCTCACCTACACCGTCATCGTTGTCGCCGCCGAGTGACCAACCAAAGGGGCAAATTCCTCTCGATCAAGTCGTGCACCCCTTCGACGAGAAGACAATCCGTCACATCAAGAAGTGGCGCACATACGCCAGCATTTATTTTGTGGTCAATGTACTGGTCACTATCGTCCTTTGGCCGATGCCGCTGTACCGCGACTACATCTTCAGCAAGAGCTTCTTCGACGGCTGGGTCACCATGGCGATTATCTGGCACTTCGGTGCCATGTTCGCTGTCATTGTGTACCCTATTTATGATGGGCGTCACGCGATCACTAAATCGGTACGTGGAATGGTACAGGACCTGAGGCGAAAGTCATGAACAAGTGACAGACAAGGAAAGAGAACTTCATCGGTAACATACATTAGTACAACTAAGTTGGTGGCATGAATAAAATCAACAAGCTAGAGTGATAGAAGTGGTACATCAAAAGTAGAAGCCTAGTTGAGAGGCGACTCTCCTTCAGAGAAAAGTTATATTCAGATCTATAGAGCTCAATTGGAAGACTCTGAGATAGCCTAAAGGAACACATGATATACGGTAACTCGGAAGCGTTTCTGCACGGGGACAATGACTGTTGAGCGGAACTTGGTACTAAGATAAGCACAAGCGCCAATATCCAAACAAGAATCCATGGATTGTAGCCAAAATTAATTAAGCATGCATGAAGCCTTCTACTCCAACAATACATAGAACCTCTATCTGGCAGATACTAGTAGGCTTGCCTTCTTAAGAAAGACAAGAACATGGAAGAGTCCTCGTGTTATGTAACAAACTTGTAAAGGTTGAGATACACACAACCTGCGAAACTCCGAAACTTAGGCTTGCCGAGGGAGATACGTATTGACGGACCGCACGTGACTTGTGGAGGTGAATGTGAAGACTCACGTGATCAGATCCGGGATTTTGGCGTTCGAAGGTTTCAAGCTCGAACACAAGCTACCCTACCAGCTCACCACACTCTTCCACTACCTCTGCAAATAGTGTGATAGTTCTGACCTCCAGACTTGAATAAAATCATATGATGTCTCACACTCGTTCCTTCCCCCCCTTCGCGCAAGCGGGAATCGGATCTCGGCACATTTTAGTAAAGGGATGTCGAAACAGAGAGACTCTCAGTCAAGCATTGGAGAATAACACTGCTATCGAGGCGACTATCGAGGCAACAATAGGGAATATCTTCGTCCTTATCTATACATTAATGCTTTCTGCCACCTCTGGAGCTTCTGCTCGTCAAGAATGGCATCGCCTCCGAGCTGTGGATTCTTCCTTTCGGAGAAAACATGCTGAATCATTGGTCGCTCGGAGTAACGAGCAATCTACGTCCCTAGTCCTCCACTACCAAGTTAGTCGATCTCATCATAGATCCGGTAACGACACGATACACTCCTATCTGTGGCGACATACCCCGGACCTCATCGTATGAGAGATATCCTTTACTTCGCAAAGTTGAATAGATAAACGGCTTGCTGCTATTCAGGATGATCAGATTTAGCTCAGGAGAGTTCCGGAAGCTTTTTGCTTCTCGTCCCTAGCCGTGATCATCATGGGAAAGACAGAGGACCTCGAGATTGTTGCGACGGCGGAAAGAGCGATTGATGAAAAGAGCTCTTTGGAGAAAGAAACATCTGCAAGCTCAATCCAAGAGGGTACGGTCTATGTATCAGATGACTCTCTCGATGAAGTGGTCCATCCCGACCTCAAGGACTATCCGGTGCCGCTGGTTGCAAGAACCGTGGCACTGAACAATGATCCAACGTACGATGACATCTCGACATCGTGGCATATGACAAGCGGTTGACAGACTCTCGCAGAGAACCGATCCTGACCTTTCGCTTCTGGGTGCTATCAACCTTCTGGGTCATTGCTGGCTGTGTCGTATCGACATTTTACTACTTTAAGCCCTATAACACATCATTGTCATCCACCACTGTGCAGTTGCTGTCATGGGGCATGGGTCTGGCTATGGCCAAATACCTGCCCCACCAAACTTTCAGCACGTTTGGCTATACTTGGAGTCTCAATCCGGGCCCGTGGAACGCGAAAGAGCATGGGCTGATAATCATCGCTGTGTATGGGTCACAGAAAACTGCATATGGCCTTGGGCCGTTGTCAGCGATGGAATTGTACTACGGTGAGTATGCGTGTCGAAATCGTATCCTAAGTGGGCATTAATGCTAACCTGTCATTTTCCCGCGCAGGCCATAGGGTCGGTGCGGGCTGGGCAATCTTGTTTCTGATCACAACACAAATGATGGGCTATGGGTTTGTGGGCGTCTTCCGAGACCTCCTTGTTCGGCCACCTAAGATCTTCTACCCCATCATTTTGCCCAATGTGGCCATCCTGCAAGCCATGCATCGGAATCCTGCCGCAACGAAAAAGTCTCTCCGTTTCTTCGGCGTCGTTGCCGTGAGCGCATTCGTCTGGCAGTGGTTTCCAGGATTGATTTGGCCCATGTTGAGCTCACTACCCTTGTTATGCTACATGGGTCACGGCAATTGGATTGCCTATATCTTGGGCTCCGGATATAACGGTTTCGGCTTGCTTGACTTGACGCTGGACTGGAATTATGCATCGTTTCTGGGCCCATTGTATACACCGTTGTGGTCCTCGATGCATCAAGTTGCCGGTGCCATCTTCACCTGCTGGTTCTTGTATCCCATTTTGTACTTTACAAATACTTTGCGCAGCAAAGACTTTCCAGCCATGTCGTCCTCGACTTTTGATACCACAGGCTCTTCTTACAATATTTCCCGAATCATGACGGCACAGAATACCCTGGATCAAGCGGCGATGGAAGCCTATTCAGCTCCTTACTGGTCCATTTCGTACGCAATGTACTTTTTCTGGGGATTTGCATCTTCGGCGGGCGCCATTGCTTTTGCAGTCTTGTGGTATGGAAAAGATGCTTACAATATTATTGTTGACGTTTGGAACAATCGAAAGACGCATGCAGATGATCCCTACATGAAAATGATGGATGGTCTGCCTCGTGTGCCACACTGGTGGTATTTGTGCATTCTGTTGGTCTGCGGCGGGCTTTCTATAGGGACTTTGTACGGTGGCGGCTTCCAGCTCCCTTGGTGGGGCTTTCTCGTTATCGCTGCTGTGTCTTTTGCCTTCACCTTTCCCAGTGGCATACTCTTCGGCATCGCAAATGTACAGGTTGGTATGGCTTTCTTCAGCGAGCTTATCGCCGGGGCTTTGTTCCGCGGAAAGCCAGCGGCAGTTCTATCCAGTCTTGTGTTTGGCCGCCAGGTTCTTGATCAAACACTAAATCTCATCTCTGATTACAAATTGGGCTACTATTTGAAGATTCCAGAGCGAGAGCTTTTCGTCGGGCAGGTGTATGGTACACTCCTGGGACCCTTTATCAACTACGGAGTCATGCGACTCATCATCGACAACATTGGCGCCGAAACCCTGACTGGAGAAAAGCCGTCCACAGCCTGGCTGGCGCTCAAGTCTCGAAATTTCTACTCGATCTCGGTTATCTGGGGGATTTTGGGTCCGCAGACGTTCTTTAAGAAAGGTTCCCTGTACGCTTGGACGTACTGGGGTTTTCTGGTCGGACCATTGGCAGTCATTCTTGTCTACCTGGTCCACAGGCGGAAGCCGCACTGGCAACTGGAGACTCGACTGAATCCAGTCATTTTGTTCTTTGGTGCTACATGGTACCCGGTATACCAAACCGTCAATATTATGACTTGTGCTCTACTGGCACTATTCTTGTGGGTCTTCTTATGCCGGTTATTCCGTGCTATGAGCTAACAAATACCAGCATGGGATATGTTTACTACCGTCACCCCGTGTTGTTCCGCAAGTACACTCTCATCTTATCCGTTGGGCTCGACTCAGGCACTCAAATCATGCAAACCATCATGGTATTTGCCATACAGCTATCTAACACGGCATTTCCATTCTGGTGGGGCAACAATGCTGATGCTGTCGATCGATGCTTTCCTCCCTCAACGCTGCCGCCAGCGATGCAGTAATCGGGTACATGGGACTAGGAGTGTGCTCTTAATCTAGTACAGGAGAGGCTGTCGAAAGAGCAACATATAGAGAGCCTTGGAGTTGATTTCTGGCAAGATTATGCCACGTATTTGAGAGAGATTGAGCGGCCTCGCTGATGCTCCTGAGGAGCAGAACAGTCGCGCCCGCTGTAAGGGTACATATACTTAGGCATGTATCCATCGTAACTGTATTATCTGCCTCTTGTCGTGGCACCTTCCTCTCGAGCTTCTCTCTATTTGCATGCAACCTCTTGAATGGGAGTCCAAATTCATATATCATTATTCATGTATTCTCAATCTGTCTTCTAGGAGGATAGTATGCGCTCGGTAAAGTTTGGAGCTACCACCTAAGTGCCACCCCGGGTGGGGTCGCTCTTATCAGCGGTTGACGGGCATTTACGCCACGCTCTGGGCAAGATACTTTAAGCATCATCGCCCCGGCGTCGAGCTTCGAGCAGCTTAAAACGTGTCGCGGATCAATGTCTTGTCCAGAGACTCAGCATGCGCCGGGCTAGAATCGCATCATGTGAGCCATGTCGGCTGTCTAAGCTTGCCTGCGACCATGATCGACCAACCTGCTCACGCTGCGTTACACGCGACATCGTTAGCCAATGCGTGTATCGACAATATCCTTTCAAACGGAACCGCCCCATTCATGTCGGTGAATCGAGGACGTAAGCTTGAACCGTGAATGTCACTTCTGTACTCTTAAAGCTGACAGCAATGTCAGCTCGACGGTGCCCAGCCCCGTTAGTACAACCTCCTCGGCGAGGGTAGGTCCCGCCACAGGCAAGGGGCCTCCAGAGCGACCTGTCCAAACCTTTCAAATGCAAATATACCCCAATCCAGGCTTCCAAGGTCCATCCTCACTCAAGACTGTCTTGGATGATCTCGGGAACCATTTGGTCGACAGGAGCTCTATCGACTCCTCGACCCAATCAAGTCCACGAGGCAACTATTCTTCTCGTGACGCTGTACTGCAGGCAGATAGCCGCAAATTAATCGACGACGGCGTCCAATTATTAGACTCATTTCTCACCTACCTCGCGGAGGACGGCATTCGACAGTTGTTCACAGACTCCAAGGGCGAAAACGAGGGATTGGGAGCCCATCTAGGTGGCTTTCTTGTCTATCCATTCTTCGACAGCCTTGTCGGCGAGGTAGACTCGATCCGCAGGTCGCCGCTGAATCGCCGCTCCACCTTGTTGAGTCTATCGCGCCGCCTTTTCGAGAAAGCCGGCGACCGGGTCGAGACCCATGCCAGCATGAGTCTGGCAGACTTCTCGGCGCAGTATACTGGAGCCAATCTACGCTGGGAAACCATCGGCCTGATAATCACTTTGGCAGGGTCAGTAATTTGGCAGTGACTCCAATCATACACAACACAAACATACACCGTCTCAAGATTGGCTGACAAAATGCTGACTCCCCAAACTCACAGGATTACCGCTACCGAGATACGCGTCCCTCATCCAGTCTGTAAGAACGAGGAGGAAAAGCATGTACTGCGGACCAACCTAGTCCACCTCTCCAACAAATGCCTCGCCTTTTGCGATTCTCTAGATACGCTCAACGACGTCTTCATGATGTTTCTTTACGAGAGTTTCCTCTTAGCCTCCGTGTTCTATGGAGATCAAAGTGAGTGTCCAGAATCCGTTCTTCACTAAATCCAACGACACCTGCTACATGGTTCAAAATGTGACAGCTACTATGCTGAAGTCATTTTCTAATTGCACTTTTGAAAACCATAATAGGCTTCAAGGCCTGGCGCCGTCTGAATCACGCCTCCAGCGCCATCTTCGCCACAGGGCTCCACGAAACCGTCAAGGACGAACACCATCTCCCATTCTTCCTCGTCCAGCTCCGAAAGCGTATCTTCGCCCGGATCTATGGATCCGAAATGGGCTTCGCTGTCTTCCTCGGTCGACCTCCACGTCTGAGTAAGCGTTTCTGCTTCACAAATATGCCCGCGGACGTTGAAGATCACGTCTACAGTCTAGACCAACCTGCCTTGGACAGAGAGCTCAGCAATCTCGACTCAAAGGGGTGGAACACTCTTGGCCAAATTCGCAGAAGCGCGACATCAAGGTGGTCTATGGTCACCGCCATGATTCGAGAGGATATTCTAGAGGTTCTGTTAGGACGTAATGTGTCAAACGTCGGCCAGAGACTTGAGTGCGTATTTGATCCGGCCAGATTTTGCAACGCCTCTTCAATGCGGTTCTTTCCTGTGCAGTTTTACTCCCCGTTCTGGTCCTGACTAGTGACGCTCTCCGTTGGGAAGCGAAGAAAATATAAGCTAATCATGGTGGTGAAAGTGAGCTTCGAGGCAAAATCAACCAAGCCTGGACCGACCTGCCGACGTTCCTGACGGCACCGACTATGGACCTCTGGCAGCAAAGAGGACTTTCGTCCCAAGAAGTCGACACCTTGCACCAAATCCGGCTGTTTCACCTCCATACGGCTTTTTTGATCGAATGGGCGGCGTCGCGGCATGGCTTGGACCACGAAGGGGCGCTATTCACCCACGCCAGCGAGCTTCTAGCCTGGGTCAATGAAGCTCTAGTGCGGCGAGAGCGGTTGTCCAGTATCGGAATCATTTCTCTAGGATGGAGGGTGAGTGAGATGTGCTGTGGAGTGTTTTCCATTCTTCTCGTCTTCTTTGCTGTCTATTCCCCTTTCCAATCCTTGAACCATGTCTGAATGACATGCTATGCTAATAGAATGCCACAACTAAAAACAATGACAACAGGTGGCTTCGAACGCTCTCCCCGCCGCTGGTGCACTGGCATGGTATCTCCTGAAATCATCCTCACAACCCGGGCTTCAACACCAGCTCGACGCAGCCTCTCGGCGTCGAAGCATTGAAAGCCTTTCCGTCTTGATCGCGCACATGGAAACCATACACGAGCCCGACGACGGCAACTACTCGCTCTTCACAAACGCCAAAGCCGCCCTCCAGTCCGCCATGGACAGTATCCTGAGTCCTACGCCGGGACCGACTGTGAACCAGCCGCAGCACCAGCTCGGTAGTACCGACACCATGTTGACATCGAGCAATGACGTGTCGGATCTGGTGTCGTCGGATTGGCTGCTTTCGGACCATTTCGGACTGGGATTGGATTCTTGGTGAGTGTTTGAACCCTTCTTCGCGCTGTGGTACGGTGTAGCATTGACTTAGACGATGTTTCAGGATCGGATTGCCCGACCGTGGGTCTTTCATGGGGTTGGATGATAACTTGCCCTACTAAACATGAGCGTGCATCTCGATTCATGTACATATTCACATTATCAGAGATCGCAGCGATAATGGCTTCGAAGGCCAAAGAATGAATGTCATGGTACATGTGTTAAGGCACTAGACGTATATGTACATTGAAGAATATTAAAGCTTCTAAAACTTCATCATTGTAGAAATGTGAGCCTCACAGCGGAGGGAACGTCACGTTCAACCCCAGACTCTTTCCCACCCAATATCCAACCGCCTCACGCACGATATTATTGCTACTCCACAGTCGACTCGGATGTACGCGATTACTGAAGTGGAGCCAGAGACTATTCGTTCCTCGATCGATCACAAGCGTCGTGCCCGTGTAGCCCGTATGACTGGCGGTCAAGAGACTTGCCAAGGGACCGGCTGTGTAGTACTGGTCGAGCTCGAAGCCCACACCGTGAGCATCGCCAGGAAATCGCGCGTTGAAGTTTGTGAAGATCAAATCGACAACACTGGCAGACAGAATGCGCCGGCCACCGTAGGTACCATTGTTCAAAATCATCTGGCAGAACGCCGCGGTGTCGCGCGCGGTGGAGAAGAGGCCCGCGTGGCCGGAGACGCCGTCCAACGCCCACGCATTCTCGTCGTGTACGGTGCCTCGTACTGGCTGGGGCCGTTGGGGTTCTGCGTCGCCCAGCACGGCGATCTGGAATTCCTGGGTCGCCATGCGGCCGTAGAATGGGAATGCGGGACCTTCGATATTGCCGCGATTGAAAAAGGTCGACGTCATGCCTAGAGGCGCTGTGAACTCGTAGATCAGAGAGTCGAGTTTTTGGCCCGTGATGGTCTCGAGGACAATGAACAGGGTCATGAAATTCAAATCGGAGTAGAGAAATGTGCTCCCGGGAGCATTGATGAGTCCTGAAGCCAAGATCGCTTGAATTCTCTGGTCGTACGTTGTGTAGTTGGAAGAGTACAGGCCTGGGGACGGGTCTGCGTCGAAGCCGCTGGTGTGGGTGACCAACTCGAGAATGGTGATGTTCTCCTTGCCATTGACGGCAAATTCGGGGACGTAGGACGCCACTGTGGCATTCAAGGACAAGCGACCTGCATCGATCTGGCGTAACGCGGCGACCGTGGTGAACAGCTTGGTCAGACTAGCCATGTCGTAGATGGTGTCGAGAGTCGCATCTTCTTGAAGATTCGTGGGCAGCTTGGTGCCGTTGACGTCGGCGTAGAGGTTCCTCTTCCCAACTCCAAAGTGGCTGACGATGACGCCGTCGTGGGCCACGAGAGTCACCGAGCCTGGCTCGATAGGATGGATCTCGTTGTGGGAAAAGGTGCTGTAGTTGGCGGGTAGGGTGTATGCACTGACGTTCTGCACCATCTGCAGTAATGGTCCCGATGCCATGCCGACAGATTCAGGTGGTCCAGGAACCAATACATCGCGTTGGGTCGGGGACGCAAGCGTCAAGGCCCCCAATCCAACCGCAACCGCGCAACAGCGCAGAATGGAGTTCGACGACCACATGGCGACACCAAGGTATTGGAGCTTGAGATGTGTTTCGTCTTGATCGTCTCCCCGGCCATGACCGCCAACATATAGTTCCCTAGAACCCCATGTTTTGACATGCATCCGCCTCCTTCAATGTTCATGACAGGCACTTTCGGAGTAGCCCGTGGTGATTTCGGCGTGATCTGGGGGAAGGCCAGGGTCTTTTGTCCGACGGTACATTTGCACAAGGTTTGAGGGGCATTTGAGAAGTATGTAACGTTACTTTAAAACTACTCTGAGTAGCGATCGCCGTCCGGGAGGATAGACTCGATATTCCTATCGTGTCTGTTGCGAAGTAAATGTGAAGGAGCTTCATATGAACCTACCTGGGCATCTCGGAGTACCGCAGATTGGATGATAGCCGTCCTGCGATTAGCTCGCTCAGGACAAGCGTACGCAGGAATTTTGCGACCGACATGGCGTCGCGTGTGCTTTGCTGGAGGGAATTTCGGGTGCAGCTCCCACTAGAGAGAGCTGTTCACAGCATCAAGAAGAGCTCGCGGGAAGCTGAGCAGAAGCTGCACGAGCCCCAAGCAGGACGACATGGTATCTTCACGTGACGAGTCGTATGCCACGTGACCTGACCTTCATATCACGTGCGATATTTTAAGAACACAGATGATGCGCTCTTTGTAGATTTACTGGCGAGCCTGAGACGAGGTGCAGCCAGCTCATAGTAATTTCAAACACTCTCTCGGTTGGAATATGATATGTTTCGCCCTCGGTATCTCTACGATCAGTTCGCGAGGGATCGAAAGATCGCAAGACCCTCCTTCTCGTTCCCGTGAAGTCCCTGGGCAAGTTCAAATCGATACCGTGTCTCGTCGTCCAGGACTTGGAGACGATCACTGGTGCAAAAGAGAGAAGCTGATGTTCGTCTTCTGAGAAGTGGTATCATCCTTCCGAGATAGATGCATCAAGAAAAGGGCAATTGGCTCCTGCCGAAGTTCCATGGTCAGTGCTAAAAGCTCACGTAGCATTCTAGCTCGCGGGTCAAGGCTGACGGTACCTTGTATTCGTCCAATAAATCTAGATAGCCTGCTCTCAGCTGCTCTCGAAAAGAAGAACAGGTCTTGCGGAACGATGCCTAAGCTATGGCGTTGAGAAAGGGGTGCCAGCCTCGCCTAGAAACTTTGGAGTTTCAAGACAGCGCAATAAAGCTTAACGTGCAATCAGAGAGCAATGAGCTCACACCACAGATATCATGAACACTTGAGGTCATTGAATGTGCTCCATATTCAGGCAGTCACGGTTAAATCATATTGACCGTCGTGATTCGCAGGACCCTTGATTCCGGATCTCCTATGTGTTGTGCACGTGACTACCTCGATATCTAGATGCCTGAAGTTGTATGACGCGCCGAGTTACATCGCTAGAAACGATCGTCTTGTTCTGCAGCACCGGCACATAAACACCAGGCAGCAAGGAATCACGGTCGCGGGTACTCGCGGGGTGCTTCCATAGGATCGACAATGTAAGTACGTCTGAGGTATGTATACATATGATATGTATTGACTACATTCCTTAATTCGTCACGATAAAGCTCTTCTCACCTTATCCTCTCCACTCTTACCCTGAACTTGCAAATAATGGGCGGAGGCGAAGTTCCCAAGGGGTTTCCCCAGCCCAACCCGACCGTGTCGTACTGGCAACTTCCGCCTCACGCAATAGCCAACCACCGCAGCACATCATCGCTGCCGACGTCGAAAACACTCGACTACATCATCATCGGCTCGGGCGTATCTGGTGCGGCAGTCGCGCACAAGCTACTGACGCGCGATGCCTCGCTGTCGATTCTGATGCTTGAGGCGCGCACCGCTGCATCAGGCGCCTCGGGTCGCAACGGCGGCCACTGCCGTGCGGGCTGGTGGTTGAACTTCAAGACCTACGCGAAGAACTTTGGCGAGGACGACGCGTTGAAGTTCGAAGCGTTGGAGGAGCAGAACGTGGCGGATATCGCGGACTTCGTGAAGCAACATGAAGTAGATTGTGACTTTGAAGATGTTGAGACAGTGGATTCTTACTATACTGATGAGGCTTGGGAGGAAGTGCTGGAGGTCCTGCGTTTTAGGGAGGAGGTAGCTAAGCGAAGGCCAGATGTACGCACACCCATGAGTAAGACTGTATGGAGGGGTCAAGAGGCGAGAGACCATCTCGGCTTGCCTAACGTCATCGGTGCGGTGTCATACAGTGCGCATACGCAGAACCCATACCTATTGGTGTGCAGGATGCTCGAGTTGAGTCTGGCGAAGGGCCTCAATCTTCAGACCAACACACCTGTGTTCTCAGTGAAACCGGCTGCCAAAGGTAACTGGGAAGTCCACACAGACAGGGGCACTGTGCACGCCAAGCAGGTCGTGCTGGCCACCAACGCCTACACCAACGTGCTGCATAGCGGCCTCGCAGAGACCGGCTTCCTCAGGCCTTCGCGAAGTCAAGTCACCGCGATACGGCCCCGCACCGCCTCCCTGACACACCACACTTTACAAGGGAAAAGCGTAGGCGTCAACGACCGCGGCTCCGGCGACTACTTCCACCTTCGCGCCCCCGGGTACAAAGGGGCAGGCGACGTCATCTACGGCGGTGGTCGCAGCGTATCTCCGACGCGCGAGATGGGCATCACCGATGACTCGACAATCAACGGCGAGATTGCGGCGTATCTGAAGAGCTCTGTGCCTGATGTGTTTGGTCGCGAGACGTGGGGTAAACATAGCGTTGAGGTCCGAGACTGGTCTGGCATCACTTGCTACACCCCCGATACGTTACCACTCGTTGGGCCCATGCCCGGCGAGAAGCCTGGCCTATGGGCCAGTGTTGGCATGAACGGCCATGGTATGGCTATGGCGTTCCGCAGTGCTGAGGCCCTTGTCACCATGATGACGACCGGGAGAGAGCCAGAGTGGTTTCCGACATCGTTCAGGATAGCCCGTGCGTGGAGGAAAGACGGTGGGAAAGTGTCTTCTGAGGCGACACTCTAAGTATGTATACCGAGACCCAGGAGTGAGGGTTTTGATAGAGCACGATAAACTGAAACAAGGGCACGCGAGAACTGGAAATGAGTAACATAAATGTACACAAAAAGGAGAAATCAGCTTTCGCCTTGCTTTTGGTACTACATCCTATCCTGCGCGTGCCTGGGTCTTTCTATCCAGGTAGTCTTACCCTCATGCAGTTATTTTGTTTCTACCCATCTCTGCCCTCTCATCCAGTCGTACAAAATCGTCAAGAAATCAATCCTGCGTGTCAGCCTGCCAACAACAAGATTCATACGACAACACGACCGTGTCCTTGGCCAACATTCAGATCAACATATGGTCTCGCCACCAAATCGGGGGAGCCAAAAAAGAAAACGAGAAGTTTTGATCTGGATAGAGAGGTCGCGGACGGGTATCGGCACGTGATTGACAACTTTACCGGCGATGTCACAGGTTAATCAAAAGTGTTCTGTCAAAAAGCGGGGGTCGGAATGTCGCTCGGAGAAGGTTATGATGGCGAAAGTGAACATCCAAGTGAGAATGAGAAAGCGCGTATGGCGGATGCCACCTTCTCCGCAAGTTGCAGAGGACGTGTTCCTCTCGACTGCCTGACGTCCAGTGCCAATATGTATCGCGAGTCCAGTAAAGGTGTCTGCTGCGTCCTTGACAGCCATCTTCTTGTGTCGGCTTTTCAGTCAGGGCGCATATCCGAGTCAGCGGGGTGCTGTCTCGATTTCATAGTTTCTCAATCAGAAATTTGTCAGCGAGGATATCGGTCCTTGAGGGTTTATTAAAGTCAAGTCATTCATTCCAGTCCAATCCAGTCGCCATCGCCGTCACCCTCGTCACCATTCGTAATTTCTTTCGAGGTCAAATTTTCATCGTCGCCGAATAATATCGGCCTTGAACCGTTCTCCTTCTCGTCAACTTCATGACACAGAAATTCAATCTCAAACGCATTGCGCTCACTGAGACTTCTGATAGTTCTGCCTATCCCGTCGACTCCTCTGAGAACGGCGCGAAGTTCTGAGGCGAGATCGCCATGCTTTTCTTTGATATACCGACCATGAATGCTAAGGATCTCGCTCAGCCAGCGGAGTGTGAACTCTAGGTGAGGGCTGTTTTCCATCTGTTGCGCCACAAGCATCAAAAGACGACCAAGATACACTCTAGGCAATTCTCGTGCGATCAGAGGGATAGTCCCGTAAGGGACAGACTCGAAAGTCTGCCTCAACAAGGGTTTGTCGTTCAACCTAAATGCCATGACCAAGGCTTTCAAATACTCCGGTTCCCTCTGTGCGAGGACAGCCCGAATATTCTGTGGAGTAACGTCGATATCGAGATCGAAAGGGTCGAAGTCTTCTGTTCCTGTGTTGTCCAGGCTGTAGATCAAAAGACCCTCGGTGGTCGATGCGCAGAAACTTCTTCCAGTCGGCGCAAATTCGACGTCGGTGACCCTTACTTCGGCCCTGAGGGTCCTTGCAGTCGCATCTCGGCCTCTTTTGACCCCAGGAAGGCTTCGATCGATCCGATCATCAAGATCGCTCGCTTCACCTTCAGTATCGATCATATCTCTGGGCAAGCCGTTTGACATTATGGCAGCGGAATTCAGAAATTCTTGTGTCCCATCCAGGCTCAGATTGATTGAGACTGTGAACTTCTTGATCAGGGACAAAGTGCTGACAGAATAGAGACAGATGTACTTGCTGTTGCCTGCAGCGAGAAGACAAGTGCCATCGGCAGAGTAAGTGATGGAATTGAATGATTTGGTTCCAGGAGTTGACGCTGCAGTGCGGCGAGACGTCAAGGTACGACCGCCACTCACGTCTCGACGACCGTCAACGCCAGATTCTTGGATCGAAGTATTGAGATTCCAGAATGTGAGTTGCCCATCAAGAGTAGAGGCCGCAATTTGAGCCGAATCAGGCCGGATTGCGATACAGAGCAAATCGGACATAAGTTGTAAGACCTCGGATGTCTGCGATCGATCAAAAACAGACCAGACTCTGATCGTGTGGTCCCAAGATCCTGATATGAGGTAGCGTCCGTCGGGAGTGAATGCAAGGGTAGAAATCGGACCTTCATGTCCTGAAAGCTGATCTAGAAGAGCTCCAGTCTGGACAGACCAAAGATGTATGTCGAAGGAATCGTGAGAAGCGGCACAAACGACTTCTGCGGAAGGGTCAATGGCTAAGCAGGAGAACGACAGTCTCTGAGGAGCAGTGAAAGTCCTGAAGTTACGGTATCTTAACATGTCCCATGCTCGTACTGATCCGTCGAGAGACGATGTGAAAAGAATATTGCCTCGTCTAGAGTATGCTGATGCCGTGACAGCCGAGGTGTGTTCCGTGAAAGTTGCGATATGAAAGCCTGATGAGACGTCCCAAATCTTGATCAAACCATCATCGGCTCCAGTAATGATGCGAGTAGAATCCGGCGAATAAGTCAGGGTCGTCATAGCATCGAGATGCGAGGACTGCTTCAGAATATTTGACTCAGAAGAATGTTCCCAGACGAGGAGCTGGCCGGTCTTTGATGAACCGAGAGCCAACCATTCTCCTGTCTTATTGACAGCAACCGCTGAGATAGGGGACGATGCCATTGACAGGCTATGAATGTTCGAGAAAGAGGGAATCTCGTACAAGGAGAACAAGCCGTTATCGAAGCATACAGTCAGCAGATTGGTTGATGGATGGTAGCAAGCACATCTCAGTTTGGCGTTCTGCATGAAGTATTCCCTTTGGACGATACGCCACCTTTCATCGACAGGATCGGATGTTTCTTCATCCTCCTGTTCTTTTGCGACATATTCCCAGCGGAACAAAGCCCCGTCTTCACTGACCGTATAGATTGATTCCTGGTCGGCGGAGAACCATACGTTCCTGACTTGTTGCCTATGACCCGAGAGCACAGTGGGCTCAAAGCCTTCTTCAGGGTCTAGACTCCATATTCGAGCAGTGAGATCCTTCGAAGCGCTGAGGAAGAAGCGGGAATCGCCTGACCAACTCAGGTGCCTGACTTCATCAAAGTGGCCTGCATACTCTCGATGCAGGATGAAGGGCGCAAACTCCAGATCTCCATCTGCATTGCCTCCGGGAGTCAAAGGTGTTCTCCAAGCTTGGATTTTGCGCCCAATTCCAACGACAAAATATCTGCCACTTGGAGAAAAAGCGAACGAGGTCACAGGAGACTTGAAGGAAAAATGGTAGATTGCGAGTCGGCGGGGAAATATGGAGAGGATGGCACGGCCGTCTTCGTCGATCGTGAGTAGGAGATTACCGTCAGGGGTCAGATCAAGGTGCGTAATGTTCTTTCGGTGCGCGGAAGGGAGGGTATAGCTAGTATTCTTGGTGAGATTGAATACAGTCACTCGATTGCCCACTGGCGACAGAAGAGAATTGCCATCGGGCGTGAAGACAAGGCTCCCTCGACCATAGACGGTGCCCAAGAGATTGGAAAACTGCTCGAATTATGAGTGCGCAGTTCTCATGCATGATCAGGACAATATTTACCTTGAATTCAGTCTTCATCCTGCCATCGTTGTATGTTTAGCAGGAAGCAGCTGTTCAAACTGCGGCTTCAGAAAAAAAGTTGTCGGAGAAAAGAAAGATCGCTCCGGCACTAGACCATGTGTGGCAAGCGTGATGTGGGGAACGAATTGGCCAAGTGGAAAGATGAAAGTTGGCGTTGGCGTTGGCGTTCGGGTTGGTGCTGCACCTGGTTGGCGTTTCAGGGGCGCGACTTCTGCACATTTTCGCAGACATTCAATTGCGAGAGATCTGAACCCCTAACAACTCTATCTCTCTCTCCATATTCTCTCTTCAAAAAGGCACCCACGCTTTCGTTTTCTTCTTCTCGTGTTCCATACCCGCTACCGCTCCGATGTCGTCAAAGATGGCTCCCGCAGCTACAGAATCGGCATCGCCAATTGGCATTGCCAATCTTCCCAACCAGCGACACAAAATTGTCGCAAAGAGAGGTGCTGCCTTCACTATCATGGTGAGACTTTATGACACTCCGTGTCGCAATACGGATCGCTGAGCAAATATATACAGGTGGCCGGTGAGTCTGGCTTGGGCAAGACCACTTTCATCAACACCCTCTTCTCGACCACCATCAAGAACTATCAAGATCACAAGAGACGTCACGCCAAGCAGGTGGATAAGACTGTTGAGATTGAGATCACAAAAGCTGAACTGGAAGAGAAGTTCTTCAAAGGTATACCTCGGCCCTAGAAGATGGTTGAACACACCTCACATTTTCGCAGTTCGTCTCACCGTCATTGACACTCCTGGGTTTGGCGACTATGTCAACAACCGCGACTCCTGGATGCCCATCATCGAGTTCCTCGATGACCAGCACGAGTCATACATGCTGCAAGAGCAACAGCCCAAGCGACACGACAAAATCGACCTCCGTGTCCATGCCTGCCTGTATTTCATCCGTCCCACCGGCCACACCTTGAAGCCTCTTGATATCGAAGTCATGAAACGCCTATGCACGCGAGTCAACCTGATCCCTGTTGTCGCCAAAGCCGATACTCTGTCCCCAGCTGACCTCGCCCGCTTCAAGAATCGCGTCCGCAATGTCATCGAGGCACAAGGAATCAAGATCTACCAGCCTCCCATTGAAGACGATGACGAGGCAGCTGTTCAGCATGCTCGCGCTCTCATGGCAGCGATGCCGTTCGCCGTGATTGGTAGTGAAAAGGATGTCAAGACCGCAGATGCTCGCATCGTCAAGGGCAGACAATATGCTTGGGGTGTTGCTGAGGTCGAGAACGAAGACCACTGCGATTTCAAGAAGCTCCGCTCCATCCTCATCCGAACCCACATGCTCGACCTCATTCATACTACCGAAGAGAACCACTACGAAGCGTACCGTGCCCAGCAAATGGAGACCAGGAAGTTCGGCGAAGCGCGACCAAGAAAGTTGGACAACCCCAAGTTCAAAGAGGAAGAAGAGGCTCTCCGAAAGCGTTTCACCGAACAGGTCAAGGTTGAAGAACAGAGGTTCAGAGCCTGGGAACAAAAGTTGATCGGCGAAAGAGATCGATTGAATAAGGATCTAGAGGCGACTCACGCCGCGATCAAGCAACTTGAGCAGGAGCTTGAGCAGATGCAAGGTAGTGCTGTGAGAAGCCATGGTCGTCGCTAGACAAACATGATGGACGAAAAGTGCGCACCTACTTGTTTCTTCGGTTGGAGCAAGGGTTCTGGCAACTCGGTGCTTCGTGTGGTGGCAGATGGATTACAGCGTTGAACTGCTTCTCTTGAGCTTAGCCTGGCTACGAAAATACTTGTCTAATGTTATTTCTTTGTTCTGTCTCTGAATCTATTTTCTATTGTTTTCTTGGTGGAGTTGTTGGGTAATGTGACCGTTTGCGCCTCTACCTCCCATCGGATCATGCCCCTTCTTCGCAGATTTATCCCCTTGTTCTGACCGATCCCATCCTGCTACCGCCTTATCCACATCTGCAAAACCCTCGTCAATTGCGACGCCTTCACTTGCGTCGATCCCCATCCATGCCCGCATCTTGTCTTTCTTGAAAGCTTCGAAATCCCACTCTTGAGGCTCAAGCGTGGTCTCGGGATCTTCCAGCCAGATGTAGGTCTGCGCCTCGACTTCCTCCAACACGTCCAATTTGGCAGAATCACCTTCAGGCGCGGCCTGGTCGAGCTCAACATTCTTCAGTATCTGGGCTTTCACGACCGATCGCTTATACTGGTCTCCCTCGAAGATGTCTAACCGCCGAATATCGCCTTCCGTCAAGCCGGTGACGAAACTCCCTCTTACTTGTGAGCCATCGTGGGGGATGATGGCAGGGTAGTCGGCCAACCGAACTCTGTGTCGTCGATAGTTTTGCAGCATGGCTGGGCGAGTGGTGATGAGGTCTTTCTGCCACTGTTCGGGAGAGTGTGTGCCGTGAATCACGCGATGGAGTACACCTGGTGCCATGAGGGTTCCTGTGAAGAAGGTCAATTTCGTTCTTCGATGTTCGAGCGCGTGATGTGGCTTACCATAGAAGAAAGCCGTGTAGTCGCCCATCTTGAGGTGAGTTAGGTCGATCCAACAAATCTACCTGAGTGCAATTGCGTTCGTCAATGGTTAACAGAATTTATGACAACGGGGGGCAAACTGGAAGACGGCTTTGCTTTGAATACAAGTCCTGCCTTTCTGCTCTCTATTATCACTGGCATCAGCAGGACCTACTCTTGGCCTTGAAAACGCAGTCGCCCATTTAGAAGGCGAGACACAGACTTGAACCTGATGCAAACAAAGAAGATGTGCGACCCTCTAACGCACCGCAGTTTTTCCACCAGAAATGACCAGGTACCAAACACGAATGCGCCCATCTCCGAAGGTCAGATCTGGACGTGTTTTCCCAGGCGTATCTTCCAGGGTGCCTGGGCCTTTCATGTCTTGAGATCATCTTGCAGACAAAGGGCCACATCTCTTCCGTTCTACCTCTACTTCTTCTCGACACCAAAACATGTACTTCTGCTCGGGTCTCAGCCTCTGCCATTTATGAGAGGTCCGCTTATATTCCTAGCGAACCCTCAAGGCCTCGCGTTCGATAACGCGGTCTCGACCTCCTCCTATCCACCGGATGGACGTTGTGGCTGCTTGCCCCTTTCCACAATTTATCCACACCAGCCAGCCACAGTTCTTCTATTGATGTGAAATTTTTTTCCCACTCAATTGCAATGAATGGAGCTGCTGTGCTCTATCTGCCCATGCGAAGGGCCCATTGCAGAAGAGGCGCTCGCGCTAGAGTAGTACTCACTTACACCATGGCGTGGTGAGACAGACTATACACGCAACAGATCCTAGAATGGAACTCCTGAAGGTAGGTGGACAACAAACTTAAAGTCGCGGGAGGGAAGAAGTTCTGCTCAAGCTTTTCGTGTTCGTTTTCTCTCGTGGGCTAGCATATATTTTTGGGATTTTTACTTTCGTTCCAATTGCGACATGGGCTCGGATTCCACAGTTATAGTGTCCATGCAGCCCGCTACTGGCAGTGACACTGATCTTCGACAACAAAAGCCGCCTTTGAAACATCGCTTTGTCCAAGGAACACGGTTTTGGGCCTCGCGATTTTTCCCTTGGTCGGCTGACAACACCGAAGTCAAGCTTCAAGATGTTACCAAGGCTCGATATGTGCCCTGGTTAGGTCTTGTTGCTTTGGCCACGTCCGGATTGACGATTCTTTTCTCTTGGATCGTTCTCCGTGTCATTAATGGCAAGCAACAAATTCAAGCCTCATATCTGAAGCCTGCTTCTTGGCTGTCCGCAATTCTATCTGCCAACAGCGTTTTACTCCACATTGCACTCTCTGAGGGTGTTACAACAGCTTGGTGGTTTACGGCATCTCGGAAGAATGCGACCGTTCGCGATATTCATGATGTGTGGTCCATGGGACAAAGTCTTTCCTCTGTCCTGCTTTCCGGGAAGAGATTCAACTATGTTGCATTGGCAACTCTCTTTGTGGCTTCGATTCCTTTGAATGGTGCGTCAAATTTTCGGCCCGGCTTTCTGGTTCCTACTGACTGTGCTACTGTAGGTCTGTTGTTACAGAATGCCATCACGACCACACCAGGTGTCCACGTCAATAACACTATGATTCATATTGGAATGGCCAGCAGCTTACCCGACGGGTTTTCAGCGGATCTCTTCAGTGGCTCTTTCAGCGCATACAAGGACATCTTCGGACTCGCCAGCTCGTTCGTCGATGGGGACACACAAGGTGCTGTGGACAACACATATGTCAATAACGCTGATTACTTTGATGCTGGCGCATGTGGCAACGACGACCTACTGGGTACATGTACAGGCCGAGTCGCTAGTCCTGGTTTTGTGTCTGATTGCACAACCTCGGCGCTTGCCTATAACCTCAGCCCCGAAAGCCACAACAATGAACCATTTTCAGGCACCGCCCTTTCAAGTCTTATCGAATGGGACGCGGCCACAGCCAATATCTTCAACCTGACTGTTGTCATCAAAAATGACCCTACTTGCGTAGGGGAGTATGTCGTTCGTCGTTGCACGTTTCGGGCGGCTCAGATGTCATATCCCATCGAGCTGTTTCCTGCATCACAATTAGGTCCAAACTCGCCAGCGAAAGGCTTTATTACATCCGGAGAATCGAATTGCCTCAGTCTCAATGCCAATACAACATACCGCGATGACAATTTCATATCTTACCTACCGACGCACTCCGAGGTGGACTCCCCTAACAGCACATTTGGTGGTGTCGTTCATTACCTGAAAGCAGTCTATGATGCCGATCTAGAATGGGGATGGAACGGCAGCGATTGGAGAGTCAATTCAAGTGGAAAGTTGGCAGAAACTGCGGTCTTGGACACCGGCAATCTCGAGGGTGATCCCATCTATGACTCCGGCAGCCACTCACTCGCAAGCCCCGATTTCTGCAAGAATGTCATATACAACGCGATGGACAATGGCGACGTGGTCGTTGAGTCAGCAATTCACGACCGGATCAGAAATCTCATGTTCTTTTCTAGTGTCATGCAATTTGCGTTCTTTGAGGCCCAGCCGCAGAACGTTCAGGCTGAACGCACGGCTCCGGTGCTCAGATACAGGATCGTTTATCGCTACTGGGCAGGCTCGCTTGCGGTGACGTCGCTTGTGATCTTGATGATCACACCGACATTCTGGGGTTTCTGGCGTCTTCGAGGCAAAGTGACCCTGAGCCCAGTCGATACGGCAATCGCCTTGGAAGCACCTCTCGTTCAGACTGACAAAGGCATGGAAGATCCAAGATCCCGGCTGAGAGAAATTGGGGAGAGACCACTGAACCCTGCACACAGGGGCGAATCAAGGGGCGCTTGGCCACTCCCTTGAATTGGCTGAGGACAAGGATAATTAATGCGACGAAATGAATTCTAAAATACATTGGTCATATATGCCGTTTTCTGATGTCGATATGCGATGCTTCACAGGTGGGAAACACCCGCTTTCCCGTCATCAAAGACTAGGCGATGGTTATAAAGTAGCTGCCGGATTCTACCAACAAATTCTCCTCTCACCCCTGTATTGTCCGGCCCGGGCAGGGAATCGCAGCCTTTCCCGTTCAATTCGTAGTTTGATTTGGTTTGATTGGCGGTGGGAACAAAGGCCTGAGTATTATTTGCATAGTGCCCTGCCCGTAGAACACGAAGCGCAATGGCCGTGATGCGTCAGCCTCATCAGATTTTGCTTACGCGACACATGTGGCCAAGTCATCATCGCTTTCACCAAATACCATACAGAGAGCAAGGAATCCTTTCTGTCCTTGTATCTTACTGTGCTTCTATACGACCGATTGTGCTTTGCTATGTTTGGATGTGGGCAACTTGGGCACTTCCCCATAAGCACGCGCTTGGAAGCCCTCACAATCGTATAGAGTGACGGCCAATTTCCTGGCAAAACCCACCATGTTCCCGTTCGAGCGTCGACTTCTGTAACCTTTGTGACAGTCTGCAAATGATACTCGTGTCTGTGTCCTTTTGCCAGGCTCCCAAGATGGCGATCACGAGAAGCGCGTCATTCCGAACTTCCTACCAAGACAGGAAGCCTGGAGCGGCTGTCTGACTGTTGCGATCAGGACAGGTTGAGATAGATTCGATTCGATGGGGAAACCAAGTTCAAGGCTTACCCGTGAATGCTTATGGGCCAGACATCAGCAAGCGCTCGGGATTGACAACGAGGAAGAAAAGGTATAAAATTTCGATGATGGCCGAGAAAAGCGCAGGCGGCGCCTCAAGACAGGAGCAGAATTTGAACCAGGCACAACGCTCCAAACCATCCTACTAGACTTGTCGTCGTTGACCTCGAACGAAACAATTACGAAAAGCGCTACCCAAAAGTCAACGACAAAATGCTGTTTACACAGGTCATTCTCGTGCTTCTGGCCCTGTGGGCATTCGACACCTCTGCTGCCGTACTGCGCTCTCGGGTATGTCTGACTTCCTCGATCACACCCATTCGGTGACTATCTCGACTGACCTTCATCTCTCCAGTCCACTCCTCAGCAAAGTGACTGTAATCTCCCCGCCGGCGACCCTCAGGGTGCAGACTGCGATGTCACCACCGATTCCAGCGATGTAACTGTGCGTGCTCGTGTATGGACATATCCCCTTGCTCAAAGACACTGTGCGCGTTAACACATGCTACCCCCGAACAGTCCGGAGACCTCCCTCTCGGCCTCACCTCCGTCACCGTGGGCACCGGTGTCACTACCGATGGAGCCACCGTGACACTCTCTCTACCCTACTCCGCAAACCTGAACCCTGAGGGCCCGCTTTCTGGGGTCGGCACCTTGGTCCTGGATTCAACTCTGAAGTCCGCTGACCTCGTCGCCGGCGACGTCTCGCAGTCCAGTCAGGGCGCATTCTCGCAGGTCAGCTGCGACTTCTACGCATCCTCCTCCAGCGTGTCGGGTCTTGTCGCGTGTACAGGCAATATTGTGGGTAGTGGTACAGCGAATGCCCAGATTACATTCAGTGGGCCTGCGTCTTGTGTCGCATGTAGTTATGCTACAGGCGAGGAGGGGACGTTTAATGAGTGAAGCCAGGTGAGGAGAGGGTACAGAAGATGGAGGGCCTGAGAACACAGTATCAGAGATGTGGAAGTGCTTCTTACGCTGCCTTGATAGTTGGCGAGTATGGTACAGATGTTTCGAATACCAAATGCGATACTGGCAAAGTCGATCGCTTCCAACGAAAAGATGCCTACCTTGGTCTCACGGGACCGCATGACCTTTTTTTCTCTCAAATATCAACTCTTCATACAAGTATTGTAGTACGAAACGATCACGACATAGCGGGGCCTGCGTCCTCGATTATGCATCGTCTACCTATCGGGGAAAATATCGAGTTAATCCCAAAAGAAAGAAAATAAAAACTGTAAAAATGATTACCGGTGCTGGGCATCCTGGCGCCCGGATCCTTCACATGGCCCAGCTTGACGAAGGTCACGTGGGCAAAGGACGTCACAGCGGAATATTCCCCTCGTCGACAAGCTGAAGGGATTCCAGTCCCATCGCAAGCATGGATGGAACTGCAAAGCGAACACCTCGAGCGTGTGAGCGTTGTAGACATACACGGAAGCGCTGCGAGCCGCCGTATCCCTGTCGGCAATGTGTGGAACTAGGTGTTGCTTGCGATGTTCGAGCAAAAGCCCGTCCACAGCGTCGTGCGCACTATCGGCGGGCGACCTCATCACTGCCGACTGATGGCCGAAGAGATGATGCACACTCGAGCACAGGCTATGGAGACTCGCCAAACAGGCCACCGTCCGAGGGCGACAACCCACAGCTGGGCAGCCAAAGGACGCAAAGCGATACATACGAGCTGCTGGCCGCTCTTGTCCAGGACATGCTTCTGAAACGACATGGTATCTGACTACATAGCACCTTATAGATGCGTGGCTAATGGCTACAGGCTACGAGCTTGACTGTGATCTGGTCGAACCTCCATCATCATGCAGGCCTGATGCCACGGGAGGCTCCGTCTCCCTTACGCATTGTGATGCTCATCCACAACTACAGCTAAGCTCGGCACAAATATGGCATCTCTTGACGAATTTTAGAAAGTTCATTGGATGGCAAGACCCGCAGCTGGTGGATGTTGAAGAGCTGCATGCCATCGCCTGCACTCATCTGGAGAACTTGCTGGACTTGTCGTCGGCGGGGATCTCAACGATCGTCACGACAACTTCTTTGCCGCTTGACTCCATCGCCCTCATTTTCGCAGCTCTAGCTATCGGAGCCGTGGCAACAGGCGAAACGGGCCATGGACGGTTCTACTTTGGAGTTTCGACTGAGGTGGTGAAGCACTTTGCCAGTGTACCGACGTTGGACCTTTGTCTTGCATACTTCCTGCAGCATGTCTTTGCACTACGCTCTGGAACGTTGAACTATTCCCAGGGAATCATGGCACAGGCAATTCAAGTTGCTCACGGCCTGGGACTTCATGAAAACTCGCACGGGACCCGCGGTTTGCAGCTTTTCCTCCTAATCTACATGGCAGACCAGTGAGCGCCTCTCGAGACATCGAAAGAAACGGTTACACTAACACCGACCATGTAGATACGGTGCGCTCCAGCACAACACCGAACCCATTATTCGAACCTCCAAACTGGCAACTCAGATCTTCGCTCCCTTGAGTGATACTGAGCCCCAGCTTCAGACGCTTATAGATCTGGTAACGATCAATGGCTACGTTATTGAACAATCGAATCGGCACTCTCCGCTACCAGAAAGCGAGGTACTAGAGCTTGAGACGAAAATTGGCAACCTTTGCTCTCGACAGATGGCGCCGATGCATGCTACGTGGGGGAGTTTCCGGACGGCTTATGAGCCAGTCGCCCGCATTCATATGCTGTGGTTCGCGCCCTCTCTCTTCCGTCCGAAAGTCCCAAGATAGCTACTGACAGCAATGATTTAGTTGTCGCATGAAACTTCGGGCACCAGGACTCTCCACGCAGGCTTCATGGCTTCCATCGTTGTGCATCTGCACACACGCCGCTCAGAACGTACTTGCGACTTACCTTGAGCTATATCAATCAGTTCTTATAGGGCTTACCGAACAGTGCAATAATGCTAGAAATGTTGTGCAGACAGCAAATCCATCAACTACACCCATCGTGTGCACCCTTCCTGTAACCTGGAGGCAAGTGAAAAGGATCATGTCCTCAGCCTTCGTCATCATCTTCGCATACTCACACGGCGAGATCTTACACGGCGAGGCCTCGCGATATATCGCCATGGCAAGGCTGCTGCTCGAGTATCCTCGTTGGAGGTGGGGCGAGAAGCTCGACAGGGCCGTACAGACGCTGGTTGACATATCCGGCCTGGCCGAGTTTTCCATCTCCCAACATATGAAGACCTTGCTGCCTGGAATGAACGAGCAGTTCCTCCGACATTTATGCGATCCTCTGCAATCACCCGTTGAAAATGGCTTTGCCGTGGACCAGCAGCACGCTGAAACGCTTGACCATGCCTTGTCGGCGGCGGCGGCAACATTCTGGCCCACTATGCACGATTCAATTGCGAGCGGGGGTCTCGCTGGATTCAATATCAGCACAATTGAAGAACAGACTTTGTTTGGTCTTTGGGACGAAAATATCGAGGATCCTTGGGATGGCGGGGCTCTGACAGTCAATACTCCTTGAATTTCAAGAGGGTGTGTTCTGGAAATATCTACTGTATGCCTTGTAAGCGAATTATAGTATAGTATAATTTGTAGCTCGACGGCTCACCGGGAGCGATAAATATCATGAATTCATTCAGATCTGTCTTGTGAAACCCCCCATTGTTTCACTTGTTGACAATTCTGGGAACTACCCATTTCCTTTTTTTTTTTGACGTTACAAAATCTACAATTTATGCCTCTTCTCCCCTCTGCGCATCTTCTCGAACTGATCCTGTGGATATCCACGCTCGAATGCTTCTACCGCTCCCACCATCTCTCGCACCGCGTGCGCGTCGAGGGTAATCTCATCTCCCCTCGCCATAACCTGCTTCGTCCGCAACATACTCAACGAACTCAGATGGTCTCCCAACATGCCGTCACAAACCTCTTTCAAAACCGTCTCCGTGAACCGCGCGGCATCTTTCCCCGACGCATCCGCGTCGTACACTCCATTCACAAAGCCAGAAGCGAGCAGTCGGTCGAGCGGGATCTTCTTGGCCATGAGAAGTGCTTCCTTGGCCAGCCCCGTGCCCATGCGATTGACCATGGACTTCGTCGCGGCGCCTTCGACCACGATGCCTATGGAGTTGAAGGGCGCGAGCAGGTACGTGTGCGGCGCGGCGTAGATGAAGTCGGCGTGTGAAACCAGTGCCGAGGCCAGTCCCACGACGGGCCCGTTCAGCGCCGCGACGAGGATGTTCGAGTGCGTGTAGAATGTCTGCGCTATGTCGAGCAGCCGCGCCATCATGTGCACGTAGTGCGTCCGCGCGTCCTCGTCGGCCGGAGGATCGCGGCTCTCGTGTATATTGGCGCCTCTGTGAGTGACGTGAAGTTAGCATGTGGTCAGATTTCGGATTTCTCGTTTATACTTCTCTGAAGGCTGAGAGAGGTGGGGGCTTTATTTAGGTAGGGTACCTCGACGTACGCCGAAAAAAACCGTCCTGTCCCAGCCAAGACCGTGATATAGACATCTTTGCGCTCTGCAGCCTCCCGCATGTGATGACCTAGCTGCGCTGTCATATCCTGGGTTAACGCACCCAGCTGTTTGGGGTTGTTGATCGTGATTACGGCCACGTGACCCTTGTATTGGAGTTCGACCGACATGATGAAGGTGGGAGGTGAAGACAGGGTTGACGAGAACGCCGAAGGGGGACCCAGTGTCAACTTAAGTATTTATTTTGCTCCAAGCCGCCTGCCTTTCCGGTGTCGCATTCTTAGTGCTACTGACCTCGGCTTAATTTACGCCATGAGGCATTACTTGGTGACTTGGTATTCTATCTAAATCCTTTTCTAGACAAGATTTTGTAGGGTTTGGTTCTACAGCTTCGCCACCCGTTGCGATGGGAAGCACTGCTCTCGCAGAGCCTTCTTCTGGACTTTGCCCATAGCGTTCCTGGGCATTACATCCAGTACGTGTAGTTTCTGCGGTAATTTGTACGGCGCGAGCTCACCCCTCAGGCTCTCCCTGACGTTCGCGACCGTAAGCTCGCTAGTCCTACCTTCAACTGGCACGCATATTGCGGCCACCATCTCCCCCCAAGTAGGATCGGGCACGCCTACGACCGCGACTTCTGAAACGAAAGGCAGTTGCAACATCGCCGCCTCGATATCGAGCGCGGAAATCTTGTATCCTCCAGACTTGATCACGTCGACGCTGGCACGTCCTTGGATGAAGGTGGCATTATTGTGCTCAGCCTTGATTATCGCCAAATCTCCTGTTTTCCACCAACCGTCTGTAGTGATCTCTTTGGCTGCTGCCTCTGGTTTTCCCCAGTATCTGCAATCAAAATGTGAGAAGAGTAGTTGATAAAGGGATGTGAGCGGGGAAAGATACGAACTCTTTCATGAGACCTGTAGTTTTTATCTGAATTTCGCCCATGGTATCTGGGACATTGCTCACATCCTGTCCGTCAGCGGCAATCAATCGTGTCTGCACACCAGGAAGCGGCCATCCGACACTGCCCTGCCGCCCATTGTTAGCCGATCGTGTCGAAACAATCTCAACTGTGTCTTTCAAGGAGGCTCACTTGAACGCGTTTATTCGGACCCAGTCGTTCCGAGTAGGTAATGCCCGTCTCAGTTGTTCCGTATCTTTCCAGCAGCAGATACCCATTGGCTATCTCAGCCCAGGCATTCCTGATCGGTGCCGGTAATGCGGCCGAGCCACTGATCGCCAGTCGGAGCGAAGCTGCCGCGTCCTTGGCTCTTTTCGCCTTGGCCGGATCGTTCTTGAATTGTCGATTAAAGTACCCGATCATCTTGACCCAGACTGTGGGCACAGCCATGAGTACAGTAATGGGTGGTCGCGAAACATCCATGAATCGCTGCCAGACTCGTGCGTCGTCGAATTTCGACATGAACTCCACTGTCGCGCCGGCCCAGAGCGGTAACAGGAGTGACAGAGTCAGTCCGTGGCCGTGGTGAAGAGGGAGCACGTGGAGGACTCGGTCTTCGGGCGTGAACTGCCATACCTGTCCAAGCGAACGGAATGAGCGTTCGAGGCCGCCGGCCGTCAGTACAACGCCCTACAAAACCCAAAAATACTTGTTAATTAAAACTATCCCGTTTCGCAACAGGAATATTTTGCCGTAAACCTTGCCTTTGGACGCCCAGTGGTGCCGGAAGTGTAGATTATGGTGCTTGGTGTGTCAACTGGCCACCCCAGTGCAGAAAAGTCGATGGTCTCCAGAGTCATCGTCAGTACTTCTGTGCTAACCAGAAAATGGGATCTGCAGTGTTACCTTTTTCGGCTTTGCTTTCTGGTTGATCGTGGTCACGTCGATGCCGATCCTGCCCCCCAACAATGGGTTGATTTTGCATCGGAAGTCTCGATGATAGAAAATGAAGTCCTGACCAGAGTCGGTCACTGTGTAGGTGATTTCCTGCAATGGATGTGATAGACATATCGGAACTGCACGAAGCCGCTTTTAGTTGGTTTCCCGAAGCTTGATGCAATCGATGTTGGGTGATGCTCGCCTTACCCACGATTGCCTTAACACTCCAGATACATAACAGAGCAGCAACAAAGTCTACGCCTGGAGGGACCATCAGCCCAATTCTCGCTCCTTCCAGACATTTCTGAGTTCGAGAAGCGGCTGCAAGCAGGTGTTCGCGAAACACAGTGACATGCTGGAGGAGTTGGGTATAGGTATATTGCCTTGACGGCGAGGATGGTGAGGGCCTCGGATCAACAATTGCCAAGCGATTTGAGGCTGAATGGGAGGCCAGAAGACGAAAATACTCAGCCATGCTTTGGACCTGCGCTGTCGTGTAATAAAATCATGTGGCACCGCGACAAAAGCTCAAAGACGACAAAGGTGAGAAACAGCTGGCATGAGGGGAAACATAGAAAGAGGGGTAATTATAGACTACTGGACTCCGATGTTCTTGTCAATGATAGGTCGTATGTTAGATTTCACCTGACGAGGGTCGTGATGCGGTCGGAGAGAACCTCTGTAACATGCCTGGGTATGCAGGGTGTATGGCGGGTGGATAGATTGTCGTACTGTCGGATGTAGCTGGCGGATATACTAGTAGGTCGCGGATATAGCTAGCTGAATGTGATTGGTAGGCGGATGTAGCCCTGTCGGTGCGGTGAATGGCGGATGTAGCCTTGCAGGTGCAGTCAAGCGGATATAGCCTGAGGATGTAGCCTTGTAGAGGCGGCAAAGCGGATATAGCCTGATCAAGACGATGTAACGAGTGAGAGCAGCCCTGCGATGCAGCCGGTGGCAGTAAATGTATATTGAGGTATGTACACATAAACCCCTATCCCCAGTTCCCTCCCCCGGATTCTGGACTTGTCCGAGAGCGATTACTTTTCGAAAATGACTACCATTATCGATAACAAGGACAGTAGCAGCTCCGACCATGTCGAGCGCGCCGGCATTGCTGTCGAGAAAGTCGATGGTTCGAAAGAAACCGCCTTCACATCAGACGCTATACCGCCAACGGTCTCCCCGAAAGAAGAACGACGCTGTCTGCGGAAAATCGACCTGTATCTTATGCCCATGATCGTGGTGACCTATGCATTACAGTACGTGGACAAGGTGATCTTGAACGGGGCCTCGCAGTTCGGAATTGTGCAAGATCTCCATCTATATGAGATCAAAGGCTACAATCCGACAACGAACAAGCCAATTGAAGATCTCCACCGCTTCTCACTGGCGACGTTGATATTCTACTGGGGTTATCTGGCTGGTGGTAGGTCTCAAAAGCCATCCGAAAGACAATGCCCCTCTAGCTATACATTTATTAACATTCCCAACTATCTGTAGTCCTACCTGCGGTTTTCCTCGCACAGAAGCTTCCCCTGGGCAAGTTTCTAGCCGGCCTTGTTATCATTTGGGGGAGTGTTACCATGCTCACCGTCACGGTGTCATCATATCCGGGATTTATGGTACAACGATTTTTCCTGGGTGTCTGCGAAGCCGGCGCGGGGCCAGGCTTTTCTCTCATGGTCCCCCTATTTTGGAAACGGGATGAGCAACCACTCCGTTACTCAGTTTGGTACGTGTCCCAAGGCATTGGAGCCTTTCTTGGACCCATGATGGTCTACGGCATTGGCCACATCGACGGGAGTCTCAGGCCGTGGAAGTATCAATATCTGATTCTGGGCGCCGTCACCGTCATGTGGGGAATCTTGATGGTCTTCTTGCTCCCAGATAATCCGGAGTCGGCGAAGTTTTTGAACGAGACGGAGCGAAAGGTCGCCGTTGCGCGGATCCGGTCTGAGCATGTCAGCGAGGAAAACAAGACGATCAAGCTGTACCAGATCCTCGAGGCGTTGCGAGATCCCAAAACTTGGCTGGCTGTGGCGTCAACCTATTGCATTCACTTCGTCAACGCAGGCTGCTCTGGATACGGAGCCGTCATCGTGCGAAGCTTCGGCTACTCACCGTTCAAGTCGGTGTTGTTGACCGGTTGTGCTGGGCTTTACCTCCTTTCTGGACTCGTCATTGCTGGTGCCGCGGGCACGTACTTCCGCAACGCTCGTACTATCATCTGGTGTCTGTGTGAACTGCCGGTCATCGCTGGAGCAGCAATCATCTGGAAAGTGGATTGGGCATCTCAGCGATCGGCCCCGCTTGCAGGCTTCTTCCTCCTCTTCACGTTTCCACCCGCGTACACAATGCTACTGTCTCTCATCGGCTCCAACGTCAGCGGCTACACGAAGAAGGTCGTCGTCATGGGTCTGGTGTGGGCAATGTACTGCGTCTCCAACGGAACGGCACCACTTTTTGTCAAGACCACCGAGGTCGCAGAACAATATCCAAGCACCTTTGGGGGGACCATTGGGACAGCATCGATTTCTGTTGTCTGCAGCTTGATCATGAGGTTCTACCTTATGTACGCCAACAAGAGACGAGACCACGATGTTAATGCCCCTACTATGGATAATACTGTTGCTCAGGACCTAACGGATTGGGAGAATCCTCATTTCCGTTATACCCTGTAATGATTGCTACCAGAGATTCAAAATGATCTGAATGCATGGAGCCTGGACAAGGAACTCTATTCATTCTATATTTACTTTTAGTGCGATGGAGGCAAAATTTGAATATCGCCGCATTGCTCATTACAAAATGCAGAAGACAAAAAGAGCTAAGTTACGGATTTTCTGCAAAAAGTGTTGAGGGTGGACAGGCTTTCAAGTCAAATGGCCGACGAGGTGCTCAAGTTTGAAAAGCAGAAGTGCCGAGTTGGGAAATATCACTTCCTCCCGTAGTGCTATTCAAGTTTCTTGGGATGACTACCTTCTAGTGGTACTGATACTGTAGGTACCCAAGATACGGAAATGATCATCTATTCCCAACGGGCAGTTTCTCATGGGGTGATATCGTCCCATTCAATACCATTTTAAACGGCTCTCTTCTGTTCGTAATGTCGTGTGATTTCTAGCTCAATAATCTCAATGTTGTTTGGATGGCGGTGCTTTCGGGCGCTGTTGGGCGATCAGTCGCGACATTGTGTTGACGAGTCCAGCTCCTAGGCTTAATTCATTTGACCGCAACTGGGCTATCCATATCATCATCAGCGTTCCCCTTCGCCATTTCCGCATTCGATTCATCTGCATTAGCGTTTGGCCGGCTGTCCTGTAGTTCACCAGCGGTCGGTTGATGTACCGTCTGGCCCAAGATGAGGCCTAGATCAGAGAGTTGGGTGAGATTGACTTGAAGAAATTTTCCAGTAAATTCTTCAGAAATGGCAAAGTAGCAATTCTTGCGGCGTCCACATGGTCTTCAAGGTCTCGGCAGAACGATCGAAGGGGTTCGAGATTGTTTTCCCACATTGCCATGTGCAATTCGCAGAGTGCATTCGCATTGAACATCTCAGACTGGTTAGGATTTGGAAGGCATCTCAATTCGTCTAGAGTCTTTGGTCTGACTGCGTCGTCGAATTTGAACCCATCGGTGGTTCGAATCACTCCAATTCGGTTCGCGAAATCGTCCGACATTGTCTTGAGCTTATCGACGAGGGTCTGCGAGGAAGCATAGATCTCTCGGGGAACGTTTGCACGTCGACGCAACAATGATTTCAACGCGTTGAGCCCGTGTTCCCAAGCTGCCTTACTATACTCCGTAATAGCTTCCAGTTCTCCGACTGCTATGGCTGCATCAGTATCTGAACCAGCATAGGAAAGAGCGTCAAGCAATGCCTTCCGGGTTCGGAGTTCCTCCTTTTTTGTCAGCTCGGTGTCTTCACCAAAAATTAAAAACAGCAACAGGAGTTCTCTGGTCGTGTAAGTGGTGGATCCAATGAGTTTGTTGCGCAACACATCGTCTTCCATGTGGCGCAGAAAGAGTTTGAACTCGCTCCATAAGTCTTTGTCCTCGGTTGATGTCATGCCGTAGTTCCAGCAGTGCAGGTCCAAATATCGAGTGCCGTAGAGCTGTGATTGAGATTGGTAAGACCCGATGGTCAGTTAATGGTGGTGGATAACGGTCAAATTGACCGAGGGTTTAGAGGAATCGAGGCTGAGGTTATCTTTTGAGTGTTTACAGAAATGACGTTTCTTAAGAAGGATGATTATTCGGGTAAAGGAAGAAAGGAGGGAGGAATGAGGGTAAATCCAAGAAAATTCTGGCCGTAATGAGGGAAAGTTGAGTTTTGTGGGTATCAGAGGAACAAGTTCGGACAAGCAGCCAAATCCGGCTCTTCAAATCACAGACATTGAATTGAAGTAGGGGGTAAGTTCCGGGAGTGGGAGATGAGTGAGTTTGAAAGATACCAGATCTGGCTTTATAGCGACGGGAGTCGAATTGAGGTGGAAGTGATTGTCGCAGCAAGTGAGGCAAGAGAGTACCAAATTCAGTCTTTCGAGCCGTTGAGAGTGAACTTGCTCAAATAGGAGTTTGACCATAACTTCGTGGCGATGGTCGAGATAGAGAGAGGTGGAGGAGCGAGGGGAGGAAGGGAGGAAGGGTTGGTTGCGGAATAGAGTAAAGATGAGATTGAGGAAGGGGACGTGATGGAAATCGTTTACTTTACCATGCGTTCTCAAATTGCACGCGGCGAACAGACAGAATCTCAGGAAAGGGAACACATAGCTTCTCAGACAAGGGTGAGGTAGAAAGTATTGATGTCCTTCCCAGAGCATTCCACCTCCTTCCTCCACAGAGTCGTGCTGCTCGACGCATTTTGTATTGTATGTGTTAGCTTATAAGAGGAACGGCGACGAAATTCAGCTTGGTGCCGTTGTACTGTTCAAGCCATCGCCATTCGTCGTATAGATGCTCAAGCACTGTGAGTCCGATCGCACTGACGCAAAATACGCGGCGTGCGCGACCGGCTGTAGAATATCACCCCCCCTACTTGTACAAGCAGCGGTGCGTAGTAAAGCCGAGCATTTTCCGAGGCATTGGGCTTACCCCTCTCTTTACCTGGAGACTCTGCTCAAGACACCTTTTAAAGCTGTGCCTCGTTCTACTCTCGCGTTTTTTCAATGCACACCCGAGATGGGATCTGCGAGCGATGTATCCCCAATCACAGTGTCCTATTCAGAACGCCTTCGAGGCGTCCTTGCTACCATCACCATCTCAAATCCTCGGAGGCTAAACAGTCTGAACACAAACGTCCTCGATGGTCTTCTCTCGTCTCTATCTTCTGTTTCCCACACGTCCGATTTGCGATGCGTAGTCATTACCGGGCAAGGTCAGAAAGCATTTATCGGCGGCGCAGATATTTCGGAAATGAGCGAGTTCTCTAGCCCGGAAGCCGCACGCAAGTTTATCACCAAACTCCACTTGGCCTGCGAGGCGCTGCGAAAGCTGCCGGTACCGGTGGTTGCGCGCGTCAACGGCCATGCCTTGGGAGGCGGGTTGCTTTTCGTGGCTGCAGCCGACCTGCGCATTGCGAGCTCAGTCGCTCGCTTTGGAATGCCAGAGGTTCAGCGAGGTGTCCCCAGCACGATTGAATCTGCACTGCTCCCTTCACAGATTGGAGCGGCGCGGGCGCGGAGGCTTCTCCTCCTGGGCGACACCATCTCGGCCCAGCAGGCAGAGTCTTGGGGTTTGGTTGACAGGGTGGTTCCCGCTGGTGAACTGGACGATGCTGTGGAGGAGTGGGTCGAGCTTCTGCTCCAGGCTGGGCCGCGCGCCCTCGCTGCGCAGAAGAGGCTGATGTCTGTATGGGAGGACGTGCCCTTGCAAGCAGCGATTGAAGCAGGAATCTGGGAATTTGGCAGGGCCTTTGAAGGTGAAGGTCTTGAAGCAGAGGGTCGCAGGATGATGAAGGAGTTCCTGACCATGAACAAGCAGAGGAAAAGCAGGCTCTGATCAAAAGCTGCGTTGACACTAGGACGTGTAATTCAATGTCGCCGTATTATACATGGGATGATTGGATAGGGAATGAATCAAGAATATGTTTGTTGGTATTGTGAAAAGGAGAACGCGTGCTCAGAAAGCAGGATATCAATAAAAGCCATCAACCGTAAAATTCATAACCGTTTCCCACCCAAGCACAGAAGTTTTGATTTCTTAGAACAACAGGCCTCCCAGCAACAACCCACCGAGCAAGCCACCAGCAATGGGCAATCCATATCCACCACCAGGATAGGCACCATAAGGACGATTATAGGGATAACCCGGGCGGATGAAACGAGCATTGGGATCGGCGTAGGCTCCACCTTGATAAGGATTGACGCCGTACCCTCGTGGTCCATATCCACCATATCCGTATCCTGGTCCACCGGGGGGCTCGACGTAGATGTTCTTGCCATCCCTATCCTTCGCAAAGAATTGAGGCTGACCGGTGATCTGGGCCTGTTGCATAGCCTGTCGGAGTTTCATGTGTGCTTCGTAATATTGTCTCTCTTCTTCGGCGCGGACGGCGCGATCGCGGACACGTTCGTCGTGAGTAGTGCCGGTGACTTTGTCTTTCAGTTTTTCGCCAAATGATTTCTTCTGCCCTGCTGGCGCGGCTGGCGCTTTGGACCCAGCTGGTCGGGCGGGCAGTTCGGGGGGGTAATGCTCTTCCTCTGAGTGTTCGGCCGAGTGGTCGGCATGTTTTCTCAGTCTATTCTCTTCTTCTTGTAGTCTTTCACGCTCTTCGGTGCTTAAACCTTTCACCACTTCGGGTATGTCCAGTGGATGCTCCCAGTATGACTTCGGAGGATCTTCTTTCGTGTTGACAAAAAATTGGTGATTCTCCTTCGGGTCGTATTGTCTTACCCAGCCTTCGGGAAGAGGTCTTTGGAGATCTTCCATAGATCTACGGGCCTGGGCAGGGATTCCATTTTTCGCCGAGGGGACTTCTAGGTGCGATGAAGGCTTTGGTTTGGATGAGGTTGAGGAGGAACCAGTGGCCTGGTCGTATGAGGGCGGGGCATCTGCGGGCGCTGACATCGTGATTGAGGAGGGCGGACAAGGATGATGAGGATTTTGAAGGTAAGACAAGGAAAGAAAGATATAAATTGGCTGATGATTTCCTTGCTGCCTACAGAAACAAGGAGATGGGTCGAGAAGTGAGTGAGAGGCGTGATGGAAATGCAAATGATGTGAGGCTGTGGTGAAGAGAGTGACGCAAATGGCACCTGAAACGGTTAAAGTGATGGGCACTCAATGGGTTACGGAATCATCGGCAGCCGCTAAGCCACGGCACCCGGGCACCATTTTAACCACTCAGGCCTTCGCATCGCAGAGCTACGGTGGCGACCCACTGCAAAGACAGGCCGGAAGCACGCCTCCCAATACAGCTGCAAGCTGCGAGTCTATTTTATAGTTATAGTACGAGCACCCTCAGGCACTCCCGCGTATTCCTTACTTAAGTCCGTATTCCATCTCCTCGTCTCTAACATAAAATTTAGATGACATACCGGAATAACTTATTCTCCTTGTCCGTCAAGTCCAAAAATTCAACGTTCGTGCCATGACCGTCTGATATCTCGCCACGCTCAAGCATCTTCTCTCTTCGCTTGTTCTCCCATGTATTGAGCACAAAAAAGCCGCATAGAATGAGTACGCTGACGATCCAGAGGACGAGCAGAACGATTTTGGCATTCTGGTAGAAGGGCGGGTCGCGAAACGTCTGTGGCCCCACGAGGTATGCCACGCCGAGGATCAGGAAGACGATGGAGTTGAGCGTCGTCTTCTTGGTAGTACCGAGAACATTGCTTGACAGCATGGAGATGACAATGAACCAACTCGTGGAACAGCTGCCGCTCATGAAGAAATAGGCCACTAGCTGGCCATTTTTAAGGTAAAAGTGGCCGTGGTCACCTAGTCCAATGAACAGGCTGGCGCCGAAGAGCGAGAAGAGACCAGCCAGGATGGCAGCGCCGCTACGCTGGCGCGTCACGTCGGCGAGAAATCCGAATCCCATGTTGCAGATAACGCTGATAGCGCCCTGGGGAATATTGAGGAGGAGTGTTTCCTTGACGGTGAAGCCGAGCGACTTGATGATGATTGACTGGAGGAGCACTAGGCCAGCCGCCGGAATTTGGGAGGTGAGGACGAAGAAGACGTACATCCATGTCTAAGAGAGTGGTAAGTACAGCATTCAAGTAAACAGATTCGAGGAATGGAACATACCCTGTAGTCCGTAAATGCCTCGACGGCTTGGTAGCGCTTGTACTGCTTCGAACCAACGCCCTGGTGATTCTCTCGCAGTCGCTCCACCGCCAGGGTTCGCTCCTCCTCGGTGAAAAACTTGGCTGTTACGACGCTAGTGGCCATGAAAAAGTACATGCAAATTCCGTAGACAACCGAGACGAGGCCCGTAACGACGGCGAGTATCTTCCAGCTTGAGAAATTTGCGTTAGGATGCTTTTCCTCCCCAGAGACACATCCGAAGGCTATTAATCCGCCAATCATAGTAGCGATACCGGTACAGCCAGACCAGATTCCCGTTCGGCTGCCATGCTCGTACTTCCGGTACCAAGCAGCGGTGATGAGGGAGAAGCCACAGTTGATAGAGGCCTCGAGAGCGCCAAGAAACGTTCGCTGGACCATGAGACCGGCAAAATTGTGACAAGCGGCCATACACGTCAAAACTACTCCCCACGCCATAACACAGCACGCAATGTATTGTGATGGTGGGAAGATCTGGAACATCCGGTTGTGTATTGGAGCGAAGACGATGTACCCGGCGTAGTAGATGGAGCCAAGCCACGTGTACTGGTTGGAGGTCAAGTGTGTTTCTGCCTGGAGACCCATGACACCGGAATATGAGAGCACCCCCTTATCAAGGTACTGGAGGATGTACAGCCCCATCAACCAGGGCAAAACATGCAAATCAATCTTTCGGACGAGGTGCTTGTTCGTCTTCTGATCAATCTCAACAGCGGTGGCGCTGGCGTAGTTGTAGGCACCATCAGCTCCCTTGATCTCCTTGACGTGACCAACATCTAGGCCCAAGTCTTCAGCCGCCTCCTGGATACGGAGGGTAGGGTCCTCGGAGCCGATCTTGTTGTCGACCACAGTCGTTGTCGCTGGTGTTTCTTTTCCCATGACGGACAGTACGTGGGCAAAAGATGATATAAACGTGAAATGAATCAAACGCAGGAGGTTTCCAACACGGCTTGACTATTTGCCCATCGCCAGGTCGTGCCACAGAGACTCGGAGGACATGGGTCGGTATCTTTATACCAGTCACCAATGGCAAAATCTCTTCCAAAGGCATCTTGATAGTCGGATGCGTGGCATGGGTCAGAGAGTCGCTCAAGTCCTAGAGTACTAGTAGCCCGTACAACATGCCGCTGATAAGAATGGAGAGATATCGAAGTCCCATGTTGATCTTTTAAACCCAAGGGGGATTAGGAGACTAGGAATTTGGCCGTTCTCCAACATCGCGTAGTCGCCTAGAACCTTGGGGATATCGAGTGTACGGTATTCGATGGGGAATAGTCACCACCACACATTGAGCATTGAGTCTGATTCAGGGTACAAATCATTTCCGGCGTCATTATGACCTAACTAGGTACTGAGCTCTGTTAGACTGGGTTGTTCATTGCGAGGATTTGGGAGCCGGAGAGCTTTGTAGATTGATGCGCATCTAAACGACGCGCTGAGGAGGCTTGGCTGCGGCTTAATCCGCCGTCTGGCAGTACGTCACGTGATTGCACCTCTTGACAAGCACAGGTCACCAGGCTGTTCGTCCTTACTACTTTCTCGCCGATTCCAAAAGGGTACCTAGGTGCTTCCAGCTATAACCAGCGATAATCAGCGCTGGATACTTATGTCCTCCAAGTTCAATCCACTACCAGGCCTAAGCGCCAGGCGGAGCCTCGTTTTTTTCACTCAAGGCCTGAATTGGCATCCCCGAAGCGTGGCTGTGCAATCATGAGCGCTGCTTGGCAGCCCCTGATACCGGTGTTGCGCACCTCGAGCAAAGTGAGGAAATTTATGAACCTGGACATTGTGGAAGAGTTCTCAAACTGGCTTCAGGTTCCTGATGCTGGGCATTTCCTATGCTTTACCCCGGAAGGCTCAGTTCCAAGCTTTGCTTATTATTCTTGCCCATGCTCAACTTGCTCTGCTGTGCGAGTGGACTAATCGATTTACGGAACCTTGTTACTGCGTCATAGTGCCAACACAATGGCGAGCGACAAAGTGAAGCGGCTTCGCATTCTTTCAAAACCACAATCGAGATCTGGCTGCTACACATGCAAAGAAAGAAAAGTCAAATGTGATGAATCAAGGCCATGCTGTAATAGGTGTCTCAATGCTGGAAGGGTATGCGAGGGCTTCCCACTCAAACGAGACAATATTAAGGACGAATCGACAAAGCTTATCACTATCAATCCAACCATCAAATCGGATATACCCACGAGATGTGTTCTTGCCCTGGAAGGGACTGCCCTTTGTGGTCCGGGAAGCTCCAGCTTAAGAAATATCTCACATTCAGTCTCGATCTTTCCGAACTCATTGGTGTCAGCATTACAAGCTCTTGAACTGCTACATATATCATACTCCACGTACCCTGAAAGCCGAGAGGTACATCTTGCGGCTACCAACCATTTGTATGGTATGGCAATGCATGAACTTTCAAAGGAGCTCCTCGATGCTCTAACGCCGTCGGTTTCAATATTTATGTCGACCACGCTACTTCTAGTCATCGAACTACTCCATCGTCGTCGGCAAAACGGACTCAAGCATACGATCGGTGCTGTTTCCTTGTTTGCATCTGGAGAAAAGAATCACGGGTATCACAGCATTGACCATTTATGTCGAATATACGACCTGCAATGTCTCATCTTCTCTGAAGGCGCTAGGATGCCGACGACTGAAAGAGCCATCGGGTTCTTTGACAAGCCCACGTCAAGTCTACTGGAAATTGAATGCTGGTGTATCGATAGTCTGCATTCTGCACACGTTTCTATCGCCAAAGTCTACCACGATTCAGTTTTTGACCCCAGCGCCTCACACGAAAGAGCCATCTTGGGTCATGTTGAGCAACTGAGAAAAGCAGAGACGGTACTTGAGGCATGCTTGAACAAGAGCAGTACTTCTCCAGTGTATTCTGTCGTGCTGATATTATTAAATTTGGCTCTTATGACTATGTTACAACTCGAGCAGCTATATGCTACACATGAATGTTCGTGGGACATTTACATCAAGCAATTTGGCATGATTCTGCAGAATGTTGAAAAGATTGACATGTCTGCACCTCGTTATATCAAGCAAAGACATTTCAGCCTCCATCCAGGCGTCATCCCGCCTCTGCAGATGGTAGCGCTCAAATGTCGCCATTTGTCCCTGCGAAGGAGAGCCATTGCCCGGCTACAGCTTGCTGGCTGCGAGGGTCCATTCGTAGGACCACAAATTGCGGCTATGGCTGCGAGGTGCATGGAGATTGAAGGGCAGGCCGCAACTCCGAGCTTCTACGCACTCGGAACTCCGGTGAATCAGCCTACGGCAGCGGACATCAATGATTCGTCTCAGCTTCCCAGGGAAGAGCTGAGGGTCTCGACATGTGCTTTACTGGAAAGCCAGGGACAAGAAGTGAGACTGTACGATCCCTACCATGGTCGGACCACGGTGCGAATATTGAGGAGGCGAGAACCCTGCTTAAGTATCAAAGCCCACTTCGTAACTTCCACGTCTTTTCGATCAATGGTTTCGGCGGAGTGCCTGCAGACCCATAAGGTAGACGCTACGACATGGGAACATTGGACCGAAGAGATACAATTCGGTGCCGCGAGAGATCTCTATTCAGGATACTAGCGTCCCTGTGTGGAAGAGCCCTTTAACCGCTGTGAGGAGGTGGCAGTGCTCCGAGATTTATCTAGTCTAGACGTGAGACAAGGCGTATTCACGGTGCGGAGTCGTGGGAGGAGCGAGACGTCACTGTTCCTTGTTTATTGCCCATGTCTGACACACGGTTCTCCTGCACATTATTTACAGCCACTATATATGCCTCAGCCCTTCAGAATGGTGCGCAAAGGAGGAGTCATTTCAAACCTCTTGGCTCTCGGTCTTTAGGTTTCGGGCTAGCTGTATATCGACAGCCTCAACCCCTTTACGGGTGTTTCAAACACAAAGTCCCCACTTCATCTATATTATACCTAACGGCAGGCTGAACTCGACGATTTAAAGACTGAGATGAAAACCGTGAAGGTGTCAATGTCCACTGCCGTTGAGCCAGGGCGTTGCACAGCGGCAACTAAATAATCACATGTGTACACACCAATCGACTCAACCGAAGCCGGATTTTACTATTCTTTCCTTTGACAATCACCTGCATTCTGGAAACCGCACTATGCGTCTCGCAGTAGGACTCTTCATCCTTCAATTTTCAGGTATGTCTTGCTGACCGCATTTCAACCGCTACCACGGCTCATTAAGGTGCCTAGCGGTCTGCCTCTCCGCCATATTCTCTGGAGCATGGCCTACTGTCCCTTTTGGCGTTGGACGAAGTTTACCCTATCAGGCCTGGCGAAGGGCAGGTAACGAATTGCCTCGGAGCACGATTTCAGGTGAATGGCGCGAAGAGTGTATATGGACATGGTGTCGCCGTCAGTGGCGTTTCTAGCAGAGGCGCCCCGAGTCGTTCCAGGCGGGCTTCTGTATTCTAGCGGCCGGATTTCCACTTCTTGCCGATTTTCTGACATCGGAGCAAGCAAGGACAATAAATGCAGAGAGCTATCCAGCAAAGTGGACAGAGCGACGGGGAAAGGCAGATGATGGAGACATTCCATGATACCCGGGTGCGAAGAGGTCGACGGTTGTGGAAACGTCTCCCTGATATGACAATTCAGGAAGCTTGAGAATGCAATTTCGTTACGGACGTATTGTCGAGGTTCATGCGAATGGTACATGTAGAACCGATGTGTGGACATAACGCGTCACCACATAGCCATTACTCTCTTTGAAAATGATCTCGACAAGGACAGTCCGGTAGAAAGCGATGCTCGTTGACACGACGGGCATGCACTGGTGGTCATCGAGTCACCACCGAATTCACATTGACAAACTCAGTCCTGGACAGCAGGTTTGTCGGAGTTCGTAGCATTGTAGATGCCATTGGCAACACACTCTACTTGGAGAAGCCTGAGCGATTCGGAGGTTCGGCCACAAGGGCCAGCCAGAAGGTTGCGCACGTCTGTGCGACACTGCTCCAACGACCGCTGGCTCGGCCTTTCTTACTCTCTAGTCCATGACAGCAGTATCTGGGTTTGGACATGAGTCTTGTGCGAGGGTCAATACCCGGTGATTTCAAGCTCTCGAAAAGTCAAAATAAGTCACTCTAGTCCTTACAGTCCCTGACCGGCCTGACTGGGATCAGTCAGTTTTAATTGCAGTAAGACGCCGATTCTACATTTCTGGCTTTGTACTTTTGTTGCTTGACACTAGTTACCTACCCAGGTACGGAGGTAGGTACTAAGTAATGCCGTTGCGTGGTTGGATGGGGAAGTTCGGGGTCACTTGCGCCGGATGATCTCATGTAGACTCCAATCTGCACTGCTAAACGCCTGGTGCTGTGGTACTTGCTCAACAGCTGAGGAGGACGGTACACGGCTAGAGGAGATTCAAGAGCGTGATCTGATAGGTGGCCAACTCTGGAAAAATATCTCCGCGCCGCCACAGCACGGGAGATCGTCCGTATCTTTACAACTCTCGCATTGCGCTATGGGCTTTCTCCTCACGGGGATTCCCCTCTGCGCGCTCAGATCCGTCCAACAGCACACTGCAGCACACGTGGTCGTGCGCTGGCCGCTGACCAGATATAAACACTAGGGCTATGATTGCTAGAGACCTCGGTGTCTTGGAAGAACTCTACCTGAGATCCGGATATCAGTCCAACCATCTTACCACACCGCGTGCTTACCTATACCATCGTTACAATGGGCTCTCTTAGTCAGGAGGAAGTGGAGGTAAGCCACCGCCGTTCCAGGTCCCTCGCACGTCTGACCAGCGGTCGCAGTACGTCCATTACCATGCCGGCGGTAAGCGGGGCTCTCGCCCTGTGCTTCGAGGAGCGGCGGCGAAGAAGACATTCGAGTCCATTCCCGTGATAGATATCTCGGGAATCTTCTCCGATTCTCTTGAGGACCGTAAGAAGGTCGCCGCCGAGGTGGGCCAAGCATGCCGTGAGGTTGGCTTCTTCTATGCTGAGAATCACAATATTCCCGACGATGTTATCGACCAGACGTTCGCTGCTGTAAAAAAGTTCTTTGATCTCTCGCACGAGGAGAAGATGGAAGTGCATATCCATAAATCCAAGTCACTCCGCGGTTATGAGCCGCTCTTTGAGACGAAGATGGAGGGTGCCGGCAAGGGAGGTTGGTCGACTATCTCGCCCACGATTTGCAGGATCATCTAAGCTGACCACGACACCATGGGAGTAGACATGAAGGAGGCCTTTACCATGGGGGACGACGCCACCGAACCCGAGTCGCGAGCGCCCAGCACCGTCAAGTCAACGGCGACATCGAGCAGTAACAGCTGGCCCTCATCGTGCCCCGAGTTCCGCCCTGTTATGTACGAGTACTTTCACTCGGTTACCATCCTATCCAAAAAGCTGATGCAGATCTTCGCCTTAGCGCTTGATCTGCCTGAGGACTACTTTGACGCTGCTACGTCGTTTCCCATGGGTGCTGTGCGCATTCTGCACTATCCGCCTCAACCCGTCCCTGGTGCCGCCGACATTGGTCTCGGGGCGCATACTGACTATGACTTCTTCACCCTCGTACTTCAGGAGTCTGTGGAGGCGTTGCAGGTTTTGAATGCTAATGGCATCTGGATCGATGCGCCGCCGCGCCCGCACAGCTATGTGGTCAACATTGGCGACTTCCTCAGCCGCATCACCAACGACAAGTTCAAGTCGACGGTGCATCGTGTTGTCAACAAGAGTGGCAAGGAGCGCTACTCGATGCCCTATTTCTTCAGTCCCAACAAGGAGGCCACTCTCGCCACTGTACCCACCTGCATCGAAGGAGACAACAAGTACGAGGCGGTCAATGCTGGTGAGTACCTCCGCGAGCGCCTCATCGCCGCCCGCTACCAGCATCCCGCCGCGAAGGAGGCACGTGCCATGCAAGTAGCTGCTACGGCTTGAAACGTTCTTTCCATACGTGATCCTTGCCAGAGTTGAAGATAGATATCAGTCAGAATGAAGCTTGTTTTCTATCCTTCAAGAGTGCACTGCCTTCCACGGCAGCCCTGTCATCCACAATGAACTACGCTAGCCGCACCAAGGTTCTTCTTTCTTCAAACTCTGCCGATTCTATGCCAAATAACTCAGCACAGCTTGGCTGGCCCGCGTGCAAGAATATATGTACCTCAGTTACCGACTTGGTGGAATTCAAACACTGAAGCCGCGTGAGTCTTTTCCCTGGTACGAGTACATCGGGAATCTCCTATCTCGCAATCACACCCAGGTACTTTTGGGTCCTCAAACTCATCCTTAAAGCAAGATCGTCCCGCTGCATCCCCGGCCCGCTAAGGCATATGGAATCCCCAACGGAGAGCCCGGGCATAGACAAGTCTACTGGTGGCTATGGAATAGATTGAAGGCAACTATAGAGCTTGGCGGATTAGGCATTTTTTCTCTCGGAGGCTGTGCGATCCAGGTCGACCGTCCGTCGATGGGTTGGTCAATCGGCCTCCGTCTAAGCCCCTGGTACACAATACGTGTTGCACGCAGACAAGGGCCGGCGGTCAACGCATGAGCAGCGAGACGAGAAGAATCAACGACGACCTGGGTCGTAAAGTCCATTACTCCAACCGCGTGAGAATTGAAAGATGGGAGTCATATGAACAGAGAGTTGAGTGTTTTTGGAAGCGGTATGAGTGAAACTAGGAGTCAAGACGAGGTGGCAGGCACTAAGCAGGTGCGAGCTGGGGGCAATCAGGGAAGCTGCACCTTCCATAAAAGCGGCGGCAGCAGCTATCGGAAAGCCTCACTGCGGACTTCATCAGGCTGCAAAGACAATTTCCACCTCAACAACTCATCGTAAATGAACCTAACAGCAGGATCGACACCGAGACTCTCGATTCTACAAAACTATGCCCATGAAGCTCGAGACTTCAACCCTTATGATCTGATTATAGCACAAAATGTCTCAAAACGCTCCCTCGGACGAATGTGTACGAGCCTCGACCTCATTACCCCTGCCGCTATTCTACGGCCATATAACCTAGCTGCTCCAATATGCACAGCTGGCCCAACTCAAGAGATGATTTGGAGGTCACAAGAGACATTAAAATGAATACATACCTAAGCCTCTGTGCTTTCAGCTCTGAAGGCCGCGACCTTGGTCTCGGCGAAGCCGAAGGCTTCCTAGGTTAATGAATAGGCCGCCGAGCCTTGTCAGGTGTTAGATAACGCGAGTGCGCCTTGCCAACGAGACGTAATAAGTGCAAATCTGTTGGTGATGGAAAACGGTGCCCGCCATGCACAAATGGTCACGGAGTCACCGTGAGCATTTTCGGCCTCACCCTTCACTGAGACTCCCATTTCACTTCACTTCACTTCACTGCCTCTTCATATTTTGTTTATCTGCCTCGCCCAACCTGACTTTCACGCAAATTCAGGCTGAGTTGGAATTTCCTCGATCTTCTTCCCTTGCTCTCTTTCACCCGCAAAGTTCATTTTCTCCCTGTTTCGCTCAAATTAATTGTCTTCTTCAACATCTCCTCTTCTCTCTTCTCAAAAGCCTTCAAGTTTTCCGACACTCGTACAGCTTGTTTTTCGCTGGGGAGAGCAGCAATTTGCTGCTCCTCCTTCGGCGGCATTTCACGCGAAGATGAAGTCGAAAGCAGTCGATTTCATCTTCGAAAATGTGTTTTTCCCTCCAGATCTCCCTCACACCCACCACGAGGAGTCAGGTGCCCATGATCTCCTCAAGGAAATGGGACGAGCGGCTCAAGATTTCGAACGCTCTTTCCCCGATCTGAGTACCGAGAATTCCGCCTGGGCGCACCTGTCTCGCTCGATATCAAAATGGGTTGCAATCTACGACAATGGAGTACCATGTAGCTCCAACATTACCAGCAGCCTTCAGAGCATGCGGAAAGACGGTAGGTACAGACATCTTGGAACCGAGTGAGTTACTAATGCTTTCACTAGATGTTCTTCTCTTCTACATTGAACCACAAAACGCGGCCGTTGTGGTGAGATCCAAATCGAGAGGCACCATTTTCGAATGTTTCGAAGTGCTCGCGAAGACTGAAGCTGTCATGCAAGCAAAAGATGGATTGACACGACATTTTCCTGCCCGAGCGGTTCTCCTACCAGGAGAAAAGCTCGCCAATCCGTCCTTCACCAATGAATTAGGTGTATACATCCATAAGTTGTCGGTGGAACAGCTCAAGATTGCAATGGAAACAACACGGAAAGCAAAAAATGTGATGGCTGAAGAACGCCAATCTGCTCACCCCCGGGTTGTTACTGAATGGCTTTTCGGTGTTCTAGGCAGCTGTGGAACCCCAATCATCAGCGAAGTCTTCAGCAAGCGCGTACACGACGACGTTTGCTGGAAGAACACAAAGCTACCTTGGCGCCGATCAGGAGTTTGGCTTTCTGCTCGAGTCGCGCTCCAAATTGCTCTGGGCAATGCTGACCTCGAAGGAGAGGGGCATAAACATTACAAGAACTTCATGCTCTTCCTCTTGTCGCGTCTTGCGCAAACTATTGCCACTCTAAAACCCGCACGAGATGTCCTCCACCTCCTTCGAGTGAAACTGGCGCGACGAAATGCCAAGCTTTGGACATCAACTTTCGGGTTTGTTCAAGAGGTCGTCAACGAAACTTTGGCCAAGATCGACGAGTGCATGAAAAGCCAGCTGGTACAAGTGGAAAAGAAGGATGAGATTACCCTGAGTCCAGTGCCCTCCGCGGAGGTCTCCGACAAACTTCTCTTAACGAACTGCAGTGCCGAATTGCAGAACATCTGGAGTCGGGCTCAGAAAGTGTTCACCTATCCATCCACGGCATACACACCTCCCTCGTTCCGTCGGCCCAGATTTGCCCACGACATGTTACCCCGACCCGAAAATTTTCAGGGTGTTGGGGATGTTGTCTTCACACTCGTCGACCTCGAATTTTGGATTGAGCAGAATCTGGCTACCTGGCTATCCTCTCATATGGAAGACCCTTCTGGACCCGAATTCCTGTTGGCTTTGATGAAGAAGTACTATGCAGTGGCTAAGCCAAAGTATGAATCACACCCTGAGAGGATTTCTATCATGCTTCTAGTCCTATTTGAAATGTGGATGGCAGTCGATTCGATTACTACCGCGCTGTACCCGCTCTTGTCGAACTATCCGCCAGAGATACCTGCAACAATACTTGAGCCCCTATTGGTCACCAAGAGAGCCGAGCTAGAAAGAATTTCGAGGATTGAGCTCCATATCAAATCACGAGAGTCTCGCTGCATATCGAGCTGTCCTTCACTCTTCGACAACCCATCTTCACAATGCTTTTCGGTTAAGTACTATGATGAATCAACTCACCTTCAGCAATTGCGCGCCGAGGTAGAGCTAGAAGCAGAGCGAGCCCGGGATGCTAAGTTGAGAGAGTGGGAGAGAAAGAAACGCGAATATGACAGTCTCATGGCAAAGGTTGAAAAAATGACATGCGATCAGTTCACTCCTCGAGGCACTGATAAGCATGGTCATCCTTACGTTGGCAAGACGCGTCACTGCAAATATTGTAAAAAATGCGCGAAGGAAAAAGCCGCAAAGGCCATTGAAGTATCAAAACACGAATGGACGCTTCCAGAAGACGAAACAGCGTGCAAAGCTGTTATATTTGAGCTTGCTGCGCCTGAAACTATTGTCTTCTGGCGAGATGCTACCTTTTTTCTACTGCAGGACATTTGCAGAAACCAAGTCAGCCAGGGAGATCCATCGAAGCAAAGCCTGCTCACCTATGCCCCGCTCAAGAGACACGTGCAGCATTATCCAGAACGCCGTATCACGCTCGAAAGTTCTGTGAAATCGATGCTAGGTTCTCATTACATTCGATCTTCACTCAATGTGGACCCCGTCCTCGTCAAGAACGGCCTGGTACCGAGAATGAGTGACAGCTCGCATTCTGCTCTATGGACTCAAGAACAGACTGGAAAACTCTCCCTCCAGCGATACTGCAATGTCAAATTGTCGAGTGGCTCAGCCGAGCAACTTGCGCAATATGTCAATTACACGACACATACCACGAATTCTGTTATCGCCAGCCAATTCAAATACCTACCAGACGTGTCGCCACACGAGGTTGTTCTATTCGGTTCTCTACGCTCTGGCGAAAGATTGCAGTGGCTCAACATTCTTGCCGCCATTATGTCCCCGGAGATCGATTTGAATTCTCCCGCGACAGCAGCATTATTTTGCCATACGCTTTTCCAAGTAGGTGCGGCCAGCATGAAGGCACCACTTCATTTACGCGAGTCGAAGATTCCTCTTCAAGACGAACATTTCAGTGCCTCGTTGTTGAGTGCTCTGGAAAGTGCTTTTGCAGAGATCGAAGCAAATTTCAAAGAAGTCTCAACTGCGGCGATATTGCTAAAGGTCTCGCTCAAAGTCTTGTCCCTGACATCTTTTGCAAGCATTACCTCGCGCTGCATGGATCTAGTCATGAGAATACGCCAAGCGGCGCTTTCTTGGATTCGCCAGATTACTCAACTACGTCAAGATCAAAAGAATGCTCGCGTGGATAGTCGTGTCTTGAAGGCCCTTTCTCGCCAGATCTTAGCCGCCTGTCTTCTCTGTCGAAATTCGTACAATCTTGACAATGAGGTTCGTCGATCGATGTTCTACGAGGATGGCGCTGTTGCGGATTATATTGAGTCCTCAATTCACCTCCATACCCACCGCAACTCTCTTGTCGATGATGACCACCTCGCTACTGAAGTATTGAACGACGCTTATCTTGCTAGACGTCTTGCTGGTTTTCTTGAAGCTGAAACTTTGCGAAATAATTCAGTACTATCTAGCGGTATCAAGAGATTCTGGCGAACTGCGATATTCACTGGTCAATGGCGTATTGTCCATTCCAAGAATTGTTGGATGGAGGGTCGAACTGATTCAAAGGTTGTACACTACAACCTCGTCACAGGTAGCCTCCTAGTATCAGGGAGAGCGATGTCCCAGCTTCCTTGTCAGTATACTGAGGACCCTCTCTATCGTTCCGTCTTTGGAGACCTGGAAATCGACGTCTTCGCCGCAGATATTCCAGGGATGGAATACATCTCGAAGGATGAGTTTGATGGCCAACGTGTCTATTTTGGTATGCAGCAAAAAACTCTCCTCATCCGCGCTTCTACCAACGACGAAACTTTGGAGGCGGTACATCGGAATAAATTCGACAAAGACCTTCCACGAGCCATTGTTGAGAGCTCCACACCGTGGCTGTCATTGCAGGACGGCAGAGTTGTTTTCCGTTCTCGAGAACAACCCTTCTGTTCAAATGCCAACGACTGGGTTCTTCATCCCAAGATCAAACCTAGAGTGAAAGCCTCCATGGAAACTAATCAGAAGTACCTGGTTGATCCGAACAGCCGGGTCGGTTCCTCGATTTGCAGCATTTTGCGGCCAGTAGAAACCCCGGAACATTTGATTATCACGGTCACGAAAGATTCAGGTTCAACAATCGAGGTCGAACTTCCTCGTTACCACTTACACTTCTGGATCGACTCTTCAAACGGAAGAATGGTCTGCAGAGAGCTCTCTGCATACGTCGATCTCGATCAGCAGCTGGCGACTATGATGGGACTGAAGTCTCGCATCATTCTACGGGCTAACACCGAAGTCGTGGGGTCGAATATGAGGATAGTCCTAATTCCAAACGGCAAAGTCACCATCAAGCCAGATTCGCCTCACGTCAGTGTTGAGGTTCTACTAGCGGACGACGATTCATTGACGCTATCGCAATATCGAATCGATGCAAGACTTGGTCAATTAGTCAGCCAAGATCTAGAAGCTCATCTCTACAAGGCTTATCTGCACGCTATCACAAGTTTCCCCGAGGCAGATAAATTGACTGGCAGAACTGGAACAGAAGAAAGCCTCTTCGCCCTGTCAGATCCAATATGTCGCACTTGCCTTCCGCTCAGTGAACGTTCACAAACCATTCTGAAGTTGATTTCGAGGCTTACGCCTGTTAGACAATTTTACCCAGCCCATTTGCAGACCATGCAGACCGCAGGTTTTATTAAGGAGCTTCCGATTACCAGCCAGCGAGATATCTTCTACGGAACAGCAAATGATATTGTGGAACACAATTTGAAGGCTTCTTGCTTATTTGAGGCAGAGGTGAAATCCTTGACGTATTCTGGGAACTTTCACCTTTTGGATCGGTCACATCGCCGTACACAAAAGCTCTATGCCACCGAATCAGTAGCCTCTTCCATACCTCAAGTTGAGTTTACGCACTATGATTCACGCGATCAAGACAATGACGAAAAACTGCGACAGTCATCAATGCTGGCTGGCTTGATTGGGTCCTGGCCTGCTGCATTCAACGTGAACACGAACTTGAAGACTACGATTCTAGGTTGGAAGCAAATCAGTGGCTTTCATACAGAATTCACTTTCAGCACTCTATCGAATCTTTTCGATCGAAACATGGAAGACCTCTTTGGGCCCTTGATGAATATTTGCCTGTCATCCCGGGAGACAAAAGACAGTCTGATGTTTATGTTCTCCCTCATTGCATTTAGCCAACCTGCTCTTTCCAAGCATCTCAGAACTCTCCTCGCTTTTGCCATGCATCCAGCCTTGAAAATTCTGCCCGGACCTATATACGATTCCTACGATCTGGGCGAAGGTCACAGCGTGAATCAGAAAGAAATCATGGCGCTGCTCTCTCAATATGAGAAAGTCTATGAACCTTCCAAAGACTCTAGTGATGATGAGAGTGATGACGAGGATTCAGAAGAACGCATGCAATTCGAGCGAGAGCTCGGAGCGCAACGCCAGATAATCTTACAGGCCATTGGTGCATCCTGGCCCGGCGAGGCTGTAAACTTGGTCTGGAGCCGAAAGAAACTGAGTCATTTCGAAGTCCATGATTTGAAGACAGTCTTGAATGGAAGATTTGCCGCGTGGCACAAGAACCATGTCTTTCTGGGTCAGCTCCAAGCTTATGACGAGGCTCTGAAAAACATCTTTAACCCCTGGATGGGGTCACAGATCCCCGACCTCATTCAAGATTTTGACATCGCAGAGAGTATGAGAGAGACCCATACACACTTTTCTCTTCTTGACTGCATGAATCGAACACCACTACTCGCTTCCGACTTCAGTCATAGCAAACCTACGCGCCTGGATCAAGATTTGTCTCGATCTTTGTCACAAAAGCTACCACAGGAACTCCTGGATTCCAACCAAGTAATGCGCAGCCTAGAAGAGCTTGAAGATATTGTTGTTGATCTACTTCAAGATTCGTCTGAGGCAGTTCGTTCCTACGGAGGAGTCCTTTCATCCAGCATCGAAGCCAGCAAGGATAGGCTCGGACGAGAGCGACCATCAAAGATGGCAGTGCCTTGCGCGCAAATCTTGTCCTCCAGGTTGGGAGAATCGAAAGGCCATCTGGCATATCTGCTTAGACGGGTTCGGGATCTCCTTGCTCCTACTCACCCCTCCCAGAAAGGCCTGGTTACAGCTCGGTTGTGGCCACAAGCTTCCGAATTAACACTGCTTCAGCTACTTTCCGCTGAGCATCGTAACAAAGTCCCCTTCATGTGGCTACCAATCCTTCTTCAGTTCGCCAAGGAAATAACGGCCTTTCAGCGCGTTGAACGCTTGCAAAAGGCTATTGCGGCCAGGGATACTTTTGCGCTCAATAATGAGTTGACAAATCCTGCGCATTCTGCATGGTGCCCAGACCAGCGACCTGACTGGCTGCTTCTAGAATGTCAAAACAACATGCTGATTCGACCTGTCCAAATTCGTGTGGCAAACGAACTATTGAAGGACCAGAATGGGACAATTCTGTTGGGCATGGGTGAGGGGAAAACCAGTGTAATTCTTCCAATGGTGGCCACAGCGCTTGCGGGTGGCTCAAAGCTGGTGAGAATCATTGTTCTAAAGCCTTTAGCCCAGGAAATGCTCCGTGTCTTGTCCTTATCATTTTCTGGATTGGTTGGACGAGCGCTATATTACTTGCCCTTTTCCAGGCAGACACCTTTGACGGCTCAAACACCACGCCATTTGATGAGCCTCTATCAGGAATGCCGCCAGACGCAAGGCATTCTGCTCACCCTACCAGAATACCTGAATTCATTCCGCCTCGTCGGCGTCGACAAATTGTCGGATCCGGACAGTCGCGAAATGGCCACCGAGCTTATTGGTGCACAACAGTGGCTTGATTCCAATTCAAGGGATATTTTGGACGAGTCAGACGAAATATGCAAACCTTCCTACGAGTTAGTCTACACGACTGGGCAGGCTTCTCTTCTTTCCGGGGCTCCAGATCGGTGGAACATCGTATTGGAGATTCTGCATTTGGTTCAAAAGAACGCAAAAGCGCTCCATGCACAATTTCCCACGGCGTTTGAAGTGGAGTCTCGTGGTCAAGGATGTTTTCCCCACGTAAGAATATTGAACCAGACAGGTGCAAACGCCATGGCCAACCTAGTCACACAAGCAATTTCTGACGGGCAGATACCAACGTTGAGTCTTGGTCACTGTAATCCAGATGTACTGGAAGCAGTATCTGCGTTCATCCTCAATATGGATATCAATGAGGCAGACCTCGATCTTTTCATGTGGCACTTCAAAGATTCCGACAAGCTAGATCTTCTCTACGTTGCAAGAGGCTTGATCTCGCATCAGATCTTGAGCCACGTCCTTGGGCGGCGTTGGAAGGTCCATTACGGCCTAGACAGAAGTCGTACACTTTCAGCTGTTCCGTATCGCGCTAAAGCAACACCATCACCTAGCGCGGAGTTCGCGCAGCCCGAAACAGCGATCGTGCTCACGGCCTTATCATTCTACTACACAGGGCTTCTTCGCTCTGACCTGAGGAGATGTCTTTTGATCTTGCTAAGATTGCCTGACCCGGCCGATGCTTACGCAAAATGGGTGAAACATTCCAACTTGCCCCAAAAATATCACAAAGTCTCTTCCATCAACTTGGATGACTCCTCGAACTTTGGTGAGCTCTACAATCACCTTAGGCTCAATAGTGAATTGATTGGCTTCTTCCTTCGCCACGTTGTCTACCCCGCGGAGGCCAAGGAGTTCAAATGGAAGCTCTCCACCTCCGCCTGGGATCTTTGCAGAAACGGCGACGGCAACACAGCAGGCTTCTCGGGGACGTGCGATAGCCGTATTCCGATGAAACAACATGATCTTGCAGATCTCAGATACATCCCGGCCACTACACTAACCACTTTGCTACGTTTGGAGAATAGAAAATATTTTTGCGCCAAATCCCCATCAGGAGGACGACTCAATACTGATAACCTTCTCCGGCGCATCACTTCAGATGGTCCCATATCGGTCATCATCGATGTGGGTGCGCACATGTTGGAAGCAAATCTCGACATTGCCCGTTTGTGGTTAGGCATCAGTTCTAAGGAGAAGCTTGCGGTAATCTACTTCTCCGACAATGATGAAAAGATGGTTCTCAATCGGGATGGTTCGACGGAGGCTTTGGCCTCATCCATTTTCAAAGATGAACTCCGGAGCTGTTTGATATTCCTCGACCAATTCCACACCAGAGGTACTGACTTTAAATTGCCGGATGACTTCGCTGCGGCCGTCTTGCTCGGACCAGGTATCCTCAAGGATAACCTAGTCCAGGCTTGTATGCGAATGAGAAAGCTGGCTGTATCACAACAAGTACGGTTTTATGCGCCTCCCGAAGTGGATCAGTCAATCCGCAGCATCTTCAAACTTGAGGATTGGGTTGAGCTCACAAGCTTCCACGTGGTACGGTGGGCGATACATCAGTCCTGTCTTACTTTGAAGCAGCAAGGTCCAATGTATGCTATCCGAGGCTTGTTACACTCCCGGCGACGAATTGCAGCATCTCGGCACATTTCCGCCGGTGGCGACGTTGCCCACCCCGAACGATATCTTGACACAATCCGAGAACGCGAATGCCGCCCTGTTTCGGAGTTGTACCGGGTCGATCGCGGTGCTGAAGCCGAGCTGCCGTTTGTGCCGGCGTTCGAAGAGGAACGTGATCCCGTGGTCCAAAAATTGCTTACAGAATTCGCCGACTTCAAGCGGACGAACTCTTGCGATTCCCATGATGCGGGATTTATGCAAGAGCAGGAGCGTGAAGTTTTACATGAGATCGAAGAAGAGAGAGAAGTTGAACGTCCTCGCGAAATTGCAGCGGCCGTTCCACGATACAACCGCGCCCTTCTAGCTTATATTCGAAATGAGATTGAGTTGGCTAGTACATTGGGTCTTCATCCTTGCTTCAAGATCCTAGAACAAACTCGACTTGCATTTCAATACAAGGTGAGAGAGTTTCCTTTCCATGTTCTAGTTACCGACGATTACATGCGGACTATTATGACGGATGTGGACGCGTCCGATGACGACTTCTTACGCCCAGTGCAATGGGTTCTGAAGACTCGGGGAATCAATAAGCCGATCATTATCAGTTCGCATGAAGCGAATGCATTCCTTCCCACCATTCGAGCATCGGAGGGGACCACGATGTACATGTTTCAAGCCCGTGTCTCCCGGGACATGGTTCCTTTTGATGGATTTGACATTTGCAGAGTCCCCGAGAATAATAGGTCCGGTGAAATCACATCTGTTGCAGCGGCTCTGATCAGCCTCTTCGCCGGTCAGTTGTATTTCAGCTCTTTCGACCAATACAAGACGACGTGTGGGTTGATTGGGTTATTCGACGGCGAGCGGCAACTCACGAATAAGCGCAAGGTCGCAGATGACAATTTTGTCTCACCGGTGTGTCGGGTAGCAAACGGTTGGACGGACTGCACCTTTAAGACCAGTCCTGTGACTTGGCTCAAGGCCTTCATCGACATGCGGCGATTGGGTATCGAATGGTCACATACCCATATGGGTCGCATCTTGAATGGTCAGATCTTACGCAGAGAGGACTTTGAGGAGGAGGCGAAAGATATCAGCAGCAGCGAGGGTCTTGCGAATGATATTGCGGAACTGACTATTGGTGAAAAGGGGGAGCTGGGCCGGGTTGGTGAGAATGAGGCTACTACTGACTGAATAAGGCCAGAGAAATTCACTTGTTCTAAGGAAGGTCGAGACAAGTATGGAGATGCAGAGGAAGTGACCCGATGTTTTGTTTGGGATTTACTCTTGGGGATGTGACGCGACAGCTAGCATGAGGCGCCAGCACAGATGTGTATGTAAGAGTTTGGAAATCATGCCTTGTGACAAGATCCAGGTTGGATCCGCGTGACTCTTTCGTAGGTGGTGGGATTGGAAAATCTCCATAGTTTTGGCCTGATCTTGAATTGATCACGAGTCACAGCATGAAAGAATCCAGTGAGCAATAACAATTCCTTGATACGATCCAAGCTTTCAACTGTTTCTGTGGAGCAAACGTTGACCGCGATCCGATTGTCCATGCAGTATTGCCGCTGCGGTTAGCCATGCTGGCCTGCCCTGTTGAGACTTCCAGCCTCATCGTATGAACCAGGTACTGGTGGGCAACCTGCAGTGTAACAATAACCCAAGCACTTGGATCACTACATATGATTTAGACCGGTTTCATTACTTTGTGCTAGTGGTATGCGTTGGTGTTTCGCTACTAGTTTATGACCAATCATGATACCGGCAACGGAAACTCAATAGGGGTTGTCGCAATCAGCCTGAGCTCATTCGAATCATACCTCGAGGCCGAGAGACTCGCTTGGCCCGGAGTCTTGCGCAATTTGTAGTCCAGAGGATCGTCGAATCGAGTGGCCAATGGGAGCGATATTAAATGTTTCTTGTTCCAAATCGAGGCGGGGAATTTACCCAGGGTGGAAAAAGTTGCATCTCGAATTTCCTTGTCGCAGAACGATGTATCTTGGTCAGTCGCCCAATGTATCAATCATGGCGGCTAGGCCGCATTGCACCTCTATCTTTGGGAAGATCGAGACTAAAAGAAATGGCTACCCTACCGTCTGGGCCAGGGTGTTGGGTTGTCAGGACGGATTGTGCCGCCGACTATAACAGTAGGTCCTTGCGCTGCAAGATGCTTTATGCCATCCATCGATCTTAACACCACAAAAATACTCGCAAGCTGACATGGCAAAAATGCGTGGCCTTTATCTCTTGATAGCGGCTGCGGTGACGGCGGTGTCTATCCCGCAGGATGCTGCTCCCAAATTCGACTTGAAGGCGCCATTGGAACCTCGACTGCGGTTTCCATTAGAACCTGCACCGAAGCCCACGCTAGAACCTCGATTGAGAACACCCCTGACTCCTCGAATGAGAACACCATTGGAGCCTCGACTGAGGACACCTCTACCCCCCCAGCCGAGGACACCTCTGAAGCGTCGACAGACCAACAGCAATATGACCCCGCTTGTCTCTTCAACTGGTCCACCAAATCTCCTCACGGCTTGCAAGAGAGCGGACCTGACTTTTTCAAACTGGGCCTCCTTCGATATTGATCGATTTCTGTTGAATTTCATCGAAACCTACGGAGTTACAGACAACTTCCCAAACTTCTTCGCGTCGCAGCATGTATCACCTGAACGTTCTGATGTAAGTCACGAATATTTGAGCTGCTTGCCGAGAAGAGATCTGTCGCTGATTTACAAGCCCAGGTCAACTTCCTCTGTGCCACCATGGATAGCGATGCCACCTGTGCCCATCCCGTCATGCTCGACACTGTCGCAATTGATACGAACTGCGCATCCCAAGCCATTCCCCACGAGAACGAGACGGTCTGTGCTGCCTACACTGCGCCAGAGGCCGCATTTGTTGTGCAGAACTACATAAATTATTGGCAGAGTCTGCAAAACAATTTTCGCGCCATTGAAGACGTCGGCAACAACATCGGCAGTACCTCCTTCGTGGATACTATCGTGTCAGGTTTGGCACCAAAGACTGAATCAATCTCAGAGGACATATTCGAACTCCTCGCCAGCTTGGCGGTTGCATTCCTCCCAGTGGGGGGAGAAGGAGCAGCTGTTAATGGGTTCATGGAGGCAGTGGGAAACACGTTGGAAGTGGCGGTGAAGGGAGCAGACATCATTGAGGATTCCCAAGGACTCGTGGGTAAGTCGAGTCTCCCGAAATAACTATAGATCTTTGCTTGTTCCACGACTCGTACAGGCGTCTTGTAAGAGTTTCGATGTTGACAAGCACTGCAGAAATTGTACAACCCAACAAAGGGGGTCCCAAAAAAGCGAAATCTACGAACGATCAAGTGAAACAGCAGGTCCAACATATTGTCACTGGAACGCAGGCCTTCTTGCAGAGTCTTCTGGATCATGTATTCGGACCAAATTCTGTCAATCCGTCCCTCGTCAGCCAGGATACGGAGGCGACACGTTCTCACAGTCTTGTTGCCAGCGTGTTTCAATTCGCGTCACATGGCAGATGGCTAGAGAGCGTGTCCGCACGTTCAGATCTTGCTGCGCAAATGGAGGCGAACCTGAAACATTGGGTCGTCAGCCGCGTGCTAAAGGCACAAGGTTACAATGTGGTCGTCGATACCACTCCGCTTGAAGGCGATCTCGAAAATCAAATCCAGTCTTGTGCTGCGTCTGGAGGTGCTCTGGTCAGTGCTGGATGTGCCCGGCTCCGCAGCCAGGGAGGCGACGCGCCACAGGATCCGACTGTGCTCATGACCCAGATCGACTTCGACACAGCTATCGCTAATGCACAAGCATGTGAAGGAAGTGTACCGGACTTCCGCTCTTTTCTTGACGCAAGCAAACGCTTGCAGAACTTGCCTACGTGCCTATACGATTTCCCAGTTGAGATCACGAAGTCATAGCCGAAGAAGGGTGAGGGGTGTGTTATGTCAAATTGCAGACGGGGACGATATGCAGGTCAGAGGAGGTTGAACATAGGGCAACAAGGGGAATGTCATTTGCACGGGCGGGATTTAGAGGAAGCGATATAGGAGAGACTAATCTATGTTTTCAAGACAGGTTTGCCGGGACAACTGACACTTAGGACCGCGGCAAAAGCTCAGGATTCATGTCCCTCTGTCCAGCCTCCATGTACTCTGGGGCAATGTTTTCCGGCCCTCAGATGCCTGCTGGCCAAGAGCCTCCTTCGTACAGCCTAGGCGACTGCTAGTCAAGTTTTAGACTGAGGAAGAGCAGAGAAAGGCGGCATTAGGTCACTCAGCGTCATTGCACTTTCAACTCAGACCTGTGAAGCCTTATCGAGGCTATCACGATCTGCGGCCGGAGTGTCCAGAGGATAGAGTTCATCATCACATTCAACTTCAGCAAAGTACATATACAGCGGAAAAACACATACATTACAACAAAACCAGAGTTGCTATCGCCAGCACCCCCACCGTGGCATACACAGTACGGGAGTTCTCCCGACTCGCTCCATTCTCGGACGTGTTCGCAGTGGCGTCACCATTTCCACTCCTGGTGTCAGTGTCATTGCCGCTTGCCGTTGAGTTGGCTCCTGATGCCTGAGCCCGCGCCAGCCATAGCTCGACGGGGTTCAAGTCTGGCTCACAATGTGCATCGGCCTCAGGAAGCGTCCCGTTAAGGAAATAAGCTTGAACGTGCCTGGATACACACTCGGAAGGGTTGACAAAGACACCATGACCATAGCCGCTATGGGGCAGCACCGCACTTCCTATGAATCCTGCGCTTCCATTGTACGCGTTGACAAGCGGCGTCACCGGGTCGAACTCGCCATTCACATACAAGATTGGGGATTTCGTTGTGACGCGGAAATCTCCCCAATACCGCTCCCTGGCGGGCATTCGCCACCGCGCAGAAGGCCAGATGTTGAAATAGGAAACGTCGCTGAAGCCGGGGCTGATAGTGGCTTGATAATTCACCTGAGAAAGGTATTCGTCGCTGGAGTTGGCAATGAATGTGGCATCACTCGCGCGGATCCCAATCACGGCATACTTGGCCGGACCGTAAGGCGCAGGCGTAGTTGTATTGGTGGGCATACTGGTGGTCCCATTGATGAGGTTGGCGAGCGTCTCTGCAAAAGTGTGCCAGGTAGATGGGTAGTAAAGCGGGTCAATGAAAGTCCCTTTAACCCCCAAATAGGTAACATAGCCCTCGATACTCGAAGTCGCGTTCTTGGCGAGGGGTGTCAGCAATGCGTTGATGGCATCGAGGAGATCCTGTGTTTTGTTCGGTCGAAGTAGCGAGTATAGAGCGCAATTATCAGCGGTGTCGTAACATGTCTGGAGGAAGCCAGCGAAAGCCTCATCGATATCGTGGACGAATTCTCCGTAATGACCGGCTTGGTAGTCGTGAGGATTCAAGTTGCCATCTAGAACCATCCGCTCAACGCGGTCGGGAAACATGGCAGCAAAGTAGGAACCTAGCGCCGTACCGTACGACCAGCCATAGAAGCGAAGAAGGCCGTCTTCGTCAAGTGCGTCGACGATTTCGATCATGTCTCGGGCTGTGAAAGCTGTCCCGATAAGTGTTCCCGTCTCGTTCGCTTGTTCAGCGCAGTAGTCTGCAGTTTGACCAGCGTAGTCCCATCCGACATTAAGGAAGACTTCCGTCACATTGGTGCTGACTAAAGTACCGACGTCGCGCTTCCGAGCTGGGGCCGCGGTCATGGCATCAAGATCGCAGATGAACGGAAGAGTATATCCGGTTCCGCGAGGGTCCCAGGATACGAGATTCCACTGCGGCCCAATGACACTATGTGCAATTTCAGCGACCGTAGGTAGATTCTCAGCGCCCGTGCCACCGGGGCCACCGAAATTGATCAGGACGGATCCCAAAACCGGTTCTTGGGTGGCATTGACTCTGAATAACTGGAGGTCAAGCGGACCCGAGTCAGGATCAGTGTAGTCCAAGGGTACCGAAAGTGTAGCGCAGTCGAAGATTGAGCCTCCGCCACCCAGCAGCGCGGATATGTTCGCGTTCAGCTCTGGACATGGCTGGAATTGAATGCCGGTATGACCACCACCTTGCGCCAGGACGCCAGCAACAGCGGAAACGCCCAGTATCGTCAATGCAAGTATCGATGACATTTCTAGGTATGTTGTTGGAAAAGGAAAGAAGAGGAATGTATTGGTGATGCATGGGGCCAGAGCACTCGAGACGAGGCTCTATATAGCTTTTGATCAGCTGCAAGAAGCGCGCAAGGTGAGCATGACGTCGTCCACGGCGGAGGCAAGCCTCCGCCGACGACCAACCTGGGTGAAGATCAGTGCAACTGCCAAGTCGACATGAGTATTGCCCAGGGCGGATTGTTGATGTCTGCGGTCTGGTCTGGGGGCCAAATCGGTCGAGCCTGTGTGCCCTGTGCCTTGGCCGACCTGTAGCATGCCCTCCGACTGGCTCGTCGAGGGTAAGAATGGGGCATCCCAAGTCCCAGTACTTCAACACCGTCCAGATTCACCAAAACTCCGCCTTGTAGCACTAGAGAGCTTTCCGCGGGGGGTCCCCTTGTCCTTGGCATCTGTGGCAATGGGCCGATCAGTGCTCATGGAGCCTGCGATCCGTTGGCCTGACCGCCAAGCCACTACTAGTATTCCGCTTCTGGTGGTATGTGCCGCTGACCAAGCTCCATTTCCGGAGATTGAAACCTACATACAGCAGACGAGTAGCAATCGCCTAGTTCTGAGAAGTTTCAGACTACTGACTCTACTTATACAGCACCACTGGGCTAGGATCGTAGGATCTATGATTAGACGTTGGGGTATACTGTACACCCACGGCCGAGTCTACCTAGGTACGTAGAGATACGGGGCCTTGGCGAGCACGTGAGGCCACGTGAGACGAGAGCTACCACAAGAGCAACGCCCACACCTAGTAATAACAACAACCAAGAGGATCGGACGAGTAGCCGCATTCCTTTGCTAGACCGAGTGGTACTGTTTTCCTACGGCCCCCCTCGCAGACAGAAGTAGAATGATATTCGTACCGCGACAGCAGTATAACAAATGATCAGTCCAAGTCAATACTCTAGACGAAACGAACAAGACTAGAGGAAAGGCTAATCGAGGCGGTAGAGGACCGTCTAGTCGTAGGGAACGTGGGATAGCGATTGGGGCTTCCCTCCCTTTACGGCACTGTGAGGAAATCCACAAGGACCGTCCCTCCAGGTCCTCGAGGGGCCATGGTCAGGGTGGTCACCAGCAAGCAAAAGCGCCCGTCATTTTCGAAGAGTTGGATGGATCCCTTCCTGGCACTGAAAAGGGACTGTTTCTGGTCCCTGGCCGTTGCGTGGTGTATGAGAAGACGTTGACTCCCAAGACGACCGAGGAGGGTGCGGCCTGATGTAGGAGCTGACCGGGGAGTGATCTTGATCGGGAGGGCTGCGGCGGCTTAGTCATGCCAGCCCGTTGAAGTACCAGGCACCGAGGCGTCATTGCCCCATTGCAGTGACCTGCTCTTCAAACTGACCTCAAATTGACCTCAACTTGAATCCATTGTTGTTGTTATTTCTCGCTGTCCTCGTCGGCTCCGGACCTCTTTCCTATCAAATCCGAGGGAGGTAACACTGCAAGACACGGCAGACGCCACTCAATGCATTCAGCAGGAACGAATCGTCCTCACAAACGCCATGCCACCGGTTCCCTCGACCCTTCAAACTGAACGTGACCATATTCTCGATACCCTCCATTCCCAAGACCCAAGACGACTCGTCGATTGGCGAAGTGATTGGTATGGTGATAAGCCTCATGCTTTTCAATACTCTCCCACCCCACGTACACAATATACGAATTCTCATGCCCGTCCACAGATTCGACCACCTTTCCACCCGCACACCCAAGACAGCCATCCACATACCTCACAATATGCGTCCACAGCGGCCAAGCACCTTCATGCCATGCAGCATCCGTTGACACATAAATCGCCGACCCGGTGAACGGCGCACCCTTGCCTAGCGCTTGGCAATTGGGTGTGAACTCTTGGAGAAAAGTGTGGCGGACAAGCGGCACCGTCGAAGGATCAATCAGCTGCTGTAAGACTTCTTGGAATTGCAGATATCGAGGCGAGTTGAGAAAATCCTGGTGCTGTGAAAGTTGATCGCGAACTGCAATCAACACTGATGTGAGTTTATTATCTGCTGAATGCTTCCAAGAAAGGAAAAAAATCCAACATTTTCCTAAATCAGCAGGATTGGATTATACGCAAGACTACTGACCGATGTGCAGTTGAATTTTCGACTTCTGTTCAGGCGACCGACCCCAATACGCACGTCGAAATCCACCATGACCTTCCACTATATCGAGCGCTGCCGACCATCTCCTGCCAGCCTCCGACTGCGAGTCCGAGATGTCTTTCTCAGGATTGATCGTCAAGTATATGATCTGTGTCACAAACACAGGCGACGACATTGCGGAAGTGGAACAAAATGACGACCAGTAAACAGCAATCTAGGTCCATGCAGCCACGGAATAAAGCAATATATACCAGCACCTCCACCGGTCTTCCAGGGGCCTCGGGTATCCAAGTTTGGTGCTAAACGAGCTGACATGCCACCATCCCCGCATTTCCCAGAACAGGATGAATTACGGAACGTCGCATAAGGCGAAGAACTTTGAAGATCACCACCTCCAATTATAAAAAGGGGTGCATCATCTCGTCTCTGGTGGTCGTGCAACATGATCTTTGCCCACTGTAGAGGAAGCTCAGCATTCAAATTGTGAAGGCGATCTTCAAGTTCTTGACGATTCATTGGCGCGTACGCGTCTACTGGTTACAGGTCGTTCCCAAAAAGGGCATTGAAAAGAGAAAGGAAAGCCATGGCTCCGGTGACAGATTTCGCCGTCAAGGACAACTACACCTATCTGCACGGGTTTGGGAGTTACCACTCGTACGTGAATGCTTCCAAAGCTTTCCTTACGATGAGATTGCTCAAAAAGAAGCCAAAACAGATCAGAGGCAATTCCAGGTGCAACCCCTCTTGTGAACAATTCTCCTCAAAAACCTCCTTATGGACTGCGAACGGAGCGAATCAGTGGTTCCTCCTTTACGGCACCACGCGATCAAAACCTTCAAACTTGGATATACCGTGTCAATTCGTCTTTGGAACGGCAGCCATTCGTTCCCTACGATCAACACGCTACAGAAAAAGCTCCTGAAATCTTGACTCCCAATTCATACATGTGGCCGACGCTCCCGTTGCCAAGCGATTCGGACTGGCTGTCGCAACGACTCTTAGGGAGAACCGGCGATCCAGCGATGAAGACTGGCCTGGGAATCTGGGTCTTCGCTGTCGATAAATCTATGGCAGCAAATACTGCCTTTTCCTCGCTGGATGGCGACAGCCTCATCATCCCTCACACCGGAACACTGGACATTCAGACTGAGCTGGGCAGATTGCTGGTTCGACAAAACGAGTTCTGCGTGATTCCTCGCGCAGTGAGGTACCGCGTTACGCTTCCCAACGGACCGTGTCGTGGATACATTTGCGAACTTTTTCAAGGACATTTTCGGCTCCCTGAATTGGGTGCTATTGGATCTACGGGCCTAGCTAACGTGCGAGACTTCCAGATCCCAACGGCGTATTTCGACGGCAAGAAGGAAGGTACCACTATCGCGGTTGCCCAATATGAAGAGTTCACTATTTTCTCCCGGCAGGCAGGGCGTCTCTGGCAATGTGCACAGAGCCACACTCCATTCGATGTGGTCGCGTGGCACGGGACGTTCTACCCTTACAAGTACGACTTTGCGCGGTACTGTGTCCTAGGCAATATGGCCTTCGACGAGCACGATCCCAGCTTGTACGCCGTCCTGACTGCACCCTCGAACCGCGAACCTGGGACATCCGTGGTCGACTTCGCGCTCATTCCGCCGCGTTGGCAGGTCGCCGAAAATACATTGTGGCAACCATACTACCACCGCAACACGATGAGCGAATTCTTTGCACCAATTGTGAATTCTCAGGATGAAAAGCATCCCTTCAATGCAGCTAAAGGCTGGGCACCATTTGCTGCTGGGCTAGAGCCACCGATGACAACGCATGGTACGTCACTGACAGCTCTATGAGAATGCCAAAAGAAACCCACTATACCAATATAGGCCTAGCGTCTCACTATAACTTCCAAAACAGGCGCGACCGAGCTCGAGTTCCAGCAAGCGACAAATGCAGAGCAGAAGCCGACAAAGCTGATGGCGGAGGGCCTGTCAGTCATTTTGCTGGAAACGGAGATGCCACTTTATCTGAGCGAGTGGGCGGCCGGAGCTGCTATTACAAACTGGAGGGCGACACCCAAGAAAACAGGCGCTAGCAAGATCTGAGATATGCGAGTCACGAACTTCGACAAACGGGGCGACAAATTGGAGAATCAATACGACGATCCTGAATCAAGTTTTGAAGATTTCTCGGCGATCTGAGGCCCTGAATCAATTTTGGGGCAATGTCTCATACTGCTTATTAGGAGCTGAGCTACTATGTAGTTATAGCCCTTTCTGCGTGAGTGCAAAGGTCTGGGCTGATTCAAAGTTTGAAGCGTCATTGGTCCGAATTTGGGGGTTTTGAGTGGTCTAACTCGCTCTGGCTCGAGCTGGCACTATAGTACCGCCCCTTATAGGTGGTATACACAGTATTATCCGACACCTCTCAGATAATTGTCATACAGTACTGCTTCTCGTGTGTCGAAGATCAAGTAGCAGACAAGAAATTTCGGACGACCTACCTCCTCCACCACCCCCGCCTCGTCCTGTAAATAAATCACTTTGCGTCAGACAATCCGGCGGCCTCGATGAGGGCAGATAACAGCCGTGGATCCGCAGTGGATTTGGCTAAGTCGCATTAATGTGTTGATATTATACGTTAAAGTACATACGTAGTACTTACCCTTGGCGACCTCATCTTCTTGCCCTGATTCGAACAGAGCTTTTGTCTTCGCGGCGTATAAAGGAGCGGTACCAATGTATATCTCCTGATGCATTGCATATTCGTCTGAGAGCATCCATCTTCGGTGCTTAACGTACAACCAAACGCGTCTGGGTTGGATTCGATGGATAAGATCGAGCATGTTCATATGCGCTTTTCGTTGAAGACCAGTATCGAGATTCATAGTTAGGGCAAATACCAATGCCTGGAGCTTATAGAGTCTCCATGACTGGTCCAAGTCGTTGACAAACGTCGTTCTAGACCCGCCTAGAGTAGTATTGTGATTACCATTAGCCTGAGCTGCTTCTTCTCCGCGGTCTACCTACCTAGTGTATAGTAAACTTGCCAGAAGGGTGTCATTTCGGATGTCGAGAAAGGTTCATCGTCGTCTCCAAGAATTTTTTTCATCATTTCTAGCCAGGTATCGTCGAAAGACTGAATGATGGGCTCACTGCTTCCTTCAAACCAGACAGGTATAGTCTTAGATCCCAGCATCTCGAGCACAATCGACAACTTCTTGAGGCACGCTAGACGGCTATTCTGGGCGCCATACTCGCCAGTGCCAGTTATCTTGAAGCAACGTGCTGACATGCCCATATAAGCCTCCAGTGTTCGTCTGAATGGATCGATTGAACCGAAGACAACACTCTTGCACCGCAAAAGATTATCTAGAAAAATGGAATTGATCGTATCCACGTGCTTGTCAGAAATTGGCCAAAACCGAAAATGAAACTTGTCAGTAGACCGTGGTATTCCCGAAGCCCCCGGCGCAAGCTCTAATCTGCCGTTAACGACTCTCGTATAAGAGTTAGTGGCTTTCGCTACTGGTAGATCGGAAAGGATTGACTTGACATTCTCTGGATCCGGAAACTGCGTCGCTGCTGCGTCGAACATCATTTGACGTGATTTCTGTATTCTGCGGTTTGCGTCTTCTAACGCCTCTGGCAATAACATACTTCGAAGGACGATGATTAGCCGAGGGGTTACGGGCCCGAACTCGTGGTAGCGCACGTGTGTGTTCCCCAAATACTCGCCGGTTCTGGCACAGAAAGTCTCCCTAGTAGGACCCTCGAAGACGTTGTAGCATTGATCAGTGAGCAGAAACTCGTCATGTCTTGCTGCGGGTGTGCAGAATGCCATGTAGGAGGAACTGACATGAAAGATAAACATCTCGGCATCTGGGGGGAAGATGAGAGTCTTGAGTAGGGTCATCCACTTTCCCTCAGCATCCATATCGAGGTTCAGGATAGAGCGGAGATTGTGCAGCCACACATCCCTGGGTCTCGCCATTCCCTTATCGGCCATGTAGGCCCTAAGAAGGTGTTTGTCTTCCGACTCATACGCTTGTGAGTCCTCAGATATGTACTTTTCGTAGAACCCCGGTCCTCGATACTTCATGATGAAGAGAAACTTTCGGAGCCGGTTTCTCTCCACCCGCGTGAGCCATATGCCGGGCTCATGGTTCTCATGGGCCTTCTTAATTTTGCGAAGTATTTCCGCTATCCCACACTCAAGTTTGGAAAGCTCTTTTTCCACCTCTTTGTTACTTTTGACGGTATCAGCGAAATCCTCGTACATGTCGTTCTGACCGAACCAACGGGACACCGGTGATTCGAGCAACAGTGGTTGATCCAAAGTGAGGTCCACGACATTGAGCACTTTGTCGCCGGGGTGCTTGCCTTTCTCATAATGGTATTTGCCCCTCTTCTTGAACCTCTTTTCCACTGGCACTTGGTAGGGATGGGAAAAGTTGCGCAGGATGAACTGAGGAATGTAGTGCTGATATTGCTCCATTGGGCCAGTATTTGGAACTTTGAGCGCCGGATGCTGACTTCCAGGAAACTGAAGGTCTTGTAGATGACGTTCTTTATCCATCTTATGAAGTTAATTTCTCCTGGTACAAAGAGTCCTCGATCTTGCGTTGTGAAGAGACTAAATTGATATTGCGCCTACAGTATTGCAATGGGTCAAGGCAACAGCGGGGTATGAATCCAGCCAGCATACTTCCTCGAGTCGTGGAAAGCTTATAGCCAATGAATTTTCTGCTAGCGCAGGGATCTTTGGTGAGAGGTTCGTTCCAGAAATACATAGTATCGGACGAAACAGGTAAGAGGCTGGAGCAAGGAGGAAGCTGCAGTAAGCAAGAGGCCACAGCAAGTGTGAGGCCACATCAAGCAGCATGATATTTCGACATTTTTGCTACGCTTCAGACACGTGTGGTGCGGGGGCACCTAGCAGCAGCGTCTAATGTCTTTCGGATACCTACAGGCCCATAACTGAGCAGCGTCCAAAATACTCTTAGGTTCAATGTTCCTTTTTACATGGTAGTTGTCCTTAAATGGAAGCCGCCACATCGAAAAACTTAACTTTATAGGACCACTGCCTTTAGTTCGGCTGTGGTTATTAGCTAGAACCCCCTCATTCGTTTCAGCTAAGCCGACTACCTGGATTCTAAAAGAGAAGATCAGTCGAGATACATAGTACTTTAGCAATAAAAAACCACCATCCGAGCTGTAAAAACCTTATCGATGTATTATATATCTAGTATCGAGCTGATAGGGTAGTCCAGATTAAGTAAGCACGGAGCTAGGGCGTTGACATAGAGCTTTTCGCGCTGCAGGGCTGTACATAGACAACAATTCAATCAATCAGCACAATTGTACAACTAACGAGAGACCTCGCGATCGTTCCACTATAGACGCATAGAGAGAAACACTACGGATACTCGGACGATAACCCAGGAGCGCGGCCGAGGCCCCTCCACGACTACCCCGACTGTCGTCACCATGCCATCCCTTGGTAGAGGTAGTTAGGTAGTTGGTGGTTAGTTGTATGAGGGGCGATTCCCGCTGGCAGTACCGATTGTATCCATGGCCTTATAGCCAAGTCTCAGTCCAGTATCTTAGTATGGTCATACACGCAGCCTTACGGGCGCGAAGGTTTACAAGACTCTGTCACGTGATACCAGCGATGCGGAGCCCTTCTACCTCGGGACCGAACACACTTCATTTTTGGTTGATTCCGAAGCGGAACTATCACCCTTTATTGCAGAGCTGAATTGGGACGTTGGCAAACCCGACCGGGTCGAATCGATGTGGGACGCAGATCATTGTTTTTATGGTATGAAGCTCATGGTGATGAACTGTAAGATGTCTCCCCATTAATATAGCCAAAATCTCCAAAAGCGTTTAAACGTCGCAGGTGTCGTCTCCACAACTCGCGCTTTCATAATACAAATCACGACCTTTTCTGATATATACTCGGGCTGATCTATTCGTTTTCTAATAAGCACTTCCGAAATACCTAGAATCGCCGCAGAAGGTTCTCTGAAATCAAAATAACATCATGACGTAGATGGTCTTTGCCGTGGACAAGAATGGGCTTCGCAGAGGTCTACCCAGCTGTCAGAGACTGTTACGGGCGGCACGCCAGTTGAAGAACTTTTGTCATTGCAAACTCCTTTCGAGCATTCTTTGAGACTACTAAATTAATTGGCTGCTCTCAAGGCACTTACCTAGATGTACTGGCATTCTACCATGTCTTGATCTCGATCTCGTTGCTGTTGGTGCCCATCGAGGACAGTTTCTTCTCTCTCTGTGCGCAGGCGCACACGTCGGAACAGAATTGCTCCTGCTTCACCACATCCGGGTGGAGCTGCTGGCTCCGCTTCGCTGGCCAGACTTGCTGACCTTTTTCGTTCTCCAAGGCCATGTGTTGTTTTAGGTCGGCCTCGATGAGCCTCTTGAAGTACAGGACACCCCCCTCACGGCGCGCGTGCAGCGGGCCCTGCACGTACACGCCCGTGTTCAGGCTCTGTTGCACGCCGTTCATCAGGTCGTAGTCTTCCAGTTCGATGCCCTCGAAGAAATCCGCCGCGCGCTGGAACACGTCCATGGACGACTGAGGGTTCCGGAACGTCTGGTATTCGGTCGTCACCGTGGTGGGACCCGTAGGGACGACGCGCATGATGAAAAAGTACGGGGTCGATAGGTTGACTGACGAGTTGGGATAATTGTAGGTGAAGGCCCCGTTGCCGAAATATTCAAAGTCTTCGGGTTTGATGTCGTCCCTGTTAGGAGGGAAATGCTCGAATCGTCCGCTATGTGGTTCCACCGAGTACTTGTCCAGATTGGTGATCTTGGTGATGCCTGGGTGGCTGGCCTTGCAGTGATAGCACTTTTGGGAGGACTGTGTCAGCATGTATAGAAATAGACGGACTCCTGGAATCGGCGCTCACCTCATTGTAGTTGTCCCCAACGAGTTTCCAGTTGTATTTGCCGTTCGTGGTCCACGTCCGATGATAGACGTAGTCGTCCAGCGGGAAGTCTGCCAGCCGGGGTTGTTCATCGGTCCCCCCATTCAGCTCCTCCCAAGTGGTAGGGGTCGGAGACGAGTCAAAATTGACCCACACGAATCCGGCTTTGTCAACATGGGTGTGGATCGAAAAGAGACTGTAGTCATCTTTGTTGAACCCATCGATCTCCTCGAACTTGGGCGCCTTGGCCAACTTGCCGTCGAGCCCGAAGGACCAGCCTGGGAGCACAAGAGTCAACGAATCTACAATCTCCGATCTGACCTGGGCAAAAACGGGGAACGAGCGAGGCAGTGGAAAAATGCTCACCGTGATAACCGCAACTGAGGATGGATTTTTTGCCCTCGTCGGGCTGGTCTTTGTCGATGATAGGATACGCCCGGTGACGGCAGATGTTGTGGAAAGCCTTGATCTCGCCGGTTCTGGTCTTGACCAAGAAGAAATTGAAGCCGACGAGGTCAAACCGCAGGTAGTTTCCAGTCTCCTTGAGGCGAAGACGGTGAGTGGTGAGCAGCCAGCGCTTCGAGAAGATCGCGCGCCGTTCAAAGTCGTAGAAGTCGGGATTGGTATACCACGATGCAGGGAACACGCCCTCGAGAACACTCTTCGAACCGCCATTGGTTGTCCCGCCGTGGGTCACACCATTGCTGATACCGTTCTGCAGTGTCTCTGTCAACATGATACCAGGTTTTTGGTCACAGATCTCGTGGATTAATCTTTTCTTTATCTCGTCTTGTTTTGATTGGGAGACTCAACACAATAGGCAGGCCGTAAGGAGGAGCGATCAGTATGGTGTTAATATAATGGCAACGAGAACGTTCAGTACACCATGGAAACCATCATATGTTCCATGCCAATGCCCTGATCGTCCCTTATCAGCAACCTCATAAATATGGTCGTGTGGATGAACCAAGAGGAGACGTCTCAAGCCCATGTGAATGCTTTCAGATCCGCACATGATCGCACCAATTGCCAGTTGATAGAATCAAAGCATTGCGAAACCCACCAATCGGCTTCATGACTGAGACGGGCAAGCCATGGCGAAAAGCTCCAAACAGCAAACACTGACCACAATGGGAACTCCAGTGCGGATGTGAGTTCTTGTCTCCAACCTCGACAACAGTCTTTACTTGCGTTGCTCTACTGGGCATGGCAAGGATAGTCGACACCCAGGGCTGAGATTACAAACAGGGCCGGACATCAAGGCCGGATCCGCCCATGCCCGGTCCGGGGATCGTCCGAAGCAGGGTCCGGTTTCCATTGGCCATATGTGAATGACCCATCTCGACCACTCAGGAGGTAGATCTACTTGTCAGAGGGCTTCGAGCGACATCTTGAGAGAATTTGCTGGCATCTCCTCGACTACAACATTGAAGTCATTGTTGTGACAACGTACGGTGACGCATCATTCGGAAGCCTATGCCTCAAAAAAGTCTTCACAATACACTTGATGGTCATTTGTGCGAGATTGCCTCTATCAATGCCTCGATCAGCGGTATGTACAGGTCAGAGTTGACACAGTCTACGATCAGGTTTCATCCCAGAATGAACCGTCACAATTACGAGCGTTCCGCAGGAAAGTTCCAGCACTATTAAGGTGAATACATCAGGTGGGACCGTTGACCAAGATCATCGGATTGCACTGGTGGACCTTGGTAATTCTTTTGACCCCATACTAAGCAGTATCACGCTGTGGCCATAACGACGAATCCACAAAAGACAAAACTTGCATAATTGACTGTCTCCGTTGTCACCGGCAAGTAAGCGGGCATACAAAAGAGCGGAATCGCCAAACAGGATCAAGCTGAACCGCAATATTGTTAGCAGCAGATTTACTAACAGGCAAGGGGGACCCATACCGAGCGTAACGACATTGCAGAAGACTCCAAATGAGCCCAGGTAAAAGAGCCATGTCTTCACGTGGGCACGCTTCCCGGCCAAACACACCCCATTAGGAACGGCGTAGCTGACCGTCAAGAAGATGACTCCTGCGCCGGATAAGGCATTGAATGTCGCGGTTGAGCCAAAGTAGATCAGTCCAAGCAAGTTCTGAACAACGGCACTGTAAAGAAGCGCGATCAATGGCACCCCAACGCGCGGGTTGATGTGCCTCCCCAGGTGAGCCGCAGGGATACCTCTGTCACGGGCAAAGGCATAGATACACCGGGAGGTCGCTGTCGTGCAGCCTACTCCACAGATGAAAGCGAGGACGACAACGGGGACAAGCAGTCCAAACGCCCCTCCAGAGCTGCCAACTGCGTATTTGAGGATTGATGGCAGTGGTTGGCCAGAAGGGAGGTTGACATGGTACTCAATGTCTGGCAAGACGAACACCAGAGGATGAGGAAGAGCAGCCCCTGCCAGGGCACTGAGTATCACAGTCCCAACCATTGCCTTGTGCCAGTGTGATGACAATGTTCCCGGCAACGTACGACCATCCGCAGACCCATGCCGCCAATCTCGGCCACTCGATGGGGGAGAGCATGAACGTCTGATAGTACACACCGCCGGTCGTGGGATACACACTCGTGATCTCCCCCAGGGAGCAGGCCACGCAGATGGTGATCGGCGCCACGGTCAAACAGCCCCAGATGATCGTTGCCGGCCCTCCGTTGATCAAGGGGTAAAACAGGCTCATCGCCAGGCCATACGGCACCGACACCAACACAAAGGACACGAAGGCGACGTGCAGGATTGATCGGCTCTGCTCTAATTCGGCCTTGTAGCCCAGGTGTTCCAGCACTCGGTCAGCGTGCATCTCTTCCAGGTCACCGGCGGCCACCTCAGTCGTCTGCCGCGTGAGCTGTTCGGGCTTGTTCGTCTCGACTAGCCTGGTGCCACCATCGACATGTTTGGGTGAAGAAGACTGCACGGTTACGTGTGTGTGTGTGTGTGTGTGTGTGTGTGTGTGTGTGTAGTGAAGACGATACCAATATGGTTGCGCTGAACTCGCTGGTAAATACGGAGTGCCAGCCACAGACCTGGTATTTGACCAGCCTCGATATAAATGCAATGGCTTGTAAGTCCAGCATATCCTGTTTCAATACCCCAGACGGCCGAGATTTAGTATACGGGATGATTTTCTAGATTTAGGCCTTCGTGCCGAGCCTTGTAGTGTCGATAACAGCTTCTCTGTGACATTGGCTACTAGTCAGGTTCGGACTTGTCACATATTCCCTCAGCGTTGTCGTTTTACCTTCATTGCCTTTTTTTTATACCACTTATTGCCGAGCCAAGGTCGCGTTGGTGCCGACTCTGGTCTCATTACTGGCTGGTCATTTCAGAAAGGTGGATTTCGTGTTGGAAGAGAACTATATTGTGTGTATGGAGGGCCCCGGCCCCGAGAGAGTCAGTGCAGCGTATCCCAACGCCAAGAACCCTCGCAAACTTATTGTTCTAGCAGCTGTGGCTATTCGTATACAGATGAGTTAATAGACTGAAAATTGAACCACAATGAGCATTATGGGACATGTGAGAAGGGCAAGCCACATCACCTTCACATCTCGCCCTCAAAGGTTTCTGCCAGGCTATCAATGAAATTAAATGTCGAATCCAATCTTTTTCCTCCAGCGTTCATCCCAGCCAGGGTAGAATGGGGACTCAGCGAGAGTTTCTTCCACCCAGTCCGAAGGTACGACGCCGTTCTCTATCTGTTCCTGCTTCCATGCTTGTAACGCATCCAACACGGCAGGACGGATATGAGCATGCACTTTACCATCGGTGAGAAGAGGTTTTCCTTCCGTGATCTGTTTGTATAGAAGCGATGGGATGTGCGGCTCGTCGCGCAGCTCCCGTATTGGGGTGAAAACGGCCTTGAAATTGAACACTATGGCCCCTGATAGAGGCAGCCGACGCAGCGTCTGCCAGTCGCATCGAAGGTAACACTGGTCAATGCCGACAGACTCCCCTTGGTGACGAGTACCGGCGTTTCGTTTGTACTCCTCAGGGGTTACGAAGAGCGGTTCCCAGTCCTCGATGAACCATGAGCCCCGTTGAATGGGTTGCTCTACGGGCATCTTGGAGAAGAATCTGCGAAGAAATGGGTCGATCAGTTCACTATATGTCGCTGGCCAGATAGGAAGAAAGAACCTTGCCATCACTCACCGATCCATTGATTTTGACATTTTTTCAGCATAGTCGTTGACCTCGGTGTGAATGGCGCGCAGGTCCCTGTTGTGGTGAGTGCCAAAGGTCCAGCCAATGGACGAACAGATGAATCCGGATCTCAGGTAATACATTCCATCCTCTTCGCTGCGCAGCATCATGGCAAAGTCTTCGGGAATATTGTCGAACAGGATATGTAGAGGGTGTTGGGAGGACAGTTTCGTTCTTGTTTTCAACAATCGATTCACAAAGACGGTGTTCGACTCCTCTAGCGCAAAATAATGAGGGTACCGGATGCAGACATACTGTAGAACCATCTCCATCAGTTCACGGCATGCCAGCTCCGAGCCGGGACTGTAGTTTAGAACACTCGTTCCATGCTCCTTCAATAGCTGCTTGCGCTGTACCAAGCGCTTGAAGTAGTTCTGTTCTAGCTCGATCCAGAAGTCAGGCTCGAACTTCATGAGTGCTGTCATCAGAAGGGGTTCATTAGTCACGTGTGTCAACCTTTTAAAGCCGGATCTAACCTACACATGGTCTGATGATAGGCAAATCTAAAGGGGCGGAAAGGTCGAAAGGTCGCAGTGTTGATATCAAAGCTAGGACATGGTTTCGGGTGAGGAACACCGCTCAACGCAGAATAATCAGGAAAAGTTCCAAGTGCCTTGAGGTCTTCGGAAGAAAACCCGGTAGGAGTGTACAGGACGGTCTCGTCGATTTCAGGGCTTTTTGTTGAAGGGAGTTGTTGAGATTGAAGCTGGGTTGGACTCGGACTGGGACCTTTTAATAGGCTTCGAACTTGACGGGTATGCTCAGCCTCTGTTGAAAAGATAGCTTGACGGCGAGAAGGAGGGAATTGAGCCTTGAATCCTTCTGCGAGAGCCTTGTCGCCATGCTTATACAAGTGCGACGATGCTTGTCCCTTCCGCACAGGTAATCCAAAACGAATGCCCTTGGAAAAGTTGAGAGCTCCCAGTCCCGACAGGAGGATGAAGAAAAGTCCTACCACGAGCAAGGCTGTAAAGTTGTTCTCCCAGTAAAGGATGATCGTACCACGATTTGGAGGTGAGAGAAAGGACTCACTACCCATGTCGAAGAATGCACAAGTACCAACCACAGCAACACAGGGGACGTTCAGAGGCTTACCTCACCTGTTTCTTGCACTTGTACGCAATATATCGCTCATCTGGTCTTCGGATTTTGTTTATACTTTGATGGAAAATACTACTCCCTATGGTTATCACAGACATGATAGACAGGTGGAGACGAGTTTGAAGAATCCAGCCAATTGAGACCGTTGCGCGATGATTTTCCTCTTTGGGACTGAATCTGTCTCCTTGTCTATCCAAAGCACCACAGTCAGGAGTTAGGACTCGGAGCTCACAATCTGGAAGTTTGAAGTCATGAGTAGGTACATGACGTAAGATGACTGTGAGAAATTAGATTTCTCAACATCTGTTACCATTACCCAGGTTCCTGGGGACTGATACAGGCCGGAGCGAGCCAGATATCAACAAGCCGAATCGTATTAGCACTGGGTCCTGTCAATTCAAGGCCAGGCCTTTTAAGCACATCCAGATGAGACTTCTATTGTGTTTTAAGCGCACTGTGCACCCTATCCAGCTTAAAACACCTTTCTGACGCGGCATCTTCCACAATGTCGATGACATTCGAGGAGTGTTTTGCCGACGACCGGCCGGCGCGTCCACTGCCAAACATCCCGTCTAATGTCATGGAGCAATTCAGTATGAAGGACAAGGTATGCATCGTCACTGGAGGCAGTCGAGGTATAGGGTTTGCTGTCGTGCAAGGGCTGGCCGAGGCGGGTGCGCATGTGGTCATAGTCTATCGGTCGAACAATCAGACGATCGAAGCGACCACCCACGCGATGGCCAAGCAATGCGGCGTCAAAGTGATACCTCGTCGATGCGATGTCACCGATCCAACTCAAGTACAGGATCTTGTTTCCTACGTATGCAGTGAGCTGGGCAGGATCGATGTTTTCGTTGCCAACGCGGGCATCTGTTACCCACAATCGCTGCAAGAGCAGTCATTTGACGATTATCACGAGCAGATGAATGTGAATGTGCACAGCGTAGTATACTGTGCGAAGAGCATAGGTCCAGTCTTCAAGTCCCAAGGCTTCGGCAATCTCATCATCACAGGCAGTATGAGCGGCGAAGTTGTCACGGTGCCGGTCGACCATACAGCCTACAACATGACAAAGGCGGCAGTGACCCATCTGGGTAAGAGTCTTGCACGCGAATGGCGAGAGTTTGCCCGTGTCAACATTGTGTCTCCTGGCTGGATCGATACGGATATGAGTACTTGTAAGGCCTCGATCAATGAAGCCCATCGGATGGCCGTCCTCGGTCGACAAGGTACGGTATACTACGATCTTAACAGCTCCCCAGCCTGCTGACAGACTTTAGGCGATGTCAAGGAGCTCAAGGCCGCATACCTATACCTTGCGAGTAATGCCAGCTCCTTCGTTAGTGGCTCAGTTCTGCACGTCGATGGTGGCTACCTCCTATCATGAGCGTCTCTACCAAATAGACCTTTTAACATATAGGAGCGCGAAATCGTATCCCAGCATAAAAAGAGTCACGTTCTCTTCTCGACCATCTGTGGGGTTAGGGTCCCTATACGGTGGATCGTCTTCAACTACAGCTCGCCACTAGGTCAGATATCCACAAGCAGGTTGTCTATTTGAACCGCTGTTTGGCATTGATCGTGGCGCTTACAGGCATTCAGATACCTAGGCAGTGAAGGAATTCCTCAATGGGACGAGAATATGTATGCCGTTGTAGGTCCCTATGTGGTCCCTATTTGGACAGTGGTTGCTGGTGATATCTTCTTGTCTCCATGGCCAATCGCCTAGGTCTTCGGGGAAGCCTTTGTACCTACGTAGGTACCTATTAGCGGGTGTCCATGTAGGATTGGGGAGACCAACAGTAGTCTAGTTGCCGCTGAAAGCCAATCAAGGGCAGCTGATTAGGAGCACCCGGTGTAGCCCGATGAGCCCTGAAAGGCTCCCCAACAGGTGCTTAGATGGCACCTGGATGGCCGATGGGCATTTAGCTTCTATCACTAGCACCTACCGAGTACCTACCTAGGTGGGCAGTAAGTACCCCGCGTCTGGTGTGTCTCGTCAACCACGAACCGCAGCTGTTTGTCTTGTGCTCTTGACTAGTTATCTCTAAGTACACACTCCAGTCCACTGCTCCGTGTCAACGTCAATATTCTCTTTGCAAGATCCTTGTCAAGTTATCATCAGTCCTATCATCTTCTCGTGCTATGGCAAATTTGCCCAGCGCCGGGCCCACTTTGTGATAAGCTTGGGCTGATGTGAGGACTTTCTGCCAGCCCTTGTCCTGGGTCTGCATCCCCTGACCTTCGTCTCTGTGTCCTCTTGCCAATATGCTGTTACGACCGTCATTCGCCTTGAAAGAAAAAGAGCGCCGGCGTCGGCCAGTACGGAAATCTTTTTCTGGTTGTGTGCAATGTAAGGCTCGAAAGGTGCGCAACGAGGCCCTCCGGATACTGGACAGGAGGCGACGGTGATACCAAGACACATTATGTATACTAATATGGTCCAGATCAAATGTGATGAAACGAAACCCTCGTGTGAGCGATGCGTCGATAAAGGCTTGACATGTCCTGGCTTTCCGCCGCATCCCAACCTTCGCTGGTCTGCAAAGCATGAGGTGTTCGGCTGCAGAAGATCCCCAGCCAGGACACGGAAATCCCTGTCGCAAGAGTCCTTAAAAGCGTCCCCAGAGTTGCACAAGGCCCGTCGAGAAACATATCCTTCGCAGATTGAGAATGCTGTTTCTCGTCTTAATCCGGGGAAACATGAACAACAACTATCACCGACAGATAGCAGCGTGTCTGAAGAGAGACCGCGCGAGTATATTACCAGCGAAATCCTTAATATCCATCAAGCTGAGGTCATTGACGACCGAATGAGCGCAGAGCACATATCATCCCAGTGCGAGAGCGGCGAGACTCGCGGGGTAGAACCCGTGCCCCCAGGCCTAGCCTGGACGGTATGGTGGCAGCCCTTTGATGATACGATTATTCAGGAATACGATATCATGAATCTGACCAAATGTGCGACTCGAAATCCACTCGTTCTCGACTTTCCCTCAGACTTGAATGCGGGCCTCGGTCCTCTCGACGAGACAGAAGATGATCCTGTCTCCGAAACCTCGTCCGTCACGCGGACCCAGCCGCCACTACATTTGATCCATTTAGATACTGAGCTTGTGGAGGCGTACTTTTCGATCGTCTGTCCCATCTTTTCGACCTTCGATTCGCAGCACAATCAGTTTCGAACGTTTGTCGCCGAGAAATGGCAGAGCTCGATGCCCATATACTATGCGATCCTGAGCATGGCTGCCGCAAAACTCTCCTGGCAGACCCCCACAATCAAAGTGTATGCCTTAGAATACCAGTCGATGGCACTCAACGCTCTGTCCTCGGGCCTCTCCAGCAGCAGTGCCGGGGAGATAAACACTGAACTCCTGTTCGTTATCCTCCTTCTGGGATTGAGCGCATGTTGGCATGACATCTCGGACCTGGGGACACTGCATCTGCGGGCTCTGCAACACGCCATCACGCCAGCTCGATGGCCTTGGGCCACTGAACCCAAGCATCTAGAATTTTTTAGGGATGCCCTCGTGTACTGGCAGATGGTGGCCTGTCTCGTCGATGACGAAGTACCTCTACATGACTACTTTCTGGCCGCCCCAAGCCATCGGCACCAGCAGCGAGGGCGGAGCACCCGCCAGTCCTTCGTTGCGGGCACACGCATTACTCCGCACCCATGGGCTGGTGTTGCCACAGCTCCCCAGGCCACCTTCGCACGCATCGTGAGACACATACGAGCCCTACGATCGTTCGATCTTCCCGCGACGGAATCCAGTGCTCTCCTCAACCGCCCGGGAGAATTCCTCAGGACGCTGGATACGTTGGAGGAAGAGCTGTCGATGCTGGAACTGCCACAGCTGCACGAGATCGCCAACATAGGAGACGAGAATACACCAGCCATCCACCACCTCTTGCTCGCGGAGGCCTACATGTTCGCCTGTCTCTACCAGCTCTACTACACGTTCCCTTACCTCAGACGCAAGCGCATTCGGCGCATCCTGGCCGCCGAAGAAGACCACGTCGGAAGTCCTATCGGTCGGTCGTGGTCGCAATCCCAGACGAGGCTGTGGTCGTCCATATTGCGGCAGGGCGAGGAGAGCGGCGCGGACGAGTGGCTGAACTTCCTCGGCACCAGCGTCATCACCCGCCTGGAACAGGTGCAGATCACTTCGGGAACGTCGTGTGTCCAGGCTCTGTTGCTGCTTGTCGGGGCAGGCTCCCTGTCCGTGCGGCCCGAACTCCATGGCACCGACGCGGAGCGCGACATACTCCAGTCACGTCGCTTTGTCCTGGACCGGATTTCGGCCCTGTCTAGCAAAATGCTCTCGGTGCCTCTCCTCTGCGTGAAGGAGGCGGTCTGCGAGATCTTCAAGCGCCTCGACTTGGGCATCAATGTATTCTGGATGGACGTCTTGCAGTCTATGGGTATTGTCACGATCATCGGGTGATCTGTTGCAACTGTACGAAGCAGCTTTGATATTTTCCAAAGTTGCGAGGCTCTATTCGACGCCGGGGTAGTGGCCAGGTCTCAGATGACGGCGATATCTACCAAGGGATGATACGTAACGTCAAGATGTCTGGCACATGTGGCTAGGTCAGCATGATTTGACCACTATGGTCTCTTGCATGACCGCCATCCGGCGAGCTAAGGGCATTTCCTAGATTCCAGAGAGAGCGATGGGCCGTGATGTTCTGATCAGTTTGCCTCAGATCTACAACTTGCTCCCGATGGCTCGTCTCAAGCTCTTGACGCGCTCGTCTGTCAACAGCATGGATCGCGGATAATCCTCCGGGACGTCCTCTCCCAGCATGAGCATCGCCAGCATCTGTGCCGACCGGAAGGCCCTCACCATGCCAATCCCCTGGTACGCTCCACAAATCCACTGGTGGCGCCGATTGGGAAAAGGTAGACGGCCCACAAAGGGGTTACTGTCCTGTGTGAAGGCCACAGAACCGCTCCACGCATGCGTCACGTTGATGGTACGCATACCGAAATTGAAGATCTGCGGCGTCACCCAGCGTAGATGGGCGTGCGCGACCAGGTCTTTTTCGCTGTCGTTGGACGTCGCCCGTCGCCCGGTGCTTGCTCGGCCCAGGATGAAGGCGCCGTCGGGTCGTTGGATCATGTAGTCGTACTCGTGTTCGCCGTACCGCAGCCAGAAGGAGTACTTGTCGACCTGCAGCTTGTTCGGACTTGGGATTTGACGTTGCACGTTGGCGCGCACAGGCGAGACAAACGGCCGCAGCTCGTGCAGAAGGTGTCCGATCCAGCAGTTCGTGGCGTGGACGACGTATCGGGCGCGGATGTTTCCTCGGGTAGTCTTGACCGTCGCGTGGTCGTTGTTGTCGTTGTCATCGTCGATCACGTCGGTGACCGTGGTGTTGGCCTGGATGGACAGCCCGTGCTGGTCGACCAGCCTCTGGAACATGCCCGTAACGAACTTGTACGGCCACAACGTGCCCGCAGGCATTCCGATGGCCCCGACGCACGGTGCGTCCAGATCCAGGTTGCGAGTGGCGAGTTCCTCTCTGGTCTGGTAGACAGTATACCTGTCCGCAAGCGTGGGTTTGTGCACGCGCATGTCCTCCAAGGCATCCAGCGCGCGCTGGAAGATCTTACGGTCGTGGTAGACGTCGAGCCCCTCGACGATGCGCAGGTCGCAGTCGATGCCGTTCTCCCGCACGCACGCGGCCATCGCATCCAGATGGCTGTGCTCGTACTCCATAACCCGCAGCGCCTCGGCCACGCCATACTCATGCTTGCGCTCGAACCATGCCCCGGGGCTCATCACCTTGCAGTGGCCGCCGTTTCTACCAGTGGCACCCCAGCAGAGGTTGCGTGCCTCGACGACGACGATTCGCAGTCCCGGCCTTCGCGAGTACAGCGTCCGCGCCAGGCTCATCCCCGTCATGCCAGACCCGATGATAACGACATCCGCAGCATCGACCCACGGCGATTGCAGCTCGCTGATGGGTGAGGGCTCTATGTGCCAGAACGACTGCGTCGGGTTCGCCACCGGGAAGCCCGGGTCGATGACTCCAGGCTCGTAGATCCCATCTGGTGAAGTCGACATTTTTGCGCTGAGTTAGGTGGCTCCCAGATACCTCAGGTACCGGTAGAATAGCCAGTGCACGCAACGCCGTGCTAGTACCCAGTATCAGACCAATTCCGGGCAACAAAATGGGTCTCGAGATCGCGTCTGCCTTTTCTTTTTCCTTTCTCCCTTTCTCTCTTCCTTTCTGAGTCTCTCCTTATCAGACAAAACTTTTTAAAAGTAGCTATGCTAGGGGAAGGAGGAAACAAAGTTGTTAAATGTGAAATATATCAAGGACCCGGAGCCGGGACATCGGGAGTCGGAGCCGTAGCGTAACTTGGACAAGAAAGCCCGCGCACAGGTTCGTGTTGCCTGAATGGGAAATTTCATCCTTCCAATTATAAGCCGCCGCCATGACTCTTTGCTCTCTTGTCGCTTGAAACCTTGCATGCATGATGGAGTAAAAAAAGGATAGGGAATAGTCACATCGTAGGACCTGGGTATCTAGCTTTGTACCGTGCGTTATCGCGCCAACTCTTGATTTGGAGGTGCGAGACGTGACGATGACGACGGGAGCCCGGCTGCTCTTTCGATAGCTGGGAACAGCCTCCGAAAGGCTCCACAAGCCGCGAGAGTTGGCGGACGGCTCAAAGGAGGGGAGGAGAGGCGCTGCTACCTATGGAGGAAATGAGGGTGTCTGTCTCTATATATGTGACACCTGAGATATGTATTCCAGCCTCACCACAAAGGACGTGCATCACTTCGACTTCAAGGAGCTTTGAGTTATTGGCATCGCATATGTAAGTGTCCCTTACGGACAAATCACTTTGGCTAGCTTCCTTCTATCCACATGCGCGCTTGACGAAGAATGCTGGGTTATCTTCCCCGTCGCCCTCGTCTTATAGGTCACCGTCATCTCCTTCGGTCCTAGCAGAACAGGACCTGGAAAATGGCTTAAAGTGCTAGACTAATAACCTAGATCGTGTATCCAAATTGCTAAGGTTCGCGAAAGGAACAAAAGGTTGTCAGTAAAATATTCTTCCATATAAGCATGAAAGTCAAGACATATAAGGCGGAAAGAGAGATAAGAGGGATAGGAAGGGGAGATAAGGAAGGAGATATGTGGTGCACAATCAGTGTACCGAGCATTGAAAAATACCGGCTTGTCTGTTAGGTCGTCCTCGTACGCCTGCTCGAAGCCTTCCATCGTGCCGGCCTAGTCGCGCTTGCGCTTCACCCGAATGCAAATAAATCGGTAGAAAAGTGACAGAATGGCCGCGGCCGCCGAGATGATGACGGCCGCGAGGAAGCCTGCGGCGTATCTTGGTGCGTCTTCGGGTTTAAAGAGGAGTGGGCCGACGAAGTTCTGGAGAAAGGGGAGGAAGATAAGTCAGCATTTAGATCATAGCGGATGTGCTGCCGTGGCTGGACGACATTGTGGATGTCGCTTATCCATATATATTCCTTTTTGTGGGACTGAAATCTTTCTTTTGTCGTTGTGAGCAAGTACATATAGTATTGTGTACATACTAGTGTCAAGAGGTTGCCAACGTACTTGATCGCGTCCCTGGATCGTCATGAGTAGCTCACTGTCTCGTAGAGTCGGCCCCAATACGATGTCGCCATGGCTCGTCTATCAAGAGAGCTCATACAACGATCCGATGGTGCTCGCGGAGCCTGACACACAAGGATCGCACCAATCGTGGATTCAATTAATTACTATGTACATACTATGTATTGGCGAAATTGAATTACACAATTGGCGACTTCGGTCCGAAATTTTTGAGCCGAAATTTTTGAGCCGACATCAAAATCATACGTAGTAGGTCACTGCACGCCTTTTCATTCGGAACGAATCTCCAAGCCGGTCTCGGTGATTCATCCTGCATTAGAAAAAAAAAATCTCATCCGTTTGGTAGCTGGACCCGAGGGTGTGTTAAATGTTCCCATCGGCACAATCGTATTCTCATCTCGCAAGTCATCGCGAAGTCCTAGTTCGATCTCAGCACGCAGGTGAGCTTTGACGAGCAAATCTACGTTGACAGGGACGGTCATACACTATGGCCTCTGCTACCGATCTTGTGGTGATAACAGGGGCAACCGGCAAACAGTCTACTGGCCTTATCAAACTTCTCTTGGGAAAGTATCGCCTGAGACTGATTGGGCATTCCGCCAGCTCAGTCAGGAAGCTCCAAGGACAATATGACGACGCCGAAATCGTTCAGGCAGATATGACAGACAGAGGAGACTGTGCAAGGATTTTGGATGGTGCCACAACTATCTATGTGATCGGTCCTCCTTTATCAATCTACGAACGAGAAATGGGCCATTTCATGATCGATGCTGCGGTCGCAGAAGCGGCTAAACCGTCCTCGAAGTTCAAGCACTATGTGATGTCCAGCGTGCTCAACTCACAGCTGAGGAAAATGGCGAATCACGACGACAAACGATACGTTGAAGAGTATCTCATCGAGTCCGGGCTCAACTTTACTATTGTGGCGCCTGGTGACTTCATCGAGCAACAGTTCCACCCGAAAGCTTGGTCGATCGACCCGGACCCCACCTATCTCCTCATGTTGAGCAAGGACTGTGTCAGTAGTACAATCTTTCTTGACGACTTGGCCGAAGCAGCCGCCAAAGTCATTGCCGAGAGGGAGAAACACTACGCTGCTCATTATCTTCTGGTTTCAAATGGGCCCACTCGATATGTTGACTTAGTTGATGAATGTTCTCGACTACTGGGAAAGCCGATCAGACTTGAATACATGACCTTTGAAGACAGAGTTGCGACGGCCCTGAAATATACGTACGGTCGTGTTGAGGACGCACCTACTAGGATTAGAGACAAGGCCGAAAAAATGGTCCTCTTTTATGATCGTAGGGGTATAATGGGAAATCCGAATGTGCTTGAATGGTTGCTGGGTCGGAAGCCTACCACAATGGCAGATTTTGTCAAGAAACAATTGGAATAATTGATTGAGCTTTGAAGTTGGACTGAGTGATAGCAAATCTCGCATAATTCTTAAGGATTGGGTGATTATCAATGAAATTTGTCACACAGAGAATCTTAGCTTGCGAGATCCGACTTGCGCCGCTGCCTTTCACGACGCCATGTTTCCTGGACTAGAAAATGTGAGGAGTGTGTTGTTCATCATGCTAGAATCATGATTTAGAGTGATAAATATGGCAAGCAGCTCTTTCTTTCGCGAATTCAATGTTCTGCTAACCCTAAATTTTCGGTGACTGCCTGCTCGGCCTTGTTTTTGCAACTACTCAACTTGTACGGCCAGAAACTCGTGTTCAATGGGAGACGCATCCTCAATGTTACGTCCATTGTGAGACTAGATGGCAAGAGCAGGGCGCTAGAGCTGCTCAAGCAGATATTTTAGACTGAGGACCAAACAATAAACGCCTGTCTCAGTTCCAGCTTGTATCTGTGAACGATTGTCGCAAGGATCCTAGTAGATCAATGGCTAGTCTGATCAAGAAAGAGACTTCCGTGCGAACTTTTCAGAACTACATGGTATTTTCATATTTCGTTGTGTTTCTAGAACCGTTCTCGGACCACTATGCTTATTCTTACAGCATCGAAATAGAAGCTAAAAGGCGAGTGCCCGACTTCAAGAAGGTAGTTGCCAACCTCTTCACGAAGGCGGAAAGGGAAAGTTCCCCAATGAGTGAGAGCCTATAGTGGACTGAGCCAGGTCCGAAATCTCTCCACCAGCCTGATCTAACATTCCCATGGCACTACCCGACTCTTCAACTCTGTAGACGTACTTGACTGCACTCGCCTTTCCTTCTTTCAAGTTCTGTAGTCCCTTCAAGATGCCAGTCAATCCGCCCGGAATAACCTCGTATGGATGAGGCGTCAATCTGCCATCGGCCAAGAGTCGTCCTAGATATCGTGACCAGAGATAGCCAAAGTCCTTGTGCGATGTCTGGATCTCCGGAATGGCGCTCTGTAACACTGTGACACCGGCCGGAAATTTGAAGTTTTCCTTTTCTTTGGCGAACAGGCTGGGAGGAAGCACTGTATTCACGACGCCTTTGTTCGTGTCAACAACACGAGCGATCGTCTCTAGCGAGCCACCTTCACTTATTGCGTCGAACACATTCACAACTTTTGCACCCAAGCCTTCTTTTGCAAGGAATGACTCGATGCTCGAGACAATTTCATCTTCGCCATTGCGATAATCAACAACGTGATCCGCCAGCACACGTGCAAATTCGCCCGAACGACCCGCAACACCAATGATAGGTCCAATTCCCGAGAGTCGTGCAAGTTTCGCTGCGTAAGCTCCAACAGCCGATGTAATGCCATAAATCAGGAGCGGAATCCTGTTCTCAGATTTGGTAGATGATATGGGATCGTATGGTGAGGGAAGTTTCATGCCGAGATAGAGGTGAACGACTGCGGTTAGAGCAGCCATAGGTAGAGTCGCAGCCGCTTCATACGACATAGTTGGCGGTATGAGGAACGTTGTCCAGTAAGGAGCAGTAGCATATTCAGCAAAACTGCCATTCTCTTTTCCGATCTCGTGCAGAGCTGCCACCCTGTCACCAGATTTGAATTCGTGCACGTTCTTGCCAACGGAGTATACGACTCCAGCAATATCGTCACCGCTGTTGTGTGGCCAGTTCTTCCTGTAAAGGATTTCTCAAGTCAGAAGTTTTGAACAGGAAGGAACAAAAGAGAAATAACCTACCACAGTGGAAATTTCCAGTCTTTTGGATTTGACCCGGTAACGACAACTTTAACGACAACGTCGTTATCACCTGGGACAGGTATTGGAGTATCTACAATCTCAACCGCTTCCAGTGAAGGCTGAATAATCGCCTGTTTCGGCATATCAACAATATCGAAAACTTGTTTCTCTTACAACTGGCCCCCTTTGTAATGCACAACCATAAACAGTCTGCTCGTTTCTTGTATATATCACGACGGCCGCTAAATTTCTAAGCTTATGTATGGTGAAAAAGTTGACAGTACGGGTTTCGGATGTAGCCAACATCGGCTCAACCGTGATGCACCGAGAAAAGTTTCGGGAGTGCATTCGGAGTTTCGGCTCTAATCCAGATTTTGGTTGATGACCACTGAGGTGCTACCGCACAGTGGTACAGTCTTCGTATCACTGTATGTCACAAGTTTTGAAGTAGAAACTCCAACCGGGCTCATTCAGGGATTTGCTTGTTCCGCCCAAAGTGTCCTGTTTCGCTCAAGGCTGACTAATTCCAGCGGCTGTACCCTTGTGCATTCCGCCAGGCATTTGAAAAAGAGCGAGGCGAGCGAAAATCTTATATCTTTGATGGGTCAATTCTTGACTTTTCGCCCCGAGACGCATCTACCAGTCCATCATGTGTGCATAGTACCACAGACACCGTGGTCCGGTTGATTAGCAATATCTGAAATTGGGACCGGCTTCAGACGTATAGGCCGTTCTTCGGTTGCCCCATACCTTCTCCTGATACATTTGGCGAGAATGAACCTGGGAAAATCGACATAGCCTTTATCAGAACTCAACCTGCCAACTCAGTCAGTTGATTTTGCCTCGAGTGTCGACAATTCATATGACTCGCCGCTGCAATAGCAACACAATTTTACTGGCCGGTGTTGAGGGTTGAGGGAAAAGATGGATTCTGTACCTTCAGCACCAATGTCGTCCTCTTGGTTCGTGCTCTCGGACTTAAGCAGCAGAGTCTCGACGTTGAGACACCCCGAGAACCGACCGTTAAGGCGGTGATTACGTCCTCGTAGCATCTGTTGACGTATTCAGGTGTCGCGTGAAGAATTCGTCCCTGTGATGCTGTAGCGACTTCTGTATAACCTATGGTAGTAGACCTTAAAACACGTTATTTGCGGCGCGTATATGTGACGGCAGAAGTTTCTATTCACCTACTGAGAGTATAACGAACATCACCTAGTAGATTTTCTTTATTAGAAGTTATTGTAGGTTAAGAGTATTCAGACGCGAATTGCAAATACACGCTAAAAAGCGCTAAGCCTTTTGATGCGAACCCGATCGCTAGATAGATATGTATATGGACGTCGTTAGCGACAGCAGCCCATGTTCGCCACTGAAATGGAAACTCTCAAATGCGTGGATGAATGTCGGCCACAATCACTCGTTTTCCGAGAAACCGTGCTAATCGTCTTTAGCAGTATTCATAGGGTCAGCTGAGCTGGACTGAGCGCAGAGATGGACTAATTTTGAACTTCGCCCTATTATTCTGGCTTGAACCTGTTGCGCAGGCTGTCTGTTCACATGCGGTCAACAGGCTCTAACGATCAACCCGTCTGCGTAGAGAACGCGCTACAAATGTAGTTAAGCCTCGTCTTAATTATGCAATCGCGTGGACACGAGCTGAGTTGGACACGCCCGGCTCCGGACGGCCGCGGTCTTCGCTTAGTTCGCTTCGAAATGGTGTTCCACTGGGCAGTCAAGTATAGTAATTCTAGTTAATACAATTGGAACTCAACGCAAGTTTGCAGGGAAATTTTCCGCCGAATTTGGCGGTTGATATCGCTGCTTTTGCAGAGTGGAATTTCAACTCTGCCAAGGCATGTAATGACCCTCGAGGGTGTCAATTTGACGGGTACGGAGACGTTCGGTCTCTGCAGCGCCTCGCAGCTGCCAATTCGTGGATGTGGCAGGCTTACATGAGCTCAAGCCACAATATGCATCTCGTGGGATGGGCCCTGATTTGGACACGGAATGCTGTCGGTCTTCCGTTCACGGTCCTTGGCTAATCTGGGGCAAATTCAATAGACATGAACACATTAATGAAAGCTTGTTGACGCTGGAGCGATAAACAGGGATGTGCAATCAGCTTCTGCGACGTTTGGTTCGGAAGCTTACTTCACCTGGCACCATATAATCTTCGCGGGTGAGCAGATACTATGGACAGCTCCAATTCAAATGAAATAGAAGCATCCGAAACTTCGAGGTCTGGAGGCGACCGGCCACGACATTGGATCCCTCATTTAGTTGAATTTGCCGTAGGATATCTACACAGTCTGCGAGGATTAATCGGTGGAATCTCCATGGATTATTGAGTAACATACATACATATCGTAGTACATTTTTTTCGAGGAGTTCCTTAACAATTCATTTTTCAACTCCAATTCACGAAATTTGCTCCGGAGACATGAGACTTTTGAGTGCTATCATTGGAAAAATGGCTCCGTACCAGTCGTCATATTCGTGCGTTAGCTCAAAGTGCATTCTTGTCATAAGCGCGTGCAGATAAGGGTATGTTGTAGTCCCGAAAGCAGCACAGTGGAACACAAGCGTGACCCAATACAGTAATCCAAGATTTTTGCCCCAAAGACTCCCAGGATCTGAAGCGAGCAGAGCTCGCATGAAATCCGGTAAAATAGAACTTTCATCAAGTAATGCTTGCCAGCTTCTGTTTGTCAGCAAAGATCGAGCTAAGAGCGCTGAAGTCAGCCGGCAGGCTTCGTAAATGTGGTCTCTGGAGTGTCGTGAATTGAGTCGTCCCAACGAGGGCATGTCCAGTATCTGTTGACAGAGCCGATCAATGACAGTAACGTGGGCAATATGGCCCCACTCTGCGTCTTCCCTCCCAATGCAAATTTTGACAATCGATTGCATCACTTGTAGTAATTTGTGTAGATGCTGTGATTTTACATACGGGAAGGGTGGATCCTCTGGGTCAGTCCTGCCGTCGTAGACTGGAGAGTAGAGTTCTGGACTAGGACCCAATCTCGGTCGCGTGGGATTTTCAAGAATAGGACCAAACTCGTCGATGGCGGCTGCGAAGCCTTGAATAGGCGGCGCTAGTCCACGCACAGGCATGTAGCATCTTCTTGCCAGGCTAGATCGAGCCATTCATAAGATTATGTAGGCCAGAAAATCCATGGAGAGAACTTACAAGACTATTGAGATGATTCTCACCACACTATTGCAGCATTTCGATGTCGCACTCAACTGCAACCGGCTCGCTTCTGCAAGGAAGGCAGCGGTTGCACGACGATGGATCAGATACTCTTCCGACCCTTGCTTTCCGCCTTGGACCTATGATATGTCAGAAGATAAGCCAGCCATTCTTAAAATTGGATTCTTCGCGTTCCCGATGAGAGAAAATTTGGCCGGTCATGATAGCCAATGTAATCTACTTCTATTTTACTTACCAGAGCGCAAATACCCAAACATGCTGCAGCTGAGACACAGCCGATGAGACTATCCGATGTTCCCAAGTGAATATTTTCACGGATCTGTTTCATTGCCTCGAGTTTGATGGCAGTTGTGGTCCTACTGATCTTGCCTGCTTTCATGCCATCAAGATGTGTAGAGCTGATAAGGAGCATTCCAGTGAAGAGTCCAATGTTCTGTGTTCCTGTAGGCCATACGAATTGATTCATTCGTTCTTGCCCGAATACGAGGAATACTGATAGGAGCGGGTGCTCGTTAGTAAGTAATACTCGAAGGTGAAAAGGCAAGTTTCGAATCGGCAGTGCAAAATAGTGAAGGGAAGGCCGAGTTATTACCAGTGTACTTGACTTCGTTCAAGATACCAGGTCTCTGACTCTCGAATGGTAATTGGGGTAAGCATCGCAACGCATCGAACTCGGCGCCAAAGGATATTTTCCTGGATTGATTTTGACTTTCACGAAGCTGTGCATGTTCATTCACCTGTCAGTCTCCAAGAACGTAAAAACTACCATCATTGGATATATCGTGTGCTTGGCCAAGTATGCTAGGACACCTATTAGCTAAGAACGTACCTCAGCTTTCATTCGTCTCTTCTTATGAAAGTCCCTGGCGATATGCGAATTGATCTGATTGAGCCCGCCTATATTCGGGCGTCCATCTGCTCTCATTATCAGAAATTCGATGCACATATTATCTCGAGACACTGGTATGGAACTGTTGTCCCCGAAAACTTCTCTTCTGAGACGATCGGAGGATTCCATGTTTTCCTCGTCTTCTGTATGTTGCGACTAGTGCGAAAACGACAGGCGTCGATATGAAGATACCTAAAGTAGAGCAGCTTAAGACTATTTACGCCAGTCCGAGCCGAGGACCCGTAGATTGTTCGAGCCTCTGAGATTTTATGAGATGGGGCGTTAATAGATCGGTCTGAATGGCAGACCGTGAGGCTGGAAGTTCAGCCTTTTAATAGTGAGAACCCTACAGAGGAGGAAAAGTACTATTGGACTGATACTGGAAAGCCCAGGGATTGATGCACTGGAGGCTGCCCGTGCGCTAAGTATGTTTGATTACGTAGAGCGAAGCCAGGCTATACTACGTTCAAAATCGATTCTTTATTCACCAATCAACGGAAAGCACTTGCTTGGCACGGATGAAATCTTACCATACGTGATAATAAAATGCTCATGACTGCGAGCATTCAATAGCGGCAGCGATCTATGCCCCAAAAAAAACCTGCCCTCGGCTACCTTTTGCCCGACGTTCCTTCAGGCGTATCGATCCAGACAGCATAGATTCATTTCACTGGAAGCAGATACGAGGGCTCCTGTGCCGCCGGACAGTCCCTTCTTGATGAAAAAAGAAAAACTAAGCCAATATTTGCTAGGGTTGGGCGCGCGGGGCGCTGCCACCGAGCTGCATTGAACTTTCTCGTATGTGCCTACATGTGCCTATCTCTCTCTGTAGGCATGTTATTTTCCATACAAGAAATTATGGCTACTTTCGATTTGATTTCGTTATCTTAATACTTTACTTCAGTTGTTGCGCTAGGTCATAGGAAACATAGTCTGCTGCTTCGCTTGACGCCGATGCAAATACGGATGTTGATGAACAGGCGGCCAGCCTCGCTGAAGCATTGTATCAAACTGCACGAAAGCATGCAGAGCTGCTTGACCACAGACGTAGTTTCTTCATGACTAGGCATGGTCTGATGAGCGCGGGTGCTCCTGGGGTTGCGAATATTCGGCTCGGTGATGAGGTCGTCATGTTACCTGATGTGAAGTTCCCGCTCGTGCTCCCACCCCCTTACGCAGACAACAACACAAGCGAAGCGGTCCCCGCGACAAAATATAACACTCTTATTGGCCACGCGCTCGTCAAGGACTTGTCCGATGGGAAGAGTCATGGCATAGCTGATTAAAATTAAGGAGAGCTACGATGCTTCAAGACCAGATAGAAATAGAGGGCGGATTGCAGTGAAGGTATTTCTATATGCTAGGTAAAGAGTTTTCTTTGTTGTCAGCTTATAGTCTCCTCACTGAGTCAGGAATCAGAAGGATCAAATGAGTCTAAGACTCCCAGTGCCATAAATAGTGCCTATTCTTCAAGGAGAGGTCATCCAACTACATACAGCTTCCCAAGGTCACGAGCCTTTTCAGCCTCCACCGCTGACTACATAGTTGGCACATATCTTTCGTTCTCTCTGAGCAAAGATCTCATTTCCTCATCGCTCGGAATTTCTGCAACCATCAAGTACAGGAGATCCTGTTTCATCATATTCTTCACGCCGCCGAGCAGACCGGAACTTTTCTCTCTCCTGTCTTGGCTTGGGTCTCTGCTGCTGTCGCGACTGCCATACTGTCCTCTTTCCTGCACCTGGACTCTCGATCTGTTTGGTGAGAGGAAGTCGAGCGGATTTCCATTTGGATCGGAGAACTTGGATGCAAATCTGGTTGGATCTGCGGCCCCAGGAACCGCGAGCCTGGACTCTTCGCCGTACATGGTGGCGAACTTGGCCTGTGCTCGACGATCTTTATAGTCAGACAGGAACTTTCCCGTGCTCTTCCAAGTGCTTGGTTTGGGGCGAGCCGGAAGTCCGTTTTCATCAGCGATGGTACTCCGAGACACTTCACCGGAGGTGGAAGTGGAGTATACCAGCTCTGCTGCTTGCGGGATTGCGAGTTCTCCTTCTGTTACCCCATCGGACTTCCTGAACCGTCCACCGCCCATACCCATACCATCACTCACACTGCTATTGCTGCTGCTGAACCGAGACAGCGCCATCGTTGGGGCTCCTGCCGGTGAATCGGTGTTGACGTCGTAATTCAGCACAGCGTCATTACTTGCCTCCGGTTTGAAGGTCATGACCATGCAGTGCAAATTCTTGGGATGGAACAAGTCCTCGTTGGCCTTGTCGAGGAAGGCGTTGGAACGATATCGACGATGTGCTTCGGCTGCAGCGGTTGATGCCAGTTGTACGCTCGTTGTCACGGCGAATGCGATAACTCCCGGTGCAAAGCCTGCTCCCAATGCCGCAATATTGATAACAGTGAACCAACCCGAGGATTGCGAAGCTTTGTGAAATTCTTTGAGAAAGCTCAGGAACGTCGCCTCCTCGATTCCCTTATATCTCCCTAGATCTGGTGCGTATGCTCGAACGAACCCTCGACTTTTATCATTTGGTCGTCTTTGAGGTAATATTACAGGGTAGGGAAGCCGGTGCAATGTGGACAGGTCCCCGATGAACGTTGGTTTCTCGTCGGGATTTGGCGACTTGGATTCGAGTGATGGTCTGAGAGTCATTGCTTCATCGTAGGTGGGTGGGCCACCGTTTGCCCCTGTGTTTCTCTGCGGTATTTCGCGCTGGGGGGTTTGTTTGCCTATTTTCTGAGCTTTGTTGTGAGCATGTAGCTCTGTTGCAAGTCCAACGACGAAACCGGCTCCCTTGAGGAGACTGCCAATTGGGCCACCACTGCGCTGTCTTTGATCCATAGATTTGGTGTTGCTCGAAAATGCTTGTGAGTACTCTGTATAACTTGTCTGTTGCAGGCTTTCAGCAATAGCGCTCTATCCGTGTAGATAAAACCGTTCTTATATACTTAATGATGACTCTGCTCATGTCGCTCACCGATGCCATTTTGTTCGCTTTCATGTCGAGGCTGTGATTACAGTAGTACTCCTTTTCGCCCCCGCCTCGCGAACCTGTCCAGAAAACTGATAGTTTGCGCCAAGCGTCGAGATGCAGGGGTTGGTCGTTGCTTCCCGCTCTGACTAAAAAGCTTTTTACAGGCGGGACGCCTAATCTCGAACGAAACTGAATGCTTTTATTAGCAGACCTGACCGCACTATCTAGGCTTCTAGTCTAGAGAAATTCGGGAAGCATTTTCCGCAACACCTTGTTATACTAGAATCGCGCCGGAAAGCTTGGTTCTTCTACAAGGAATTGAAGATTAGCACGAGACTAAGTTCACTCGAGATCAGCTATGGTTGGAGTACCTGGGAGATCGAAAGCTTGCAAAACCTGCAAAGGGCGCAAAAAGGCCGTAAGTACTACACATCGCAATACACGAAAAGGCCAATTAAGTGCTGAGACATTTGACTGGCAAAGTGTGACGGGCATGAGCCGAGTTGCGGACAATGTGAACGTCTGGGGCTCTCGTGTGGTGGCTATGACAAGGCTCGTATCTTTGTTAATACCAGTCAGGAGCATGGTGACGCCAAAAGTCACCGATTCATTCCCGAGTCATACGTGCCGCCAGCCGCTACAAAATCAAGAACCCGTACTCACCTAGCAGACTCGACGACTACGTCCGCGCCCAGCAGCCCTTCGGACATAGAGCAAGTTCTGTCTCGTATGACGCTTCAGCTACAATGCTTCGACAACTTCTGGAGTTCTTTGCTACCTAATGGGCGAAGATTCTCCAATAAAGCCGTACAATATTCAACTGCCGGGTGGCTTGGGATGGTGCAGGATCTCTGCTTACGAGATGACCTGGTACGCCTAACTGTGCTTGCAAATGCTCTTGGATTGCTCGGTGAGCAGAGTGGACAGCGGTCAATGATTTTGGAGGGGTCGCGTGCATATGGTATGGCGTTGCAGGCCTTGGCTCGATCACTTCCCACCGCAGGGCAAAAGAAATGTGATGAACTTTTCACGGCGTCGCAGCTGCTCGGCCAATATGAAGTACGTTGAAACGATTGGTCTCTCAGCTTCGGTCTAATCTCGTGCTAGCTTCTGCAAGGAGCAAGAGACAGGTGCTCCACGTCGGCTTCGGGCGCGCGTTGGCTACAACACACTTACGGAACACATGCCATCGTACTAGCAAGGAAGCCACAATACTATGCGGACGGGATCGCTCATCGGCTTTTCATCGACGGTCGTCTACATTTGGTGAAGAGACTAGTCTCGATGATTCCTTGACGGGCAAGACGCTAATTATGGAGCAGATATATCCCAATATCCGAGATCGCAAACGATGTGTGTTTAGTTCTCCTGAATGGAAATCAGTTCCTTGGTACCTGCATCCAAAGGACCCCAAAAACGAGCTCGTGGACATTTTGGTCGAAATACCTGGAGTTATGGAGGAACTTGACGCATTCCTAGACTGTCCTCCCCACCAAGCCGAAAGACAAATGTGCCTGTACCTACTTCTGGAAGAAAGATGCTTGCTCCTTGATTCTCAGCTGCAGCAATGGTCAGTCACTTCAGGGCTATCTACTGTCGAGTTTGTCGAATCCCATATCTCAAGTCACGACCAGGACGCCTCCACACCGTCTTCGGAAGACTTCGCAATGGCCCATCTAGGGATGCTCTACTGGACGACTTGTCTCTTCCTGTATCAGATCTTCTACTGCTACGCGAGAGAACACGGCCCGAGGGAACTTGCCGAGCATATGGAACCAAGGCAGTACTGTCGTAAGATCCTGCTGCTAATGCCGTACTTCCAACGACCAAATGTGGGCGAATTCTTCATAAACATCGCCATACTCCCGGCAATCGCCGTTACGCGGTTTCTCGATCGGAATGATCTACCCAATCAGCCTTCTTACGAGCGCGAGATGATCGGCAACGCGTTCAAGGGGAAGTATCAGCGTCAAATGGAGCATTTCCTGGGGACCTGGCCTCGGCGCACGTCGTGGTGTCAGAAAGACTTAGACGAGTCAAAGTTGACGTGGAACAGGCGGCGAGCTGAATCCAGCCGCAGCGATGTCTGAAACCAGAATCATTGCGTTGCAACTGTACTTACGTGGTCCTCGGGTCGATGAGTGGGTTGTCGTCGACTCGGCGGGAAATGGTTCCCAAATCGGCTTAGGCAGTATGGTACAAGCGTCGAGTGGCAATGCTTCGCCTGAAGCTTGGCCGCGGATCACCCTACATGCGAGCATGTGGGGAGGCTCGGGGGAAGACCACAACGAAGTTTCGGGTGTAGGTTGGGCCCATCGGGGTATACAAATATCCGTAGACCTTGGAAGTATGCATCACTTTTGGCAAGAATCCTTCTTGCGGCCAAGTTGCTTCAGCCCTCAATCAGTCTCGCGATATTCTTCAATTCTGGCAACGAGTTTGGACCCGGGAAACAGTAGCGGAGTCAGAATTGGGGCGCCCCATGGATGAATGATGAGAACTAGGCTATCGCTATTTTCTAGCTGTGAGCACATACATGATCGAGCAAACGAGAGTCTACGCCGCCTGCATGATACTGCGGCTAGACCCGACTGCCAGAAGCGGTCTTGAAAAGACTGTGCTGGGCATCCAGGATGTTCCGAAATTCATGAATATTGAGGCCTTGACTCGTCGTTCAGGCTATGTGAGAGACAGATAAAGAACCTACTGAGCCCTAGTACGTATGCTTCTTCCGACCGTAAGAACTCCGTTCATATGTATTGCTAGACACCAAAATGATCTAATCCGTATCTGCTTGCTCGAGACATTTCCCTCCTGCTTTCAGACAACCCCGCGTATCGACCCCTCGTCACTGTACCGTCTCCGGATCGTTCGCAATACTACTGCTGCCGCCACCCTCAATTTCCGACAGTACTCGTGTACCTAGCACGTTGCCCTGGCTGTCCTCATAGATGGCCACGGTGGCGACGAAGCCTGGGATCGGGGCGTATGAATATTGCAGCTCCTTTGCATTCACCCCGTCGAACACCACAGTGTTCTCTCGGCCCGTGAATGTCATGTCGTGCCAGAACGTTCCCACGATGGTGGATGAGAAGACAACACCGTCGTTGCGCAGCTTCTGGTCCACGATGTTGCCGGCCTGATCGAGAATGCGGTTCGTGTGCGTGTTGCCCTGGTAGTCATTGATGGAGTACAGGATTCCGAGATCCAACAAGTCGCTGCGCGCGGAGAGGTCAGATACATCAGTGCCGGTCGAAGTGGTACCGGTAGATGTAGAGGAGCCACCGGTGATTCCGCCAACCGTGGTATTGAGCAGTTGGCCGACATCATTGCCTAGCGTGGCAATGATGGGGTTCAAGTCGATCGAGTTGAGCGTGTCGTTGATCATGAGCACGAGATTCTCCAGCCGAGCCTCGAGCTCGACTTTGGCAGTCACATTCTGGATTTGCAGTTTCACCTGGTTGATGCTGACGTCGACGCCCGCGTTGAACGATAGCAGCGACAGCACCTGCGCATCGATGTTGATCTTGGCACTCAGGTTCTTCACCGTGATGTCGATCTCCCCGACAAAGAGGCTCGCATTGAGATAAACATCCGGAGGATAGCTTAGGTCCGTCACAGTCCCGTCGGATGTGTCGGTATTTTCGGTCTCGTACACGACGTTGTCGGTTCCATTCGTCGAGTCGGTCAGGCTCAGTGAGTAGCCTGTGTAGCCGTCGCTAGAGGAGACGGTTTGAGATGACACGAGGCGCAGGAGGAGCGCGAGGAGGAGGGGGAGGAATATTGATCGGGCCATCTTGGGATGCGGCCGTGTGGGATGCGGCCGTGAGGTAGGAGAGAATGTCGACTTCGTGCGATTGTGCGTGCGTGAAGAACGAGGTTAATCGATTCAGCACGATGTTTTTCTCATGGTAGTCTTCGCCAGGCCGACGATGTCGTATTCCAAACTTCTCCTATCCTCAATCTCGATAATGAACTATCGCGGGAAAAAAATTATTAAAAAAATTAGTCTCACACTCCCCGTCTCGCGCGCAAGTTGAGCGCGCCATTGAGAAGCCCACTGCGGCAGTTACAAGTGTTGCAATGTGAACCAGGGTTTGAACCTGTTTTCCACTGAAACAGATCATGAAGTCATGCCTAATTGGGCGCCCCCAAGCCTAAAACAACAGAGCTTAATCTCGGCTCCATGTGTGCCTGGGAGCCTAAACCTGTTCCTGGCTGTTGAAACGCGGGGCAGGTTCGATGGGCGTTGCAGAAGCCGGTTTTCTGCAAGTCGCACAGGGATCGTCTGTGCATCTCGTGGGTGGCGCTAGGCGTAGATCAGTGTCCACAGGCACGTAGCGAAGCCCCTAATTTGACAACCCACGCACCCACGCACTCCTTAACGGCCAGTTCGTTGCAAGCGATTATGCTCCGTGAGCATGGGAAATTTGAACAAACAGGAGAGATTGGCATGCGAAGAAAGAACCGGGGACAGGGATTTTTGTGCGCATGGAGACCGTAGGTAGGGGTAAAGTGATGATCTGCCGATGAGGATGAGACAGTATCGATAGAAAATAATTTATCCATCCACCCCTTCTCTGTTAATGATGTGCGCTGCACTGTGAGTATTCTTGTCGCTCTTTTTCTCGAAGCTTAGCAGACTCAAGTCTATCCATCGCATTCAAAGGCCTCGACAGCGGCAACGACAGCGACGATGGTGTCCTCAATGTCAATGCGCTCTCTTCTCTCACTCTCACTCTTCCTCCTCACCCCTCTCGTCGCCGCGCAGAGCACCACGACACCCAGCACCACGCCTTCAAACCCAACCACCACATCTCCATCCACAACACTGACACCCACAACCGCCTCGGGTTCAACGCCCGCAGACGTCTACCTCAATGTCCCTACGCTCAGCGTTGGACGCATCGAACTCGATGTCGACGACCTGCGCGCGGACATCAACCTCAACGCCCAGGTCGCAAACCTCGTGACCTTGAACGCTGGTGTGGCCGTCTCGATCCAAGAAGTTAACCTGACGATTTCTGATGTGGACGCCAACCTCGAGTTGATCGTGCGCTTGGGCCACCTGGTCGACATCGTCAACCGGGTCTTCGAATCACTCGACCTCAATCCTCTGCTAATCTCGGCGATCAACAATGTCACATCGCTCCTGGAGCCCATTGTCGGTGCCATCGACGGCCTGCTCGGCTCGATCACACAAGGCGGCACGACGCTCAACTTTCTCATTGACAATCTCGGCAACATTGTCCAAGAGGTGGGCGGTGTGAGTTCCATTGTGGGCAACTACATCCAGAACATGACGGACACAGGTGTCAGCAAGACGTTGAGCGGTGGGTTGATCGAGAAGACCTTTAGCTATACGCCGCTCAATGCGTTGGTGGATATCGTATTCAACTCGGCCGGACAGGTTGTGCAAGCCCAAGTGCAGAAGAGCACGGGCTCTGGGAGTACTACTTCGACCACGTCCTCCTCGAGCAGCAGTACAACGCCGCCGGCCACGACTACCACTTCAAGTTAGCAATCACAGGTGGCGATTGTTTTGACTTCTAGTTCTTCCACGCACAGGACGACAACGACTCCTCGTACTACTACCACAACGAAGAAGACCACAACTACAACCAAGAAAGTCCCCGGGCCACCCACGGGTCGACCAGGCTCTGGTGGCCCCGGTGGCCCTCCTAATGGCCCTGGGGGAGGCCCAGGTCGCCCTGGACCGCCTTGAGTCTGGAAGTTGGCAGTCTGTCTATCTGTGTTGCAGGACCTTCAGTTGGGATATGAACGTATAGGAATACACGTGGCTTTTCATAAGAGCATATTATTCGGCATATACACACGAGCAAAATGGAGTTTAGTCTTTGAGCGGACGTTGTGCTGTTTCCGTACGCAAAGCTTGAAACATGGTTCAACGAAATCTGAAAATCTTTAATTGGCAAGTGTATTGAAATGTAGTAAAGTTTCAATGCCACCATAGAAGTATTTCTCGCTCTTCCAACCCTAACCCTAACCCTACTCTATTAGGACGAGTTCATTCATCCGGCGAAAATGCCAAGCCTGGCTGGAACAACTTTTGCCCTGGTAGATTTTCTCACGTGCTCAATCGACTTCCGCTTGCTCTTTGCGCAACCCAAACTCCAGGAACTTTTTTTGAGAAGCGTTCAAGGTGGAAGAGAGTGACCTTTCATGGAACACCACTATGCCTCGATGACACCCCTTCGTGCTGCCTAGTTAATCAACCGACATGTCTTCCCATTACACCACCGAACCTCCCCCCACCGCTTCAGTCCTCCTGCATACCACAGCCGGCCCGCTCACCCTCTCGCTCTTCGCCGCTCAAACGCCCCTCACATGCCGAAATTTTCTCCAACATGCTCTGGACGGAGATTATGATAACAATATCTTCCATCGAGTCTCGCAAGGGTTCGTGATCCAGACAGGTGACGCAACTGGTACGGGAGAGGGTGGGCAGAACATCTATGAGGATCGAGAGTTTGAACGATACGATGAGGACTGGGCGAGAGTGCTTGGGCGAGAGAAGGATGAAAAGATCGTCTTTGGAGATGAGGTCCATACTCGGCTGAAGTTCAATCGAAGAGGGCTAGTGGGAATGGCCAAGGGAACAGGTCCCGGCGCAGGATATGGCAGTCAATTCTTCATTACCTTGGGAGATTGTCGAGCTGAGCTGGATGGGAAATGCACCATGTTCGGAAGAGTGGAGGGAAATGGCATCTACAACGTGGTCAAGATTGCAGAGGGCGAGCTTCTCGAGGGAAGTGAGAGACCCATGTACCCGGAGAAGATCCTGAAGGTGGAAATCGTTGACATGCCCAAAGGCGAGGCATGGCAGAAGATGCGAAAGAGACAGAAAGTCGCGGAACGATTTACCGAACCTGTTGTGAAGAAAAAGGCTCCCAAGAAGAAGGGAGGCAAGACTCTGCTCAGTTTTGGCGGTGACGAGGGCGAAGATGACGCTGAGCAAGTCGCTGTACGACCTAAGAAGGCCAAATTCAACCCAGTCTTGATCGATGCCGAAGATGTCCCCGAGCCAGAAAAGAGAATGAGATCAAATGGGATGAAAACCAAGCCAACTCCTGATAGAACACATCCCAGATCACCATCGCCCACTATCCCAGCGAAGCGAAAATCGAGTCCACCCTCATCACCACCTCAGCGTCGCAAACCCTCCTTCCACGATTCTACCACTCAACTTCCGCTGAAGAACCCTGAAGTTCCGTCCAACTCGCCTACTGTAGACGAAGAAGACGATGAGGAGGATGATCAAATCTTTCAACAACCTTCCAAGACGTCAGCGCTGGAAGCTGAAATCGCCGCCCTCAAAGCCTCAATGCGGCGACCTACAACAAACACAGCCGATACTTCCAGACAGAAAAAATCAGCCCTTGAAGCCATGATACCAGCAACAAGCACCCGCGGCCGCAAACGTCCTAGACCGGGAGAAACCAACGCTAACGCACAGGATGACGCTAGCGCGCTCAAGATGCTCAACGCCTTCAAAGCGCGTCTCGAGTCTGCAGATTCCGCAGCAACGTCCAAATCTACGGCTAAGCACGCGAACGGGCATAAATCCCCTACTGTTGACACAGCCACATCCAACATTCCTCCCATCAATCCCACGACCGAAGCCGAAGCCGACGACGACGAAGCCCCTCTCTGCGATCTGCACTTCATAGCGAATTGCCAGTCCTGCTCGCGGTGGGATTCCGCGCTAACCGGCAAGACAGACAATCTCGCGGAGGAAAACTCTGACGATGACGGCAGGGAATGGCTCTCGCATTCCCTCTCCTTCGCAAAAGATCGCTTGGGTAAGGATCTCACTTGGAAAAAGAAGAACGAAGAGGAACTCGTCGTGATCGATCCGCGCGAGCGGGAGAGGGAAGTCAAAGCAAAACAGAAGGACAGAGACAAGGGGAAGGGCAAAGGGAAGGCGAACCGGTGGTGAATAATACCCCAAGTAGCATACGCTGCAGTGGCTAGATGAATATCATTAACGTCGCCTACCTACCTCCCCACCCACGCACGAACATCCCTGCCCCACATCCTCTCATTTCTCAATATAAAAGGCCAAATCGACCTCTCCTTCACCATTGGCTTCCTTCTCCTCCGCCTCGGTTTCCAGGGCCGTGAATCCATTGCCGAGCAGCGCTTTCCAGCGGTTCGCGCCACGGTAGCGGATGTCGAAATCCTCGCCCTGGACGCATTTTAGTTAATAAATATACAAGAGCTGAAGTCGAAGACTCCACAAATAGAATCATAAAGGGCACAACATGAGGTGTGGTGGAGCTGGTCAGATAACGAGCCAGGAGGTGTAAGAAACTCACCCGAATCTCCCTCAAGATGACCTCGCGATACAGCAACGCACTACCTGGCCACGTGGCCGTGACACGACCATCGCGCCTGTGTTTCTTATACCAGCTACGACAGCCGCCGGACCAGGTCAGCGTGGCGTGGATTGTGTCGGCGTAGCGCACAAACTCATCCGTGACGTCCTGGCGCGGCGCGACGCTGAGAATGTCTTCGCCGGCAATTTTGGCTAGCCAGCGCGCGATGTACTCGGCCGTCCAGGTCATGGAGGTCAGTAGCGTGCCGTGGCCCACCGTCGCGTTTGGCCCTGTGAAGATGAAGTAGTTCGGCATGTCGGGACACGCGACTGACAGGTAAGATTCGGGCTCGTCGCGCCATTTCTCCGCCAGTGTCATCCCGCCACGCCCCACGACCGGGTAGTGCGGGATGTGCGAGACGTCGAAGCCCGTGGCGCACACGAGCACGTCGATGTCTGTGTGCGAGGTTCCATTCGCGGTGGTGATGCTCGACGCGGAGATGGTTGTGATGGGTGACTTTTCCAACGTGACGTTGGGACGCAGGAACGATTCGAGATACCCGTCGCCCGGGGTCAGGCGTCGGCAGCCGAGCGTCCAGTTCGGGATCAGCGCCTCGCAGAGCTGAGGGTTGTCCTGCAGAGCGGAGCGCATGCGCGCGGTGGTGGCCTCGGTCGATTTGGCGTTGTGGACGGAGCCTTTTCGGAACTGTAAATTGGTCATTATGTATCAGCTCATGTCTGTTCGTTGAGGATGGGAGAAAAGAGCCGTGACAGCGTGAACATACCATTCGAAACCCTCTATTCATGCCATGCTGCAGCATCTTTCTGTACTGCTTGTGCTTCTGCGGATGGTTCTGAAACCGCTTCTTGTCCTTGTTAGTGTACTTGGGGTTGAAGTTACTGCCATCTGTCATCTCTCCATTCGGAGAATCGTCCACGTCGTTAGCCATGTCAACGCCCTCATCTTCATTCATTTCCTGGTCGTCATCTTCCTCCGCTTCGGGTTCACCACCGGTTCCGACACCCAGAGCTTGGCCTAGACTCTGCGTTATCCACGTTGCTTCGCGCTGGAAACTGACAACTTGAGTGCCAGGCAATTTGGCCAGCTGGGGGAGGATCTGGATAGCAGAAGATCCGTTGCCAACGACGGCGATGCGCTTGTTTGAGTAGTCATAGGAGTGGTCCCACGCCGCTGAATGGACCTTGTGGCCTTTGAAATCGTGGATGCCGGGAATTTCTGGCCATTTCCATTGACTATGGGTTCCTAGTTAGCATCAACGATAGCGCCATGAGGTAGGCTGGTGCTGAGGCATAAAATACTCACCTCAGGAAGCCCTGCGCCGAGACAAGAACATCAGCATATTCATCTCTCTCCTCTTGGCCATCCTGCTGGACTCTAATTTTCCATTTCCCTTCGTCCTCCTGCCACTCGAGGCCAACGACTCTCGTGTTGAATTGAATGTCTCGCCTTAGGTTCCATTTCGTAGCCACTCTCTCCACATACTCAAGGATCTCGTCCCCATCAGCGTAGAACTTTGACCAATTTGGGTTCGGGTCGAATGGGAATGCCTATGTGAGATAACATTAGTCAAAGCTTGCCTTCCAAATTGGCTCTCTGGTAAAGCGATAGAAATGACCAACGTATAAATGAGCCGGCACATCACATTGCACGCCAGGATATGTGTTCACACGCCATGTTCCTCCTATACCGTCGTTCTTCTCGAATATCACGTGATCAACGAACTCTTGCAACTCAGGCTGTTCGTGTTGAATCTTGTGAGCTAATATCAGGCCCGAAAAGCCAGCTCCGATAGTAACCACCCGAAGTCGACGCTTCTTATATGCATATTGGTCAGAGAGAGGGACACAGATTTCCTTCAGTCGCTCGGGAGAGATCATATTGGGCGTATCTGAAAAGAGACAACAAATGTTCAAGAAGAAGTTTTCGCGAAAGAGCCTTGATTGAAATCAGCAGATATCAGAAGATAGAGGCGATGAATAAATGCAAATCCGTTGCCATGTTGTCAACGGGTCATCGATCATGTCGGGCGACTTAATTGGAGAACATTCTTACTGCCTCGGGGAATGAGTCTAGACGCATTACCGATTTCCCCTCATGACATTGTATATCGTAAGACTCGAGGCCATTCTGTCGTACATCGTTGAGAGCATGGACAGTGATGGAAAGCCGGAAGACTGCGAAAAGAAGGTGGATCTGTAGAGCGAGAATGTCAACATGACGCGGTCTCACGCGTGAGACTACCGGTCAGCTATATATACTTGTAAGGATTCATGATCCCGTTTGGATCATACAGATCCTTTATCTGTCCCATCAGCTTCAGCATCGTCTCGCTTCGCTGGTATCCGATGTACTTCTTCTTTGCGATACCGAGACCGTGTTCAGCACTGATGCTTCCCTTTCGGCCTTGTATCCACTCGTAGACCCATGGTTCTATTGCTTCCTCAACCTCTTTTGTATATCGTCGAACAGGAACATTCAAATGCAAATTACTATCGCCCATGTGACCGTAGCCGACCACAGCAATGGCTGGAAAAGAGTCGTCATCACCTACCAGTCCTTTGGACTCTAACCGTTCGCGGGTTTCCTCCACGAGCTTGTAAAGATCTTGGATGGGGATCGATAAATCGTACTTGTACGTGCCGCCGTAATGACCAAGGGCTTCAGTGATGCCTTCTCGCCACCTCCATAATGATTTGACTTGGGTCTCATCTTGAGCCAAAACACCATCGGACACGATCTCTTCGCCCATGACATGTTCGAGGAACTGCTCTAGCTTCTCGCCGTCATGCTCTGTGTTTGAGCCACTGGTTTCAATGAGACAATAGAAGGGATGCTCTCCCTCGAGCGGCCTCTTATTGCCTGTAACATCATGCACAAATTGTTGACTCCGCGCGTCCATGAGCTCAAAGGCAGACAAGATTTCACCAAGTTGAACTTTCGCTTCCTTAAAAGCTCGTTGTACATGCTCAAACGAGGGAAGTCCGAAGTACGCCACATTGATTGCTTTTGACCGCTGTGCACATTGAACCGAAACTCCTGTCACAATGCCAATGGTGCCTTCGCCGCCAATAAAGAGCTGTTTCAGGTCATACCCGGTATTGTTTTTCCGCAACGTGCTAAGGTCTTCAAATATTGTCCCATCTGGAAGCACGGCTTCGATCCCAAGGACATTTCCATGAAGGGAGCCGTATCGCAATAATCGAAGACCTCCGGCATTGGTTGCCACATTACCGCCTATCTGAGCTGAGCCTTTGGCACCGAGGTCGAGAGGGTAGATATAGTTGTGTTCAGCGAGGAAGTTGTCTGCTACTTCCATAATGACACCTCCGTCAACGACAAGAATGCCACTGACATCGTCAAATTTGCGGATCTTGTTCATTCGAGATAGCGAGATGACGATCTCGTCAAAGACAGGTACACTGCCTCCGACCAAGCCCGAATTTCCACCTTGAGGGACCACCGCAAGCTTGTTTTCATTACAATATTTTAGCACTTTGCTCACTTCCTCTGTGCTCTTTGGTTTCAACACCAGTTTTGTGTGGCCCTTGTATTTTTTCATCCAGTCCTGATTGAACGGTTCGAGGTCGTCGGTAGCATCTGTGGCCAAACCATCAATGACAGCAGCATCGTCGCCAAGGGCAGTTTTGAAGAATTGGACGTGTTCAGCAGTGAGCTCTGAAAATCTAGGGTCTCGCTTGAGCGTGGGATACATGTCTGTCGTGTATTTGACGTCGTGACGAGGATCGCTGTGACGGAGTCGTTGCTGCGGTGTGACTGAGAAGGTACGTATTGGTTCGAGGGAAGGACATCGTATTGATTGGCATTGCCGGACTTGAGGTCGGCTTATTGATGAGTTCTTTATGCAGCGCGACACCCGTTGCAGGCTTCTCGAAGCTGGCCTAGACATTCTGAGTGATAATGCAAAACTCCTAGTAAAAAAGATGGCGCATGGAAGGAGTGAAATAGTATGGGGGCAAACAATTGATCGTGGGGAAATGAAGCTGCAATGGCCGAGGATCGCTCTCTGCGCAATCGCCGACGGGTTTACTTTATTTCTGCGTGTCATACAAGCGATCAAGGCATGGATGTACATCAATTTGACGCGAGTCATCCTCCAGATTGTTTGTCAGACCATAATGTTTTCTCGAAACGAATATCGGCCTTTTCTCCGCACGATAAATCCTCAACATTTGATTTACTTCATGGCCTCGTCCAAGCACGGAACAGAGCCCTTGGAACTATTTTGGTACTATTGCAATGCCCTTATCTCGAAATCTCAGAGTTCCTGCTCATCGCCTCGACATCGTATGTAATCGTTGAGGCGCCGTGCTTGGAAAGCTCTACTACCTGAACCGGGGAGCCGTGACCAACGCCATCGAGTGATTCGTCTTTGTCTGCGACACTTGATGAAGTGCTGTAGCTTTGGTGCCAGAAATTGGTATAGCTCCATTTCGACGCACGGAGGTACCATGGTACGTTCTTGCCGCGGAGTTTGTCTAATCGCAATAATTAGCGAGAAGGAGGAATCATCCGAAGGAAATATCGACGGGGACAGTTATAGGAACTGGTCTGCAAGAAAAGGAAATCGCGGTGATGATGATGAACTCACAGGACCAAAATTCTCTGGCATCGTAGTCGGCAGGCACGATGCGGTTACCAGATACAAATTTTACGATGGCAGTGAAGCCGTTCAGGGCCACGTAAGTCATACAGCCCCTGTTTCGATCGTTAGCCAGACACGAAACGCTTGAGTCGGAAGTGGGTATGTACGCGATGAGACCGTATGCTACTGAATAGCTGAACGGAATGAAGAATAGTGTCACTGCGGCTGGCAACGCATCTCCTGCGTATGCCCAATTGACTTCGGTCATTGATCGGACCATCAAGCATCCAATCTGAGTAGAAAGTTAGAAAGTTTGATGATCGAATCCAAAGGAGTGGTGCAGCTTTGAGATGATCAGACTTACAAGGACGAGCGCACACCCAGTCGCCCATGTTGGGATTGATGTGAAAATTGGCGCAAAGAACAGTGAAATAAAGAAACACAATCCTGTCGTCATGGCCGTGAGTCCTGTTCGTCCGCCCTCCGATATGCCCGCCCCAGACTCCACGAACGTTGTGCACGGAGAAGTCCCGAACAATGATCCAATGGAGATTGTGATGGCGTCTGTGCAGAAAGCCAGAGTCGAACGAGGGAACGAGCCGTCCTCAGGATCAACTACTCCTGCGAATCGAGCCATGCTATACAGAGTTCCTGTGGCGTCCAGGATGTCGACATATAAGAAGGTGAACAATGCCAGGGCGAAGTGTCCGCCAGTTGCACCAGAGAGGTTCCATTCTTGGGCGACGAGAGTGTTTTCGATCGGATGGAAGGCAGCGACCTTCTTGAAGAAATTGAAGCGGTCATCACCATCTGTTGTATGAGGGAAATAGGTAAAAGGGGAATCTCGTGGCCACGACATGATCGAGACGATGGCGATGCCGTAAAATATTGCCCCTTTGACTTTGTACATCATCAGAATGGCACTAACAAATCCGCCACAGCAGACGCCGATCCAGACCTGCACCCGTGGTTAGCGGCTGTGAGGAAAGATATGCCTCTAAGGACATCGGTGATGTAAAGAGACGTGACTTACCCTGGGATCGAGCATTTTATGGCTTGTACAAGCTCCGAACGAATCCCTGTACTGTGGAGGGCAGCCAGCTAGGTCCGTGGGATGATCTGAAGATCCAGACACAAGACCTACTCCACCTGTTGTTGACAGGCCGATAAGCACAAGGAAGAGACCAATACCGGACGTCGCGGCGATCTTGAGTGATGAAGGAACCAGCTTTACGAGCCACTGTCGCATACCCGTAAGGGCGAGGAAGATGAAGATGAACCCCTCGACGAAGACAGCCGTGAGAGCCAGGCGGTAGGGGACAGGTCCACTACCGTGATAGCCCACAACTTGGTAGGAGAAATAGGCATTGAGACCTACAAATCGTGAGTAACCCGTTACGGTTACGGGAGGCCGAAGCAAAGTGCTTACCCATGCCAGGTCTATTAAAAGTATTAGCAAGTAAACTCAAGAAGCCAGCTCAGCCGGAGACGTACGCCAATGCTACAGGCAAGTTTGTCACAAACCCGAACAGAAAAGAACCGAGAGCTGCAATGGCTGCAGTAGCCGTCACCAGATCTCGTTGGATTCCTGCGGGTTGTTAGAAACGCAGTGGTGAGTTCTCCATGGCAAAGCAATCATACCTTGAACACATAATGTGTATTCGGCATTGTTGTTGCACTGAGGGTCCTTCTCATCATTGCAGACGCAGGTGCCTCCGGTCTGAGAGACGATGGATGCCTGTTCAAGTCGTCGGCAACAAAAATCTTCATCATCCAGGTTGGTTCTTTTTGCTCACATTGACCGCGATGATATAGGCCATCGTCGCAAAAGTCGTGACCCCGGCAGATATTTCCCGAAAGAACCGGGCTCCTTTGATCTGCTTCTCCTATGCAAAGGCATTAGCAGAAATGAAACCAAACATCAAGGCTATAGCGCACATGACCACTTCCATCGAGTCTGAAGACTCTCCCGAACGTAGTTCGAGCGATTCGTCGGTCCAGATTCTGAATGATAGCTTTGAACCCCATCTTGTTCAGCAGAAAACAAAAGAAGTCTGTCGCTCAGAAACATCTCGGGTCTCCTTCTTGCTGGTGACATATAATTTAAGGCTGACATACTAGGAAAATCTCGTATTTTCTTCACTTCCACATGCGAACAGGTTTGTACCCCTGGAAAGATGAAAACTATCTAGCAGAAGCCGACACGCCTTTTCGGGCCTGAAGTAATGGTAATAGGCCTCATCCAAGCCCTTGGGATGGTAATTTAGGTTTTTCCTCTCTTCAAGCGAAGAACTAAAGGTTGGAGAAGCATGAACCTGCGGATGGTGGCGGTGGTCTAGACCCGGCCAACTTCATCCGGTCAGGTACAAGTACATGTGAAGCCGAGAATTCAGGTACAATCTGGGAGAGGAGATTTCCCACTGGTTCATTCATCATCTAGGCACGTTGAATTTCTCGACTTGTGGCGCTACGCCATGTGGGTTTGACGTAATGATCCCAGGTGGATTCTACGCTGAGCTGCCGATAAGCGAGCTGGAGAGGTACTGGCGGTGCTGAAAAACGCGAACTTGCACACTTCGCTTCTCCTTGATTTTCACTTTCCGCCAATCAATTCGGGACTGCCAACGGGGGAAGCTCGTTTGTAGCCTCCAAAGTACCTTCCAAGCGCAAAGCCACGAAAAGCCCTCGCCTTGAATGGCAGGTACTCACGCTCCCAAAAAGTATGGAAGCGAAGTTCGATACGAGCTTGCCGAAAGATTTATCGCCGACACCATGCGTGGTGTGACAGAGGCATGCTCGTTGAAAGGTACCCTGGATTATGACGACTAAGGGGTGGTTTCATTCAATTGGGAGACTTGTGCCCCACGGTGAAGGTCGAGGTCGAGACCAACTCCGTTTCTTTGTTGCATGAAACCATCCAGAAGCACCATGTTCAATACTGCGTGCAAGGACCCCTTCGAGGCCGAGAAGGTGGGCGAACGGAGAGCTCGCAAGATCAAGCAATCCAGCGATGCCATTGACAGCATCAACGACGCCGTGAGCAGAATAACACTGTCTACCCAGACAACACGATCTTCAGGTGTCTTCAGCAGTGCATCTAGCAGATCTTCAAGAACTCCTACCATAGGATCAATGTCCATAAAATTTGGCGGCGCGCGGCATATGCATCCTTCTGAACAATACGACAACACAGGCGAGGAAAATAAACCTACAACCAAGTGTGTCTGCCTTGGGACATCCAAACAAAGTGATACCTGCTGAGCATCGTGTACAGAAAACATGGAAAAGACCGCTCTCGGCGTAGATCATTAGCAGACATCGGAACGAATCCGTTCGCCAGCCATGATGGTCTCACGAAACATTTGCGCCCAGATGAGACATGGGACCAACTTGTGACTGACAATACTACACCATTAACACCACCACATTCTTCCTCCAGTTCAAACTCCACTCGGGGGGTAGACCGGATCTACAATCGAACGTCACAATCGCAGCTCTCCTCACCCGCAGAAGTCTCAGGCCCTTTTGTACGTTTTCAGCGTTTATTGGGCAGGATTGAGAAAGCGAGCGAACATATATCTGCAATGAGCCTGGCGGAGCAATGGCCGGAAGAAGACGATGATAATATGTCGCACGAGTTCGAATTTGAAAGAACACTACACGCCCTAGTTCGTGTTCAGAAACTCGCCGCCCATGATGGGCCAAGTGGGACTGCTTTCCCAGTACCAAGCAAACTAGATCGTTGGGACGTGAACAAGTTGGCTGGTGCGAATATTCTCCACCTAGGCTCTGTGACTGGTAAGCAGTTTGACCTCCCACCGCAATAATGTGCTGATGTAAACAATATAACAGGCTCACCAGAGAGCTGGTATCTCAGTGCCAAGTACCCACTTTCCATCCTGCATAGCTCGGGCACGAAAAGCCTACCTTTTGATCTATCTTCATCCAGTTGGGGACTGCCTCCGAACCTCCTACTCGAAGAATGGCCTGAATTTCCGCAGCTGGATTATGTCGACAGTATTTTTGATATCGTGATTATCAGCCATCAACTCTTTGGAGAGATTAAATGTACACTTTGGCCAGTGCTGATCGACGAGCTGGCTCGCGTTCTCGCGCCGGGCGGAGTTCTGATTGTTTCCGCAATGGATGCCAATCCACATCACTCGGGACCTATCCTGAGCTCTTGGACTCACCAAGCCGTCATAGCAAATGTGCTTCGACGCTTTATGGTCCACCAACCCAGCTTATTGTTGCCTTCTTGGCTCGAAGAGGACGGCCATTTCGAGCAGCAAAGCATTGAACGAATCGCGTTTCCTTGCAGCTTGGCTCTTGGACTTGAGCCAGGGATGAGGAAGGCCGAGAGCAGAATGATGGCGAATGGAAACCGAACACGAAGGAAGTCGTACACTTCCGCACTTCCCATAGACAGGCTTGCAATAGTCAGCGAAGAACCAGATCCTGGTGTGGTGGCCAGGAATAACCTGCAAAGTCTCGCTGCATCTTGGGCAGGATGGAGGTTGTATGATCAGCTGTACGGGCCATTCCTTTCCCGCCAGACCGAGAGTAATGGCCCACACTGTGACTCCTCCGATCCGTCCTTTGCCCAAAAATGGTGGGCGCGAGATGAAAGCATCTTGAGGGAGTGTCGACGAGCTCAGCCCATTTTCGAGATGGCGACGTTTGTTTATCGGAGAATTGGAGAATGAGGCATCGAAGCAAAGCAGAAGTGATACTACTTTGTGTACACTGATTGTATATACCTAGGAAACAATAGGTGGAGGCTAGAAACAACAGCGCTTCCACCAACCCGTTACCACCGATATGTACCTGATGAGTATTTAGCCTGGAAAATAATATTGGACCCACTTATATAGCAGTCCTTTTCAAATTTTGCCCCTTAAATGCCTCTTTGAGTGGAGTAGCAGTACTTAATTTATTACTGCACCTGGCGACAGCAGGGTCCGCGTATGCCCGAGCACCACTGTCTGAGTAGTATTTTGTTATTTGCACATTCCTATCCTTAAGAGATGCCGTCTAGTTCAGCCGATCAAGAACCCCAAGCCAGGAAATGGCTGCTCTTTTGCGGATCCGGCTAGAATCAAGTTGATGGCTCACTGAGGGCCTTTGTTAGCGGAGCAGAATCCTATTTTGACAGTTAGCATTCCAATACCGTACGTATTCTCTGTCACTCAACATACCACCCAAACTTGGAAAGCCCTCAACTTCGGCTGCTCCGGGTCGCTTAGGTCCACAATCATCCGCCCTGCAAATTCACTCGCATATGTCCCACCATTGCGTAGTTCCAATGCCATATGTCCGATGACCATCAGGTCATCTCCTCTCTCGCTTGCAATGTAAACCTTGGACACTATATGTTTTCGAGTATCAATCACCTTCCAGGCATTGTCTCTCGATCTTCGTATTTCTGGATGTTGGTCCTCTATCAGTTTTCCCAAGTCCATGGCCTCTTTCTTCGGATTTTGAAACATAATGGATACTCACGTTCAGTGCCCTGTACGGTGGCAAGGAGTTGAATTTTTCCATCCTCGGTGAAGATCTCGTCTGCCAGAACGTCGCCGGCAGAGCTGCTTTTGTCGTCCATCAATGCGAAGAACTTCCTCACTAGTTCCTTGACTGGTGCAGAAACGCCCGTCGATGGCCATTCTGTGCTTCCTGTAACATAGCTCATGTTGGGTCGTGCTTTCTGTTGATATTGTTCAGAGAGTTGTTGCGCGGCAGTCAGAGTCTACAGAAGGAATCTCCTGACCATTCACGACTGGTTTCTACAAAAGAACATGTCATGGCCCTCACTTTATACCGTAGACCCTTTCCAAGACGTCTAGGCCAGCTAATCCGCATATCTCTAAGCGACGTCAATGCGGCCGCACTACGCCGCTAACTCCGATGCCGGATTCCCGAATGCAAATGTAGAGTGCTGCTCTAATAATATTCAAAGCTTGGAACCTGAGACAGTTCGGTGCCCAGGTAAGCCAAGGCAACATCTAAGTCTCACACAGAGGCCCATACAAGGTTCCCCCTGTCACTTCAGCCCAAGCATCATTTCCCACGCAACGCCAGCACCAAAACACATCATCTGGATCGTACTTCTTCTTGATAGACACCAGCGAGTCATAGTTGGCTCCAAACCAATCCTGCTTCCAGTTTGGGTCATACGGATCAGCCTCGTTGCAGTAAGTCCCCATGCCAGGTGCGAGATCCTTCATCTTTTGTAATTTTTTACCCGTTAGGTCCTTCTTTACCTGTGCGATCTCTGCGTAGCCTGCATTGTATGGCCAAAAGTCTACCTGCTGCATCAGGACATATGTCCTGCGCCACGCGGGATTGACGGATGTGGACGGTTGGTCCTGAAGCACTTGGCCACCACCGATGAGATTGAACAGTGTCGTAGACTGGATCAGAGTCTCGCTTCCTTGGCCAGCGATGAGAGTCTCCAACAGGGCTTTCATGTTATCTTGCTGAGAGGCGAGAGACGCTTTATCGAAGAAACGCGATGCCATCACCGGCCTGTTCTGCCCTGCTGTAATATGCGCATCGGAATTGTACCAGGTGAAAAAGGAGTCGAATGTGGTGAACTTCGAGCTGATGGTAAAAGATGTTCCGTTCAAAGGAAGCCATTTATTGACAATTTGCTCTTCCATGACATCCCTGGCCTTGTTTATGGCCCCACTGGAATCGTTTTCCAGCAACTTGACGAGAGGATGAGTATAGAGCCAAGAGCCAAATCCTTGCGTGAGGATTGCCGAGCCCGAGAATCCTTCATCAACTAGGGCTGGATAGCTTGCTAGCATATCAGCGGTGGCATTTATGAGCAGGGCGCTGGCATTGGGTGCAGCAATAATCGTCAATTCGTGCCCGAGAGCTGGACGATCGGGATATGCCTTTACCGTTGCCGAGGTCACAACTCCAAACGTACCACCGCCTCCTCCACGGAGTGCGGTGAAGAGGTCTGAGTTCTGACACTGGTTGGCTGTGACGAGCTCGCCCGATGCGAGCACAACTTGGTATTCGAGGACTTGGTCGGTTCCAAGCCCAAATGTGTGACTTGCAGGCCCGTGGCCGCCACCTTGCAAGTAGCCGCCGATGCATCCAACAGTCTTCGTACATATCAGTCAAACTCTTCCACCAAGAAAATAATTTTACGGCAGATATCCTTACCCTATCATCTCCTCCAACGACAATACTCCCGTGATCATAGGCAAATCTGTATACGTCCTCCCAGACGTACCCTCCGCCAATCGTGATTGCTCGCCCAGTGTAGTTCGACTGAAGACATCCGTCAGATGGAACATAGCTTTGCTGAAATTTAAGTCCATTCTTAATGTGCTTGATCCAGACGGACAAGCTGCCGTACCCCTGCGATCTACCTCAGATCGTTAGCAAGCAGTACATGAACCGCGAGATGTCAAACGAATTCGGTTCACCGTTGCGAAATGTCATGGCCAGTGTTCTTGATCACAAGTCGAACATTGTTCTCCTTGGCAAACTGGATACCAGCTGCTATATCCTCTGCTTGGGTTGCGTTGATAGTATAGACCGGGTAGTTACCCAAATCACATTGAGGATAGTCTTCAGGGCCCAGTGTGGCATTTATAGCAGGACAAGTCTCGAGGACTGGATAAGAATATCCCGTTGGGAACTGCGCCAACCAGGAGTTGATGTCGAAGTTGGCACTTATATTCTGACAGACCTGCTCGTCATAATCGGTGCCGGGGTAGCACGGCTTAGCAATGGGTTGGTTGAAGATGAGTTTGCCTGCGAGAGTGCTGTTGAGGGCATCCCATGCCGCGTCGGAGGGCCAGCAATCATCAATTGGTGTCTGTTCTCATAGAAATAGTCAAAATTGGAATATCTAGTCAAAGTTTGCATGATTAGGACTTGGGACATACACATTTACACCTAGCGGAGGTAAGTGGCGCGCCGACGAGGAGAAAGATACCGAAGATAAACATGCTGAAAATGCAGGTAATCGTACTTCTCAGAATAAACCTTGCTTCTGGGAATTGAACCCATTCATATAGCTCTGTCCTGGAGCCCTGGGATCTGCATCGCGGCACTGGGAATTTCATGATACGCGAGTTGTGATCCGAAATGAAAGCACGATTGAATCAACTCCATGGATACAGAACTATATTTCGAGAGGTGACCCACCTGATGATGGAGGAGCCTGAAAGCTCAGCTTCGCCCGCTAGGCTTGGACTAATATCTCCCTTCCAAACACAAGGAGTTGTTCGCATAACTTGTACAATTCGGCTCAAAGTTGGCCTCAGATTCAATATCTGACACTCCCACTCTCGCACTCGGCTAAATATTTCTGCAAGATTTGTCTGATAAACTGCGACATTCTGATCTGGGATAGGAAACTGTAATGGCACGAAACTCGTTAACCGATGGAGCATATATCCCTTGTGCTGCAATTTTGTTAAATGTTATAATGATATAATTTTGTCTGCCAGTGCTATACGAGTACTCCTTACCTAGATAGGATAAACTCGATAGCTGTGATGGCCAGACAGGAGAAACTTGGGCTCCACTGAGCCCACTCAGACAAGGCTTGGCTAGATCAAGCTCTTTGCGTGACTACGTCTCCAGGCAGCATAGTTCATGATTGTATTGCGACGGGCGTGCTCAAGTACGATGGATCGAGAATCCGTGCTAGAGAAAAGGTGAGATTAGTATGCAAATGAGGGTTACTATTGCCAGAGCTGCCTGGGTAATTCTACAAGGACCCGCAACACCACTCACTATACTCAGCGGCGAATATTGACCGCTCCCAAATCTATATGGGTGTCTCAGCCTGAGCGCCTTGCCGCTTTGCGTGATTCCTGGCCAGGCAATCCTGAGCTGCGATAGTGTGGTCCTGAAGCCTGCTTGGCAGTCCCTGAGACATGGAATAGATCACACTGAGCAGGGCTGGGAGTCCGTAAAGGGCCCATAACCTAGCTTCCTAGGCTTCAGTTTTTGGGAATTTAGACGCTCTAGTAGACCGTAGGTTCAGTTCCGTACGCCTGACTTGCCTATTGTTGCCAGCGGCGGCCGACACAATTTCTAGGCCAAGCTGCTGCCTCGTACAGGCTGTTGTGCACATGTCAAGGCGTGCTGCATAAGTCGGATCTCTCTGCGTGTGCATCTCCTTTGCTGAGTGCAAGCCAGTCGCAAGTTTCCTCGGGTATCCACCGCGGAGAAGAATATCACCGGCCCCGATGGCAAAATTGAGCTTAGGAAACCCGATTTCCTTCCAAAAGACGACCCATTTCTTACCAATGTTGAATTATCGACTAGCGACCTTCGACCTACGGTTGCTTCAGCCCAAGGAAAACCCTGCACTTCCTCAAGAATTACCCCGAGAATCCTGAATGGAGCCCTCAGCCCGTTTCAATAGGCCGAATATTACCTGTTAGCGCCGTTCTAAAGGAAGTAGACAGGAGTCTGGTCATAGTAAAGCCGCGACTGCACGATCACTTGCCCCCGCAAATCGCGGACCGACATCCTCCAAGCGATACCGCGCAAGACGAGCGTCCACCACGCGTCCTCCACAAGTTGCTTGTCTAGATCCTGACCATCGCTCTGTAACAATTTTGGAAGCACTTCTGCGTGTAGTAGAGAAAGGCCCTTGCCACTGATATACCATTTTGCGGTCGCAATCCAGAACTTTGACACTTCATCAGGATTCCGGAGTAAGTGTGCGTTGGCCAGTGATGCCGCGCCCGCGAGCGTGATGTGACCGGCCACAAGGCTCACAAAGGAAATTCGGGACTTCTGGCGCTCGAAATAGGTGGTAGTGAACATATGTGTTTCGCGTAGCGTCTGCAGGAACTCCAGGGTCGTTGCTGCAGGTACATTTCGGCCCCGGCAGACGGAATTGTTCCATCGACAGTAGAAATCCTTTTCATATTTTTGACTGAGGTGCAGCATTCGCTCATAAATTTCTTGTAAATGAGGTCGATTAGATGGATGTCGTTCAGGGTGGTCGCGGAGCTTGTGTAAGAGGATCTCGCGGGTTTCCCAGAAGAGGAAGACACTCAAGGGGACGGTTGTCTGCAGGGGGTACGTGAAAAAGGTATTCGTTGATCCCTCTTGTGGCAAGAAGGGCGTCAAAACACATATCATGTCGTTTATTGGGAATGAGAGTTTGTTGTGTGGTCCGTGGCGTGTCATGTGTTGGACAGTTTCAACCTCCGCGAGAGCTTCCACTATTTGCTGTCTCGCTCCAAGGCCATTCACAGCTTCTGACAGCAGGAAAGAAGTCTCCTCTGAGTCTTTGCCGCGTAGGGCAATGTCGCAGACATTGAAAAGGCTCGTGCCTGGAATTATGCCGCAGGCCAATTTATCGGCGTTCCTGCTGAGTGATCGACTCTGTTCCCCCTGGTATAATGCTCCGTTGCTTATCCATTCGCTCAAGATGCGTTGAAAGCTAGGGTTGAAACTGTAGTTGAAGACGATGCCAAAACCTTGCACCATTGACGAAATAAGCACATGTCCGTTACCCTCTGCTCTTAGAATGCCGTTGCTCATCTCCAGGTTCTTCCAGCGCATGCCGAGATGCATCGCGAGGATGATGATAGTGCCGAGCCTGCTGGACGCAACAGGCCGTAGAATGTCAGTAGGCATCAAATCCCATGTCCGTTCCTGATAGATCACTCCTACACTTGAGTACGGTGACTGCATACAATGAATGCCAGGGCGCTGTCGTGAAACGTGAATACTCCTTGGAGGGTGCATCCTCACTAAGAGAGATAGCTGGCGTATGAATGAGGTCCAAGAAACGAGATCCCCGTTTGTACTGTGATCAGACATGCCCTCGCAGATGTCTATCGTCTCGCGGAGCTCGATTGGCAATTCGCGGCTATTCAGGTCGATGATCTGGTTGCTGGCAGCACTGGAACCCGAAAATGCCTTGGCATCTGCTAATCTGTGGTCAGACTGATCGAGATCGATCAGCACGATTTCGGGGGTAGTGAATTTTGTCTCCATCCGGAACTGACTCCATAGCCAGACACGGCGAGTTCTCCTTGCCCATGGTCCAATGACAGAGGACTGGCAACGCCGATACCCATCAGCAGTACCACATACTTGTTGTAGAAGTTGGCCGGTGGTGATGAGCAAGGCTGAAAGGCCGATGATTAGAGCTGCAAGGGCGATTCTCGTTTCCGCGTCCATGGCAACTCACCGGGGCAGGTGCAGAAATATATATTCTTCTGCCGCGGACTAATGTGTGAAGACGAGATGTGCAGGAAGAAGAGGGCGACATGATTGATGACCGGACTATGTTGCTTGTCGCCTCATCAGGCTGGCGACATGGCTTGAGTGGGAGTCTTTGGTGTGGTCTAAGCGAGCACAACGCCTTGCTCTTGAAGCGAGAACCCGATTGGTGGGGGTGGGCGATTACATGCGAGATGACGAATGTACATAATGGCCGTCTTGCACTCCAGTACGAACTACTGACGAATTTTTCCATCACGTAGAAACATTCTCTAGAACGTGAGAGAGCTTGAACAACGAAACCAACCCGATTGCGTGCGTCGAGTTATAACAACATAAATGGCTACCCGGACTCTCTCCGGCTCCTGTGCCTGCGGCGCATCGACTTTCACCTTCGCCCATTCTGACCCGCCTCAACACCTGGACTTCTGCTATTGCACCATGTGCCAGCGTAGCGCCGGCGCGCCGTTCATGGCTTGGATGGGAGTTGCTCGAGAAGGCCTGACCTTCTCCGGACCAATCACGACATTCAAGCTGAGTACCGTGGCCGAGCGGACGTTTTGCGCAAAATGCGGGGGGAATCTGGCCTTGCAGTACGACTGCTATCCTGCCAAGACTCATATCGCGGCTGCGACTGTACGTAAGAGCGAGTGGGAGATGCCAGGCGTGGGCGTCCATATCTTTGTGAGGAGCTGTCCGAAGTGGTATAGGATTCCAGAGGACGGTGTACAGAGGTTTGAAGAGTTCGATGGCGAGTTCGAGGCGAAGTTTGCGGAAGTTGTGAAGGTGCTCAAAGAAGCGGAGTGATCGTTGCCGTATCCAAAAAGCCTACAGTTGCCACTTGGTATGGTGAAGTCTATTCTCCCAGGAATTCCACGCAGCGCTTACGTTGGCATATCGACGGCGCGAAACGGCCTCATCTTCGGGTCCACGCTTTCGGCAAACTTGAATCAGTACAATCTCATGCAGTGACTCGGGGTCCGACACCAAGAGAGTCTGCGTTTGCAAGAACAGAGATGCTACCGATTTTGTGGAAGTTGTGTTTACTCCTGATATCAAGCCCCGGAGATACTACTCGAAAATATCTAGTGTCTCGAGTACGTTTGAGCCATTGGGTAGGGGTGTTGTCTTGTACGGCGTCCGAGATATCAAGAGCATCAACAATAGGCTCGACAATATAACAAATATTAGGACGACATTTCCTGCGGCAGCGATAATCCTGTGTCTACCGGCCAGACTCGTGATGTCTTTGCTGAAAGTCTCTTGATTTTCGTCATAAAAGAACCCCCGAGACTGATATATTGGTGATGCTAAAGGCCATCTAATGCGCAGATGCCGGAGTAAGTTTTCCCTTTAGCAAAGTGTGCATTCGAACTATACCTCCGATGTATGAAAATGTACCTGTGTCGCCCCACAGAACGACACTCCAGGAAGAATCCGAGGCCAAAAGCATTTTAGCTTCGGACTGGAGACGAGGACGAACATGGAAAGACACTACCTAGTTCTAAGCTTTACGGGTCCTGAATCTCACCAGCGGGCCGTTTTTCTCAGACACAAAGCTATCGCGGGTCAAGTATTCTCCTTTCGAAGAGACAAACTGCCCGCCCAGGGATTCATTCCACCCAGGTACTTCCTCTAGATCGTATTTCCACACGCATCTTGCAATCGCCAAGCTCAGCTCCATGTAGGCAAGATTTTTCCCAATACAGTTCCTGTGGCCGATGGAGAAGGGACAGAAGGCAGATTGCGCTCGTTCGACAGTTTCCTTTGTGAAGCCCGCCTTGTCGTCCACAATCCAACGTTCTGGCTTGAAAGCATAGGGGTCCGGGAAATAGTCTGGATTGTGGTGGATAGCATAAAGGGGCACGCCAATTTCAACGCCGGGAGGGTAGAAAAGGCCGTCGATGGTAATGCCAGGCTCGAGTACTTCTCGACCCAGGACACCTCCGACGGGTGGATTAATCCGCAATGTCTCGTCGATAATCGCGCGAAGATAGGGAAGGTTCGTGAGTTGAGTGCCGGTGTACTGGATGTCCGCCAAGCTGTTGAAGTTGGCGCGTAGTTCTTGTCGGAGTCTTTCCAGTGTATCCGGGTTACGCAGCAGATAGAAGATGGTCGCAGCCAAGGCTGTGGAAGAGGTGTCAGAGCCGGCCACTAACAACAAGTTGCTCTCCGCCACAAGCTCATGATTAGTGTATGCTTGGCCAGTTTCCGGATCCTTGCCGCGAAAGAGGTGGAAGAAGAAGTCTTTTCGAGCTGGTGAGGATGATGCGCTGGTGGATGTCTCCAGACTCCGACGTTCAGCGATGAATCTTACGCTCGTTTCCATAAGCCGGTCCATGTCTTTGATGATCGGCCCTGCCAGCCATTGCCCGATGATTGTCTGGTACGCGATCCAACGCAGGAACCTGGTGAGAGGGTGTTGGCCAATCTATACGCCGGTAAGCCCTGTACAAATACCTGCTGTGTAAGATCTCACAATGTACACGCCTTGAGTCGCGGTTGGAATAAGTTCCGAAATGAAGCGCATATCGCTCTTGGTGAGCAACTCAAAGGACCTTCCATAGGACAAGTCGGTCAAGATATCGAACGCCAGGTAGTTTACCCATGTAGCGAAATTCTTCGGTTCTGTCCAGCCCGTGCTCGAGATCGCGCCGCGTCCTAGCTGGTTCAACCATATGTTGATATTGTTTGAAATGTACTGTTCGCCATCTTGTATAGCCTTCTCGGAGAATGCATGAGACAGTAATCTTCGCTTGACGCCATGAAGGCTTTCATCTCTTGCTGAGAAAGTAGTGTACAGACCGCGTTCGGCTCTTCGGACCGCCTCATAAAATTCACCTTTTCGAACAGGAGCCTTGCGTGATCCGTAGATCTCTCTCAATGCAGAAGCTGTGTTAATTGAGACCTTATTCGGGGTGATTCGAACTACCGGACCTTGGCTGTGTCAATAGATGGTAAATCAGTGTCGGTGGAAATTACGACGTACCATATCTCCGGTGCTGTTCATGAAGCCAGAGATGCCTCCGACCAGATTGCGTGGCCAAGCTATGAGGCCAACCACTTATTTTGTTGGGCCACGGTCCTGGCAGTTTCGCGAGCGGATGAAAGTAAAGACGGTACAGGCATAATACAGAGCACAAAACTGAGAGCAACGCACCAACGACTGTGTAAGGCGAAACTCCCAAAGCCATACTGGACTGGTAGGTGAAGTTGTGTAAGCCATTTTTGCTATGCCAAAGAATGATATTTGAATGTATCGAACAATACGCTGTTGGGCGCCGGGTTGCCCTGCGTGTATGGAACGCCTTGATGATCGATCGCCTCTATAGCCAACGAAATGATGTCTGGGATTCTATTAGTCATGATTGGCGGAAATCAAACGTTCTCCTCCTCTAGCTTCTTGGGGGCTTCCGTAATCTCACTCGCTTCATCTCGCTGATTGGTGTAAGTACTGCTGATATAGAACCTTTGTCCTTGACCAGGCAAGCATTAATATAATGCATCTAGTCAGAGCGTACGACGTCTTACTCAGAGTACACAACTTCAAGCAGTCCATATTGATCCACCAGATCTTTCACATCTCCTCTAGAATGTCCGAATGAGCTGGACCCTCCGTTCCTGTTCTCCCTTCTTGGATTCAGTCTCGAGCTCAAACTCTTTGATTTTTAAATAGAATGAGACGAATTCCTTGCCCAGGGCTTTTTCCGCCCAGTCTCGATCCTTCTTTAGAGCCTCGAGCGCTTCACTCAAACTTGACGGAATTGGAACCACTTCCCCATTCCCTTTTCGTTCCTCTTCAGACAGAAAAGCTGGGAGTACTGGACATGTTAGAGAGAGCCTTGCTGCCTGGGATACGCATAACTTACTGTTCGTTGCTTTGTACATCAAGGGCTTCTGATCCATGCCGGCAGCCATTATTGCAGCAACCATAGCGTATGTGTTTGACGTGCCATCGTTACATCTCAATTCCCAGTGATTTTTGCTAACCCTTCTCACCGGAACTTCTCGATTGTTGTCACCCCAAGCAACGAAGTTTCCAACGCCAAAGACGTTTCCCTTCGCTCTCGAGTACGAGTCAATTTGTGCCATCCCGATGGAGCAGAGAGCCGGAATGTGACTCAATAAGCCGCCCATGAATTGCTCAGGATCAAGTGATAGTCCTTGAGCTGAGATATGGATATGTTGTCCGTTCTTTAGGTTGTCGTCACCAAGCGGGTCAGTGAAGAAGGTGGCGACGAGGTTGTGTTGGCAAGCGATATCTCGGATCACTTCTTTGGCGTATAAACTTTGGTCCACAGCCTCTACTGGAGTGGCAGGAGGAAGAGCAATCTCAAACTGATTCGGAGCGTATTCTTTGTGCACCTCGATTACATTGATACCAGCGTCTGCAAGTGCAACCAAGATCTGATTCAGAATCGGCCAATATACGGATTGGCTCAAGATTGCATTGTTATGCATGCCGAGTTCATGCCTGGACGGGATCGTCAAGTTGTTCTCCAGGAACATGAACTCAAGCTCCGTTCCAACGAGGAATTCGAAACCTTGCTGCTTTGCTTTTGCGACGGAGGCTGTGAGGATAGATCTCGGGTCCGAGTCTCGGTAGTCAACATTTGCGTACACTATCGCTGTGTTCCCGATCTTTCCTGCATCATGTGGCGCCATTCTCAAGCTGCTGAGATCAGGTATGACCTTGGCCTTTTCTAGGATATAGTCAAGAATAAAGGGCGCCAGCTGGTTGTTCGCTGGAATGGCCACATCTGCAAATGTGCCGCTGCCTAGATGGACTCCATCGGACTGAACGACTTGCACGAGAGTCTGTATCGGGAGTAAACGACAGCGCAGAGTGCCAGATATGTCTAGAGTTTGAAGCTTGACCACTCGCACGGAGGGATGTTGTTTAATGAATGCTTCGAGTAATTGCATGTTGGAAAGTAAGGCTCCATTTGCATCGCCCATTGTGTTAATGTGTCAACGTCAATTTCCCTATCAACATGGAAGGTGAGGAACATGATAAGGATGCTCGTCGTTTTTGTAGAGTACGCAGTGGACGCCTAATCCATTTGTGGCAAGTTGTAATATTGTCAGGCCCGCGTGAGATTGCCAAACTAGCTCGAAAGAAGTTTGCCTTATAAAGGCAAGATGATGCTATACTCGAATGGGGTGGAAATTTACGAGCAGAAAACAGGTGGTCGAAGTGCAACAATCTGGGATACTGATGTACCGCTCGTAAGGAACTCCGTTTACACCACCCCGGTCCACCCGTTTAGATATCTCACATTCTTTTCGATATCCCACTGGAATCGAACTTCTACATCAGGCGATCTTCGCACTATTCGGCCACTTTGTACTTTGTAGCTTAGCGATAAGATAGTTGGCACAATTTCAATAGAGTAACGTGGTGGTCAGAACCATGTTAAGACTTTCGTTCATTAGTTGTGCTTTATTTCTTAACTAACTAACCCCAACCCTTACCTAAACCCGGCGTCGCGCCCGTAGCGCTCTACCATTGGTTGCTTGTCCTAAACAATTCCGTGCCGCCACCGCAGTACCGCGGCCTTATCATTCGCTCTTTGGGAAACGAATATCGGAGTGTACGATAAGCAAGCGCAGGATATATTTCAGGCTAGGGAGCTTAACCTTTGTTTTCTTGGTGATGTGAGTTCAGTCTTTTTCTACGTTGCAACAGTAATCGAGACCTCAACCTCATATACTGGATTTTGTAATAGAGGTAAGCTGGATTAGCATGGTACAAACAATCCGCACTCTATCTCACACAGAAAAGGCGTCAATTCGCGACAACAGCAGGGGGAAAAACGGTCACTTTGTTCTATGCGGGCATACCCCATATTTGGTGGGAGGAGTCGACCAAATCGTCATTGACAACACGAATCCAACTGCCCCAGAAGACAAGCGACCTCTCCCATCTCCTGTGTCTCCAGGTTTTCCAAGGTATGAATACGTTTCAGACATCTACTAATCTCCAAGTTCAGCTTGAAAATAATTTCTATTTGACTCGAGATGCTTTGGCCAAATTTGGCAAGCTTGGGCGATGTATTGTAGACCAGAATCCGACGGTGGAATGTCCTTCGTTGGGTTGCTAAGCCCTCGACTATTTCTCGAAGACTTTGCGCCTGTTCTTGGAAGTTCTGAGCCTGCTATTGGGTTTTATAAATCTAAAGTTAGCGTTTTACAGGCAGATAAATGGTCTGAATTGGAGAAAAGAGGGCGAAGGAACCTTTAATTTTATATGAACGTTCTGGATGATTTCCTGGCGAGCTTTCGAACTCGAGGAGGCTTTTCCCTTGGAAAGGCCTTCTTCCTCCCCTTGAGGGATATTGACTTCCATATGATCTGTGATGACAGGGGTTACAACAGGCCAGCTGAAGATGTTTTCAATCGCAGTCTCAAGAACTGGCAAGAGACTTGGATTGGAGTCCTGGCGAACTGGAGTTCGGTCGCGAGGAGGCAAGCGGTCGATTCGAGGTGTTCGTGCCAAGTTGGGCAAGGTCAGAGACCTTTTATGTGGAAAGATCTTTTCGTATTGAGAGATACAAGAAATTGCCGTCTTTGATTCTGCGACGGGTATATCTGGGAAGACAGTTGCGCCCGAGGAATCTTCCAGCGCCTTCGGGCCTGTTTTCTCGCGCATTTTCTTGTGCATCTGATGAAGTCTAGGGGACTTCGGTGGCACCGGTGGTCCGAAGTCAGGGCTTTGTGGAGTGTCTGATTTTGAGGTTTTCAAATTGAATTGTAATCTGCCTTGCTCTTGGCGCCGTGATGACGCTTCCGCTGGTGGATGGCTTGTCACCTGTTCGAGGTCTGGAGCAAGCAATTGTGACGAAGCTCGTATAGAATTCGGTGTCGCGACAGGTGTTTGAAGTTTCTGGCGAATAATTTCGCCACTGCTGTACTCTCGTAGTCCTATTAGATACTGGTCCTCGTGTTGCTGCACGTGGAGACCAAGGCCCGACGGGAGTATTTGTTCCTCCATTTCAGAACCAAGGCTATCGCATGGGTCGACTGGCTCTTCGAAAGGGAGTGTTCTGTAAGTGGTGACACCAGTTCGCGGTGAAGTGCATTCATTCACGGTGTTTCGGTAGAACTGATAGGAGAACCGAATCAAGTGTGTTGGGCCGGGAGAAGCGATCAAGCCGTGTAAACGGAACTGCGGAGGTAGTCCGTACTGGAATTCATATTTTCAAGTGGTCCATGTGTCAACCAAAGATGCGCATCTCTGATTGACATCGTGTTTGCGCAGTATTAGCCTGTTAGTGAACAATAAACACGTGAACGTGGCAATCTTCGGTCCCTGCTATGCAGCATTTGTTCCAGATATTGGTCAGGGATTATAAGTTTGGCTGAGTCCTGGTATAGTGGGCCTGTAGCACTGACACTCGATGCCCACCTTAACATTAAGCACCCTTCAGCACCAGTATATCGGTCATAGACTCGTGGCCTGAAACAAATTTCACGTTGAAAACGTGGTGCTAAATCTCCACTTCAAACTCTCGCCCATCATGCGAGTAGTGGCACTGAGACGATGATTTTAGCCGAAGCCAGTTGATCTGTCGAGATTGTGTTCATTCGGGGCGTAGTACGTACCGGTCGAAGCTCTCCCAATCAGGGCTGCTTCTGAGCAAACCTAGCTGTGTGGGCTCTCCGCCTGGGTATTGCGGCTGGCGAGGTTAGCTGATCGTAGCTTCATGGCTAAGTGATGAGAAGATTCTACTCCACTCTCGGCTGAACAGGCATCAAGTGACAGAAACGTCGTCTTAAACTCAACCTTTTGAACGGTACACCTTGAGCATACTAGAGGAATCCAATCCAAACAGCTTTGCGGCCCGCGAGAAACTTTACAAACGAGAAAGCTTAGGTCGACTGGGGAAACACTCGTAGCTGAAGCTCCTCTGTTCGCAGGATTTGGGTGCACAGGCATATACTTTGGCGTCATTTCTGGGAGGACAAGGTGAGCTAAAATGAAATCGTGCGATATGGGTCTCGGGGATTTGAAGCTGAACATGGCTAGACTTGGAGAATCAAGCTAATCGACTGTAGATCGTTCTTGTGGCTGCTAGGGAATCTTGGACATCCCATTATACGAAACACATGGAAATGATCGCGTCCGGTCACCTAGACTAGGGCAGAGGAGGCAGGTCAAGTAGTACATCTCGGACAAAACCCATTTTGTAGTTTACCTCGTGGGGCCAGGATAACTCTATCGGTGTTCTCGTCCTACCCCGTACCCAGGTGCTAGCTTCCTCGAACACTTCGTCTCATTGATTTAGGGCACGAGGAACCGAGAAGGTTTTGCGTGGAGAAGCCATGGGTCTTATTGTGCCTGTAACTGGCGTTGATTGTGGTTGCTGACATCAAGATCCGATCTAGACTGACAGTCATCTGGCCGGAAGAGCTTGAAACGATCCCCGACTTGATTAGATGCAACGCGTTGGTGTTAGCTATGCGTGGAACAAGGAATCAGTTGAAATTAGATTTTCTTGGGACGGGTTAGAGATCAGCTAAGCCTGTAACCCTGGACTTGTCCAGGGGCGGGCTGTGAATGCACAATGAATCTGTGATGTTTTGTTCTGGTTGCGGTTTGCTAGTGAGAGAACGGCATAGGCGCCTCGGCACACTTACCGCAGAAGCTTCCTAGGTACGTACCTGGCCCAAGGAGTCACCCACGAGTGTCTGGAAATAGTTCGTTCCGGGGCTCCGCTTCAGGGGCTGCCAGTGGTGGATTCGGACTGCCGAAAAGCTCGAGACAACGAAACCCCGTAGGAACTAGATCTTGATCAACGGCGAGCTGGTCTTCTTCCAAACAGCACGGACCAATTTCAATTCACTTCGCCTGCCCGAAGCTCCGACCTCTGGCAGAGCAAACACTGCAAGTGGTTCGGCTTCTCGAGAGCACGTCAGGTCTTGGGTGCTTGAAGTCGCATCTGACATCTCACTCACCTCCGCCTCACGCTTTCCTCCAAGTCACCTCAAAAACATCCGAATCTTTTAAGACTCGTTGGACAACGACTCTTTAAACAATTAACGACTAAATCATCTACCTATTCAAAAGATACATCCTCGACCATGGACTCAATCGCATCCGCCGTCACGACTCAATACCAAGCGCTTCTCGACACCGTCATCACACGTCCACGTCAGAGCGCGTCAACCGCTACAGCCGTAGCTCTCACCCTCTCCGTCGCCTGGGTACTGAGCGACTTCCACGCCTGGAAGGCCTTCGGCACAGGCGGCACACCACCGACATGGGCTGGGTACTGGCGCATGACGAAGCTACGAGTTAACCGGATCCTGCTGTTCGGCAAGGACGACCTCACCGACCCTTCACCACTTTCAGCCTCAGCAGGGCCGAAATATCTCGACGAAGCATCCATCCCAATCCGCCAGGGCACGCGACCCAACACCATGGCCCGGACGATGCCGCAACGCCAAGTTCCATACAAATCCGGTACCGTGGACGCAGGCGTCGAGGAACGTGTCACGAACATGATGGCCACGCTTGCCGCGCAGCACGCGTCGCTTCTCGATTTGCGTCCTAGCAAGACCGAGGGCGGCAGCACGGATGCAATCTACGCGAAGCCGACCCTCGCTACGCTCAACGACAAGGCTAAGAACGACAAGATGCTCACCACGGAGATTGCGCACGCGCACCCCGCCGAAGGGAGCTTGCACGTGTGGCTGACACAGGCGGATGCGAAGACCGTGGTGGCAAAGGGCTGGGGATTGAGGTTCCCACTCACGTTCATTGATAAGGGATGGACTATGGTGTATGCGCCTCGAACGATGGCTGAGGTCGATGTCGTGGAGAAGATCGTCAAGGCGGGCATTGCGAATATTGCGGGCGTTGAGGTTTGAAAAGACGAGAGCGGAACAGAGTAAAAACCAATCTCAGAGCGCGCTGCCTTGTTCAGTATCTCTGGTCGCGCGTCGGGTTTCTATTGATTCATGGTGACCAGCTCTGGAGTAGTGAAGCGAGGCATACTGTAGGAGATGATTTAGTCACGTCATTCGTCAGGGATACTAGGGTTTCTGCTGGATTAACTTTTCAATGTTTCTCTACGTAGCGCTGAGACGTATTACCATATTCTACGTCTCTCCTCAAAGGAAAGCGACACCGAGCGATTAAGCTAGGAACTGAATGCACAATGCTGGGGTGGCTAGAAATGAGTTCTAGTCCCCATGCCATCTCCTGCCATCGTGATCCACGTACTATTCACTTCTTCAAACTCAACGTATTCTCATACAACGGCAACTTCTCAACCTCACGCACCCACAGTCTCCACGGCTTATCCTGGAACGTCTCACACATGACGCCACAGCCCGTGACCTGTTCGTCTGTGATGGCCTGAAATCCGACGCCCATGCCCTCGCCCATCGTCTGCACCGTGTCGATACGCGCATGCGCGGCGACGGCCATCGCCTTGGTCTGCGCTTCGGCATTGATGCGCGTGTAGATGGCGCGATACACCGCCGTGACGATGTCGCGGCCCACGCACGTGAATCCGTGTCTGCGCATCAGCACCACCGTCTCCTCTGGCTTCTCTGCCTCGGGCGTCTGGGAGAATTTCTCCGCCAGAGCCGTTCCAAGCCGCGCGTTGTTGACCAACATGTCGCGCTGGTCGCCTTCTCTGTACAGTGGATCTATGTCGAACACCTTGACGCCGTCGTTTCCCAGAAATCCTGCCATGTGGTACACGGCCTTGAGTTTGACGCCCATGCTGACGACGTATGGCAGCACCTCCTCGGCGTGGCTGTGGATGACGCAGTTGACCGAAGGAAAGCGGCGGAACAGCTCGCCGTGGATGAAGCGTTCGCTGTACCCTTTCTTCGCCGCTGGGTCGACTGTGGAGCTGTCGGACACGTTGTAGTGGATCAGGTCTTCGGGCGAGGAGACCATCGCCGGCGCCATGTAGCCGCACATGATGTACTTGGATGGGTCGAGAGGATGCCGGATCGAGACGTGCCCGTACGCGTCGACCACGCCATGGTGATGTAAGATGTGGTTTGCTGAGATGAGGTCGCGAAGTGAGTTGATGAGGATGTCATTGTCGGTACCGGAGGTAGACATGGTCAAGGTGAGGATGTGGGCCGATTATTGTCGCGAAGTAATATCTGTGTAAGAGGATGAAGTTTGGTTTCGCTGTTGAGGACGATTCTTCGTGCCTCTGGCCGGTCTTGTCGTTTGACCGATCCGTCCGTGGCCTCTCCTTTTCTTCAAATCGTGATTTTTGAATCGACTCTAAGATGAAGCAGTCAGCAATGTTTTCTCTCACCTGCGATCTTCTCGCTTCTCTTCCATACGAGTCTCGCTTGCCTCGATTAAAATCCGGACTGGGAGGAAATTCCAAATTCTCTTCGTATCTACCTTGCCGCCGGTTGTAACACAACAGTGAAGTCGGAGTTGAATCGCCGTCCACGCCCGTCACACTCACTAGTATCGTCGTACCTCCAAACTCCGAAAACTCTGCGTTCCTTTCTGTCCGTCGGCAGACTGTAAGCTCGGATTCATCTGCTTCCGGGCAATATCAAGCTTGAGACTCGTGGGGTATCAGTTCAAATGCGTTACTGAACTTTGCTCTTTTAGGCCTTGTGTCTCCCGGCTTGTGTTCTCGGGGAAAAGGACATGTCGCTCAAGCTTTGGATGGCGGGGCATCGGGGTAAGAAAAACGCCGGCTACGCTACTGAGGCATCGGACCGGTGGCCTAAAATAGCGAGAAGGCGGGGGCGGGGAAGAGCTACCCACGCAAGTTTTTTGGAGGGGTCTTTGGGCATGAAGCTTAGGAGGGGCAAACTGGGACGCCGCGTACTAGCTAAGAGGTACCTACTAGGGCAAGCTTACATGCCCTAAAAGTACAAGGCGCTCTTTGGGGCACTGGCAGTGATACTGCAGTGATCAGGATCTGGGTCAGGCACGCTAGGCGCCCTGCAAAATGCCACCCATCGCAAGCTACAATACCTCGACTGAGCAGCCTCGGACCCCATAGGGAAGAGCAAACAACAGCTCACCATTCCCTCTCTCGGCTTAAGATCGTTCGTGTCTTCGCAGCGTATCGTACACCTTCACTTCCCAGCTTCAGTCCAATTCAGTTTTCGTCACAAAGAAGAAATTCAAATCCGTCGGAATGGCTCGGAAGCCCTTGACGTGTTCGATGGTATTGACGAGCGCGTCGGTCGCCTCCTCGACCGAGTCCCAGCCCGAGAAATTCACCCTGACATCTCTCTCGTGCTTGTCCTTGCGAATGTTCCACCCAGACACGGCTCCATGCCTTGCGCCGCCGAGGTTGGACGTCTGCGCTTCAAATTCGTTGTCGAACACGGTGCGATTAACGCCATGCTTTTCAAACGTCTCCCTGATGATGGCCAACGTAGGTGCTTTGATTGGAATGCGCGATTGGTCCACGTCGATGTAGTGCATCCAAGTAATGTCCATTTGGTCTTTGATCAGCTCGAGAATTTGATTTTGTTGCGGGGAGCCGTTGAAGCCCTTCTCGTGGTGGTCTTTGGTATCCCATGCGCCGATGACGAACATTGTCGTCGGGTCATCGATTTGCGTGTAAAAGATGGTCTGTAGTTTGCTGTATTCCTCGATCACCCGCTTGACCTCCTTGGTATTCTTCTTGAGTGTTGCATCGGTCGCTTCAAGCCCATTCTTGAGTTTGATGTGAGCTAATTCGATAATCGCCATTATCGATTTCGTGCCTCCGAAGCAACAATGAAAATGTATCTAATCCTTTCTCTTGTGTGCTTGAGCTTCGTATTGTCTCTTTCTATGTCACCGCGATAAGCGCAGTATTTCATTGACGGATCGGCCGGGCATCGAGTGGTAGATCTGCAGATATGTCGGTATGTCGGGCTTCGGTGGGCTAAGCTTTTGTCTCTCAGCTCAGGCTGAGTCTGATGCCAATCCTGCGGCTGACTTTACGCGGTGATTTTCGGTAATATTTGACTCCACGGAGCTTTTATTAAAGCACACCGCAGGTAGGTCTTGGACTAGACTCGGAGCCAGAAACGTGCGAGACAAGCGAAACAATCGAAGTTGAATGCTGAAAACGTACCACTACTCCAGTTTGATATTTTGCAGAGACTCACAGTATCCTAAGTGATTTCACAATCGTCCGGAAGGTGAGACCTAAACCGGCAGTTGTCAACATCAACTTAAGTACTGCCCGCGGTATTTAATCGACATTCTTAAGACCTGTTGGACATCATTTTCCACCCCAACCCAAGACTATCACTATGAGCCCACCCCTCAAGGTCATTGTTGTAGGCGCCGGTAAGGGGTAAACGTCTTGAGATTGAGAGATACTGACCCAATTAACCACAGGTCTCTCCGGCTTGGCTCTTGCTCAAGGTCTCAAGAAGGTGAGTGATCTTCACATTCCTGCTTCCTTCGCAGAAGCTGACTTGTGTTTAGAATGGAATCGACTATGTCGTGGTAGACAAGGAGAGTCATCCACGAGATCGCAACTGGGGTGTCACTATTGCCTGGAGTCACCCTTTGCTTGCCAAAATATTACCTGAAGAGCTCTACAAGCGACTCCCGGAGTGCCAGCCTGACCCCAGCCTAGATACCAAAGAAGCAGGTTTCGAGAGTGTGATTGTCAGAGATGGAAAGACTGGTGCTACGCTGGTAGAGTCACCTTTCCCGGGAGTGAGGAGACTCAATATCCAGAAGACGCGCACATTGTGGGCGAAAGGAATGAACGTCAAGGTGAGCTTCCTCAATCTGGAACAATACTCTCAGCTCACCAATGTCAGTTTGGCAAATCTGTTACAGGCGTCGAAGTGACTGATGATGGCGTGATTGCTCATTTCGACGATGGAACAACAGAGGCAGGCTCAGTCCTTGTTGGCTGTGACGGAGGCGGCTCCATGATTCGCCGCTGGATGCTCGGCGACGAAGCTGAGCCCAAGGTTCAGCCTTACACCTTCATGAACTTCCCCTTTCGCTATACCGAGGAGCGGGCCATCAAGATGGACAAGATGATGCATCCGATTGTCGACGTTGCCTCTCATCCGAAGTCAATGTATGTCGGTATATTTGTCCTTGACAAGCCCGACCTGCAGAAACCCGAGACATGGGTATTCTACATACTTGCCACATGGCCAAAGCAAGATTCAGATTACGTTGGGGACAAGAACATGGTCGACGAACTCCGACGCAGAATGGACGATTGGGCAGACCCATGCAAATCCGCGGTAGAGTGGATACCCGACGATGTACAGGCAAAGGCTGTACCTTTGAGGATATGGGGACCTCCTGAGTCTGGATGGGACAATCGAGGAGGGAGAGTGACGCTCGCAGGGGACGCTGCTCATAGCATGACCTTTCGTAAGTGCACTACGGACCTCGAAATATTGAAGGCTGACTTGAAAATGCAGATCGCGGTCAAGGTGCCAACAACGCAATTTGCGACAGCGAGCACTTTGTCTCAGCCATGATCAAAGTCAAGGACGGTGAAAAATCGCTCAAAGAGGCTGTGGACGAATATGACGTAGACGTCATCAGTAGAGGAAGAACTGAGGTTGAAGTATCTCGGGTGCAGACAAACAGCTTCCACGACCACGCCAATTTCCTGAACAGTCCCATGATAAAACATGGCATCAAACCAATGTCTGCAGCAAAGGCATGACATGAGAAAGGAAGGGACCATAGTCAATCAGGGTGGTGTATGGCAACGGACTGGTCCATTACAATATCAGTAGACCTTCGTTACCATTGCAGAATAAAGATCAAACTTTTGGAGCTGGACGTCTCGTCTGGCTCGTCAAAGATATCAAGCATTCGTCCCATCAGCCACACAAAGTCACAGGCGTCGTGCATTGATTTCCTTGAACCACATTCCCAGTCCCGTTTGTCATGATGAAAATGTCAACATCATTATCAAACAAGACGTTGTTGACGATCATATTACCCGAAGATATCGCACCCGTGGTAGAATCGTCGTAAATAGCAACTCCCGCAGCAAGGAAATCGGGCACTCCGCCCGATGTCATTCCTTGAATAATGTTGCCTTTGACCTCGGCGTTGGAGGCCCCGGCCAAAGCAACTCCGGTAATTTGTAACTCTGAATCTGTTGCACAAATGGCATTGGGGCTGCTAAAATCGTTGTTGATGACCTGAGCGCCCTCGACGAATGGGTCAACAAAGACAGCCCAGCACGCCTCAGTGACTTTGTTATTGCTCAGGTAAGCACCATTGGTCTGAACGCACAGACCGACGAAGTAGTTGCTGATATAGTTGTTTGTGGTCTTGACACCAGACATGTCATCCATGCAGATTGCAATAAAGAGCGTATCCCCAGTAGCGGCGACGTGGTTGGCATCAATATGGGTGTTCTGCGAGCCGACCGTCAAGCAGCCGTACTGTGAACCGTCATGAAGCGTATTTCCAACGACTTGTACATTTTCCCCTCCCACCACAGCGATGTTGAGACCTGTGAAATTGCGGACCTCGAAGCCAGTGACTAGAATGTCTTGAATTGGACGACCAACGGAAAGAACTTTTCGATGCTCGACCACGAAATCTGCTAGCTCGATGTCCTGGCCTGTGATGCAAATTCCAGCCTCAGTGTCGTTGCCTGCTAGTCCTGAGCATGTGTTCTGGACTGGTGAGCTTGGAGGTACAAGTACGGCGCCTTTACCAACAAGGCGCAAGCAATCGGTTGTCACTGTCAATTGTTCTGCGTAGGTGCCGGCTTCAACAAATATCAACTGTCCCGAATGTGCCGAGTCAATGGCAGCCTGAATCGATTGGCCAGAAGTGACATGGATCGAATCGCCGTGCCAGCCCCAAGCAAATGCTGGGATCACAAGAGAGATGATAAAAAACCATCCAGCTAGGGATGCTCTGTTGATCGGAGCACACACATGGATCATCATGATGAAGAAATAGGAAGAGGCTCGGGATTGAGCTGTCACCGAAGATTAGTAGTACAAAAATTTATATGGGGAGATTTAGTCGATGGGAACCGGGGCAGCGACAGAAGAACAGCTACCAGAACATAGAAGTCCAGAACTACTTAAGCTCTCGGTCTTGGAGTTCGACCTAAACTCGCCACATCAAGAGAGCTGAATGGTTGTGTTAAGCAGCTCCAGTTTGATAATGTCAGAGGTAACAAAAGGGAAACATCGTGTTCGAGTCTATCCACGAGGAGTTATATGAAGCGAATTTCATCGTTTTAGCATCGTAGGGCTTAGCGACTGCATCTTGTATGGACATCGCTCGTAATGCTCCGAAATGAAAGTTTGACCGGTGTATGCCTCTCAGGGCGTATCGCAGGGAACTCCCCCAACCATGGCCATTTTAAACTCCTCTTTTTGTAAGGAAGTAAAGGTTTCGGCGAAGAGAGGCACGTTGTCTTGAGCCCAGTCATCTTGATTGTAAGTCGACAAACAGCCGAATTCCCTTGAAAACACATCTGGAAATAGACTTCAGCAACCAGAAAAGAGTTCCTCGCTTTTTGAGGTTCTAAGATCTTGGTTCGAGCTGAAGTCTGACACGAGGCGAACACGAGATGCTTTAGCGAGCTTGGAGTTCCCGTCCATTCAGAAAGCTTGTTTGTGTTGAAAGTTTCGCGAAAAAGGCTTGGAAGGTAGTCAGAAGACCCAGGATCAAGTTCTCAGGGAGGTTGAGTCGATTCTAGAAGTTGATGAAGCTGAGGTCGGTAGCGAAAAACAAACATGAACACCTTTTCTGTACTTGTGCTTCACCGTAGGCCTGGCGCCAGGTCAATCTTGGCTGTATGCGCTGACGTCTCCGAGCTTTCACACTCTTCAGCTCCGTGATCCTTGAAATCGTATGAATCACTCGCAGCGCCAGGCACTTGTGATCCATTTCCCAAGACGTTGGGCCACCAGCTGAGCCCAGTAATTCCGAGCACCACTCAGAACGCACGCTCGCATTTTTTCTTGCCTTGTTCGGTCGCACTCGCGACTCTAACGCTCTGTGACAGAACCGATAAAAAGTGGCTTGCATAACGGCTTACCTACTTACTCTCTTTGATGCTGGTCACTTTCTGTATGGGAATATGCGGCGCCTGGCGTATTTGAACTATTCATACAATAATGCATGAAGACCAGACGCTTCGGTGAAGTATGATCCTTCGACAAAAGTCCTTCAGGTACCCCCGGTACCATTGGACTAATCCGGCCCCAGTGATGAGTTCTGTCTACCAAGGGTAACATTCAGGCGTTCACTGTTTTATTAATCAACGGCATATGAATTGGACCGATGACCGTGTCGACCTCGGAGTTTTTCATGATCTTATCAAGTTGTTGAGGCGAGCAAGAAAACTTCAAGCAAATTGTATAAGAGACTCTCAGGCAGGCCTCCTTCAGAGCTTGAAGCCTGAATCTTACAAACACTGCGACAGGCCTCACCTGCCCTACTCAAGTTACGGACTCGGAGATGTCCTCGACGAAACCCACCATTGTCCTTGCTCATGGAGCGTGGCATTCTCCAGAACACTTTGATCTTCTCAACTCAAACCTAGGTCAACACGGTTACAAGGTCAACTCAATTTGGCTCCCTAGCATTCACTGGAGCCGTCATGATCCTCCCCTCCACCCGGCAGCTGTCGACCTCCTTGACGATATCAATGCAATTCGAGAGAATGTTCTGTCTGAATTAGCCTCACATCCAAACACAGACGTTGTGGTATTATCCCATTCGTATGGAGCTGTTCCCGCCGCGGCGGCACTGGAGAATCTCGACAAACCCTCACGTGCTGCCCAAGGGTTTTCCAATGGAGTCAAAGGTTTCCTTATTATTTCTGGTCTTCTGACTCCGGCTGGAAAGTCATTGTTAGAGTTCGCTGGCACTGATGATCTTCCCACGGTTACGCGAACCTCAATCCCTGATCCCACGGACAGTACAAAGTCGATTCTGGTATCGCTGCCAAGGACGCATCCAGACCCCATACCCCTTTTCTATCACGACGTGGAAGATCCAGAGGAAGCAAAGCGGTATGCGTCGCTATGCACGCCCCAAGTTTGGAGTGTGAATCAGACGCGTATCCCCTTCTCCGCATGGGCATTTCCTGGATTCGATGTGTTTTACCTGGTGGCAGAGGAAGATCGAGCTTTGCCACCAGAGTTTCAACGTATGATGATCGACGATGCAAGCAAAACGAGAGCAGAGAATTCAGCTTCACTCAATGTCCAGAATGCGAAAGAAATACAGGTGACGAGCATTCAGAGCAGCCATAGTCCTTTCCTTAGTCGTGTGGAGGAAACTGCGCAATGGGTGAGACGGTGTTCTGGCGAGGAATTGTGAACAGGCCAAAGGAGAAGAGAGTTGCATCCTGTGAGGTGAAAACATGCTACGCCGTATTCACATAGCTCTCATATCTAGAAACTCCGGTAACAAGTATGCCCTCTGAGTATTTTTGGGTGCCACTTGGTGGCGTATGGCGGTGAAACCTCGGTAGACGAGTAGCAAGAACTCGGAGGGGAAATTCGACACCTTCAGCAGCTTCGGAGCTCGTCATTTCATCATCAACCATTTGACTCACAAACCCATCCTAAAAAGAATGAACTCGACCACTTCTATCCATCCTCTATAAGCGCTAGGTGAGGTCAACTCGCCCTGCGCTGCGCGATAGAAATGCAGCCACTCACTGCCATACCTACCTTCCTCTGCCCGGCTGTGAATAGCACCATGACGCCCTCCGCCAGCGCCGTGTCGCGGCGACTACGCTCGTCCTATATCGCCTTGAGCAAACGATCTCTCTGTGCCAGCTCGTCAAAGCTCTCTTCCTCTCAGTTCCATCGATCTGATTTCATCAATCAACCCTTCACCGGCAGCTATGAGCCAGGCCTTCCTACCTCCGGACCGTTAGGCGGTGCCTCCGTCTACGGTGCTCCCCGTTTAACTCCGAAAATGCTGAAGCAGCACCTCGATCAGTTCGTCGTTGGCCAGGAACGAGCCAAAAAGGTCCTCAGTGTGGCCGTATTCAACCATTATCAAAGAATACAAGAGCTGCAGAGGCGGGACGAGGAAGAGGAAGAACTACTGGCGCAAAGAGAAAGGAGAGAACGACATCCCGTTGAGAACGAATTTCCTGGTCAACAACCAACAATTCGTATGGGGAGCCACTCAATCAACCTCAATTCTCGAGCGAATGGCTCTCCATTGGTCGATACGAGCCCGCTCACCCTGGAAAAGTCAAATATACTACTACTTGGGCCGAGCGGCGTTGGGAAAACATTAATGGCAAAGACTCTGGCTCGAGTTTTGTCTGTCCCATTCTCCATGTCAGACTGTACACCTTTTACTCAAGCTGGATACATTGGCGAAGATGCAGAGGTCTGTGTGCACAGATTACTGGCCGCCGCAAACTATGACGTTGAAAGAGCAGAGCGAGGTATAATATGTTTGGATGAAGTCGACAAGATTGCAACTGCAAAAGTCAGTCATGGAAAAGACGTATCAGGGGAAGGAGTTCAGCAGGCACTTCTAAAGATTATCGAAGGGACCACCATTCAAGTCCAGGCGAAACCCGAGCGCAATGCTCCTCGAGCTGGTGGCCAATCCCAAGCCTATCCTACTAATAGTCCTCTGGGTGCTGGTTTCTCTTCCGGCTCACCAGGAGCTGCGACAACCCCTGCCAAAGGAGAAGTCTACAATGTTCGAACTGACAATATCCTCTTCATTTTCAGCGGAGCCTTCGTTGGGTTGCAAAAACACATCATGGACCGATTAACCAAAGGGAGTATTGGTTTCGGAGCCAATGTGCGGTCAAGTTCCAATATGGCATTTTACAGCCGCGATCAAAAGTCAACCACCCAAACCCCTGTTCCTATTCTCCCTGGATCACAAGAAGAGGCCCTTTACAAGAAGCATCTTCCCTTCTTCACCCCAGCTCCAGCTCCCGAACAGACGTCACTGGATGGCAACTCGCCCAGCGAGCCAAACTACTTCAACCCCTTGGACTTGGTTACGCCTGCAGATCTACAGTCATACGGATTCATCCCTGAGCTTGTCGGACGAATCCCCACGACAGCTGCCTTGGCAGCCCTTACACATTCCATGCTTTTGCGAATTCTGACCGAACCGCGCAATTCACTTGTCGCTCAATACGTCACTCTGTTCTCCCTCTCAAGTATTGAACTCCGTTTCACAACACCCGCTCTTCATGTGATTGCTTCGAACGCTCTGGCAATGGGCACGGGTGCCCGTGCTCTCCGCACCGAGATGGAGACGATCCTAGGCGACGCCATGTTCGAAGCCCCGGGTAGCTCGGTCAAGTACGTCCTTGTCACGGAACGAGTTGCAAAACGAGAAGAGGGAGCGATGTATTTCGGTCGCGGCCAGGGTGGCAAGTTTCATGCTCTCATTGCCCAAGAAGAAGGCGACTGGGAAGACAAGCTGAAGCAAAAAGACTCTGGACGAAAAGGGGAAACCACCTCCGCAAGCTTTGAGGATTGGAGAACCAAAACTAGTAGAGCTGCTGGAGGGAGTGGGTGAAAGAGTCGATCACGTTGATTGGAAGTGATGATAAATTGATGAGTTTACGAGCAACATGACCCAGCATTGAATAACCAATATACTCACCCACCAACCCCAGTGTCTGGATACCCTTCCTGGGAACCCCAGGGCAACTTTGAAACGAAGTCTCGTATATTGGACAAATTTCAACCACAGCCGTGTCGTGTACATTAACCCACATCTATCACATCGTGACCCATCCCACGAACATTCTCACTCTTGCAAGCGATGCCAACGTCGGCAGAACGGCCGAACAGCCAAAGGCTGAGGTCTCCTCGTACAGCTCAATCCCGGTGTGCCATTCCACGGATTCAGACTCCTCGAGCTGAAACCCATCCGATACTAGTACTTCACATTCCCAGAAAATTTCCTCAACCTTTTTGTTTATTCTAGCACAAGCTCGACTTTCTCATCACCCGGGGGTTTGAAACCTGCACTGCCATTGTGCGGATCTGTCGGTCACTCCACACCGCGCTGCCGGTAGGGTGACTTCTACCATCCCGTCCTAGAGGCGGATCCTGTGGCGGGGACTCAATGGCGGAACATAAACAAGGTTAAACTTACGAGTTGATAGTGGAATTGGAAAAAAAAAGACAGGTTATGGTATGTGCTGGGACAAGTGGGTATATGAATTCTATGGGCGTTCGCAGGATAGGAGGTAAAAGTAAACACAGCACGGAGTTCCGGAAAATACTGGTAACTGCTTTGTGCATGAGGTGATGAGGGTTGAGATATGTACTGGAGAGTAGAGTTGAGACAGGTATCGTATGGACTTGGTGCAGCGCTGGAGCCAGGACGGGATTTGATATGGAACGTGTGTAGGAGAATTGAACCAGGGAGCTTTCGTGCTGGTAAATGTGATATGATGCGATCTCTATGAGGACAAAGTTTTCCGTATTACATGGTACCTCATGAGATGGCTTGTCTCGAAGAAATCCAAGAATTCCTGACCCCTGATCTCGTCTATTAGTATGTGAAAGCGAAGTGCCACGGCCACCATGTAGAGCGATCGTCCTTTGTCGCACCGCTAGATGTCCAATTCCCGCTTTCTTTTTATCTATCCTCTGCTCCCCCCACCGTCAAGAAAGATCATCCTCCATGGGCAGCACACCTTGGCGCTGCATATCCACCGCCACATCCTCGACCTTCTTCCAGACGCGTAACAGATTCCCGCCCACGATGCCGCGTACCTGGTCATCACTCACGCCTCTGTTCAACAACTCCCTCACCAAGTCCGGGAATTTACTCACATCCTCCAATCCGCGCGGCGTGCTCGGAATGCCGTCGAAGTCGCTGCCGATGCCGACGTGTTCAAAGCCGATCTTGTGACCGATGTACATGATGTGGTCGGCGACTTGGGCCAGGGTGTTGTTCTCGGGATAGAAGGTCGGGAGTTGGTTGGCTGGGTCGGGCGGCGCCGTGCAGGAGATGAATTGTGGTACGAATGTGACCATGATTACGGAGTTGGTCTTTTGCACGAGCGGGAGGATGTGGTCGGGTACGTTGCGCGGGTGTGGGCATAGAGCGTGCGCGGAGGAGTGCGAGAAGATGACGGGCGCGAGGCTGCCTGGGAAAGATTTCGTCGCGTTGCCGGCGAGGACGTCGTGCATGGTTGCCGGGTGGGTGTGTGAGAGGTCGACCTGGGAGATATGTAGGGTCAGAATTTTCTAGCGGTGGAAGTGCCATTGTGGATTTGATCTGAGGCTCACCATGATTCCCAAGCGATTCATCTCCCGGATCATCTGCGTCCCCAAGGGACTCAGTCCTCCCCAATGAGGCTTCGCGGGCCTTGCGCTCTCAGGATCCAGCGGGTCGTCCGTAACAGTTACCTGCGTGGCGTCGGCGGCCGCATTGTGGCAGTTCCAAGTCAGTGTAATGTAATGCACGCCTAGCTTCTTGTACAGTCGCAGTGTACTGGCGTTGCGGCCGACCATGTGCAGGCCTTCCAGGCCGATCGGGGAAATGATTTTGCCGCGACGTTTGAATGCAGAGAGAGCTGCGGTGCTGTCGAGTGTGGCGGGAGAAAAGAAGTCACTGTATGTGGATTGGAGGCGCAGGATGACGTCCATCTGTGCGAGGGCTTCGATCACGACTGTCACGTAGAAGCCCTTTCAGCTGCTCCGCACCATTGATATCTAGGACAAACGCGTAGAGATATTGCCTACATCTAGACATACTTACCGGGTGCGTAGTTTTCGTTCGAAAAGTCAAACTTCTTCCTGGGGCAATCGACCCAACAACTCCAGAAAAACCCGCCCTGCTTGCCAGCCTTCATGCGTGGCAGGTCCAGGTGGTCTGGCATGCTGCCATTCTCAAACGCTGACTTGAATTCATCTGTGTTGATGTGGTTTTGAAAGTGCCCGTGCACCTTTTCTGCAAGGTCGTCGTGACCATCTGGAGCCAGGGGGATGGATTCGTACCGAAGTCAATGACGACGTGGCTAGGGAATTGAACTCACCTATCAAAGGGGTCAGGGACATGATCCTGTCCACTCGTTGATCCAGAGAGAACATCGACGTCGGAACCATGGAGATGAACGAGTGATCCGGCCGATAGAAGCCTTCATTTTTGAACCACGCGAGCAGAAGGGTCGCAGCTGCGAACAAGAGAAGAATGGGCTGCCACCTGGGCCGTTTGTAGCGATCATAGCTCTCGTCGGGGCTCAGGGTGATCTGGGCTTTTTTGCTGGCCTCCTGTACAGGCATTGCGGTCTTGCTCATGGTACCTTGGTCGACGGATGCTAGGATGAGCTGATGGTAGACTGAAGCCTCACATCGGATGATTTGGAGAGGCCATGGCGGTCTGCGTAACCCCTCGCGCCCTGTAACTTCGTAAGGGCTCTTCACGCCTGCCTGTGATTGCACACCACCCCGCCGGGTAAGTCCGCGTGGCTCCTGCCAATGATGCCAATGGTAGGAACAAGTAACGTCCCTGCTCCTAAGCAAGCTTCTCACCTATCGACCGAGGTAGGCAAGCACCTAGATAATGTATCCAGGCATGTGTCTACTCAGGACCTCGATAGATGCCTCCACAGTCGTCGTAACCGCCTGTATAAAACCCCCAAGACGTGGACTTTCGAGAGAAAGGCAGTGAGTACGGAGAACACAGTCAATACCCGGACGTCAAACTCCATTAATCTCTATTTCCACTGCGGAGTGTAGCTCCACTATGACGGGAAGCAACACTCTATCCCATAGGGGTCCAGGAGCAATTAGGCCTGGACCGCAAAGCTACGTCGTCTAGATTGCTGCCCTCGGCTATCATATTCTACAAGGCGGCTGTCCAGGAGATGGCAACACGGCCAAGGCCTGATTTATTCTGCCTGTTAATTGCTTCGCTAATAGGGTAGATTTTTAAGATAATACAGCACAGCTTCTCAGCAGCAAGAGTATACATTAGAACAAGCACGCGACTATAAAAGGTACTTCAGCAGCGTCCACCCACACTCAGCAAGACCCAGTTTGAGCAGTTGGCACAAGTGAAATCGGTCGTTATGCTATTCAAGGCAAAATCTTGCGCTATATTTGACACCGAACATCCGGCAGACCGACAGCTGTCTGAAATGGGTCTCCCCTGTAGGACGCCCGAAGTTAAGTTCAACTCGCTTCTAGAAGCACGGGATATACTACTCGAACGCCTCGGACGATTCATCTATTGTGGTGATGATTCAACCAACTCTGCACTGCCCCAGCGGTTTTTCATCAGAGCCTGGCACCAAAAGGTGAGACAGTACGTAAGTCGAGGTTCGGAGTCGAATTTGCATAAGAGAGTAATGCAGATATTGTTGAATATTGCTATGGCCCTGCTGTTAGAATGCGAAGCTGGCACCTTCAGCTACGAGGCTAATCCGCCCGCAGTGCAGCACATCCTGGTCTCGTTGGAGCGGACCATAGCCGAAAAGAATAAGCTCAAACAAAATGATGACGAGGACGTCGAAACCGCATTGAAAATGGCTTTGAAGGTGATTATGTCTAGCTTTGCTGATGAGAACATCAGAGCAAGAGCAGGGACGCTGTTGTTCATTGTAGAAAGGTGATCGGCTTCTAAGACTATTACCACAATATCTATGCTGGTAAAACGCAAAGCGATTCCGGAGGCCATGCTAGGGGAACCAATTTGGAGCGTAAGGAATGCTCTCGGGTCCGATATGAGGGCTATTGGAGACTCTAGAGAATCGTCATGGGCACCGGCATGGTTAGGGGGCGAACCGGAAGACGTTGATAAGTGGCTCACCGGCCAGCGCCTGTTAGATGTACTTCAGAATGGGCCTTCTCGACGACTGTACAGCACCTGCTGATGAAGTTCTAGGCGTCTCGCAGCGCCTGGGCAAGCATGTCTCTGCTCCTCTCTTATCTCGAGCTGTTTCACCACGCTGTTGCCTGGGCCATTTTCGAGAGAAAGACCGAATTCCCTGCCCAGACAAATGTGGGTTGTCGTGGAATGGTTTTCAATGGAAATCACATTTCAAAACCCATGCCGCTACGGTACACCTTTTCCTCCTATAAAATGCCCAAGACCTGTCGAGCCTGCAGGTAGCTGTAGAAGCGCACAACCTTTTGTGAGGAACAAAGCCATCACTGAAACAACAATTTTTGCCTGTTGCACAGTAAAGCAAAGCCATCGACAATCATCACGGAAATGGGAAGCTAGATAAGTCTTACAAGGTCAACACCCTAAATTGTGTAGGGGGTAACGATTTTAGTAACGTAATGCACCTGTATCTAATGGTTAACGTAAGAATGTCACAGTCGTAGTTCGTGAGCAATTACTCCGAAACTGAAATATCGGCCGTTGTTGTGCCGGTGGGCTATCGCGGTCGCATAGTTGTTTATGGGACTTGTCAGTGCGGGTTGTTCTTGCTTTTCTAACGAATCACCCTAAGCAGCTTAACCTGGGCATTGAGCTGTGGCTTTCTCCTGTGACGTTCTCTCACAATCGAAACACGGGACTCTGGGCAGAAGAGATACATCACCTGGATCTGGCAACCTGCGGGTCAGAGGTCAGGCCATACCATCGCATTCGTCCTACTGTTCGATTTCGATCGGGATACGAAGCAGAGATGAATCCCTTCCGTACAATGCTTTCATAACACCAGTGCCGCACAGTGTAAGCGCTTGCTTGAGCCTCAAGGTGAACAGCAGCACCTCGGGTCCATGCGCGACAACCTTTACAAAAGAACCATCCATTTCCGTGCAGTATATTGACCGGCCAGAACCAGGGAAGCAAAGAAGCTACGAGTCCGGAAGTCGGCACTGCGGTCAAGAGTCGAGAGCAGAGTTGTGGGGACCAATCAGAAAGACACTTCGCCTCCCCTTTGATTAGGGACCTCGGACATTTACTCCTTCGTCTGATTTGAACCCATCAACACCATCGATGTCAAACGACAAGGCTCCAGTCCGGAGAAGGTTTGAGACTTCCTCGTTTTTCGCAGATTCGGTCCTATACTATCCGGATATGGATCCAAGCTTGCAGCTAATGTTCGACCGAAAGCGAGCTTCTCGGCCAAATGCTGTTATGACTTACTCCGTATGGCAATCTCCCATTTCTGATACTTGGTCCATACGTTTGCAGAAGGCTGCATAACGAGAACAAGCATTGTAGCTTCAACATTTTCTCTTCACTTTCCAGCAAAAGCGTGCTTCCTTTACCTTTCCTTCTTTCACGTCGGGATTTAGGAAAAGAGAAGAGCGATGGCACCCAAACGCCCAAACTTTCTCATTATGATGGCTGATGATCTGGGTTTCTCCGACTTGGGCTGTTACGGAGCCGAGATTAAGACGCCAAACTTAGATAGACTCGCCGATGAGGGACTTCGGATGAGTGACTGTGAGTAGTCTTGGACCCTTCGACAAGCCCATTGCTGAACGTGAGAAGATCATGTTGCAGCGGCGTGCTCACCGACCCGCTCAATGTTACTTTCTGGAACAGATAACCACATCGCTGGGCTTGGTGTAATGCACGAGCATAAGGTGAGTTGTGATTGTAAGAGCATTTCATCTAGCTGGCACTTCTGACATTACCAAGAGTATGGATCCTGATCGATGGACCGGACCAGGATCAGAGGGATATCTCAGTAACATTACTTGATCTTTAAAAGAGTGGAGCAGGTGGATCTGATATGACTCTAGACTTCGATATTGCCGCTCTGCCTGAAGTGCTTTCAGACAGTGGCTATTGGAATTGCATGGTAGGAAAATGGTAAGAGGTTTTAAGCTCTATGCTTGTTGGTAGCAGACGCTTATGACGACTCAGGCATCTCGGTCTTCGCGACGATACAATTCCCTCTGCTCGAGGATTTCACAAGAGCCTCAGTGTTCTGCCTGGAAGCTGCAATCATTTCGGCTGGGAACCTGCCTGGGATCAAGTCGTGCAGGGGCAGAACTTTAATCCTGCTCGAGTGCCGAGGATCTATGTCAAAGACGGCCAGAAGTGGATGCCGTGAGTCTGGCCTTGTTAGCTCTGTGGATCATCATAGTCTAAGGGTCTGACTCGAGAATAGGGAAGCCAACATTACTAATTCTGCAGAAGGCTGGTTCTCTTCGACGTCTTACGCTCAAAGGATGATCGAGTACTTCGAGTCCCGAACGGAAGAAGAGAAAGAACAGCCCTTTTTTGCATATTTAGCCTTTTCCGCGCCTCACTGGCCTCTTCAATGCACAGCAGAGGACCGCGATGCATACCGTGGAGTGTATGATGCAGGTCCAGATGCTCTTCGCGAAACGCGATTGAAGCAGCTCATCAAGGCCGGTATAGTTCAGCCGAACGCGACGGCTTACCCAGTCGTCACAAATCATCCACGCTGGGAAGATATGGACGACGCAACGAGAAAATTTAGCGCGAGGTCTATGGAGGTCTATGCGGGCATGGTTACGTCTATGGACAGAGCGGCAGGTATGGTCCTACGTTATCTGGAAAAGATTGGGGAGCTGGACAACACATTTGTGATCTTTCAGTCGGATAACGGAGCTGAAGGCGCCTCGAAAGGTCTGTCAATCTATTCTCTCTTGGCCCTTTTGAAGACCGATAGCTAATTTGAATTTGTGCCCAGAATCGAAAGGAGTCATGGACGATTTCACGATGGATATAAACCGATACTATGACAATTCATATGAAAATCTGGGCAATCACAACTCTTTCTGCTGGTATGGTCCCAGGTAAGGGTGCTCATTTCCCTTGGAACCAAGAACAGTTCTGATGCAGAGAAGATGGGCCGCCGCTGCAACTGCTCCACATCGAATGTACAAAGGCTATTGCACTGAAGGTACAGCCCGTTATCACATCCAGAAATGCCAAAATGAACAATACTGACCAAGTCGCAGGTGGAATTCGTGTACCCTGCGTCATACGCTATCCCCCGCTGACTCAAGCTGCCCCTGGCACCGTCTCCCATGCCTTCGCAACTTGTATGGACATTATGCCGACCTTTTTGGAGCTGGCAGCAGCCAGGCATCCGAACCCATCCCCGTCCGATCCTCGCGCCACTGCGCCATACAGGGATCGACTCGTTTTTGGGATGAGAGGTAAATCCTGGGTGTCTTATCTCTCAGATCGTACGCCCTCGTCTGCTTTGTCAGATCACGAAATGAATGCTATACACGGCTATGATGATCCGGCTGTAGGATGGGAGATCTACAATCGAGCCGGGCTGCGATTTGGTCGTTGGAAAATCAACCATATGCAATCTGACACTGCAACTGGGACGGATCAATGGCAACTATACGACCTCTCGATGGACCAAGGAGAGACGAATGACTTAGCAAATGAGCAACCAGAGAAGCTTGCGGAGCTTATAGAAAAATGGAAGCAATATCAGGAGGAGACAGGGACAGTGTTCGGCCCGGCCCTGAAATACGGAGGGAGACATCCGCTACCTGACCCCTTACCGATAGGTACTGACTATGTCATGGATAATCTTGCTTGGATACACCTTGGGGTTGGGAAGAGACTAGGGGATGAGAGCAAGGCTATCCCGAGTCCTCGAAAGGTGTATTAGAATATCGAATTTGGAAGGTCTCCATACTCTTCTATCTTCGTGTCTCCTATAAAAATATCTTGAAAACAAGCGATCATCGATAAGTTTTGGTACGTCTAATTCCTTTCATGGGCGGAGTTACATTCGTGCTGAAAAGCAATAAGCTCAGCTCATTGCTATGTCTCTAATTCTGTCTTAAAGATTTCGTCTTCCTGTAGGAGGCCAATGGAGGGAATGATAAGTGGCGTAGGAATACAGAGCAAGTGGTTACGCTGAGCAAGACTGATCGATACTCAAACTTTGCGGTATCATGTATGATCAAGGCCGAAATTTACTACGGAGCAAAGATATGGAAGTAAACCATCTAATGTCTGCAATTCACACGGTTGAACACTATCGAGACCATCTGACCCGGCCTTGCCCTCTTCACGGACCAAATACACCTCATTGCAGTTAAATATCCGTATTTGCTCCCATCCTTCTCTCTTCGGCCCTGCGTTGGGCGTACACCGCATGCTGGGTGGCCGTTTTGTAAGAACGGAACCGCCAGGGCTTTACCTTGTTCTCAAACATTTCATCTAGCTCGGCAAACGTGCGCCTAACAAATTATCAGTTCATAGCTCCTAAAACCCCAAATCGAAAAATCAAAATTGAAGAGTAGGAGCCATAACTCACCCTGCGGGTTCTGGAATGACAAACCAAGAGCCGATGGCAAAAGCAGCTCCAAGACCAAAGTAATAGAACGTCGACTTCAGTCCCCAGTTCCAGGCAGTCTTACTTAGCATGTATGGCACCATGACATTGTTGACTATACCCATGACGCTAGCCACGGCTGCTGCAAAGCCGGCTGTGTGCACGCGGTGACGCTGCGAAGGAATTTCACCAAGAAATCCGTATCCGATGGCAGAAGCAACACTCGCTGCGCATGCTAAGAGGTCGGATTGTCAGCATCAGTCAACCTAATGCAACACAAAAGGGAAAGAGATACATCGGGAGCTCAGAAGACTCGCGGGAATCCACTTACTGAACATTGCGGCCAAGAACACGAGAAGTCCCTTTACCTGGGAGGATTGCGGGACTAGACCTAAAATACCGATTCCCAGGTCACAGATCCACATAAGGGTGAGGGACGTGCATGCCACAACGCGGCGGCCAAATCTGTCGATGAGTACCATCAGGGCCAGAACCACCCCCAATTGAGGTGCCTTGGTGATGGCTGTGAGCGCAAAAACATTGCTTAATCCGACTTGCTGATAAAAGTAAGCAGCATAGTTGTTCAAAACTGTGAGACCAAGAAACTGTGAGCCGGTAAGACACCAGCTTGCAATAATGGTTCGGAGCTAGAAGGAGTGTTCAGCTTCATCAGTCTTAAAGTTGCCAAAGCGTGAGATAGTGTGAGATTAGGACGTCCTACCAGGTCTCTTCCTTTGAAAATGTCAGTCCATTTGCCCCCAGCATTTGCTGCAGCGACTTCTCGCTCATGTTCGACGGTGCAAAGGATCACTGCCCATTGCCTTTCGACATTATAATTTGGGATAGTGCCGTTGATGCGCTTGAGTAACTTCTTTCCTTCTTCCTGCTTCTTCACAGTTGCGCACCAATCTTTCTATTGGTTAGCCAGTGTGCGGCTACAGTCTCAGTCATGCTCACAAGGTGATTCTGGAAGCGCTATGTAGATGACCAACATCAATCCGATATGGCCCCATTGTGTATAGATGGGGAGATGCCAATCGGAGGGGTCATTCGAATTCATGACTTGAAGGGCAATTGGTGCCAACAGGACGCCGAGAGCAAACCTGTCAGAATAAAGGTAAGTCTAGGTCTAATACCAAATGAATCTCGGACGGAGTTAGAAGTCAGTCTTGACATCCTCGTTGTGACTCACCACCAACTATATGAGATCATCAATGCGCCTCGTATCTTGGGTGGACAAATTTCTGCAATGTAGGTTGGTGTGAGGAATTGAAGGGACCCAACACCAATTCCAGAGAGGAGTTTGGCGATCATCTAAAGACCCATCTATTGGCTCAGGATTCATGATCGTGCAATTCAAAACCTACCCAATGTGGCCAAGATGTGGACAGGCATTCCGTCATCACACTCAGCGCGAGAATGATCCAAAGAGCGTAGAACCCAATCTTCCGCCCAAATCGATCACACAAGCTGACAGAAGTTAACAGGTGCATCTGAACCCAAACGGCACTACTCCACCCGGGCCCCAAATTTATTTTCTTTGTCCTCGGGGATAAGAAGGCTTGAAGGGTGATTGTACACGACGGATGGCTTACAACGGCATCGTAGTCATGCCAACAACCTGCCCAAGAGACTGGGTGGTTCCACCGATGGCCACCAGCTCTTGCGCCGACAATGCGGGTTTTCCATCGGCTGTCTTTGTCGTTGCAAATTGTCGGACGTAGCCTGACTGGGCTATGATTGAACCATTCATACCAATCTCGAGCTTGTCAGCTTCCCAAAATCTGCATACGAAACTGATCTTACTTGATAGCCGTCTGCAGCGCCCGCGAGGGTTACCAACAAACAATACAAAACAGAGATTTTGAAGGCTTTGACAGTTTGCAACCAGCTGAATTCTTCGTATCCTGTCAGCATCTGCCCACGGGCTGTGGCATCATGCAAAACAGCTTGCGCCTTCTCGTCGACGTCCATGGCCAAGTCTTCAGTATGTACAATTTCTTCTTTGTATTCCATGGTGTGGACTGTAGATCGGATTACAAGATGTCGTTATCTTTTGAGCGGTGAATATGTTTCCAGAGAGCGTCACGTCCCGAACATTGGCTTTAAAGGTATAAAGAGCGCAGATGTCGAGCAAACTCAGGAGAGGCGGCTTGACTATCTCGGTACTAGTGACATACCTCACTTGGCCTCGGTGCATGCTTGCCCGCAAGGCCAAGTCTCGAGTATGCTGAGAGGAGGCAAGATCCGACATTTCCATCAAAGCTAACCATATACACGGCGTGCTCTATCCCGAATCTTCATTGAGTGGTCTGAACTTAGTAGACTTACCTCGGCGTCTCCTTGCCTGCGAGTGATTCGACATCATTAGAGGTGTGGAGACGAGGAGAGGAGGGACGTGCGCGAAGTCACCAGCTGTCTTAACCGACTTTCCGGCGACTCCCCCGAAGTTCAGAAGAGGGTGAAAACCTTCTCTGGTTCCGCCTGTGGGCATTATGTACTGTATGCATTCTGTACTGTATGCATAAGCTCCTGTAGTGAAAATCGTTCGGGAGAACTTCAGGTGGAATTGGTCAAGTTGTGGAGCATGTATAGCATCTCAGGGGATCCACAAAAGTGACCTCCGCGAAAGTAATTGGAGCACATCCAGGCTCAGGGTTGCGAGACTTGAATTGGTATATATCAACTCCGCCGTGGACTGTGACCCGATATACCCTCGCCATATTTCATTTTTCTACACAATGTCTGTCGGGATTTCGAGACTTCGCGTCGAACATTATCAAAGTCCCTTGGGGATCTCCGAGTCGCAGCCTCGCCTCAGCTGGAGGTTCAAAGGAGACGCAGAGAACTGGGCACAAAAGTCGTACAAATTACGTATACGACGCGATCACAACTCAGAAGAATACGTGATCGAGAGCTCGGATTCCGTCCTTGTGCCATGGCCGTCGACTCCCCTCAAGAGCAGAGAACATGTCCAAGTGGACGTTGAGAGCCACGGTTCTGATGGCTCCATCGTGGCTGCCAAAACAGACTTAGAAGTTGGTCTTCTAGAGAAACGTGACTGGAAAGCAGAGATGGTAAGCGGTCCACTGGAAGATCCAGAACGTCCCAAACGACCCATTCGCATGCGCTGCCAATTCAAGAGTGGAAAAGGACCTGCTCGGCTCTACATCACTGCGCATGGTTTGTACGAAGCTTATCTGAATGGAAAACGCATTGGGGACGACTACTTCGCCCCAGGATGGACTACATATGACGCCAACCTACACTACGCCGCGCACGATGTTACGCTTCTTATGAACGATGGTGAGAACTTGCTCTCGGCATGGGTGGCTGAGGGCTGGTTTTGTGGACGGGTTGGACAGTTTGAGAGACGCAACAAATGGGGCCTTCGGATGGGTCTTCTCGCTCAGCTTGAAGTGGAAGGAAAAGTAGTCTGTGCAACGGGCAAGGATTGGGAATGGTCTTACGGAGCACTGACCGGTGCTGAGATTTATGACGGCGAAACATCTGACTCGACAATTGACGACGCCCAATGGCATACTGGAAACGATAAATCGGAATGGGAGCCTACCGTGGTCCAGTCTTTCCCAAGCTCTACCCTTGCAATGACCCAGTCTCCTCCCATCCGTGAGCATGCTCGTCTGAAGGCCAAAAAGCTAGTCATGACTCCCTCTGGTAAGACGGTCATTGATTTCGGACAAAACTTTGCTGGATGGGTTGAGTTTCAGTCCGAGCATCCATCCTCTGAGGGTACTCTTGTTCTTCGTCATGCCGAGGTCCTGGAGCATGGTGAGTTGGGTGTACGGCCACTTCGAGCGGCGAAGGCTACAGATACTATTCGGCTTGGTGGTAAGATCAAAGGCTGGCATCCCAGATTTACATTTCATGGCTTCCGCTACCTTGAAGTCAATGGGTGGCCCGGGATCACTCTTGATGATGTTGTGGGAGTCGCTTTGTCCTCAGACATGGAACGCACTGGAGACTTTGAATGTTCTCATAAAATCATCAACCAGCTCTACGCCAACGTTTTCTGGTCAACCCGGTCCAACACCATATCTCTCCCAACCGACTGCCCTCAGCGAGCCGAACGTCTTGGTTGGACGGGTGATATACAGGTGTTTGCCCCGACCATGGGCTACATGTTCGACACGGCTGGTTTTCTTTCCAGTTGGCTTAAGGACCTGTGGGCAGAACAGCAGAAGTGGCCAGACAAAAGAGTGCCACTCGTCATCCCGGATGTATTCGAAGAGTTAGGTGCCAAATCTCAAGCCATCTGGGGCGACGTTGCAGTCCTGTTGCCGTGGGATCAATGGATGATCTACGGGGACAAGCATATGCTGGCCGATCAATATGAATCGATGACTACATGGCTGTCCACTGGTATCAAGAGGGACCCTCAGACAAACATGTGGGCTGAAGACCATCCACAGTTCGCAGATTGGCTCGCACCGGCGGCGAAGCCTGGTACTCCAGCTATTGGACCCACGGATAATCGTCTCGTTGCGAACGCATACCTCATACACACCACTCGCGTTGCCGGACGCATTGCACAATTGCTGGGTGACAATAAACAAGCCAAGTTCTACGAGGCTGAGGCAGAAGAGCTTCTTCAGACGTTCCACGAGATGTACGTCACCCGTCGCAGCCGTGTCGTCTCAGACACCCAAACAGCACTTTCTCTCATCTTACAATTCAACCTTACCGATCCTGCTGCCCCATCCCAGCGTACCATTCTTGGGAATCGTCTCGCCGAGCTTGTAGAGAAAGATCTATGGCTCGTCTCCACCGGTTTCGCAGGCACACCGACCATCTTGCACGCGCTTGCATCTACTGGAAATCTACACCATGCCTACCGTATGCTCCAAGCGAAAGACACGCCGAGCTGGTTCGCACCAATTTTACTTGGTGCAACTACAATCTGGGAGAGATGGGACAGCATGCTCCAGGACGGGCGAATTAACCCAGGTAGAATGACCAGTTTCAATCATTACGCTTTGGGCGCAGTCGCGTCTTTCCTTCACTCTGTCACTGGAGGACTTTCGCCTCTCGAGCAGGGATGGAAAAAGGCTCTCATCAAACCTCAACCTGGAGGGTCTGTCACCTGGGCAAAAACCTGTTTCAACTCACCGTATGGGGAGTTCCGGTGTGAATGGACAATTAATGGCAACAAACTGGAGGGAGTCACAGCAGTACCTCTGAATGCCACAGCAATTCTTGAGCTTCCTGGTCAGGAGCCTCGAGAAATAAGCAGTGGAGTTAGGAACTTCAGTATTCCTTGGGAGGCGGACGAAAGATGGCCACCTGTCGAGCCTGAAGGCGAGTGGGTTCTGGAGAGAAAGGAGATTGGGTGGATATGATCTGTGCAAAGTTGGGCTACTCGACTATGTGCAATCTGAACGCAGACATCAAAGCCGAAGGAGAAAATTAGAGGCGTATTTGCTCCATTGGTGCCACTGGTGCCCAAGCAACAGGTCATTCTTGCGAATCGACCTTCAGATAAATCGTTAATTTCATAGCAATGACTTAATACACACTGCGGCAAAAAATCCCGACCGGCCCTGGGCTCCCAAGGTCAAACTACGTCTTACCTCTCCCATGGCCCCCCAGGGCGGCCCAGCGAGCCCAGGCACATTATAAGCGCTGTTGAACACCCTTGCCGATCCTGGCAAAGCCTCGTCGTCGCCTCGGTGAGGCACGACAGCCTCATTTTTCACTCCTTCGACGTCATTGAACTTGCTGTCGTCATTGTGCACGATAATTACACTCATTTTACGCCTGTGGGCGATGTATATATATCTGTAAATAGGCCCTGAGAACTTGAGGTTCTCCAGAGCATCAGAGAATGAATGTTGAACAGATTTTACAACAAGCGTCCCTAAGTGCTCGGGGAGCGGTAGGTGAGCCGAGGGTGAGTAAAGCGGCGAGCGGCTAAGCGGAAGGGGACGAGGGACGATAGGTTTTTCGCCTGAGAGGACCTATTTACTCCGGCAGGTGGGCAGCTTGGGTGCTTGGCCAGCCCGGGCAGGCAGCCAGTGCATTGACAAAATCTTCAGACATGTCAAACACATCAAACCTCCGTATCACCTGATGTTTGGTAATCTCCAACACGCACTTGCATTGCAATGGGCAAGTGGCAGGCGCTAAACCCGAGGAAGAAGCATTTCTCAGGCCCCAAATGGATCAATCAATTGCTGAGCCGCAACACAATAAACCTGCGCAAGATGACATGAGCTGATACATTCCCTTCCCCTTCTCGCCTTCCATCGCGCCGCTCCTCGTACCTTGTTCCTGCGTTAAGGCCATTTCTAATTTTAATCCCATTTCCGTCCTTTCGCCCCCATCGAACGCGCAGGCTCGCTTTCGTCGAGGTCATTATTTATGCATTCCGGCTTTCGAAAACTGTAGACGCACATATCCCATCCCTGTTCCATCTCTTATCGACAGCAGCCAGTCTGTCTACCATCTTTGCACGAAGACCACCTTGTCTTGCGCCCTTAGATATACCGAATCTTTGTGAAATTATTTGCGATGGAGCCCATCGCAGCCGAGAAGAGGAAGAAGATCCTACGAGTGCTGTTCATTTCTCTGCTACTTGACCTGGTGCGTCGGCGACGAAAGCTCTCTGCGCCAAAGAATGAACTCGAGGACTGATTGAATTGCTGTAATAGATCTCTTTCACATTTATCCTACCGCTCTTCCCGTCTCTTCTTACTTTCTACCGCAGTCTGGAAAAGCACCCCTCTTCCGCACTTAACCGCATCTTGCATTACCTGAACGCCTACAAATCCTCTTTCGCCGTGCCCATCAACGAAAAGTACGATATTGTCTTACTCGGAGGCGCCTTGGGATCTTTATTTTCCTTCCTACAGGCAATTGCAAGCCCGATTATTGGAAGAGCATCGGATAAATATGGACGACGAACCGCGTTGCTGTGGAGTATGTGTGGGAACATCGCGAGCGTGGCACTGTGGTGCATTGCTGTGGACTTCCGCACATTTCTGCTGAGTCGCATTGTGGGTGGGTTGAGCGAGGGCAATGTGCAGCTGGCAACCGCCATTGCCACAGACATCAGTACCGACGAACAGCGGGGGTCGACCATGGCGCTAGTAGGAGCATGCTTCAGTGTGGCATTCACCTTTGGACCTGCAATGGGAGCAGCTTTGGCTAATATTACAACCGTCATCGCAAACCCCTTTGCGACCGCCGCGGGGTTCTCACTGCTGCTCATTGTGCTGGAGACACTATACTTGTACTTTCAACTTCCGGAGACGAGACCCATGAAAACGACAGCCTCGACGAATGGAAAACCCAAGTATACGCGGACGAGTCTCATCCACAAAAACCATCCGCTCGTTCTCAACTTTATCCATTTCATGTTCCTTCTACCATTTTCCGGCATGGAATTCTCCCTACCCTTCTTGATCACTTCTGTACTATATCCGGACCATTCATCACCATCCAAACTAAATGGACGACTGCTGGGTTTCGTTGGTTTGATTGCTTCACTGCTTCAAGGATCGATCGTACGACGCTTACCTCCACTCACCGTGGTGAAGATAGGAGTCGTTTCAAGTACATTGGCTTTTTTCCTTCTCTCTCGCATTCAAGATACGATTGGATTGTACTGCGCTGGCGCATTGCTTGCCGTCACCTCAGCCACTGTGGTCACGGGACTGAACAGCTTGGGGAGTTTCGAGGCGAAGGAAACGAACAGAGGAGAAGTCCTGGGCTCACTTAGAAGTTGGGGACAATTTGGAAGAGCCTTGGGACCGATTGTGTTTTGTAGCTTGTTTTGGTGGGCTGGTCGAGAGACAGCTTACTTGATTGGAGGCAGTGCCATGTTGGGAGTGACAGCCTTGGTCTTCACAGCACTGAAGGCACCAAAAGTTGAAAAGAGAAAAGCGTGATGAATTTTCGAATGAGACGAATTTTAAGATCAGATGACAATCAAGCCAAGTGAGGCGCGACTTATTGACCTCGTCAACCTGCCTATTCAATTTGGTCGGACTTCACTTTGCTCGTCGACATTGATGCTCGCTGAGGCCATTTTCCGCTTATTCCTTGAGTCTAACCGATTTCACTCTCTCTGATTTTCATCCACGACGACGAGACTTGCAGGGTTCCACTCAAATTTTCATCCGCTTGATCACGACTTTCTCCCTTCCAAACAGAAGACTCTTACAACCATCACGTACCATATGCGCCTGCGCATTTTGATCCTTCCTTCTACTTTGATCCCGCTCGCTCTCGACAGAGGACCATATCGACTGCCGGTTGTTGTGCCGGTTCAAGGCGACAGGAAAGCTTCCAGGTCGGTCAATTCCAATACGACGCGTCGACAACAGATCTAACGCGTTGGAAACAGGCGATTCTAACCGCCCGAAGCACGAATATCCATGTCACGCACATGGCAGCCGATGGCAGCCGATGGCAGCCGATGATTTCCGTCTTGAGGCGCTGGAATGGATAACAATTCACACGAGAAATGGCATTTCATGGTCCGAGCCGAGCATCATCGATGGGATTGAAAGATTGCGGTGCTACGGCGATGGCAGCCACTTCCCGTTCAGCGAATACCCGCCCCAAACTCCACGCAGGAAAAAATCAACATCAGTGCACGTCACTGCGCAAGTGAAGAAAGCATACGACGCGGCTGTTTCCAGGCTGAAAGAAGGCTGTGCTAAGCGGAAGTACCCCTCCGACGTCGAAGATTTGGCCCTACACGCATTCCACAATACCTACCCACTGGAAAGTCTAGCCTACAGCTATAGCGAGAAACACAACGCTGCTATCGCAGCATGTGCCTTCTTAGCTTGCATGAGACTCGGATGTCCTGTCGAAGATCCTAATAACGTCGTCAACGAAGCTCCGAAGGGATCCAAACACCGCCTTTTCTTTGGAGTTGATCCTAAACAGAGCAAACTCTACCAGCCCGAAATTGACAGAGTGCTGGAGTATTTCAGAAAGGAGAGGATGAGACGCTGTCGGCGAGAAATGTATGCGCGAGCCGAGAAACGAGGCAAACAGTTCAAGCAGACCAGAGAGTCGAGAATCGCGAAAAAAATCTGCGGAAGAGACGTCGATGGCGCGATGAGAACGGACTTGTACATTGGGTGGCGGTAAATGTGAGCCATCTCGGAGAATTTACTATCGGGCCCGCTCGCAAAATGAAGCTGCTGGAAACACCAGACCATGCGCTGAGAGGCAACAGACAGAAAGGGAGCTAGTCTTCGGGCAAAAGTGATTTTGATATGAAAGTTTGACATGGAAGCTAGGCAGCAAGCTGAGACAGCTAACTCGGGCAACTGGAGCTGGATTTTGATGGCAGAAGCGGCTGAAGTTCAAGTTTGGACACACTCAGCAGTGGTGCTCTGAGAGCTTGAGGACACACTTTTCTTCTCTCTTCGCAGTTACAAACGCCTATTTTTGATATGGCGAGAATACCTAGACAGAGAAAGTCACAGAGGGAAGCACAGACAATTCAACTTCTTTGCAGCTCCCGTAGGCAGGTCAAATGACAAGATCGAGTCCACGCTGGTGATGTTTCTGGTGCGCAGTCTCCAGAGCGTTGCGTATTCATATATGCTGGACCGATAGCTGAAGGTGGTCTGCCAACGTCCTCCTTGCCATACGCATGGTTGGTGAAGATATCATGTCGGCGTCGTTATTTTGTCGACTGGTAATACGCTATGCGCGAGTGTCAAGTGAAGATACAGTTTGTTGCGCGTGCCCTCGTGGTAGTCGAGGGCAGCAATCTGATCAATTCACTTTTCAAGATCTGCGCAGTCAGTTCGGCGCAGCCAGAGCTCGTGCATATTTTTCCATACCTGTCTTTCTGCGCTATGACTGCTGCATCTTCCTAAGATCTTTCACGGCTGGATTCTGGCTTCAAACTCCCCAGCACTTTCGAATCTCCATCTCTAGGCCTCCAGCAAAGGAACCCTCTCCCCCTCTACACCAGAACCACATACCACTGCGCTATATCAGACATCCACAAACCAGATCCCCAGACCTGCCTGCGCACCCGCCATGCGCGGAGAACTCAAGATCTCTCTGGTTCTCCGACGCTGGTACTCAAGATCGACAATTACTATGACACTTAGCAACATCGGAGGCGTATCGCTCTCAACAGAGGATGTCTTCTCACCGCCGACGTCAGAAACACCCGCTCCAGCCACTCCGACAACATATCTATTCGACGTGCAGATTAAGACTGCTGGATATTTTTCTAAGCCGAGCAGCGATGCCGCTGCCGGCGCTCCACCGACTGCCCCTGATTCTACTACCATCACTTCTTCTTCTACTGCTCTTGTCGCCGCAACTTCAACTGCAGCTGATTCTCCTCCCACTGCAGCAGAGCCAGTAGCAACGCCTTCAACTCAAGATCAGCAACCACTATCACGAAAGATAAAGAAACCGAAGTCGAGATTTAAAGCACCATCACCACAACCAACTCTCCTACCAAAAGCGCTCCCACCCGGCTCCCTCTTCCTCTCCACCGACAGAGGCCTCGGCCCTCTCACCCCTTCTCCGCACTGGCTGCTCCTAACCCCCAGCATCACCACACCACTCTGCAAGCACCACCTCCAGATATTCCGGCTGTTTTCACGCATGAAGTTCCTCTACCGTGTCGACGCAACGCTCCATCACATCCACCACAACCCGATATCCCGCGACGATATCATCCGCGAAGCTCGCGAAGAGGTGGCGCGCAGTGTCGACGCCATCGTCTTGGGAGCGGGAGAACAGGATAGAGAGGAGTGGGACGAAGCTGAGCAGAAACTGGGCTGCAGGGGAGCGGAGACCTACGTTGCCAGGGAGATTTTGGTGCACAGAGTGCTTTCAGAGAATAATGTTAGGAGGATCGCGAAGTGTAAGTGGTGCGAGGAGGCTGGGTGGGGAGAGTGGGAGATTAAAGAGGAAGAGGAGGAGGCGAGGAAGGAAAAAGAGTCGGAGACGGTGAGGGAGATGATTAAGAAAGAGTGGGCGAAGACGAACAAGGAACGAAGAGGGAGAAATTTGAGGGAAATGCCGGCGCTGCCGCCGTCGAACTGGGATTGGGATCCGGATCTGCAGCTGCTGACGCCGAGGAGCAACCTGAATTGGCTTGACGAGTTGGATTGATTGAGAGGGACGCAGATTTTGGGATTTCTCGACGTCGTGGATTTCTGGCAAAGGGGCCATGCACGGCATTTGGGTCCCGGCGCGCAGAAAGTCTCCCACTGACCCAAATACTGGCCAAGCAAGGGAGCAACGGGGCTATCGGTTATCCATGTGCCATGAGGACCTCCTAGTAGTTTCACCTGAGCCTTTTGTACACTATATAGAGTAGGTACTGGTCGAGGTTGGATCGAGATGCGTATTGGTAGAGAACTCGAGCCCCCTTTTTATCCTCAGCCTCGATTGGGCCGCGGCGAGGTTCCGCACCACGCCGCACTGCTTTGTCCCTAGTGTGCTTGCAAGAAGGTACGACGCTGCAATACAAAGAAACAGGATACGATTCCACTGGCACTGGACGTAGTGGCTATTTGTCTGAAAGGCAGATGTCCGTCACAACGGCCATTGTGCACCTGCTGGACTGCTGGGATACGCCGGACACAGCGGTGGGACGAGTGAGCGATTGGAGCGACGTACCTCAATGCGATTAACGCCAGTACATACACGTTGGCGACGACGCCAACCTTGGAAGTAAGCGGTATAGAGCATAGTCTTGGAAGTGCCGGTCGCCAATCTGTCATCGTAGAATTCATTTCATTGTGGCCTGGGAAGACGCTCCCGGCATCTACTCTGTACACAGCATTTGTTCTCCTAGACGCCGCCCGCTACAAAAACCCAACCGGAGAGAGTCACATTCAAAGACTATCTTCACTGATTAGACGCTGTTCCGCCACCTCTCTGACCTTGTCCTCCAAGACCGTCCGTCCAAACCGACCTGCCACTTTGGCGGCCGCTTCTAACATCTTGCCACTTGAGTCCTTGATCAAATGGACGACCTCCATCGCCTTCATGCCGCGCTCTTCTCCCTCCCGGCATTCCACAGCAAATAGCTGTAGTAGGATCTTGTCGACTTCGAGTTCGAGCTTCATCGCTTCGGCCTTGAGAGCGCGGGAAGCTTTGTTGCCGAGAGCTTGCACGCGGTCCTCCAGAAGTGAGAGGAGTGTGGATTGTCGGACGTAGGCTTCTTCGAGTCGAGCGCCAACTGCAGCGTTGGATTCTTCTGTGTCAAGGTCGTCGTCGCCATCAACATCCTTCTCCTTCTCCACGGGTCTAGATACAGGAATGCTGAAGTCGAATTCGGTGAGGAGTGGGCGAGGGAAATACGGGCTCTTGTCTCCGCCTTTGAGGATAATGCAGTGGAACTTGTTGTCCGCAACCGCAACGGGCCAGTATGTTTCTTCCTTCTTGCCGTCCTTGAGTCGGTCGAGCAGTCTCGTGTCCAGAAGGGGCACCCACTTGGCTTGACCCATCGTTTCCCAATGCTTGAGCACCAAGAGAACTCCGTTGCTGTCGTAGATGCATGGATCACCAGCGCCACTGAAGAACAGGGTCTTCAAGCTGACATCTTCTTCATCCGAATCGGGAGAGACAGTGCCCAAGGCCAAGACGTCTTCATTTTGATAGCTTTCGTCTTCTTGGATGTTTTCAATACTGTAGGTGAGTTGAGTACATCCATCTGCGCCCACGGCTCCATTTCCCACGGTCATCACATAATCTCCCCAAGCTACACATGTAACAGCCGGGCAGCTCTTCATGCGCCACATGCGGACAGGGGTGCCGAACAGAGTCCAGACGCGAACATAGTTCTTGTTGGTGACAGCCACAATGTAACGGTCACTGAGAGCAATGCAGGTCGCCTCTTCGCCATCAGGTAGATTGATGCGGGAATCTGAACGCGTGGTCCATGTCTCGTGAGGTCGGTAAAATATGACTGCGGGTTGACTATCGCGAGCGGGGCTTGCAAATAATGTACCTGAGTCGTTCAAGCAGGCTTTGTCGTAGAAGAATGGGTCGGTGAAGTGGAAATCTCGGTGCATCTCTCGATCGTAGAACTCAACGGTGACGGTGTTGTGAGTGTCTTGGGAGACTGTCCAAACAAAACCAATCAGGTTCAAGGCAAGGTATTTGCGATCTCCTCTCCAAGGTGTTGCTCCTGGTTGAAATGGCTCATGAATCTGGGGTTGCCACGCATCTGGCTTGTTGCGCTTGGTCATGGGTCCCGATCCATCCCCTAAATGACCGTTTGTTCGCTTGCCATTTTCGTTGATGTATCCTGCTCCGTCGTCATCTTCAATCCAGTCATACTCTTCTTCTGGTCCGAGAAGGTCCTCGAGGCTATCAGGAGTACCAGCTCGTTTTCCCTGACCATTGACCAAGGCTTTCCGTCCATTGACTGCTGCAGCTGTTTCGTGGAGAGGGTCATGAAAAAAGGGAGCGCTAATTTTCGGACCTTTGAGCAGTTTAATGTGTTCTTCGTCTTTCAAAAACTCTGGAATGATGAAGGCTTCTCCTCGAGAATTGGTCCAGTTGAAGATGTTCTCTCCATGATTATGCCAGGTCACACTGGTGATATTTTCGTAGTTGAGACGCCTCAAAACTTTCTGCGTCTTCGTGTCCCAGATGACAAGGTAGTCAGAATCTGAGGAGGCAAGTAAGGCACCGTTGTGCGACCAGGCCAGTGATGTAATTTCTCCATTGTGTCCTCCAGAAAATGATCTCTGGCGCGCTCCATCATCGACGGATATGACCTGTATGGTTCTTGTGGCCGTCGCACAGGCAAAGGCTCTTCCATCAGGGTGCCAAACGCATCGGCTTGTAGCTTTGTCTGCCGTATCGAGGGAAGGAATGATTCCATCTATTTCTCGGAGGAGGGTCGGTGAGGGATTCATAGAATAGACGTAAATGACACCATTGGTACACGAGGCCGCCAGGTATTTGCCGGATGGGTCATATGTCAGATGCTTGACTGGCTTGGTATGGTCGCGTAGAAGAGTGATTTTTTCATTATCCAGCCGATTGACAACTTTGACCTCGAGCTCACTGTGAAATGTTAGAACAGGTCCGCATGTAGCGAGAACTCAATTGTTTCACTTACTCGCTGGAGACAGCAACCCATTCCTCATTGGGGGTAAGAGCAATGTCTCGGATAGGTAGAGTAGATCGAACAAGAATCTGCTTCAAATCGCCCGAAGGGACCACATATTCGCACACCGAGCCATCTTCAGACCCAAGAAGCACGTAATCGTTCTGCGAGGTGTGAGTGAGAAAAGTTGTGAAAATGATATTTCTGCACCTACTCCTGAAGCCACAGCCAGTGTTTCTCCCTGCGTAGAATGAAGCAAATCCGGCTCCCCATTGTCATTCGTTCTGAAGGATCGGGCAAAAGTCGCTGTGCCGGCAACAATGAGTCTGCGACCATCGGGTGAATATTGGAGGAAGGTAGGACCGGGAGGCTGCGCAGGGCGACCGGGATAGGGTGGTTTGTCAGGCATCTTGGATGCTGGTGTTGTCTTTGGTTTTTCCAAGACGACGAGGTCTCGGCTAGTTGTCAACTGTTGACCATGAAACCAAATTGAGTCGTTGTGAGGAGAAAGATTCACGACATCGCGGATCCAGTAGCGAGACGCGCCCTCAAACGCGACGCGTCGTGCCATTATCCCGAAGATTAGCCTGCCCCGCAACACGCTAACGGAACACGTGATGGGGAGGGCCACGTGATGGCGAAAGGGTTGAGATCAGAGACAGAAGTAGGAGGTGCGAGGTGGAGGAAGCGTGGTGGAATTAATCTCATTAATACATTAGGAGGAAGAAGTGAGTTCTACTTCAATACTCAAACAAGACACTGTTAGTCATTGAAATCTCGGCTCACGATCCTGCTACAGAATGCACATCTCATTGCCAGCTGGGAGACAGTCCCCAGCACCTTCATAAAATTACAGTCCGTTGAGCCTGCCGCTGGTCCCATTCATACTTGCGACATTCTTCCTTGGCCTCAGGCCGAGATGCAGCATGACTGCCTCGCGATGGACTCAACAGATTCCTGTTGTTAGAGCTCTGAAAGGCCTGCGTTCCTTATCTAACGGTGAAGATTCTTTGGTGGAGCTTGCTGTGCTCACTCCAAGAGAGCTCATCTTCAAAGGCTCGTGTGCGATGACTTTAAAATATACCGCCCTGCGCATACTCCATTCATTTGATACTGCGGCTGAAAAGCCTGAGGATCGCTCAATTGTATGTCGTAAGCCCCAAGATAATATGTCTCTTGCAGGCGCGAACAATAATCTCAGATGTAACGCACAATGATCGACGGAAGCACCACATCAGTTCGGGTATCGCTTCACAAATGCAGCCCATCCAAATTGGTGTGCCGATGCGGGATGCCTGGTAGGTAAGGATATATGCCTGGTCTTGTATGTCGAGATTCGTTCATTGGGGCTCATTCGTCCCCTACTTGCATCAAACCAATCATCGAATCATCTCTAGCAAAGGTATGGTCATGTTTCCGGTGGAGTTGCCGACGTGGATGCTTCTTGAGGAGGGTAGAGACAAGTGCGGATATGAGAGATAGCGTCCTGAACATATTCGCGAGCTTGGGGCAGCAGTCCGTCCATATGCATGAAATGATGGGGCACGCCCCTAAATCGTTTCATGATGATTTTATTGCCGGCTTCCTCGACCTTCTTGCCATACGCTTCAGCCTCGTCTCGTAGAGGGTCGATTTCCGCTGTGGCAAGATAGGTCAAGGGTGCAAGGTTCTTAAAGTCCGGAGCATTCATGGCGTCGGGAAACCATGACATGTCTCTTTTCTGCTCTTTGGGCTTAACGCTGGGATTCTGGCTTGCCAAAGACATCCACTTGAATGTGTCGAACCATTTAAGTTTGTCCCAATTGAGAAGTGGCGCATACTCGAACTCTCTCATGCTCGGCCAGGGGCTCATATCTGGAGTGGCGTATTTCCGCACATCACTGATTGTGGGAGTTGAAACCACGACGCCTTTTAATTTGTCGCCGAGTCCTCCATCGCGGAATAGGTGGTTCAGAATAAGAGCGATGGTGGCGCCAGAGGACTCGCCTCCAAAGGTGATGTTCGTCGAGTCGATTGAGAAGGTCTTGTGATTGGCGAGGATGTGTGCGACTGCCGTGAGACTGTCCATGATCCCGATGGGAAATGGATACTCGGGGATCAGTCGGTATTCAACATCGATCACGCAGCAAGGCACCGAAGCGCAGATGTGGTGGCAGATGTGCGCATCGGTTTCAAGATCTCCAACAGCCCAGCCTACACTGTGTCAGTGACGAGTCCGCATAGCGTGAGCAGGCTCAAATACCTCCGCCATGGAAATTAAAATGTACTGGCCATACTTTGCGTTGTCCAGGCTCTTCTCCAGGGGGCACGTAGACTCTCACGTTGACTTCTCCCGGATATTTCTCCCATCCCGGTACCGTGGTCTCTCCAATACCACCCACGCCCGACGGAGGGGCAGCAGCATACGAGTATAAAGAGGAGAAGTTCGCGCGGACGAGGTTGATGTCGGTGGGCCAAGGGGCGCCGTTGGCGATATAATCGTTGTACAACTTGAGGAAGGCGGGGTCAAGCCTGTCGACTAGAGGAGCATGTAGAGGATTGCGCACTGAAGTGGCAGCGGGCGATTTGGTACCTCCATGAGGGAGAACATGAGCGTCGTGCATATGCACATCAGGGGTATTCATCATGATGGTCGGCGTCGCATGTTCCGCTGGCAGCACCTCTCTCTTTGCGATGGCTCTGGGAGGAACGATAAGATGGAGGAGCAGAGATCGGGGGCCAAACTCTCAAGCAGAACAGACAACAACCGGAGAATTACAACATATGTATGTACAACGAAGGAAAAGGAATCACGCGCATGACCGATATTTTGCTGGGCATGCATAAAGCAGAGCGACGAACGACGCCCGGACGATCTTGGATTGAAATCTTTCAAACTTGAACATGGACGATTTCGGAGTGTTGCAGTGCGGACCGTGATTGGGTGGAAAGTCCGTAGGGAGGAAGAGGAGCAGAGCAAAAAGGCCAAGTCCGTCTTGTCATGCTGTCAACACTATCATCAAAAAACCCCGTCCTCCTCTCGTTCCCTCTCATCTCTATTCTTTTTCCTTCTGAGATGAAGGAGGTCAGCACGTTAAAAAAAGGGAACTCAATGAGACATTCACTTTTTGGGTGGTACTCGACAAACGAATCAATTCTGCCCCTTGTCCGCCCTACGAGCTGCGAATGATTCCCCATCGAGTCATCGTCTTGCTGACGCCCAGGGTTCTTTCGTTCCAGGGCCACAGGGCCTCCAGGTACCCGTATGCAGCCGGGCGAGCGAACTTGAAGGCGAGATGCAAATACCCCGGGTAGGTAAGTGGTAGATAGGGTAGCTGCATCAGTCGTCAGGTTATCAATCACTGTCGTTCACTCCATTCGTTCCGCTCCACCTCATTTGCACTCCTTCCGAACCCCAAAGATCGTATTGTCGAGCCTGCTCTCTTCTCCAGTCTTCAGGTCCTATCTCACGAGGCCCCCAGACACTCCAGTCTCGCTCCTTGGCTGATTCTCGGTACTTCCACCAGCCATTGGTGCAGTCGTATCCAGAGATGGCCTCGTCGATGGGCTCTACCCTCGCAAGAATCGCGCAATAGCTGTCTTCTTTCATCCACCAACCCTCGATCGGCTCATTTCCCCAAGCATCGGCAACGGCAGGCGAGTATCCTTCGAGTTCGAGCGCAGAGCATGTGTGGATGATGGACTGGATCTCGCCGGCACTGTATCGCTCAGTCGGGTACAGCTTTACCAATGTCTTTGCAATCTTGGACGGCGTGGTGTGTTGTTCATGCATTCTCATCACCAGTCGGCTCGTGCTGCCTTTGACCAGGATATCTCCACAACCAAAGACCCTCAGGTAGGGCGGATACGAGATTGAGTCGGAATTCGGGTACGTGCTGACCGGATCGCAAGCGCTGGCAGATTCAGTCCTCTCTTCGACTGTGATTGACTGACCGCAGCGGCACTTTCCATCCTGGGTCCACCTTGTCTCTTCCTCCTCGCCCAGGTTGTCAGCAAACCGGTGCCGGCCCGACCGCTTCGTGACTGGCAATGTCGACAATTTGATTAGGCATCTGACTTTCTCTTTTCGTCCTCGGAACCATTCATCGTCGCTGGGAACCGGTTTGAACGCTGGCATTGACTGCGCTGAATAAGGCTGGCCAAGAGGAAGCCGTTGAAGATCGACGGTGGAGATACTGCACAAAACGGGGTCAGAAACGAAGCCTTGTTCACATGTCCGATATAAACTCACCTCCAGGGCTCACTTTTCGGCTTTGGATGACGAAACGATAATGTAGGACGCAGTGGACTGGAATCTGAAATCACAGCGATATACAGAGTGCACAGTCCTGGACAGGAGAATCTCATTCTGGGAAAGGAAAACTGATGAAGAAATGGTCAATGCGACTATGACTCAAGCGACCGGCGAGTGTCGAAAAATGCAGTTCGTTCACTACACTTCACTTCTCTTGAGTTGACAGTGAGAAGACTCAAAACTCATCGACGCCAAGCCAAGTCCAACGAGCTCCAGTGAAGCGTGCACCGTGACTGAACATTGGAGTTATAGATGCCCAGGTGTAAATGAAACCCTCCCATCCCAACCTCACCTCACTTCACTTCCCACCTCACCGCCCGAAATCCAAGCAATATATTCCCCGAATCCCAAAATTTGGTCGGGAATTCCAGGAGAAAATCATTTTGAGCACACACTACAGGTTACAGCACAAGCATCGTGGTTCGAACCGGGGGGAGACATCGTCCGATCTGGGGGAAAATTACTGTATGTGACTCTCCGAGCTGGCTAGTATCCTGGAATGACCGTGAGACCAAACCAGATTGGATCCCCCAGACGTAAAACTTATGGGAGGACCCGCAAAGACTAAAGAACAAAGACCTTTGACGTCCTCTTTCGCAAGAAAGGCTATCCCGAGGTCGACAGACAATACAGCCGGTATCGCATCTTTTGAAGGAGGATTTTCTCGCACCTAAGTGACATGGCGCCCTCTGTGTACGTGGGATCTGAGACTGGAAAAAGAGGCGTGTTCCCCGGGCTGAGGATACGGCAAGGGAGGGAGGTGTGGTTAATCACCATAACTCTATACAATTCCTCTGCCCAGGACTTAAAAAACGGCCTTTCGAGAAGAGAGGATCAGTTTCTTAATAAGGAACGCTCCGATGTCGAGGCCTCATAGCTTCGGAAGTCGATCCTAATATTAAGTTTTTGTCGTTTTCTTTCTTTCTATTCTTTTAGAATACATCTCATTAAATAGATAATTATATACGGCCGTCTAATAAACGAATGGCTTCTTTAGAAAGATACGTATCCTTCCCGCATTGAAAATCGCGTCGCCTATTCTAGTAATCTGAAGTCGAGTTCCAAATTTACGCCGAAGGGTTAGAGAAATCGTTGGGGGCATTGAGTTGTGTCCCTCCCTCCATCTCCTTCCCTTACCCTTCCCTTCTTTCCCTCCACTTCCTGTACGCCGCTGAGCTATACTACACGCGACAGAACCCGTCGATTTCATCCATGAGCCGCGGGACCTTAAGCGCTTGCTGGTTTTGTGCTGTTGCTGTTCCAAGTCGAGGGATGGCTTCCATAGCCGCAGTTGTCGACGTCGCTGCTGCCGCCGCCGCCGTTTCTGGCCCAGTTCCCCATTACTCGAGGGCTTGCAGTCTGTACATGGCTAAAAGCCACCTGTGCTCTGCGCATCCTCCTCCAATATTGCCCTGTAGACCCAAAGTCCCCAGAGGGAGATCCAATATGAAACAAAGTCTCTCTTCTGCTACTACAATCATTTGATCACTTATTATTCACTCCCTCTTCTTCTTCTTCGCGATGCCAGCCTTCCTCCGCGCCGCGACATCGACCTCTCCGAGCAACTTGCTCGCCTTGATCAGCTGGATGACGTTGATGACATTTTTGCCGAACATGATGGGGAACGAGATGCCCGCGAGGATCCAGGGGATTGTGCTGTCCATTTTGTTGGCGCGAGCCAGTTCCATGGCTCCCGCACTCCACGGGTTCACAAAGATGTTGCTTGGTTTCGGGTGGGCGGGGGAGCCCGGCTGCGCGGACGAGGACGTGGTCTTTCCATCCTTGTCAACGGCCACGAGAAGCGATGGTGAGAGTAGTGGTGACGAGAAGGAGAGGAGGTATAGGGCGATGAAGAAGAGTTCGTTGAGCGCGCAGAAGAGGAACAGCACGACCTGTAGCCATTTTCCCGTGTTAGCAAACGACTAAGGTCCACGCCAGGGGCGCATAACGGATGGAAAAAGGACGTACCTTATTCGTGTAGTATAAATGCAGAACCCAACTGCGACTCGCCTCGACCTTCTTATGACTCTGCCCGCCGGTGGTGAGCGACGCGTACATGTGAACATAGTGGCTCGCGAGATCCAGACTGATCAGGCCCTGGAACACGATGGACCAGCGCGGGAACGCCGAGGCCAGGAACACCAGCAGACATGACGTGGTGCAGCGGTCCGTCACCATGTCCAGCACGGCGCCGAAAGTTGTCGACTGGTTGTACCGCCGTGCGGCAAGCCCGTCCGCCGCATCGAGGATGCATGAGAAACTGTACAGTGCTGAACAGGTGCGCGGGTGCAGCGGCATGTAGTAGAGAGAGGCGAGGGCGAGCACGATTCGCGCGTATCCTGACCACCCCGTGTTAGCTTCTTGATCCTCTTTATCTTTCTCCCTTTCCGGAACCTCGAGGTCGAGTGTGTTGAGGTGAGGGGAGAGGCATCACGTACCGATAATGTTCGGGATGAAGAGGAAGATGTTTTCGTCCTCGTAGATATCGTCCTCCGCTGCCTTTTTTGACCTCGTAGCATATCCATTGGCCTGCGTAGCCACGGCGTGGCCGTTCTCTTTCACACTCCCATTACTCCGTGCCATCGTCGAGGTTTATTGCCAGAAGCGACCCGTAAAATAGGTAGAGTGTGTCGAGGAAAAGGAAGATTCGAGCCCGCGAGGACGAGGTGGACGGGCCTTGACTGCGCCAGAGACTGAAGGAAGAGAAGTCTGTCTCGTGAGGTCTTGCTCGATCAGGGAAAGGTAAAGAGCAATCGAAACCAGGCAGATACGAAAAACCGAAGGGTTGGTTCGAGATAAGGGGGGGCCTGCCCTTGGTAGTGGGTGGGTTGGCGGTTGGCTTTCTTTATCGGTTCTGGGTTCGCAGACCCGCGATCCCTTGGTCTCTTATGCGCGGGAAATTTATTTCCTTCTGCTTCGCAAGCGCGATATTTTATTTGGGGTTGATGTTCCCCGTGCTTCGTGGTGTTGAAAGCGAGGAATGCTTCTGCTGCGACTGGAGGATCGTGGAGTGCAGAGCAACACTTTGGATTGGACAATTGAGAAGGATTCGAGGTCCTGGGGTCCGCAAGAGGCAGAATGTTATTATGTATGGATGGGAATGGGAGATTATGAATTACGCTTCTTCCGGGGCACCGCGGATCGAAATGGTTGGATTCGGGCGAATCACAAGCACATGATATTCACGCTATTCGTCTCGTCCCCGGGCAATTCAAGCTGACTCTGACAAACCATTGGCATCACCATCACCATCACTCGGTGGCATCGTCGCCTCGACATCCTCACATCCTCTCACTGTCGTCTGCTTCTAGGATCCGCAGCCTGTTGTCTCTTAAAATCTCGTCTCTCCTTGGTTGAAAGACTTCCATGTCCACCCTCTTGTCGACGCTCCCACCCACCCATTCTGACCACCAGACAAGTGGCATTGTCTCCTTCAGAAGACACCTCAGTCGCAAAGTTGACCACATCTCGGGCAGCTTGTTCGGGGGTTCTTGCCTCCTTGACGATATCCACCACTTCTTGATCATCGAGCGTGCCAGACACTCCGTCCGACATGAGAACCATGAACGAGTATTCCGCCGGTCCCAGTTCGACTCGTTTGAGCTCTGGTTCGGCACTGACGCCAATTCGTTTCGAGGCGATGTCACCAAACGCGCGTGTGTTGGCCAACCCTGAGATTCGTTCTTCGCCAAATGAGTCCGTGACAAACGTAGCAGCATACCTTCTAAGTCTGTTGCTTTCGACGGGAGACGAAGGATGGTGGTTGGTGGTCAGGGGTACTGCTTCGCCCGTAGATGTAGAACAAAGGACGATCCGAGTGTCGCCAACATGCGCCACCATCAATGAACAGGTAGTAGCTGGATTCCAGAATGGGGTCGCAGATGGCGTAGAGACCATGGCAATGCTGCAAGTGCTACCACCTTGGAACCTCTTAGGTCCGCCAATTTGAGTTGCAAGCTTGTGAGGTTCTCCTAGGATGTCGTCTTCGTTGAGGGGTCGTTCTGCTCTGGTATGGTCTTTAGTTTCGGAATTCTTTGCTGCTTGAGCAGCCACAAAGTCGTAGTCGGCTTTCAAGAAAGCGTAAGTCATGACCTCCTCAATGGCAGCTCCAGATTCGAGAGCTGAGCCAAACTCTTTAGAACGATCAGAGCCATCGTCGTTCTGATAGCCATTATAGACGGAGAAGTAGGTTGGCTTGAAACGACGGAAGTAGCCACCGACTAGTTCTTTCCAACCTCTGGTCAATTCCGTTTCCAGATGCTTGATATTTTCTTTGCTGGCGGCTTGGATGAGAGGCGGATCACCGGGATGCGGCTTGCCTTCATTTTCAGTCGGAGCATCCTTGCTAATCTCGACAGCCTCGAGCGCTTCCTTGCCCTGCTTCTGTTCTTTTTCATCCCCGTTGAGACCGCCTAGAGCGGGCGCAATTTCGTCCTTCTGCTTCTTGTTCTTACCATCTTGCAAGCTTGATTTCAAACGAAAAGCCTCGGCCGCTTTCTCGATGTACTCGTGAAGTGACTCTCGCAAGAAGTCGCTGCATTCCACTCCACCGTGTCCATCAAAGACACCAAAGTAAAACACTTGCGGGTCGCCCGATGCGCCTTCAGCAGAAGTTCCCTCGCCGGTGGTGTTCTTGGTCAAGGTCAAAGAAGTAGGTCCCTTCGGAGAGAATGCAGGAAGTTCGATCACTCCGGCTTGGTGTGAGTCTTCGTTGTAGGGTCTGCTGCCGCGAGAGACAGAGGAGCCATAGTGGTGTTTGGCACTTCTCAAAGGGATTCGAACGACGGTGGTGTCGCGAGAGACTGAGGGGTGCGCCGCAGGGGCAGATTTGCCGTCGGGGGTATGAGGAGTAGATTCTTTTCTCGGGAATTTGTGCGCCAGCCCAGTCATGGACCGTGAGTCAGGATGAAGGGAAGAGGAAGGTAGGTGGGTGACGAAGTAGTCATGGAACTCGCGGCGCTGTTGTTGCTGGCCATCGAGGATCTTGGTTCGCTTTCGAGGACGAGTTTGCCGGACGAAGGTTGACAGAAGGTCTGGATTGAGGTAAGTAAGACAGATCACCTTTGATTGTGTGTTTGTCAAGTGGTGCAGACCATGGTAGCACTGGTCCGTGCATGGACGTAGAATCCTGACGCTGGAAGACATCGTCATGAGGAGAAGCCGAACTGTTCACTGTCGCCATCATCCAACTGAGATCAGACAAGCATTTTTCAAAAGATGAGAATGAATTTAAAAGAATGTGGACAACAGAATTATCCAAACAATCGCAACAAACTCGCCGTGACCCAAAAACTCGGCGAGGTAACGCTGGCAGCGTTGCGCAGCGGCGCGGTCGAATTTGGGAGCAGGTTGAGGGCAGGTTGAGATAGCCGAGCTTGGAGTTGTTGACGCAATGCACAAAACTTTCAGTCTCTGCACTTCCAAACCACGGACAACTTGAATATCTATCTCTAAATCTAGCAAATACTGAGTACATATATCTAGGTACTCAAGGGATCAAGTTGTAATCAAGACACTGAGGTGTTAATCCGCCCCCAAACTGACCCAAAAAAGTCGTCACACAGCCTCTCCAACCCTCCGTTTTCACAGTTTGCTTTCGTGAACAGCGCCATCTGACACTTTGATGTTCACCACTGCATTGGGATCCTGGTAAGAATCAAAGCTCTCATCGCCGTGGAAGTGCCACCCTCTCTCCTCGCCCTGACTCAAGTGACTGCAATCGCTGTTCAAGACGCAATCCCAGCCACCGGCAACGCCAGCTCCCTCCGCTTGTGACGACGACGAGTTCTGCCGCCGCACAAACTTGCTCAGCCCACAAGTATAGCAGTGGAAGTCCTCTTCATCCCAGTCGTCGGGCACTTCGCCTGTGAGTGCTCTTCCACTGGCAATAATGGGTGCCGCGTGGCCGGAGATCAGGATTGTGACTTGCTCTGCGCCCCGCCCGGCGCGGGAGAATTCCTCGTCGACGTCGCGAACAACGGCCTCCAGAGCGCGCGCCACCCGGGCGTGTAACTCCTCGATCCGTTCGCCATACTGCTCCGGCACGACCAACGACCTGTAGCCATCGTCCACCCAGGGGTAGAACTCGCTCTTTAACCACCTCGGATCTGCGGGGCTGGGTTGGATGAACCACGCGCGCCCGAACCACTCGCCGACCCCGCGTTCGCCGCGCACCATGAGATTCCGCCTCCTCGTCTCGTCTGTCGCGGGCACTTGCTCCAGCAGCGCCTCCACGCTCGGCCGCAGCGTCTCTAGACACCGATAGAAAAGCGAAGAGTAGATGCGCAGCCGGTCTTCCTTGACGTGGTCTGCGAAGAGCGACGACAGATGTCGCGCGGTTTCTTGCGCTTGGCGAACGCCGTGAGATGCGAGGGGAGGGTCGGCTGGTATGTTTGTCGGGAATGGGTGATTCGATGAGTACTTTCCTGTGGCAGGGTTGAGAGACCAGGCCAGGCGGTGGCCGTGGCGGAGGATGTATATCTCGGTAACGGGCATGGTAAGTGTTTATCTCCTCCCTTTTTCTTTGCTTTGTCTATCTCCTTGTAAGTATGCTATCTTGCCATCATACCAGGAGAGGGCAACGTGACGCGGGGATACTGGACTGAGTATTTCTCTGCGCTTAGAATCAGATAGACAAAATGAAATCCAATAAATTGAAGAGGGAATCTCCGATGCCGAAGCCGAGGTCAAGGTTTTAATCCACCGGCGCTGGCTATTTGTATCTGTCCCAGTAGCTTGAAAGATCGTAAGAGATTCTTTTCTCATTAGGTTCAATATGTACAAGATATGCACTATATACCAAGGATGCTACTCTATTATAATCTAGAACTGTATCATAACATCTGCTCTAACTGTGTCTGACCCTTCCCCTCTGCCAACCCACTGGTCGACAATCCCGCTGCTTCCAAGATACACTTCGCAATGTTTTGCACCGCCAACTCCGGATTCTTCTGTCCAGTGACCCACCAAGTGACCCATTGGAACAAAAGTCCAAAGTCGGAATGCGTGACGTGGGTGGTGTGGTGCATTACAAACGATGCAACGCGCGGTGCTGTGACGGCTCCCTCAAGCTCCTTCTCACTCTTCTGCTGAGGTGTGCTTGACCCCGACCTTGACGGGGAAGGGGACACCCCTTTGTTCTGTTTGCTAGTATCCATATAGTGGCGCGGGCTTTTGTAATTTTTCATTTCCATTTCGTACTCCTCTTGGGTCTGGACTTTGACGTGTCCTGGAACTGGCGAGGTGATGGCCTCCATGTGGGCGTGACATTCCGGCCAGTGGAACGCGAATTCGGATGACATGACCACTACCGTCTTTGCTGGTTGTTGTTTTATAGCGGTCTTGGATCTGGCATCATAACAGGGAAGTGGCTTACGGAAAAGCCAATTCATGCCTTCAGATTTCAGTGGCATGAACCATGGATCAAGTATCACGACAGGTGAGATGGGAGTGATTTGCTCGACGAGGGATGGTCGTGGTGGTTGTAGAAGGAGAGACTTTTCGCCACCTATTTGTCCGTTGTAGTAGATCGATTTCACCAGCTGGATGATAGTGGCTCCACCGAAAGAGTGTCCAACCCACATAACAGATTCTGGTTTGAGATTGAGCGAGCCCTTTGATATGCTGAATTCGTCGTCGGGAGAGTTTGCAAGATTTTTCAGTCCTTGTCCCTCATTCAGGAGTTCCAGAGCCTGATACAGGGCCATGATCTCGAAGATCCGTGTTCGCAGTTGTTCGTCCCGTTCTTCGAGCACTCCTGGCCGTATTTTCAAGGAAATTCGTTTCCAAGGCACGGACAACACCTCAGAAGGTGCCTCGCCAACGGCTTCAGCGTCGCCATTCCTAACAAGCGAAAGCGCTCCACTCCCGTCACGATGTTCCAGCGCAACACAAAACATCCCGTGAGAGGCAAGCTCGCCCAAGATCGCACTGTGCGTATTCATGTTTCCCACGAGACCGTGAGAGAATATGCACACAGGAAGAGGCGTATCCAGTTGAATCATTGGAGCATTTCCATACGCTGGCATCATCGTCGACCGCAGGAATAATGGCACTGATAGTAGTATGCTTGATAGCCATGGATTCAAACGTGCCATCTTTAAGTAACCTTCCAGGTAAGTCGTCTGGGGTTCTGGCACCCATGGTACACCTCTGACAGCATCGTCTTTGACGATGGCAGGGTAGAAGATCCTGAATCGAATTGTCGAGATTGAATGGTTGCCCGTCACGGGCTCAAGCCCAAGCGCTCTGAGAGGAATTTCATATTCTGCAGAGCCAACTTTGTGCGGGCCGGTGTATTCCGGTAAACTCGGTAGAGGATTGAGGTAGGATAACATATTCACTGACCAGAATGACAATAATTCATTTTCGTTTCATCAGTCGTTGGCTGCTCTTGTACTGTAGTTTTACACCCCGCGGACTTTGCGGTCTGTGTGTCGCTTGCTTGCGGGTGGATCGGTGGATCTGTTGGGAAGCACGTTTCATGCAACCTTAGAAAACATACGGCCGTATTTCATCCGTCGTATGTCGTAAAAGACGTGTCGCTGTCACCGATTGGAGTCTTTCAAACATACATTTCTTTTTCAGTCAGTCTCTCCGACGCCAGTAACCGAGTTGATTAAATGCCTGCCATCGACCAAAATCAATCGTCAACTTCATAAAAGTGCTTGCCGCGGACCAAATCCCGATTCGAGATTGGTGCAAGGCTGCCATTTGGAAATCTTCTCAACAATCTCAGATCGAGAGATGGGCATGAGATACAGCGATTGCAATCATGAATCATGCATTTCTGCTTCAGTTGACATCTCCGACGGCTGACCTCAAATGGTCCGGAATGCTTGACATAAGACCAGAACCCGATTTGATGGTAGTGCGAGGCTGACAGTTTTACTCCTTTTCGGTAATCTGAGATCGGAGGATGCCGAGTAAAGCGCCTGCAAGGCACGAGGTCCTAGGCCCAGATACTACCTGTGCCGTTCTCGTTGTTTTAGACCCCATTTCTGCCTGCGCAATTCAAGCATAAAAAGACTCGCTATCAAGAAGGTCACACCGGTATAGATTTGCGGCCATAGGTAAGGTCGGGATGAATGAGGAAGCCTGATTTCTAGCGCAATAGCCTCGGAGACTGGGGATCCTCTCAGTAAGCAGGATTTCTCTGGGATGAGATCGAACGACTTACATAGGGATGGTATCGCGACTGCTATCCACATGAGATTGAGCGCAGAAGGCAGGTCTGTGAGATCAACTACCTCTGCTGTGACGGGGACGATTGTCTGGAGCATAGTTTTAGCAAAGCTACCTTATACTAGGGCCGTTGCGCTTCATACTCCCCAATAAATACCACTCGTAGCACCCGACACAAGCGCATAAAATATAAGAACACCGTACGAAGTCGCAGGTATCCAGATGGCATATGCCAGAAGAGTGTTTGACGCTGTCAGTATACACGCGACCGTCATTCTGCCGAATCGGTCACTCAGAACGCCGACGAATGGTCGTCCAACGGCAGTTCCAACTTGCACAAACGTGATCACATTGCCGCCTTGGTCTTGAGTGAGGCCAATTGAAGTTGCAAACGCTCCTAATAACCAACATCAGAAAGGCTCGAGTTGCAGTGTCAGACGGGTAGCAGTCTCACCAAGTGAATATATAGTCACAATGTAGCCCAGGATCGAGAAAAATGTATAACCAATCAGCAGCCAGATGCGATACTTCTTCAGCAGAGCAATATCGAAAGCCTTGAACTTGGGCTTGATTGCCTTGTTTCGGTCTCTCATCAGAGAGGCGGCGAGAGTCAACATGACAAATGAAAGAATCCCAGTGATCCGCAGCGACCATGCGAGCGAGATATTCTGGATCATAGGCGTCGTTGCTGCCGAAGCGATGATCCCTCCAATACCGCTACCAGCCGCAGCGATACCTTGCGCGAGACTCCTATTCCTGTTAAACCACTGGCTGATTATAGGTGATGCGGGCATCCATGCAAAACCTGTACCTAGACTTGAGCTTCATTAGCTGCAAGTTAAGATCTTTGGGTAAAAGCGTATACATACCCGACAAGAATTCCCTGCGATAAGACGAGATGCCAGAACCGTGTTGCGAAGGACGCTGCTACGAAACCAGCGACATACAATACAGCACCACAGTACATTGGGAAATGGATTCCCATCTTTCGAATACATGTGTTGACAATAGGGCCACTGAGCATTGCGCAAGCAAAGTTCACGCCGCCCACGAAGGTGTAGTCAAAGTCTGAGGTATTGGGGAAGACATCATTGTCGATATAATAAGACAGGTAAACACCGTACGACTAAACAGGATATCAGTTCATGCCCCAGAGCAGATGGGATTGTAGAGGCAAACCGCGATGATCCCCCACGTGAACGCATTGATCACATGCATAGAAATGCAGACAACCCAGCCATACGGAGGCTCGACGAGGGGATCATATGGGACTACCCCAGGCGTGAGAGCAACCGCCTGTTCGTCGACATCTTCTTTGGCTTCCACTTCGGCTCTAATGGTTTCTGTCATGTTGACGACGGCTCTTCTGAGAAGATTCAAGGTATGCCGGAGTCTCCGTAACAGAAGGATTCCTGGACAAAGAAAACAAGCCAGCCAATACTCGATTTATGGGAGACAGTCAGCTCTTTATATGGAGGATCGAAAAGAATTTCGATTGCCAGTCAGAGGTGGAGTTAAACATTTAATACCACCTCCGAAGATCGCACGGCACATACTTGCCGGAAGGAGCCAGCCTGGAAGGATGATATACGGAACCCCTCCGCCCTCTTGTCAAAAGGGCAGATGAAGTGAGACATGACGAGGCTCGAAGGGCGCTTTGGCCGCAAGAGACTCGAATATGCCTCAAGTCCGAGCATGAATATTGGCTCCAGCGTTTATAAAATCTCTATTTCAACATTGTCTTTCGACAATGCTTGAGAGGAAGTCATTTAGCGACGCTCCAAGGGCGTCGATGTCTGAAGCGTCGTTCTCCGCTGTGGACCACAACCTGGAGGCGTTCGAAGTGTGGGGAATGTCGACTGGTCCGGAGCTTTGCATGCGTTTGGTAGTGGCAATTCGAATCGACCAGGTCTTATTTGTCGATGTCGTGACTGGTCATCATCACTGTAGAATTCCGCAGGTACGTCCTCTCTTTGGGATTCATGCCAGATCTGCCTTCCCATTTTCGGGCCGCGTATAGCCTGAAGCAACTAGCAGCCGACGTTGGCATGGTCGGGAAATGGTGTTATTGGCTTCGCGACGTTTTCTGCGTACGTTGGAGGACCAACTACTGTTTTCCAGTTCGGGGAATTTCCACCATGCTGTTGATCTGGCGATCTGTGGGGGTTTCCACTTCCGCAAGCGTGATGTCCGGAAATAAAGCGATTATCAGACATCCCTCATCGAGCGTATAACATCTGGTGCGTACTCGTTGCCGCTATGGGAATCTGATGTCTTTATATGCCGCTTATGTTCTGTTGAAAGGCTAGAAGGACCCAGCACGTCTTCGAAGGTAAGCTAAGTGCCGATCAACTCTTTGGCATTATCTCCACTTGCAATATTGCTCTCGTACATCGGATGTATAGAATGTGCGTGATAGGTCCAGACAAGAGTATGGTTGCCGATTCACAGTTCCGGTGGAAGACTCACTACCCTTGTCTCGATGAAAGATCAACCCGGTATCAACCCAGTCTGGTTCCATGGTATTCGTATGTGATGGCGCTAGTGAATCCATCTACTGCCAAAGAACATATCCTTTGCGAAGGCTACAATGGTCTCAGCGGAGTCATTACAAACAGGGGAGCGAGCTCGGTCAACTGGAATCCTTTCATATTTTCTAGAGACGCTTCGATCATGTGGGTTTGAGCTCCTGGGCACCATGTGAGAGACCAGTTGAAGAACATGTGTGCTCGTACTAGTATTCTAGATCGTAGCATTCATGCCTCCTAGGGGTGTCAAAGTCCATAGGAGGTTGAATATCCATAGCCCAATGATGAGAATGATCCAAATTCTTGGTTGAAGAGCAACCAGAAATTTGGTGAGCAGCGTTAGAGCCTTCGAGCAAGTGGAACTGATCAGGACGAATATCAAAAATAGAATGGCTGTCTCACTTAAATTCAACATAGACTTAGAGGGTACCAGGGCCTGGGTGTTGGTAAAAAGCCCTAAACGAAGCAGCCCACGAGAATCGGCCGCAAGCCAGATGTGGTACTGCAGCACAAAAGTTTCCAAGGAGCAGCGACCAAGCCATGCAAACAGCAGACTGTTGTATGATGAAAGTCTGTGAGTCGAGTTTCGGGCAACAACATAAGCCATGACAGGAAGAGGAGAGATGAAAGGGTGCCATTTGTTGTAGTGGAATTTGTCGTCGAAGGCGGAACAACAAAGTGCGTACGCTAGCATGACGGAGAAAGCCCCTGACGCGATGACCCGAGATCGCGGATAAATAGCATGCGCTGCTAACTGAGAGGATTTATGAGCAGGAAGAATGTCACTCGACCCGTGTGGTGCGAGCAAAGTTGCTGTAATCATGCCAAAATAAACGACGTAGGCATCAAGACCAAATCTGAACAGGAACTCACGGCCATCAACTTCTGGAAGGCCGACACTTAGGCTGTGAAGTCTGCCAAAGGAAGATTCGCTGAGAGTTCCGGCCAGGAGCAGAAGCCGAACAGTAATCGCAGATAAGACGATTCTGCGCAAATAGCAGTGAAGGTTCCCTGCCACAGGAGTCCGGGGAAGCGTTACCCATACGATAATGAACCATAGACTTGTCAACATGGGAAAGTAGTACAGGTCATAACGTGTTCCGAGAGTAAAAGCGAGGGTGATGTTGAGTAGATTGGATCGCAAGAGCACGTTCGCGACTCTTCTGGCGGAGAAATCGCCCGTGACGAGGAAGTATGTGGTGTGGCCGAATCCGGTCATGAAGAGGTACGAGGCGACCAGCAAGCGAACGAACTGATACACCCATAGAACTTTTGAGAGGCCGCAGTAGTGATACAAAAGAATCACTAATTGCATCCAACCTTTCCATTCCTCAGTTTGTTGCCGTGGCAGTGGGCCAAGGTCTTGAGACGACGCAGTCTTGCAGTCGCTGCTGGAGTGACCTTGGTTTTGGACACGGCGGACGCTGACCAGCCCAGCCACGAAGAAAATCAATGTCAACCAAGTGAAGGTGGTCAAATCCACTTCTTTCGAAGCCTTTTCGAACATAGCTGTGCGATCAGCTACGAAGCAGGCGAGTACAATGGCCGATATGGTAGTGAAAGCAGCAGCAGCAGAGCGTCTATCCGCAACTAGCTGCTCGCTATTGTCCAGGAAATTGAGATGCATCCAGCGGAGGAAGAAAGATGACAAGTAAAAGAAGACTGTAGACGATAGTCCGACCAGTAGAAGCTGCTGCAGAACATTTGGCATAGTGTATCCAGTGCAGCAGTAGGCTTGCGTCTGTCTTAAGGAGGTTGAGATGAGCCCGTTGCAGAAGTAATTCAAGACGATGCTAACCTGTGTCGAGGGTGAGTATGATCCAGTTTTGCTCGAGTCGAAGTCCAGCGCAGCTGGCGTTGTCGAGAGAGGACTTTGTCTCTCGTCGGATGTAATATGCAACAACTTGGTATTGTAGCCTAGCCACGGCCATGGCTGATGAATGATTTTAGCGGAGTCAGATTTGAGTATAGTCGACCCATTGTAGCCTTTTGCCTGGTTCCAGCTGGCATTGATGAGCTGGTGTTGGTCAAATATTTCTTCGGCTATTGCAATGAAGATTTGATGAGCCTTGAACCCCCCATGTATCGACATTCGCTGGTGAGAAAGACAATCACGGATGTCCGTAGGAGTGTACTGTCGTAGGAGGCAGCTAGGCGGATTGTGAGATGAAGGCTCTCGAAGGCCGTCGGTTAGAAGTTTGCAGCGGTAGTTGGTCCAATTTTCTGCAAACATTGTTAGCTTCGCCACCATTCATGGGATAAGGGTCATGACCTTGTGGCGCCCATTGCAGCATCAGCCAGTAGGGGATGCAGAGGCTAAGGCCCAGCAGCACCAGTGTCCGGAGATGGAGGTTCACCATTTTCAAAGCTGTTCGTTGAGATCAAGAGTCAGTGGCCGGATGGCGGTGGTACTAGGTGGTCGAAGTGAGGGTGGTTGAGGGAAGAGTAGAAGACTGATGTTAATAGTGTAGTTTAAGGGAAGGTAGGCAGTGGTCGCCTCCAGGAAGCCACGCAGTGCTAATGATATTGTCGTAGGATGACAGGATCCTTCCCATTATCATCGTTTTCATCATTCGTTCATCGGATTTCTGGGTCTCCCATCCAGTCCGCAGGGACAATGCCAACTGGCTTGTCAATTCCATCATCAACATCCCGCTTTTGACTTTGCTTTGACTTATGTGTCCTTGATTCTCCATGATTCGCATGGTCGCGTGCGAAGACCTGAAATCCTCGGACATGTGTATCCTTGCCGTTCTGGTGATTCTCGCAGATTTGAACTTGAACCACCATCGCCTTCAAAACATCCCCTCCCACCGTGTCATTCAGATCGGATTTGAGCGGGTAAAGAGTTGGCTCTCCCTGGTCGTCCAAAAAGTCCAAATTGCCATTGTAGCGAGTCTCTCTGCCACCTACGCCCTTCAACGGAACGTCAATCCAGCCTCTGACTCCCTCAATACTACTGCGTGGTTCTCCTGTGTCGGGATCTACCGTCTCGGTGACCTCCCATGTCCCAAACTCCACCAACCCACCTTCAGACATGCCTGCGTAGAACTTCATTTTGGTGGGTGTATACGATTCATCGAGCTCAAAATCCAAGTAGATCCTCATCTTTACAATAGCCACGAGCTTGAAGAAATGTAATGTCAAGGTATGCGGTTGTGGTCCATCACTCTGCCAGAACAGCGAAGGGTTCGGGTTTCGTAGCTGGGCAAGAGCGCAGCCAGGTTTTGCGGAAGATAGTGTCCAGGTTGCTAGGGATGAGATGTCCCGCAAACCTCGCAGTTGTCTAGCATCTTCAATGTCATGATGTACTGACTCAAGGAAAGACTGCTGGCCTGGTTCTGAAGTCGTTGAGGCTAAGGAAGGTTGCGACATATGGGTTCGTTCTGGAGCATCGTTCTGTGGGTTAGCAGACCCAGGAGTTCGAGACTGCTGACGACGTGGGGGATTTGTTTCGGGGACAGGTGGATTTCCTGGGTTGTTTGAGGGAGGGAGTGGTGTGGTGAGGAAAGGAGCATGCGGTGGAGTTTCAAGCATAAACGGAGGGATTTCTGCAGTAAGGGCATTGCGAGTTGGTGTAGTTGTAGCGTCTGGGTCACGAGCCTGATGTGCTCTCCGCTGCGGTCGAGGCATGCTGTGCCAACAAGATGTACTCGTCTAACATGCTCCTGGACGATGCGGAGGTTCTGTTCCCTTGCAAATATTGGGACAAGCGAGGGGCATCTTTGTTTACGCGACGCGGGCGCGTTCTTGGGGGCTTCCGGGCGAAGGGCGGTTCAAGGCGAGCCTACAAGCCCCTAATCAGTTAAAAGAAGATACCTACAGCACGTGACAACCCTAACGGCACCCAGCGAGTGTGCAGATCGACCGCCGAGGAAGCCTCGAATCATTCATTACTTGATCGTCCACGTCTTCTGGTATCAATCTTAGAGCCTTCAAGTATGTCATCTATGGATAAAATTGGCCTCTCTGGACATAGTACAGTGCTCCTCAGAGGTCAACCATATCTCCGAAGAAAAAGCTATCAAATAGGCCAACTTGCGCACTGGGATCGAAATCGAGATGACTTTCATTCCATGCGATGTTGAGCAAATCACCGGCACTACCGGGATTGTGGTGCTCATAGTCAAGATTTGTGTCCTCCATTCCCGTACGCTCCAATTCAGGAAGTAGCATCGAAGGTGCCACGGGTAGGGAGTGCCTCTGACCGTCCGAAACAGCTGGAGGTTCAGAAAAAATGACGGACTCGTCAGGGAGAAAGGTGTCGTCAAGTTCTGAATGCATATCTGGGCCTGTGCCACCACCAGCATGCTGTGGTCGAAGACTTACAGCGCTGGGGTTGGAGCTGAATCCGGAGCCGAAGACCAGGCCCTCTCCTACCGAGGGAGCAGACTTGATGTGAAATTGACCGTTTGATTTGTCGTGAGAATTGGCACTGCGGCGGTCGTTAAGGAAAGGAGAAGATTCCGATAAAGTGGGAATCCTCCTGGGAGGAAGGATGTGACGACGAGATGATGGCGTGCCATTGCGAGACAGCCGACACCTCTTCAACGTGGCTTTACTCATCTTCTGGATTGCGTCACGGCACGCGGCAGCATGGGGACACTTTTCTACTAGGTCAGTTAGAACAGAAGTGGCAGCTAGGACTGTCAAATCGATATCGGCGGGGCTGAACCTCCGTCGAACTGTAGGAGACAGCCAGACAGCGGACAAGAAGGCATTACCTGTAGTGGCGGGTGTCAGCCAAAATCTTGCCTTTTTATGTAGGTCGCCAGATGGTTCGTTGCCCTCTGTATGTGCCGGCCACTTACCTGCTGTGAATAATTGATGCGTGTCCAGGTACGTATAGTTGACAAGACTTCTGAGATGGAGCTCCCTGTACAACCTCAAGACGGCCTGACTGGCTTCTGCGATTCTCAAAAACATCTGCTCATTTTCATCTGCAGCCATTCCATCGGACATTCCGGAACTCGCGGCAGACGACACCTGAATATGATCGTCTAAGTCGGTCGAGGGCACAAATGGTCTTGCTTGGCGGTACGAGTAGAGCATGATGAGTGTCTGCCAGTAATTCAGATCGAAATACTCGGTAGGGAATGTCACGCCCGACGTTGACTCCTCAGGCACAGTGTCTCTCCAGTGCTCCAATCGACGCTCCACATCATCTCTCCATAACCCGAGACTCGCAAAGCCCCGGGGTAAAGGCGAGTGTGAGGCGCCATGGTTATCGAGAAAAGGATCCGCAGGTCTTCTGGCGCGGCTGCGGCTGCCGGCGTGGCGCTCGCGAGTCCTGTGGGCTTGGTCGGCCTGAATCACCTGCAAAATTTCGGACTGAAGCATCCGGAGGCGAAAATAGTGATGAGAGACATGCTTATAACTAAGGTCAGGCGTACCGTCCCCGTCGTCGTCGAAGTCGTTCAGAGAGATGAAGTCATCGTCCAGCAACGAGGGAAAATCTGTAGCGATGACACTGTCAGGGACACTACAAGGTCGTCCCACACAAGTACTGATCAGACGGTCGAACGAGTAAGCACACCACCACAACCGTCGGCGGAAGTCTCTGGTCATTTTTGTCTGCTCAGAATCAGGACCACAATCTTCCAATGTGTGCATCGCCTGGTGGTCGGAATATAGTCCCAGATCCACAGCCCTACGTAGAGCAATGCCAACAATGTACCATAGTCCGGGAGAAGCTGGACGGAGGAGAGCGAAAGCGGCCAGCAAAAGGACAGCTTGTAGCTCTTCCAAGCCCCTGTCTCGTCTTCGACCTGTGGTTGATTTCAAGAAGGAATCCAGGTGAGTAATCGCGGTGGCATAATAGTCTTCCGGCTGAACCGGTCGTTGTTGACCCTGTTCTCTTACTGAAGAGGGAGCATCACCCACTGCACCTCCTTCATCAGAGTCGGAATTATCCCCTGTTAAATGAATGCCTGACCCAATTGCGAACACAATATACAGGGTAAATAATTCCCGAGGGGTGCAATGCTGAGAGCTATAAGCGCGGTCGAACAAATTCCGAAAGTCCTTTCGGTGCAGGATTGGATACATTGGGTTCGAGTGATGGAAGTAGAGATGTACCAGCTTGAGGCCGAGCAATCGATCGGGAAACGTGGCCGCTCGCCCGACCGCTCTCAGGTGACTCTTGCTGCCCATCAGTAAAGGTCGCTGCGTGACAGCGCTACGACGGTGATCAGACGATGCGGCAACTGAGCTTTGTACGCTTGAGAAGGCCAAACGCGCGAAGGAAATGCTAGAAGCGCATGTGTCGGAGTTCGGCCCATCGGCCAAGGATCCGTGCGTGGGGAGGATTCCCATTGAGCCCACAATCATATCGAGAGTCTCTGGACATTCGTCCATTTGGTCTTCGGTCTCTGCAGGCTGCATGTCGCTTCTGTTCACCCCTGCTGCTGGCTCTGTCGTGGGAGTATTACTGGCACTACCTGTTGCCAAACTCGTGGCACCGACGTTTGCCGGGGGGTATGGAATCTGCCGCTGGTCGAGGATGAATTCCAACTTCGCCACGCGCGTCTCGAGATGAAAAACATAGCTGTATCACCGCATCAAAAGCTGCTCTTGCTTCAGGAAGGAGTGGGAATTGATTGCTGTACCTTCGGGGAATTTCTTTCTTCGTCACAGGGTCATATCCTACACACGGCGCTCCCACCTTTTCGCAGTTGGCACAGATCGGTAGCCGCTGGTCACAGCGGTGTTTTCTGATCCGGCAGCGATTGCAAGTGCTCAAACTCCGAAAGTTCAAATCAACCGACCTAGTGACTTGGGGCGAAGGTGCGGGTACCTGGATGGGGTTTCCAGCGTGGTCTTCATATATTGTTGGAGAGAATGAGCCTGGTTCGTCCCTTCGACTTCGCTTAGAGGGTCGTGACATGATGTAATATGGGACTGGGCCAGTTGAAATCTGTTATGCGTGCTTGGGCAGGTGGTTTGTCATGTTGGCTTAGTTGTAGGAATAGGAAAAGTGTGGGAAGAGACCAGTGAACTTAACATCACAATTCTCTGATCTCACAGAAGGCTCTTGTAACACTATTGCTCGCAGAAGAACTTATACGGAATGGATGTTCGTTTGAGAGGGAATCGTCCAGAGACACAAAGCAATATGGCGCTCGGGGTTGCTGCAAGATGAGCTTCGTTATCTGTATTGATGTCGCTTATCGGGAAAATAACCCAACATTGAACCAATAGCCATCAAGCCCCTTGGTACGCCACTATCTAGATAGCCTCGCTACCTACTGTAACTAGTCAAGCATTATATACATCGGAGTCCGTACACAAGGGGGTCATTCGTATTTTGTACAATTATCGAGGGCACATGGGACGACGTGGATAGCCGTAGATTGTCACAACGTGTATATAATTACATTCACTGTCACGGTAAGTCTCACAGGTCCTCTCATAGTCTGAGCGTTGCCTTGCGGCGCCTAATGGGTGACTATCGAGCAGGCTACGAACCGATTACCGCTGACAGGTCTACCACAATCGGAATCACCTGACAATCTCAAAAAAATTACAGTCATCTGAGGTGTGTTCTTGTTCCCTTTCGACTTCATCTCTTGAAATACCTCTTCTCCAACAGCCTGCATGGAATATACACGATGGTGCTGAATGCAAAGGCCAACTCGAATCCAATATCACCTCCATATTGGGGATTACCAATAAGCTTCCCAATAGGACCAATGAACCAGACTTGTGCCATACCCATGACTGCCCCCAGAACACCGAATGCAAAGGCAACAGTGGAGGCAAGACCAGGGGGGAACGTCCGAGAGTTTGTCCATTGCTCGGCGTCATATCCTTTAAGCCCCCCAAGGAAGACAAAATGCTCCATGAGGGAGATACTCTCGTATATTGCTACCCAATACCCCTGTAGTTGATCGATTAGTACCATGGGACAGTTACTCAAGGATATTAGGTCCATTAAATACTCACCATGACTAACATAAAATTCCTCAAGAAGCTCTCGAAGTCTCCATAACCAGCAATCGCTAGCGCCACAAACACAATCACTGAAAGGATCGTCCACAGAAAACGTGGGACCACCTGTGTCTTCGCAGAGAGAATCTGCAGGTTGAGTGAAATGGAGTATTGGTTGGGACAGTTGTTGGCGATGATCCCCAGTGCCAGCACCACCATGCAGAATTGACCGAATCTGCCCAAGGGTGGGACCAGCACAGCTCCAAGCAGGCCTCCAACCCCGGCGCTGTTGTATGCAGCCGCGAAGTCGGCATTGTCGACCGTCGCTGTTCCCACGGCGGCCCCCAACATTTGGAGGAAAATTATAGGGAAGCAGAGGCCCCCAAACGTCCAGGCGAACACCTTCTTTCGGGATGTTGTTGGAGACATGTACACGGTATAGTCGGCCGCGTACGTAGACCAGCCCGTGGAGTTGCCAAAGACCGCTGCCGCAAAGGAGGTGACGCCTCCCGCAGTCGAAGAACCTGGGCGCACCCCTACATTTCGGAAACGCCCAGAATGAGCGAACGCTCCCAATACAATCAGGAAGATGATGAAGCTGGGGATCCAACTCCACCTCTGATAGTGATGGACGATCTTGTAGCCGAACAGGGTGACGATACCAGTACCAGTGGCGATGATTATGATGCCCGCCCATCCAGGGATGTCGCCATTGACGGCGTGGAACACCTGGGCTCCGACAATGCTATTCACAGCAGACCAACATATCGCCGCTATGGCATTGAGGACGGCGACTAGATCATGAATCAGCAAAGACAGACAGTCAATTCATGGAAGTGCACATGATACGCACAGATCTTGACTGGATGATACCCAAACCAATATCTTCCCAGCACCATCTGCCGCAGGCCGAATTTGGGGCCTAAGCCTGAATAGAAACCGACCGCGGTGACACCTAGGATGTTGATAAACACAATGGTGAGGACTGCCTCCGCAAATCCCAAGCCAAATACTGGAGTCGCCAGTGCTCCAAGCGCGAAACTGCTGACGGTCATGTTCGAAGAGAGCCACTGTTATACATGATTAAATCTCATTCTCTTGCGGTATCCATCCTGGGAGATTCAAGGAGGATTGGGGGCGTAGGTAAGCTTTTACTGACCACAGTTGCAGCATGTGTCAGAGACGTGTCCACCCTCTCATCCTCTGGAACCCTCTCAATTCCTCTGGCTTCCACCTGGAATCGTGCAAGGTACAGATTCATCCGTCCGAAGATGGTCCTTTTGTCGGTGGATAGAATCTCCCCGCGCCCAGCGGCTTCATTCTCGACAACCACAGGGCTATGTTTGCAATCTGATCGCTCTTGTGCTGTCATTCTTGACTCAATGTCGGATGCTGATGATTCTTTTAGCATGGTTTGGTATGGTTGTTTAGGAGTCTGAACTGATATCAAGAGAGGCAAATTCTCGCCTTTGTTTCGATATTGCCGGCCAGTTTGAAGTCCAGTGAAGTTTGGACGATACATCTTACTCAATTTGTAGCTATGCCTTATCTTGAGGTATCTTCATGGCAGGTTCCAGACTGCTATACACAAGCACTAACAAGTCTTTGAACGACAAGATATTTCCCGTTCCAAGAGATAAAGAAAGTCAATCATCCAATTACAAAGTCCCCAGAAGACATCGCGAACTCACTCCAAGCAATTTCAATCAACCCTTTCACCCAAGGAACCATAAAGAGGTGTCCGAGTGGGAATGCTCTGGGTAGTAGGGTTTCGGCGACGGCAAAACGTTGTGAACGTCGGCGGAGTCCTTTCGCATCATCGGGAAAAGCCATTGCCCTTTCACCACCCCCCTTTTAATTTCCGCAGGCGGAAGACAGCAGATTTCTGTAAGGACAATGATCGTACTGATGATCGTACTGAATCAAAGCCTTGTTAGTTCGAGTTCGCGAGATTTAGGAACGACCATTGCCCACCTGATATCAGCTTGACGAAGAGTACAAATGACAAGAATCATCTTCGCCTGCCACATTCTGGAAGACAGGTATTTTGATCCTTTGGAACGGGTCAGAAGAACATCATGGGTCAGGATGACATTTTCGCATCGGGGGACCTACTCATTTGTACCGCGTGCGGTACACAGTACGAGACCAGCGACTACACTTCGATGAAGAGTTGCCGGATTTGCGATGTGGGTATAAATCTTCATCTCTTGCCGCTCCAGGAGTTTCAGTCCCTAATATTTCTGCTGGTCGAGCTACTGACTGGATGTCATTTGCCACATTCAGGATCCACGCCAATACATCCCGCCCACAGGGCAGGATTTCACCACTCTTCAACGAATGCAGGGAAAATATCGCAATGTTTGGGCACAGGACAAGAAAGATCGACGGATCTGGGCGATTTGGACTGAGCCTAGAGTGAGTTGTCTCTCTTGTTCAAGTGCTCTGCACGAGTAGCGTAGCTATCGAATAGAAATGCGGTGACTGACCATACCGTTCCCGGTGTCAGTTTGGCATCGGGGAACGAGCCTTGCTTCTCCAAACTCCTGCAGGAAATATCTTATGGGATCTATTCGCGTTCCTTGATTCGAGCACAGTCGACATGGTAAGCATTATGAGGTATCTGACTCATGACGCCCCGGCTTGGAAGCGCTAATCCGATCGCCTTCGGCAATCTGCCTTCAGATCAATGCCCTGGGCGGTCTAAAAGCTATTGTCATCTCTCATCCTCACTATTACACCACGCACCTTGAGTGGGCACGCATTTTCCGCTGTCCAGTATACCTGTCAGCGGAGGACCAGTCCTGGCTGAACCGCCCGTTGACGTCGACCACTGCCGAAGGGGCAGAACGGAGATTCATAACGGCCGACACCGAAGAGATTGTGCAAGGTGTGACGGCCATCAAGCTAGGAGGGCATTTCCCGGGGAGTCTGGTGTTACATTGGGATAACAAACTCTTTATCGCTGACACCCTAGTCACTGTCCCGGTATGTCTCTTTCCCCCGCATGAAAGCTCTATGTGACCCACCTGATCTGACCATCTGTCTCCTGTCCACAGTCCGGCCTGTACCACGTCGATCGTCTCCCAGGCACAACGTCTTTCACTTTCTTCTGGTCAATCCCCAACATGATCCCCCTTCCCCCATGGGAGATCGCAAGGATGTGGAAGCTTCTCAAACCATGGAAATACACATCCACGCACGGGGCGTTTCTCGGGCAGGATGTGTATGGGCAGCCAGAGGACGAAGATGACATGAGACGGCGAGTGCTGGAGAGTATGAAAATCCAGATTCGGGCGCAGGGATGGGTAGAATATCCGTTTCTAACGGAAGTACTGGATGATGGAGGAACGGACTAAAGAGAACAAGAGCAGGAAGGCGTAGTAGTGGCAGCAGCCATAGTCGATAATGAACAGGGTGATTGACAAATCGCTCCGTCCAGATTCTTAAGATTGAACCTGTTCGCCAGACTATTGCCCTTGCCTTCTCATTCCATTTGCATTTCTCCCTGCCCCTCGCCTCTCCTGTCACGTCCCCTTCAACGCCAGGCTACACACTCAATCTCCACCAGTGCATTGAATGGCAACTCAGCGACGCCAACACACGTCCGTGCCTGTAATCTATCAACTTCCTGGACCAAGACACGCTCCATCCTCGTCGCCAAAGAAAGAAAAATCTTGCACGAAAAGAAACAGTACAAGCCAATCCCGAAAAGCGGGAAGGGTGGGACAAGGATAACTCGTAAAGCTAACATACCGGCATAGGCATGGCAAACCGTGGCACATAGACCTCGTTCATAGGTGCAAAATTTGCCGCAAAGTCCCTGAGGTACACATTGACTTTGATGACCTTGCCCAATCCTGACCCTGCGGCTTCGAGAACGGCTTCGAGATTGTCGAGCACGCGTTTCTATCCCCCACCGTCACCCGTAAGTATCGGCATACCCGAGATAGAAATGGAGGAGAGACACACTGTTTCCGCCTGGATTCCCCCCTCGACGAGCTTGCCAGTCTCTTTGTCAAGTCCGATCGAACCGGAGCAGTAGATCTTCTTTCCAGTGAAGATGGCTTGAGAGAAGACATGCTGTAACGGAGCGGCCGCTTTGTCGGTGTACACGTCTTGTCGTACGGTGGTTGTTCCTGCCATGGTTCCTTTTGCTTTGTCGAGCGTGGTTTCCGGATCGATATCTCGATTTCAAACACGACTCGGATCATGACCTTTCATTCTCCCGCGATTATGAACTTCAAGGCTGAATATCTTCCGATAGGACGAGGCGGAGAAAGCCGAATTCGCGCTAGATCCGTCCGATGCCTTCAACTCGGGCTTCTGCAAACTGCCGCCTCCTGATGAAACATTTCCTCCAACAGGCTATGTATTTACTCGCAACATTGTTCGATCCTCTGCTTGCTAGTACGAACGTCGTACAACTACTGCTGCTCCGTCTCGCGAGCTCCGCGGAAAATGGGGCGGGTGGGGGAAGTAACGGCGGCAGCCCACGAACAGGGGAGTCAAAGAAACGACACGATACTGTGCTCGCCAATTATAGCTGAACTCCAGTCACGAACTGGCACGATAAATTTTGTTGCACTTACCGTCCTTGCAATCTGGACCAGACAGAGCTGCAAATAGAGCAAGCGAAGTACTCTAGCACGAAAGCCTGAGCCATAAATGCATGATCGCGACCTTTGTCTCGCATTGTCTGACACCGCGAAGCCAAAACTACAGAAATATACCCAAAATTTATGCTGGTACAAGAGTGCCGTTGCACTGTTCGCCATTGAGGGACTGCCGCTTCGCAACTTCCAATAGTCATCTGTCGTTTCTCGGTGAAGGCATAGAGTAAACATGGTACCGAGATGCACGCGACGACCGCAACAGGTGTGACTTACTGACGATTCTCTTAGGGAAGTCTAGCAGATGCAGAAAACCCAACGGTAATCATTGCTGGTGCCGGTCCAGTTGGACTACTCGTCGCTCTCCGCTTGGGCCAACAAAGTGTCAAGACGCTGGTGTTGGAGGCCCATGACACGCTCCTGCCGACCACACGAGCCATGGTCTACATGCCCGTGGTGAACTCGGTGCTCCGAGATCTCGGAATCCTCGACCTTGTGATGCGGCACGCCTTTCTCAATACCGAGGGCGTAGCGTGGCGCGACCCGCAAGGCTCGGTTCTGGCTCGACTTCCCCTTGGCCAGGGTGTGAACGATAATGCGGACCCAGGTCCCTCATTCGAGGGCGTCCTCTTGATCGGACAAGCCAAGATGAACGGCCTAATCCTGCAGGAGATCCAGAAATATCCGTGCGTGCAGGTTCGTTTCAGTCAACGTGTTGTAGGTATCGAGGACCACCCCAGCGCAGACTATGTCGAGGTGATGACGACACACGCCAACGTCGTGGATGGCGACCGCACATGGAAGGCTCGATACGTACTAGGCAGCGATGGGACTAACTCGGCTGTGCGTCGTGCGCTGTGCATCCCTTTCGATGGATTCACCTGGCCCGACTTCCGCATGGTCGGGACAGATGTGGTCTACGACTTTATTGGCGAGAATGGATGGACGCCACTCAACTTTGTGGTGGACGACGACGCTAACGCCGCCGCCGTGATCGCGTACACGGGAGAAGACGATTCTAAGGGCCGTGGTCCGCAATGGCGTGTTGCTTTTCTGGAGCCCTCGAGCCTTCCCTCTTCGAGGGACGAGGTATGGGCGAGAGCGCGCGATCAGATTCCTCAGTACCTCAAGGCATCTAAGGACTTCACCATCACCCGAGCCGATGTTTTCTGGATGCACCAGCGTTGCGCGAGGCAAGCGCGTAAAGGCCGGGTACTGCTCGCGGGGGATGCTCTTCATGTAAGTTTGACAAACACTCAAGTTGAGACGCCTCCGTGCTCTTCCAGAAAAAGTGGAGGGTGCATACGCGAGGACTACACTGTATAACCGCTCCCTTCTCTTTCCACACCACAGAATCTTTACTTGGTCAGAGCAAATGAAAACGGGCACTAACTTTGACGGTCTTGGATGAAACAGTGCAACAACCCAGTCGGCGGGCTAGGATTGACATGCGGCATCCTCGACGCCTATGCGTACGGCAACGCCCTAACGCGAGTCCTGGTCCATGGTGAGGATGACGGTCTCCTCACCAAGTGCGCAAACTCTCGCAGACAGGCCTGGCTCGATGCTACTGACCGCTTGTCCACAGCGAATCTGACGCGTATCCGTGCAACGAAGCCTGGCGACACCGATGCCCGTATCGACTTCTTCCGCAAATTGAATGAAGACCCGCTATTCCCAGCTGAAGTCAGAAAGGGCATGGATACGATGCTGCCAGAAGCCTTCCGCATGGAATGAGGAAGAACGACGAAGAATAAGAGGCCTGATATAAGGTGGGGAAATATGATAGCTTTTGACATGATGTTCTTGAAATATAGAAGTTCATTCATTGGCATATTGATCTAATATTTCCTGTCACTGACTGCCTGCTCGTTGTTTAGTCTCTCATTTGCCAATGTCCTCGTTCCTACCACATCAGATACTGTTAGCAAGCCCGTCCAGCCACTTCAACGGCCAACCCGTTCCCTTATGCCTCAGGAGCAGATATCATACGTACCAAATATCCGGATGCTTGGCGATAAATGTCTTCATCAGCTCTTCGCAGGCCTTGTTGTGCATGTTCACCACCTCGACTCCTTTGTCTCGCAGGTACGCCTCGGCGCCCAACCGTGTGTTGTTCTCTCCCAGAACCACCTGCCCGATCCCGTAGAAATAGCACGCGCCGCTGCACATGTCGCAAGGCGATAGTGTCGTATACATCGTGGCGCCTTTGTAGGCGTGGCCTGGAAGGCGACCGCTGTTTTCAAGAGCTGCCATCTCGGCCTGTGAGAAAACATCGTATGACTTTGTCAGTGGTCGACGTCGGTTACCAGTAGAATTAGGGGATATCAGATGGCCTATGGTCAGAGACTTACGTGCAACACAGCGCTCCCCTTCTGGACACGTTCATTGCGTCCACGGCCTAGGATCTTCCCATCCTTGGAGACGAGAACGGCTCCGATCTGTATAGGTGTATCGTCTCAGCTGTATTCCAGCGAGATAGACGTGGTTCGAAAATCAAGAGGGACCAGCAAGGCTGGGGCCACTCACAGGAATGCCTCCTTCGTCCATACTCGCTTTGGCCTCGGCCAGCGCAATTTCAAGATACTGGCTTCCCTGCATGGTGCCAACCATTTTCTGTCAAGGGGGTTTGGAGGTGCTCGGCTGATAATATTGCGAGCAAACGAGCCCCGAAATTTTTCTTTATGAGCATTTCAGAGCCATACTTCACTGTGTCCACTGGGCTGGGGTGCATAGAGTCGGAGCGGCGTCGGCCGAAACCGAGAGCCTGGTCTGGGGCTCCATATACGACCAGGTCACAAGAACAATAGCTCTAGAACCACTGCTGCTAATCCACACGCCCAAGCTCGCCGAGAGTAGCCAGCAGGAATAGATTAGAAAGTATGCAGGCCGTGTAAAATTACGATCATAGGTCATCGTACCGGCCCAATGGTCCCAGTCGTTCTTCATGCAGTGTAATCTGGGTTGTCGGTGCTTTTCCATCCAGGGAGTGTCAGCTCGGGCTCAGGAGTTTTGTATGTTGAAGCAATCAGCTAGGCTCCTGTTTCACTATGTATCTGGGCATGAAGGAAAGAAAAGGGAGGTAAAGAAGGGAATTCACTCTCAACTTTTTCATCCCCTTGTACTTTTTCCCACTATCCTCAATGATCCATCGATCTATGATCGCTGATCGACGATCAAGGCACGCCCTTCCCCTCCCTCGTCGCCTTTGCCATCTCACTCATCGCCCTATCCTCCGCATACCTCTGGTAAATCGGCATGTAATGTTCCCGATCACTCATGGTCTCCGCGACGGATTTCCTCGCCGTCACCGTATCCGACCACTTCCGCCAGCGATTCCACAATTCCTCGTCCTCGCCGCCCTTTCCAGGCTCCGGGATGCCCAGTCCGCCCTTGAAATGGTCAAATACCCACATTCTCTTCGCCCACGGTGCGAGCACAACGTCGCCGAAACTGAAGTCTTTGCCGAGGAAATATGGCCCTTCTGGATCGGCGTTAGAGATCCACGTCTTCAGGGCATTGAGGAGCTCGGTGCGCGCTTTGTCGATCGGATATGGACTGTTGGCGGTGTGCTGGAGGAACCTAATGCCGGAGTTAGAAGCATAAGTGTGTGTCTGGAATTTTCTTGACTTTACCTATGATAAGCTGGAATGATTCTGCTAGTGACATGATCGACCCAGACTTTCATTCTTGCCTTGGTATATGGGTCCTTCGGCCACAGCGGAGTCTGATTCGGATACAGTTCGTCCAAATACCTAGATCCGTTAGCACAGGGAAATGATAGACTACCCCCTGTATGTGCTTTCTTCCACTTACTCGCAGATGATATTCGACTCGATCAAAGGCTTGGTCGATCCATCTGCCTGCGGACACCCCAACGTCGGCACCAACCCTCTCGGATTGAGTTTGAGGAAACTGATAGTAAGTCAACACAGACAGATATATCACGATTTTCATGGTCCGCCAAGATAATACCTCGGTTCCTTGTTATAAGGATTAATCTCGACGTATTTATACGGAATTCCTTTCTCCTCCAGGGTGATCCACGTCCGCTGAACAAAAGGACAAAACCATCCCGAGTACATCGTGATTAGTTCATCTTTCTGATGCGCCGCCACAATTTTAGCCGCCGGCCCCGTGGCCTCTGGGTAGATATCTGCGTCTGGATGTGCTGAACCCATTGTTGATTGACTGCTTTCAGTGTTGATTACAGGTTACGAACTTCAGGATGACCACTGCTCCTTCTCCCCGCGACTCAATCCTCTCCTCTTTTTATATCTGACTATTATTAATTGATGACGCAATATCCCATCATGCCACACGTGGGCGGGGATGAGATTGAAGATCCCGGAGAAGGGAGTCTCTAGCAGCGATCCTCGGCTTACGGGGCGCCGCGGGAGGAGAGATCCATATTCAAAGAGCATTGCGTATCGAGTATATTCGAGGATCTCGAACACACCAATCTTAAGTGAACCTTCAAGCGTCGAAGCCTCTCCTTATCGCTTTTTTTTTGGAAACTTAAAAACAAGTATCATGTCTCCAACCTATCCAACGATTCTCAAAGTCCGTTACTCCTCGCCCTCAGACGACGCCAAGCTTCAGTTCCCAATCCATAACCCAGCGACAGGCGAAATCATAACGAACTTACAGTCGGGCACATCGAAGGAAGTCGATGCAGCAGTACAGGCCGGCGAGAAAGCCTACCAGACGGATTGGCGCTGGCGATCACCGGCGGAACGAAGTGCCTTTCTTTTCAAGTGCGCCGATGCATTAGATCCGCACCGTGAAGAACTCGCAGAGCTACTATGTCTAGAGAACGGGAAACCAAAGGCCGACGCGTTGACCTTCGACATCGCTTTCCTGATCAACATCTTTCGCTTTTTCGCGAGCTTGTGTGATAAATTGCCAGGCGAGTTCTACCAGCGCGGGAGCGTCAATGCAACCGTGATATATGAACCATACGGGGTGTGTGCAGGTATTCTGCCCTTCAACTGGCCGCCCATTCACTTTGGCGGCAAGACAGCTCCAGCACTGGCGGCCGGGAATGTCATGATCCTGAAACCAGGCGAGCAGGCGCCCCTGACAGCTCTGCGTATCTGCGAAATCATATCTAGCGTCTTACCCCCCGATGTCGTACAGGTCGTCCCAGGCTTGGGTCCCGAAGTCCCTTCATGTCTGATCCAACACAATCTTGTCAAGATGGTCTCGTTCACGGGCTCAACTGCGGCAGGTGGCAAAGCGGCCGAGACAGCCGCGAAGAGCGTAACTCCAATGGTGCTCGAGTTAGGTGGAAAGAACGCATTCGTGGTATTCAACGACGTCGAGGACATTGATGCCGCCGTCGAGTATGCACTGGAAGGTGCGTTCTTCAACAAAGGTGAAGCTTGTACAGCCTCATCGCGTATCCTGGTGCAGACCGGCGTCTACAACAGTTTTTGCCAGAAGCTAGCTGCAGGCGTGAGAAAAATCAGGTCGGGAAATGGGATGGAGCCCTCGACGCATCTGGGTCCCGTGGTCAGCAAGGCACAACAAGACCGTGTGCAGGGCTACCTCTACACCGCAGAGCAGCTCCAGCGCGAAGGCAAAGTCCGTATTCTTGCTCAGGGAGCGCTCCCTGCTCCTGATGGGCCATGTGCGAAAGGATACTTCATCCCGCCCACACTCATAGTCAACGTCGACCCCAGCGTGACCTCGCTCGCGCACGACGAAATGTTCGGCCCACTCGTGACCTGCACGCCGTTCGGCACCGAAGCCGAAGCCATCGAGATCGTCAACTCGTCACAGTACGGGCTCACGAGCATCGTGTTCTCGCGCGATGCAGTACGTTGTTGGCGCTTTGCGAAATCCGTCGACGTCGGCCTTGTGTACGTGAACAATTACTTCCGCAATATCCTCGGCGTGCCGTTTGGAGGCGCTAAGGAGACCGGGTATGGCAGAGAGCATTGTATCGATACCCTGAAGAGCTGGGCCCGCGCTAAGGTTGTCACGCAGCCCAGCGGCTTTGGCGAAATACCCCGTTGGAGAGCTTTGAAAGAGGTGTTTGCCGACGAATGAAGTGGAGCTTGGTGCGCAAGACTTGAAATTGCTAACTCATTGTGGTAGGCACCAGGTAGATACCAGTGACGATTGTGCTCGATCGATAAATGCAAGTATCTCAGGGCCGAGGATTCAAATTTGACGGGAGTGACATAAAAGCGTAGTTCTGGGTATCTCTTTCCCTTATTCGTTAGTATATATTACATATTTCCATATATAAATATGATGTTTCGAGGCTTGGTGGTGTTATACCGTTACATAGCTGCATTTACGTGCGTGTGTGCACTCATCACAAATCGACATGAAAAATTCAGTCTTCAAGAACGTCGAGCTCCCTCAACCTATCCGACGGGGCAACCAAGTAATCTACTGCGAGAGATGTGGCTGAGGCCAGCAAGCCCTGCACATAACCCGGCACATGATCCAGCGGCAACAGAACCGACAACTCGGCAAGTAGTGCCGTGCCATCCTTAATGTCCAATCGTCGGCATGTTTGCTTCAGGATCCGATTATACGCTGCGCAGTCGACGGATGATTTTGAGGCACAAACACCCATCGCACATACCCAGATGAGATGGTCCGGCCGCAGCTCCCAGTCTGTGCCAGCAAGCAGGTCGTTTATTGTGTCGATACGCATCCAAATGGAGGATAGGGCGGCTTCGGCCCAGTCGGGCGCGGCAGCCACCGTCTGGTTCGGGAATGTTTCGCAGGTAATAGAACTCAAGGCGAGGTACGTGTTGAAGGCGTACACCTTCATCTGCAGCGCCTCGCAGTCGGCCTGGTGTACTTGGGCAGGGACAACAGTATCGCTTCTGTTGGCTGGTGATGACAGTACAGGGCGGAGCGGTGATCTGAGGAATTTGGCGAACCGAGCACGGTTTTTGGGCAATATATGAAGGGTTCTGCGGATCTCCGGTAGATTCCAGAGGCTGGGGAACGACATGCCGAAGCTGTGCGTCAGTTCTACAATCGCTCGCGAACGAGGGTCGAGGGCGTCGATTCGTGGGCGGAGAAGAAGTTCGAGCTCATTTAAATCCACCGGGATTTCCGAGTCACGCAGGCCCAGAAGCTTCGGATTCTGGTATACGTTTAGGATGGGGGTGGTGAGGTTGGCATTGGCAACGAACAGATCTGTGGAGAGCGTTGCCACGGCGGTCAGAGGGGATAGCTTACCCAGACCACCCAGCTTGACGATGACCTCTTTGCAGATATTCCAGAGCACATCCGCTGGCGGGCCAGACTTTGTGAAGATCTCGGCATACATCAGTCTTGAGAGATCGAGCACTAGCTGCTCGTCGACGGGGGTATCGACGTTCAGCCGTCCGCGTAGCGATCGGATGGCCTGAAGGTGCAGAACCTCGCACAGGTGGGGGTCTGAGAAGGGCTGGCCGCGGAACATCTGCATGCGACAGGCAGAAGCGGCGAGGATTGCTTCGATGGACAGGGTGCTCGGGTACTGCAAGGCGCCGGACACCATCCGATCCACCACATGATTGTCGGAGGCTAGCATGGGAGTGAAGCCAAAGATTGCACTGCTGACTCCAAGCTGTCGACTGTGAGGCCACCATTCTCTCACATAATACTCGAACACGATGCTCCGATCGGTCTGGCGATCTTTGAACATATTTGGAAAGGTGGGTGGTGCTTCGCGAGGAGGAGGGATGGGGTTTGGCCGAGGACGGTGTTGAAGGCTCGAATCCTGACTCAAAAGTCTCTTTCTCTGCCTTGATGGTTGTTCCCGTTCCACATAGCCACTGGGGCCCGATTGAACAAGTACACTCGCGCCATGTCGTGATGAGCGACGTGATACCTCGATTCTCGGAAACCGGTATGACTTTGCAATGTGGCTTTTGACCACAGAGGCGTTGAGAGCAACCTTGTTCTTTTTACGGTCGTCAGGGCGTTGCTCGACAAAGAGTAAAGGTTGTGAATCCCATGGTCCAGCCATGGTGTGCATTTTCCTCGTAGGAGGAATAGATTGACGTGGTTGAGGCGGTGCTCAGGGGAAGGTGAGATTCTAAAACGACTCTCATTGCGGCTAGAGGTCCGACTGCCGCCTTTAGGGATGTAAGATGGCGGGATCGGAGATACATATCCATCTAGCGGCGCATCAGCCCCAAGAAACTAGCGAAAATCAGCTGTTATGGTCGAGTTCATGTCGTTGATGGAGCTCGTGGATTTTGATCTTAAACTTCAATAAAAGTCACAACCAGGACGGTGAGAGGGCAGCACCCAAGCAGTCGGGCAGACTGGCGAGCTGGATTACTAAGTGCAGAAGGAGCTAGTCCTAGGCGGGCAAGGCAAAAGTCGCTTGCATTTCCTGCGGTCGCCCTTTCCGCCTGTCGTCTCGGTCTCACTTGCCCCGAGTCATTGCTTTCTTCCTTTCTTATTCCTTATTCACAATTCATTGAGTCGGCCGTCCCCAGATTCTTTGCATATCCTCTCCCTCCAGACCGTTGTGTCCATCTTTGACCATTTTGTCAACGGCATCCTCAATCGAATCATTTCCCTCCAGAAGGTCGAACCATCCTCTCGTATCGTCTCGTTCCAGCAAAGCGGCTGCCACTCGCGCAACGTCTTCTCTTGGCACACTTCCTCGAGACGAGGTTTGACCCATGCTGACCTTGCCCGTTCCAGGGCTGTCCGATAGTGTACCCGGTCTGAGATTGATGGCCTGGAAAGCTTTGTCCCCGCTGTCAAGTCGCTTCTTGGCTAAGGCTTCGAGGTGCTCATCTGCTTCGACCTTCGCTTCATAGTAGCGCGGTAGCACCTCGTAATTAACCTTATCCGCTGCCTTTTTGTCCTCCTCAGACCACCAGGGAGGATATCCTTTGCGCGACTGGGCGAGTAAGACTCTAGGCAGTGGATAGTGGTGAAGGAGAAGCTTACCGCAATATATGAGACCATGAGGAATTTCTTCACACTCGGCGAGGCGAGGGCTGCCGAAATGTAACATTTGGCAGCAACCATATCGATGGCTTTTGTTCTGGCCGCTCCACCTTTCCCACCAGCGCCTGTAGACATGTCTGTGAACGAATGATCCAGAATGCATAGGGAAGGTACAGCCTGTCATACCAGCACTCCAGACCACAATGTCCGGCTTCACCTTTTCTAGCACCCGATTCGCATGAGCGACTTCCTGGACATCATCCAGACTATCCACCAACACCTCAATCTTGCCTGGCTTGTCTTTTCCAAGGGCCAATATCTCGGCCTCGTGGTCGGTATTACGGACCACGGATGTGACATTCCATTTCTTTGCAAGAAGTAGTGGCTGTAGGAACAGTGAGACTTTGCCGTGGCCGCCGAGAATCAGAACTCGAGGTGTCGACATGATGTTATGTTCTTGGCTTGGGAATCGAGATGAGAATAGATAGATGTCAGGTTTTACACAGGTCTGACTTTGCAGGACAGCTATTTTAACTCATATATGAAGATCCGTGGATCGATATTGCAAACATTTTACGTCACCGGGGGCCCAAGCAATTGCGGATAGCCGTCAAGTGCCTGTACCAAGCACATTTACTCAATACAGTACTGTCGTGGTAAGCGACCTAGCCGAGCAGCTCCTCTTAAAGCGAGAAATAGTGACTAAGTCAGGTTCATTTGGCTGCGGCGGGCACAGCCAACGGGCCTAGGCTTTTAGCTAGAGGGGTATTCTAGCCGCCCAGAATGAGGAAAGGTACAGCGGCTGTTCTCGGAACACACGCGAGTAGAAAACCCCCCAATTCCGTCAAGAGCCTTTTCCAACCCCCCAAGGATTTCTTGTCCCATGTGCTATCATGAAAGGGCCATGATCTTAACAAGACTAGTAGGGAAGAACATCGTGATCAACTATTGCATCGTCAGTGGAAGCACATACGACATAAAAACGACAGCTCAAGAATTACCCTGTTGATTCAACCAGTCTGCAAAAGCCCATGGACAAGCAGTCTCGTCAGGCCTTTCATCTTGCTGACGCCACCACTCTTGCAGGACATTGCGACATGTCCTCACGTTGCCCATCCCATAATTAACCCACATGGTCTTTAGCAAACTGCGCACCTGAGCTCTATCCGAGTCTTCGGTACATAGGATGCCCGCCACGAACAGAGGAGGCAGTGCGGCAACGCTGGGACACGGACTGGCTTGATACGTTAGACTCGAGAGAAGGCGCAGAACGGACCGTCTGCTGTCGTCGATGACATGGACAGGCACCGACAGCGAACCCCTTTGACATACTTGGAGAAGCGCCATGTGATGGTATGCTTCGTCCAGCATACAGAGGTCGCGACATATATGCCTCGGGAGTCTTCCAGCATCTCCGTTCCTGTCTTTCCACGACGTCTTCTTCTTTTCGACCATCAATAATCTGATACGATCGAAGAGTATATGGGATGTGTGCTCTAGAGGTGAATTGCAGTCAAAATGTGGTGGTCCCGGTGCACAAGCGCACGAAAACCCGTCGTCGCGATACTGATCATTTTGGTTTCTTTCTAGCTCGTTGATTTCTTGGAATATCGGTCGCAGATCCGTGGAATATCCGGCCAGATCGTCAATTTCAGTGATATGATCATCGTCGCCACCAAAAACTTCTTCGGAAGGCGAAGATATAGGTGAGATTTGTGCATCGAATTTCTTCGAGCAGCAAGCCAGAGCAATTGCTTGCAGAGCACGATACTTTCTTCGAAGGAAGCCTGAAATGTTAGATACACTGGCGCCGCCTGTGGAACTAGATCGTGAAAATAATGTTGCAGCACCATAGAGATGAGATCTCCACGACGAAGCTCCCGCAGTAGGTGAGATGACTTCGGCCATGCAGAGGAGTAAGATAGTTGCGAGGACTTGATCACTTTCGTTCGGGTTGAATCCATCGAGAACGAGTCTCAATTGCTTCAAACTTCTGCCTTTCATCAGTTCCAATTGACAGTCTCCTTCACCAAAGCCTGACGTTTGACGGTGGGCCGCAGCCAAAGCAAGAGTTGCAGACAGTAAATATGGTACCTCAAGTGCCATGGGCACAATAACGGAGCAGATCTCATCCTGGATTCCCTTGTGGCAGGAGATCGATACAGTCATGGAGTGCACAAAGTAGTCGAAAAGGGATTGGAACTCTTGCGGTAGCGACATGGGCCTCGCCGTGAGCGACGGAGGTAGGTTTCCGACATGATCTCCTACTATTGACTTGGAAGGTCGTCCCCGGTGAGGAGCAGTATTCACGCCTTCCTGCCTTGAAGCAACAGTAGCAGTTGCAGCACCTGCCGTCCTTTGAGGCAAGCACGTGTAAATGAAGTCTTCAGCTGACAACCGCTGTTCTTCGTCATGTGAGCCAGACAACTCCAAAAGCAAGAAGGAGATCACACAACTTACGACCGGAAGCTGCAATACTTAAGACTGTTGCCCCGGATTTCAAGCAGCTGCCGAATCGGGACTTTTTGAACTGACGCCCACCCCAAGAGAATTGCCGCGAGTAGACGCACGCACGGTCTGCGTTCCGACAGAAGGAGCAGATAGGTTTCTCTTCGCTGCACTTCCAGTGCCGCCGTCGACATTCGCTACAGCCCGTGCGTGATCTTCTTGGACGCTGAGATCCATTGCCAGACTGAAGATCTGCCATCAGTGGGCGAGCAGGCTCCTACAGGTCCCGAAGATGCAATATTCGACAGCCAAGAGAGGTGAGATGTGTGGAGAAAGCCAGACTTTTCCATTCAAGTCAGCCTATGCACGCTTCGATGATTGACGGATGAGTCCGCCAAAGTCGATAAGGGCGAGTAAATGGCATTAGGTCAGCGAGTAAAATCACCTTCGGAGATAGATAGTGTAATCTTTCCCCTCTGGGTTTAATGTCTGTGAATCTCCACATGTATCACGCAAGTCAGGATGCAGGAGCGGCGAACGGCGAGTGAACCTTCCTCAGATAGCAAACGACGTGTCGGTCAAGCAGCTGGGACGCCCTGCGACCTGGCTGACCATGTGGAAACAACGCATCTCGTTTCGTGCGTTTCGTGGCTGAAAAGACTTCGCACGACGACTTTCGTCCACCTTCATCATAAATATTCCGACTCGTCTTTTCTCTAGGACTTTAATCAGATACCGTCAAGATGGGAGACAGAATCGTCGACGAGCGCACCTTGCTGCTCCCAGAAGACCCCTCCTCAACCACCAAGGAGGATGGGGCGCCTTTCAAGGTCATCGATGACCTTGCAGGGCTCACCAGACAGATGATCCCGATATTTTTCTCCTTTGCACTACAAAATGCCGTACAAGCCGTTTGCGTCCTGACGGCGGGGAGTCTGGGCCCTTTCGAACTGGGCGTCGCTTCTTTCGGCTTCATGTTCTTTGGCGCCACCGGAACCATGGTCGCCATCGGCGGCACGACGGCACTGGACACACTATGCGGCCAGGCGTGGACGTCGCATGTGGTCACGGAAAATCCCAAGATCCTGGGGCTCCTGCTCCAGCAGTGCTTGCTTGTCTTGCTCGCCATATTTGCGTTTGTTACGGTGCCTATATGGATATTTTCGGGGCCTCTGTTCGTCCAGCTGGGTCAGAAGCAAGACTTTGCTTATGCAACCGCAAAGTTCTTGTGGTTCATGATCCCCGCCGGGGTGTTCCAGATCGTGGCCGAATGCTTGAAGAAGTTTGTGCAGGTACAAGGAGAAAGCAATATTGTGGGTCTGTCAACAGCTGTCGCCAGTATCATCGGTGTTCTCGTCGATTTCATTCTAGTGCGACTGACAAGCCTAAAACTCTGGGGTGTACCTGTCGCCTTCTGCGTGTATCAGCTATGTATCGCAGTTTCGCTACTGTTGATCATCGCTATCAAGCCCGCGATCAGAAAAACATGGTACGGTTCTGTTGCTGGGACATTCAATGATATCTCACGATTGATCTTTTACGCACTCACCGGGATTCTGACAACCGCTACTGAATGGTGGAGGTGAGTCAGCCAACGTCTTAGATATCGATATCAAAATTAACTTTGTCGCAGCTTCGAAGTGCTTGCAATCATGGCAGCAAGGCTGGACATTAACTCCATCGGCGCTCAAAGCGTAAGACAGCAAACACATTATTTGTTGTCACTGGCACTGACTCCATTGACAGATCTTGATGTCCACGGACATGCTCTTAACCACAGTGGCACTTGGAACGAGCGTTGCAGCAAGCCATCGTATCGCAGGTTTACTTGGAGCAGGAAAGGGTGTCGAAGCCAGGAAGGCCGCAATGACACCCTATCTTCTAACCTTTCTCATCGGAGCTGCCGAGTTCGGAGTCATCATCGCAGTAAGGAATGGCTACGGCAGGATATTCACGAGCGACGAAGCGGTGATCAAAAAGACGGCGCAAGTAATTCCGCTCATGGCCTTATTCCAATTCTTCGACCTCTCCAACGGCGGCGCTTCTGGCGTGCTAAGGGGCGCAGGAAAGAACCACTTGGCTGGTGCTTGTAACGTTCTGGCTTATTACGGAGTCGGCTTGACGACGGCGTGGTATTGGTGCTTCAAAAAGGACTACGGTGTCTTTGGTCTGTGGTCGGGCATCATCACTGGAAGCGGTACCTTGATTGTCTTGCAAACCGCCTGCATCCTGAGCATAGGGTGGACGCAGTTGGCGAAAGACGTATCTCGGCGACATGAGGCATCGGGTTGATCGTGTGAAATTTTGGACGATCTTAGATATACTATATGGCTATTCGGCACCTTCGTTCTCCCTGTGACTTTACAAGCGAGGAGTTATACGCGGCCAGGAAAAAATATATTTCCATTACACACATGAAATCGACCTATTCACAGGGATAACATCGAATGAAACATGAGGAAATGCACGCCAGCATTTCTCTCGGCCCAAGTTTTGTCGACAACAAGCCAAAAACTACAGCCCCAGTCTGTTCCTAACCAATCTAGTGATCAACTTCAGCCAAGTCAGCATGTTTCCGAAAGCCCTTCGTACGATAGTTCTGCGACTTACCTCGATTGAAAACTCTGCCGCAGCAATGGCTGTGATTTCAGCCTGATCTAGATCCGGCAGGACCTCGACAACATCGACACCGACAATATCCAACCCCTCAAGCCCGTCGATGATGATCTGGATGATCTCTCTCGGCGTCCAGCCTCCTGAAGCTGGGCCCGCGGTGCCCGGCGCATAAGCCGGGTCCAAAACGTCCACATCAAGAGACACGTAAACAGGTCCGCTCTTGTCCACAGTCGCTCGGATCTTCTCGATCACGCCCCAGACACCGTCCTTCTTCAGCATCTCTGCGGCGGGGATGGTCGTGAAGCCGACTTCCTCATCGAGATCCATGTCCTTTGCCGAATCTAGCGAGCTTCGAATCCCGGCGTGGACGTTCTTGGTCGTCAACAGGCCTTCCATGCCCGCCCAGTAGTATGGCGTGCCGTCGGCGAACTGTGCCTGTTTGCTGCCGGCTTTGGCTCCGGCGAAGACTTTGGGTGACCAGGTGTCGATGTGCGCGTCGATGTGGATGGCTGAGACTTTTCCGTACACGGAGTTCAAGGCTCGCAGGATGGGCAGCGAGATGCTGTGATCGCCGCCCAGAACGACAATCTGAGGATGCTCGCGACCAGTCTTTGAGATAAGATCGTCAGCGGGGATTTGCACTTGCAAGAAGCTCGAGAATAAGCGGTTGGCAATTTTACCTTGGAGGACCTAATCCCCTTTCCTGTTGATTTGACCTCTCTCCACAGCAGCCGTTTGTACCAATTCTCCATCTGCGCAAAAGCTAGGCCGTTGTCGAAAGGAGAGATGGGCAGATCTCCACAATCAACCACCGAGATGTTCTGCTCATAAGGGTTTATCGACTGGCGGTAATTATAATGACCACTATTAAATACTGTTAGCGGTCAACTGCTCGATTTTGCTTCTCCTTCCTTGGGAAAATCTTAAGAACGCCGGGAATACGCACGCGAGAGACGCCGCCCGAGAACCCTGACGGACAGCATTGGGACCAAGGCGTGTCCCAGTCCTGAACGATGTCGCCGTATCAAATGGGAACCCCAAGATCAAAATGTCATCCACAGGTCCAGTCTCGGTAAGGCACTGCTTTGACGGAAGTCGCGCAAAGGTCGTGATGCCCGCAAAGGCGAAACTTGCTGAAGGCTCCAGGTCGTACTCTTCATGGTCCGGGCGTGAATTGCCGATGCTGGTTTGTAGGGTGCCACTGCTGCCGACGTTGGCGGGAACAGCCAAGGCAGATGCACAAGCAGTCAATGCCGCGAAGCTGGGTAGAAGAGTATAGAGCATCTTTCCAAGTTGCGAGTAGCGAAGGGCAATTTGTGAGAGCTTTGCTGAGTATATAAGACGCAGAATACCCAGTTGCGAGTCATTATGCATTTATTTGTACTCGAGATCCAGCTCCCAAGCTCGATTGAATCAGGAACCGCAGCGTCATGCATTTCCCCTCTTCGCTCTATGCAATCTCTGGCCAATTCGAGTAGGTCGTTGAGACTATCCATGCTTACCTTGCGTAGAGCCGAGACACATGCGTAGAGGATGGGGGTGGAGCGAAGAAGGACAAAACGCTTATCGTCTCCAACTCGCTTACACTCCGCGCTAGTGTATTCTTTCCCCTTTGGGATTCTCTAGAGCGGAATAGCACAAAGATGACCCAAGAGTGCTTAGTTAGGCGGTTCGAGATAGATCATACCAAGCGTCCTTTCGGCGCTTGATATCTATTCCCTGGTCCAAGGTGCCCAGCAACGAAACTACCTCTTGATCGAGGAACTTGTCTCAGAGACTATTGGCCCGGATCTCATCCGTCACCATATTTTCTCAGCAATCGCTTCAATATTCCCGTTGCTCCTGACTTGTAGCCGCCTCCAAAAATTGCGTAGTGGTTCAGGTGGTGATACTATCGTATCATAATTGTTAGTAGATCGGTGCAGTCAAGAAATGCCACGAGAAGTGGTAATAGAAGAAGAAGAGAAGGCGTGCGGCAAGGACACTTACACTTTCATACAGAGCAACCCGGTCGTCATATTCATCCACCGGCTCAGTCTTGGGCACAATGTCGTGATACTCGCGCCAAAAGCCAGCGCCAAAGCCTCCAAACATGTTCATGATTCCGAAATCATATTCGTTATGCGCATAGCAGGACGAGGGGTCGAAGATCACATCTTCTACTGCTTCGCCAGACGCATCACGACCAACAAATGACCCTTTCGATTTATTTCCCGACCATAGATCGCCATGAACCACGACGGGCTTAATGCCCTCTGCACTGCCGAGATGTCCCTCGCCCAAGAGTCTCGGAACGACAGTCTCGACTGTGCGCTCCACGACTTTTCTCAACTCAGAGTCTTTCCCATTCTGCCTTTCTGCGCGCTCCAGGATTGCGAGCAGTCGATGCTGCCCGAAGAATTCGGCCCACGAGGACGAAAACGTGTTATCCTGCACGGTATCACCGCAGCAGGTGGGCGCAGGGAAGCCATACTGGGGCGATGAGTAGCCTTCCGGAATGGGCGCGGATGTCGTGTGTAACTTGGCGAGTTTCTGTGCTAGCGACAGACCACTTCCGTCGCCTTTACCCTTCGCTCCTCGCGTCCCGAGATCTAAAAATTCTGTTGCTAGGAAAAAGCCACCAGAATCAAGTTTGCCCCAAGCAAATGATTTGGGACACAGACTCGGTACGGTCTCATGTATAGCATTGAGTGATGCGTGCTCGCCTTGAAACATTACCTCAGCGCCGGGAGATGAAGATTGTTTCACGAAGATGGAGGTATTCGGCGTTGTCAGCCGGAATGTCGATGCAAAGCCCGATCCGCCATGTCGCGCCAATTTGGTCGTCGCAGCATCGAGATTCAGCCTGCTGAGGAGAGATGAATCTATGGAGGAGGGCATGGCAGTCTTATTTGATGAGTCTTTTATCAGCAGGAGGAGTAATTCTACTCCTGAGATATATCGATCGATGCAACATGAAGCATTTCGTGGTCTGACGCGAAATGACGTAAACGGGGAGCGAACATCGGACCGCGTCTTGGGCACCTCTAAGTTGCATCCCTGGGCGCTTTATCCTGCTGAGTATTCGTCCCAGCTCCAGCTTGCGTTCTGTAAACTGCAGCTGTGGGGGAAGCTGAGGCTGAAAATATATCTCCCTCGAGCTGCGCAGCAGCCCACTGACCTTATATGCATTCAATGCTGTAGATGATTGCTGCCTCCCATGAGGTTTCATCTGTTGCATCATATGGCTAACTAGCAGAAGAAATACGTCCTTCCTCCTAGTCGGGACTACGCACCACGAGGACCCATCGCTCTAGGCAATATCATAACATCATCGAGAGAACCGGTTCCGCCGCTCGTCGCCGTCCCACCTCACCAACTGCCCGAGATATTCAAGCTCGCAGAGAAGCAGAACGTCGAGAGGACACAAAAGAAGGCTGAAAAGGGCTCTTTTGGTATCTACACAAAATTCCTCGAGCTAATAGGCGGAACGGGCGTCGATGCCGGAGTCGACGTCGGCTGCGAAAGCGTACAGGTTTGAGACTTGAGACGGTCGAGTTATGGCCGTCGCAGGAATCTCTCGGCCAGAGGCTAAGTTATCCGCTCGTGCGCGCCTATCTAAGGCAGAGATAGTTCAACAAGAGAGAACTTGTTAAGATCAACGGCGTAAAGACGGTGATGGGTTCGTCAGCGGAGAGCACACGTTCTGCGACCACAAGATTAAATGTCGATGCCGCCGTCGACACCACTCGCATGACTGCTGTGTCTGAGGCTGTAGGAGCCAAGATAAAGCCTCTCCCATAGCATGAGCCGGAGTACCTAGGTAATATTAGGGTCACTGCAGAGGGGAAGCTCCTTACTTACGATATATGAAACAGCGCTAGATACAATGGACAAAGCGACACCAACGCGCTAAGAGAACGCCTTGCTTCTGAGGCCCGACGCTTTTGGCTTGGGGCTATGCTCTCATCATAGCCCAGCCTCACAACCCATTCTCTTATTCAAAATCATCTTCATCGAGCTGTTTTCGATTGTGTTTCTCATAATTTATGCTTCCACCATAATGGCAGAGCCATTGTCATTAGCTGCCAGTATTTTCGCTGTCATTGGTGCGGCCGACGTCGTTCTACGAGCGAGCATCGAATTCTCGCACTTCCTCGCCGCTGTCAAAGATGCACCTGCTGATGTGGAGAGGTTGCGAACAAGTCTTCAAGAAACTACACTTCTAGTTGAAACAGCAAAGCACTATCTAGAAGAACTGAAAGACTGCAGGTTATTTTCACCTGCATCTCCTCAAACCGTAGGATTGGGCAAAGCCCTCTCCTGCTTCACTTCTTGTATTAGAGCCTTAGAGCGCGAACTTGTTTCTCTTGTGGCTTTGGTCCGACGATATGACGGGGCGCGCCAGTCTTGGGGACGCATCAAGTGGATACTTGATGAGCGCAAACTTGGCAAATCCATGCAGAAACTTGAGACCTCAAAGGTTGCCTTGACGACTGCTTTGGTGCTTGTTGGCAGGTTTGTTGTACCCGAATTCGTCCCTGGCTCGCTTCTACAGGCCTAACATCGCTTCCCAGGCGCGAGTCAGCCCGGACAGAGGAGAGTCTTGGACGCAACATTGAGCAAAATGGTCAACGCTTGATATCCCGGATCGATGCTGCTTCAGTGCTAACCAGCAACTACCATGACAAGCTACTGGTACAACAGCGACAGATTACAATAAGTACCAAACGGCAACAGAAAGAACTAGTGATGATGAGGAAGGGAATGTCTGATGCACGTCGAATCTCTCAGGCTGAGCACCGAAAGACCAGGAAAGAAATCGCGTCTGGCCACTCAAAGATCATTGACACCTTGAGCTCCAAACTTGACGACATGCGACCCACGATGCCCAAGGAGACTGTGACAGCAGAGCTAAGTGACCGAGTGATCTCATTCATCGGAGAAAGTCGGGAGTTGCTTTGGACTCCCCTTCTCCTGGTACGGGATAAATTTCGGTGGGCAGTTCTTGAAGTTCTCTCACACCAAACTGAGCACGTCTCACCACATCTTCTATACTGGCTCCAGTCAGAATACGATAATCTTATCTCGTCCACAGCCCAAGAAGTTGCCGCTCTTTCGCCCCGATCTACAGCTACTTCGTTTGATAGATGGGACTACTACGAAGCGGTCTTCTCAGGACGAGGATTGCGAATAGGCGCCGTCGGTCCAGGTGAAAGCCGCCAAATCGGTGGTCATGCAGGGGCGCACATAAAAGATACTGATGGTAAAACTCCACAGAAGTCATCTTTAGGAGCTTGCACGTCCTTCTCATTTCATCTCGCCATCGGGCACCTTCGACTCACATTGTCGCATTCACTCAACCTTGTCAATGCTATCAACAACCGCGAGGACGTTCGGTTCTTTTTCACTCCATCCGTTGACATCTGTAACACGGCCATCGCTGCCAGATTTACCAAAATTCCGGGTGTTAGGTGCGAACCAAGTCTCTACGCACAGCTGAATACGTTCACCCTTGTCGAAGACATTGGACCAACTTTCGCCCTCATGAATGAGGGAAGCCTTGGAGAAATCGATGCTGCTTTTCGAAACGGGACCATATCTCCATATCATGTCGATCAGCTGGGATGCCTGACATGTCTCTATGTCAGTCTTGCCTCTGTTTTATTTCTTGTCGTATCACTGGTGACAAATTTTTGCGACTAATCCGCTCTGCGCAGTCAGCAATACAATACGGTCGGATTGATGTGTTAGAGTACATGGAGACTCAGGGCATCGGACTACCAAATCTGGGGTGAGTTTAGACAAATGACCTGGACAGATGACTTGGGCAAAAGCTAAGGTGTATTAGTGGCGAATCTAGTGCATTGACAGGTCTCTGGTCTGCACTTATCAGTGTCGTAAGGGGGCTCAACGCCAAGAAGTCACTCGAGTCACTCGAAAAGATACAGAACTACTTTGAGAAGAAATCAGACCGTATCAGTATCCGATCTTGTGGTAGCGAGATATTACACGGAGTTATCCATTTTAGACAACTCAAATCGTCGCCCGACGCCTTCAATCTTAAAAGGAGATTTATGAAATTCCTGAAAGGAGAGTCTTTCGATTTCGAGCAAAGAAACTCACGGGGTAGAACACCATTACTGAATCAGTCATACTGGCCAGGGGCTTCATGCCTCGCGACGCTCCCGCTACTTTTGGAATATGGTGCGGATGTCCACGCGACGGATAATGAAGGGAACAGCGCTTTGCACCTTGCGATGCTCTCAAATTTTACCACGATCGGCGAACACTCGGGACATTTGAAACAGAAACTTGCTCTCTTGGTCGAGGCGGGAGTTGATCTGCACCATCGTAATATGAAAGGGTTGACGCCATCTTATTTGGCCAGGTTTCGCTGTGATTGTTGGGATGAGTGGTGCGCGGCTCTGAGACGAAACGGGGTGGATGTGAACGAGGTCGCCGAGGCAGAAAGCGATTTATGGTGTTTAACAGACGACGACGACAACGACGTTGAAGACGGCGATGAATCACCACGAAGAATCCGATGGCCTTTCGTGTGGTAGATATTAACACCGGAGATGACGACCGAGCACACGGAAGACGACATTCTATACGATGCCCATCGCTTATCGTAGGGGTATCGGATATCAGAGCTGTGCCTACATACCCAAATCGTATCTCTGCAACAAAATTCTAAACTGCAAATCTCTACGTGGGTTGGATGTGGTCGAACGGGAGAGGATGGGGATAGGATAGGATAGGATGGAACGAACGGGGATGATGGCACAAGATAAAAAATATGTCTCGACCTGCCCGATCATCGGGGTGGGTTGAATGGGCATACAGATAGTTTCGCGTCCGTGTCCGTGTCCATGTCCATGTCCATGCCCCTGATCTCTTATACATACACCTACGCACGAATGGATCTCGGAACCTAAGGTTGGACGTACTGCTTCACGTTCCAAGTCACAAGTCACAAATCCAAGTCCAAGTTTCAAAGCATCACTTTTCTTTTTTAATGTTTCTTATCATTCAGAGCTCCCTTTCTACCTAGGCATAGGGCAGGGGCATACCCGTCGCCCGTCATAGTTTTCTCCCCGTTAGCCATTTGATTCATTCCATTCAATCCACCGTAGTGCGCCGGCGCTATGCAGCAAGTATAATATCGTTGACCTTCTATTACAATTTCGCCACCACCACCACCACCACCACCAGCACCCTCATTAGACATACTCCGTTTTTGTCCTGTCTTTACCTCCTCCCCGACCCCTTCGGCTTCGCCTTGCCCTCCGCGTCGCTGTTAACGCCGCTTGCCGGGTTACTGTCCGTGGCGGCACCTCCACCGGCGGCGCGTTTCTTCTGCCTCAGCGTTTGGCCCTGGCCGGAAAAGTGCGGCTTGACTTCATCTCCGCCGACAGGTTCGCCGTTCTCGTCCTTCTTCCTTAGCGGCTTAATTTCATACCCGAAGAAGAGCTTTCCGGGCGGTAGACGTAGGGGTTGCGGCCCGTTGGTTTTCCTCGCGGGCGGGGCTGGTTTGGGGTTCGTCGAGGCTCCGGCTACTGGTGTGGATGGGTTGGGCGTGGGTGCTTTGGAGCCTTTCTTCGAGCTGAGCTTGTGGCCTTCGGTCAGGAAATGGGAGGAGACAGCTCGAGCGCCGGCAGCGGCGGTGTTTGAAGACGGGGCAATGCTTGCGTAGTTGATGGACTGGGCCATAGTGCCTTGAAAGTGGACGGGGCCGCCATGCGGTTTTCCAGCCATACTTCGAGGTGTGCTGGTCCCGCTCGTTCGTTCTGGAGCCACGTAGCCGACAGGGGTGGCGAAATCGACTTCTAGATCCGTCTCCATCGTCACGATCGAGTGTGAGTCGGTGTCAGGCTTGATCTCGAGTACGGCGATATCGTAGGTCTGATCATTGTATTCGAAAGTGAAGATGTCGCCTTTCGTCAGGCAGGAGAAATTTCGGAAGGCATTCTCGAGGACTGCACGCGGGTCGGAGATGTCAAGAAAAGCGGGTGACTGCGGTTGTAGTTTGATGAATTTTCCTGGTGGCAGGTCGGTGGACTTGATCTGGAGTAGGTCACCGGGATCTAGGTCGAGAGTCTTCATCAACTGTTGAGCTCAGTGTTAGCATATCCCCGCTTACTTGCGCAAGGATTGCGTGTATATACCCATTGTGGAAGATATATTCTGCCCTCTTCCGCGATGAATTCAAGCACACCCGCATGCGTACTCTTGCCCGCATTGCCATTTATCAGCTCAAACACCATGGGGTAGGTGATGTGTAGCCTCGTCAACTTGTCCAGGGCCGAAGGGGGCATCAACACTTTTCCGCCGAAGTTCACATTTTTCCGATCAGGTCCATTCATCATAACCACTGGGTAGCATCGATAATACTCATCGAATCGACCAAAGGAGCGGCCGACGGGAGGGGCACCTCGAAGAAAGGCGGGATAGTCGCCGTGATACGACTGTGCTGGTCAGAACCACATATTCGAACATTTTATGATAAGCTTACCATGGCGTCAGTTTCACAGAGGGCCTCTCAAGAACGAGTTTATAAAGAACAGGGCTGGACGAGGACTCGTCAAGTTGGACTCGCAGAGCGTGATGAAAGTGGCGGCGAATGTGCGTGTCTGCGGCAAAATAAGGAGGGTCTGTCAGTCCCTGCAGACAGAAACTTGACGCGAGAAGGAAGAAAAGCGGTTGAAATTCTTTTTATGGGCGAGATTGCAGAGGAATGGAGCAGTTGACACGCGATAGTAGGCAGTTGTAGCAATCTTTCATGTGTATCAGGCACCGAGGCAAGTGAAGCTGTGACGCAACTTTGGGGTGTCGGAGAAATTTCCATCGCCGCAACGTGCAGTGCGGCATCGACGTGAGCATCCCCCAGCTTCGTGTCGTGCAACAACTGCGCAATAGCTACACAAAATGCTATGAGTACTTACTTCAGTCCTTTTGTTATTCACTACGCTCCCCTGTACCACTTGCATCATGGCCCCTAACAGACAAGCCGCGAGAGACTTTGCCCGCACCCGTAAACACGAAGATGACGATGGTGATTTTTACGGCCAACCCACCAAGAAGCCACGCTTTGACGTGCGCAATCCCTCTGCGCTCGCCGCCGACGCGCAGGAAGACGACGCCATCCTCGAGGCCGATGTGATTGGCACGCGAGGTCAACAGCACAAGCGCGGCGCCGTCAATATCGACGGTTACGATTCTGATTCAGATAATGACAACTTCAACGCCCGCGCGGACATGAAAGCAAAAGCGAAAGATCGAGCTGAGAAAGAAAAGTCGAAGATGGAGGAGGACAATGACATGTTTGCGGACCTGGAGGACGATTTCAAGGACGGCGACGAGTCAGAAGGGGAGCTCGAGAGAAGCAAGAAGAAGGCAGTGCGGTTCATCGACGCCGACGAGATAGAAGGCCAGGTTCAGAATTCGAAAAGTGGCGGCCATGTATCTGCAGACTTCTCTCTAGATCCCCGAGGGAAAGGGAAAGGCAAGGCGACAGACAACGACGTGGAAAGCAGCAGTGACAGCGAGGTCGACGACGAGATTCGGGCAGATACTGGCGAGCTGGATCCTGAACTTGGAGCAGGAGGCAAGAAGAGTCATGCTCCCAAATTAGATGCTTTCAACATGCGTTCAGAGCAAGAGGAAGGTCGCTTCGATGACCAAGGCAACTATGTGCGCAAAGCAGCAGATCCAGACGCAAAGCATGATGTTTGGTTAGAGGGCATGTCAAAGAAGGAAATGAAGAAGGCGAAGGAGGCTGCAGAAAAGCGTGACGAGGAACGTAGAAAGCGCGACATCGAAGACGACGCAAAGCCAATTGGAGATGTGCTGAGCGACCTTATTCCGCTCCTCGAGAAAGGCGAAACAGTCCTCGAAGCGCTTGCCAGGCTCGGGAAGACCAAAGACAAGAAGCCTAAATGGCAGAACAAACACAAAAACAAGCGGGAGAACGGGACTTCCCATGATCAGGCTGCGCCTGAGGAGGACGCGATGGAACAGGCACGCAAACAAAAGGTCGAGACAATCACAGGTGCAGCTGATTTTCTCTTGACAAAAGGTCAAGTGGAAATCTACGAAGCGGAAAGAGAATTGCTCATTCGACAGTACCGAAGAGAAACTGGTAATGACTGGATTGATCCTCCACAGCTCGGCGATGATGGAGCTTACGACACTGATGCTATGGAACAAATGTGGGAGTATAGATGGACCGATGCTCGCGATGGAGGAGCGGCTAACGGCCCGTACGACCAGGACACCATGAAGCAGTGGAATGATGCTGGGTATTTTGGTGAGGGGGTTGAGTTCCGCAAACAGCACGGTGGTGGTGACTGGACCCGAGTGGCCGAGTTCGCCTGAAAATGTCGTCGTTGTTGATGAGAATGAAGATGATGTCGTGTGATATTCCGAATAATCGACTTCCTAAGCATGGAATATTTCCGTATCCATTCGACCTTGATCGCCTTCCAGCGACGCGGCCTCCATGTGCTGGAAAGTCATCACTCTCCAGTTGAGCTCCCGACGCCAGAAGAGACCATAGCCCAACCTGTTCTTACCAGGTTCAGCACTGAGCCCACCGCTCCCAGGCATTCTTCGAGCAAAGATACATGCACGGAATCTGGAATGGATCATAGCCATTGCACAGCAGACGCAAGGTTCATGTGTAAGGTAGATGTCAAGCCCACTGCAAAGGTAACCTTCGCCACGAGGTCCTGTTCGTTTTTCTGGCAAGGTATCGGTGGTATTGTTTTCGAGGACGAGGTTGCCCAAACCGGAGGTAAGGTCTCGAAGTGGTTCTTCTTCCTCCTCATAGTGGCTTTCGATGGGGGTGAGGGCTTGGCCAGATGGAGTCTCCGTGCAGCTGTCTTTGAATTTGAGGTGTCCTCCAGCGTTGATGCGTCGACGAAGTTCCTTGTTTGCGACCATGGCAACAACTCGCATGACTGCATGCCACTCGGGTTTACCTTGTTCCTGATGTGGTTCTCCGGATTTTGTTTCATCAGACCACCAACGGGCATCGCCAGCGACAGCTACCACTGAGCCTGTTTCTGGATCCACGACGACGGCACCGACTCCTCTTCCATGACGGTATTCCGTAGACTGCCCAGCAGCGGTCATGGCAAGCTCCATATACTTGTCTGTGGCTGGAACCTCAAGGGCGGCACGGACTCGACGAAGATGATGAAGCGGCGGACAATCTTGGATGACTTGTGCGGCAGGATTGTAGATTGCTGGCCAATATCGTTCAGTCCAGAGGGTTGCTTGTTCAGCACTCAAGGGGGCGTGTCGAGGGACCACGGCATCGAAGCAGCGAGGAAGACCTTCAACGTCGATGTGTGGCATGAAGGTGGTCTTGATGTCGTCCCATGGAACCACCGTGTTTGGAACCAACAGAAAGACAGTTTGCAGTCCCCGGGCGTCATAATCGCGGCGCCATGTCAAGTCTTCAGGTAGGTGTGACAGGGTGCAGACACGGCGGAAGTGACCGAACGAAGGATGTTTACCGCCAGAAGGAATAATAGGTTTGACAATGCTGGTGAGATGTCAGTTTCACCTCAGTTGGGTCATTGCTCCGGATTGGCAACGTACCTCAAAGCCTTGCTGGTCAATTTGGCAGGGATCTCGACGACGAATGCTCGGACTGGGGTGTTGATCAGCAACTTGGACCACACGTAAATGTGGGATGCAGGACATACCGAACACTTCCTCTGATCGTGTTTCATGAACGGTCTTCAGTGGCTCGAGGAAAGAGACGACGATCTGAGGTTGTTCAGGTTCAGCCATGATTGCAGGCCAGTGGGAGTCAAATGCATTGTAGAGTAGAAAAGAAATCCAGCAGAAGAAAACCGGGAGAAAGGGGCATGAAGAAAAAGTTGTAGAGAGGGCGCAGCGTGACTTCCTTGTTGTTCAAGTTGTTGAGGCAATCGCGCTGCAGTGACTGTTGCAACTGCTCAGATTGGGCAAGAACAAACTGAGGCGTGGCAGTGGCCGTTGCAGCAACAAGGGAAGCGGCAGGAGCCACCCAGTGAACCTGACCCAAATTTTGGAGGGGAACCGAGACGCAGTCGATAAGCGAAGGAGCGGATCGCACAGACAATGATGCGCAAACGTCACCTGCAAAAAAGAAATGAAATCTATTCTTGAAGAATTAAAGCAGGTCTACAACATCACATTTTCTGACTCTTTTGTGAAGTGAAAAACTGCCTGTGATAAAGGCGAATCGCCGGATCAAAATTGTTCCGGTCCTTGCTCTGCTCTCGAAAGCTGAAGCTTCTGGGTGCTCGCTTTGGCTGTCGAGCCACCACTTCAGTTGTTTGCTCTTTGGCAATTCCAAATCCCTCGACCTCGTAGCCTCGCCATAGGTCTCCAATGGTATCGCTGAACTGCATCATCTCGTTTGTTAAGACGTAGACAGAACATGTGCAGGTACCTGTCTCGGTGAACCACCAACATATTGTGACATGGCACAATGGCGTGTCGGTGCGGGTGTGACCATTCCAAACATCACTATCCCTCATAATGATAGTATAGCTGCTCGGACATCTCATATGGCACCATCGATGCGGAGTGTCTTGCAGGCACGGCGGACCTCTGGAGTACGATTGCCGCGGTGTTTCACTGGTACCACGGCCGAAGCCTGTTATCGTGCCGCTTTTGTTTGGATGTGGTATTCGCGTGGTAGCCGCATGATTCCTTTCGGTTATCATCGTATCTTCCTAGATTTTCCCCTTCTGTGGAACTCTGGCATGACCTTGGAATTCACGTCTCCAGCTTCAGCGTCAACCCCAACAAACTCACAAATGCCATGACTGTCAATGCGGTCAGCACAACCACAACGTTGCCACTTGTGATGAACCTTTTCGAAGCCACTCCGTCGTGGTCCATCTCGTTGAAGAACTGTCTATTTCCCTGCTGTCTGCGATAGGCACTGACCAGGAGCAAACCGACGGCATAGACGGCGAAGAGGGCGCCAATAGAGTAGAATTCCGAAGTGAAGATCTTAAGAACGACGAGGGAAAAGGAGAATTGTGACAGCGCAGTGCGGATGTAGGCACCCTCGAAGGTTCGTTGCGCGGCGCGAATCTCGACGAGCTCGTCGTTAGTGAGGTCGACCGATCGCGCTCGATGTAGGCGGAGACGGAATTGATCCTCGGGATGGCGGGAGCTGAACATGGTGTATGGCCTCTCAAGGCTCAGGTCTTTCAGACTGAACCACTATACGCATGCTGAAGTAGAGCTGGGAAAGAATAACTTTGTCGATAGAGCTGCAAATGCTGAAAGTTCGGGACGAACAAATGGCGTCATTTGAAAAAGCAGCCTCTACGCATTTGATCGCCACTACTACAAAAGGACGATCCTTCACTTCCATCACTACATATCCATATTGCATCCTACATGATGCGATCTGTTATTCAGAACCTCCGGAGTCCAGATCGATAAGAGCATCGCTAAGAATGCGCAGGATATGGCAAAACTCCATCACCGAATACCGTGCTCCTACATCCTCCAACAGATACACATAGTCAAGCAATATTTTCCTTGCTGAAGCGTATCCACCGCGTTGAACAACTCCAGAAAAGGACATTGAACCCCCATCCCGAATGAAAGTCCTGGCCGCGCACTCGCCTGACCAGAGGAGAGGATCGGTGGCGAAGCTGCTAAATCCTTCCTCGCCCACGAGGTTCCAATCTACCTGATCCAGAAGCTCAAATATCTCAGGTTGCGGGTCACTCGATGCCAATTGCGGTGTCTCAGTCCCATCTTGAGGCATGACAAAGACATAGAGACCCAGCACGAGGGCCGCATGAACAAGTGCAATTTCTGCCTCGTAAGAAGTCCCATCTATGGGTCTCCGCTTTGACATGATCGAGAACGTTTGGGCAGCATGAACGCATGCCCGTCGTGCTGCATTCGTCTGGGCCCAAGTTGCTATGTCGTCGAGAGCTCGCTTCGCACTTGCAGCGCCTTCTCTTCCCGAAGCTAGTTCGAAAACTCCGAGATCTGCAGTCATCGATATGTTTAAGTGATGCCAAAACGCTTCGCAGTTGGGATTGATAATGCCTATACCCTCCCCGTACGTCCTCCAAATCCTTAAAAGTAGCGTCGTGATTGAAGCTGCATACTCGTCATGGGCAAATACATTAGATGGTACAAGCAGATTTGAGCTATTAGGATTAGCAGCCGTGTATCGATGCCTTGCTTCTTGACTGTACAGAATCAAAGTCAGCATTTGTTTCCCAAAAGTGATGACCGTACCGTGATGCGTATACTCACATGCGAATCCAGATTGTAGAGAACAGACCAAAAAAACCCAGCGTGCTGGCATCCGTAGGTGACGGTAAAATTGCAGAATCGAAATGCGGAGTCATCCACGCCATGATCGTTGCCGAGCCAGCGTTCACCAACTGTGTCCAGCGCCTCGAAGTTGAAGCCTGGAACAATTCGTTTTTGCATGGAAAATAGAAATGTAACGTCTCGATCTGTATAATCGGGCGGTGGTCGTCGAGTAGGGAGAAGAAGGAGTCAGACATCAGGAGGCAGACAATCAGCCTTTTGACAGACTCAACCTTAGTCCAAGCCTTCCATTTGGCATCTTCGTTGGCAAGGTCAAGAAACAAGTCTGAAGACAGCTCCAGCCCTTCTTGAGGAACGAAGAGGCCATGCCGCTGGGCCATACTGAGTGCCTCGGTGGCTAAAAGTCGGGAATGCTCAGCGACTGCCTGCTTTGGACTGATGGCGACAACAGTGAGGATCAAACTCGTGGCCGCGAGTGCAGCCAGAAATTCACCTAGCTGACCTCCGTCCCGTGAACTCGAAACGAGTCCTCGTCTGCATCGCTCGATTGCATCAGAGAGGTGAGAGCTAACGAATCTTTTGGCTCTGGCAGAATCCAGCAGTGTTAAACCCATAAGACACATAGGGAATAACAGGCTGCTTGACGTATGTTTGGCCGAGAACGTTGGCTCGTGGATAAATGGCATCAGATGGTGGAAGCGGCGGAAGTATATATCCAAGCTGATATCTAGGATCTGCGTGGAAGGGAACTTGCTGGACTTATGGCTATCCGGAGTTTGGGCATGATTTGTATCAGTCAACGTGCTTCCGGAGGTGCTTTCGCGTGTGGTGGAAGGTGACAAGGCGCTGAGAGGGACGCAGTCCTGGATCAGTCGAACCCTACATGCTTCATCGAATCCCCACCTAGATCTTCCTCCTCCTTCAATCGGCGTCTGGGAAGAGAGGCCCTCGGCATCCTCTTCGTTCAGTGGCTGCGAGAAAATGTTGTCTTCAGGGTAAGAAGCTACATCGCGCCACAGAGTATGTATCAATCGACACGGAGCCTGTTTTCTCATCGGCCACAAGCTTGCTATCTTAGCGTATCTTTCATCCGGGATGTCACCTTTGGGAGGTGTAGGCATAAACTGCAAGGGGTAGGAAGGTGAAAGACCAAGAACCGAACCAGTTGTGAAGCTTCCGAAATCGAATTGTGGCAAGCTATCCCATATATTTGCGTTCAAATTCAAATCCGAAGGCTCTAGCCAGCCCAGTACGCCCTCGAGGGGGTCAGGTTCCTTGCGAGCTGGTAGGCCGCCAAAGGGATACGGTGCTCTAGACGGCTCAGAAGTCTCGTTGTTTGGACCAGGAGGAGGCATTGACGACCAGTTGGCAGAGGCGACCTGGGCTTCCCGGTGCGAGGTGGAAGAGGGCGCACGCAGCACATTTGATGCCTCATTATTGGTATCCGAATGATGGTTCCGGACATGGCGCATGAGAACGTCACTCCGTGCATATTCGCGGCCACAATGGGTGCATTTGAACGGCTTCTCTCCAGTATGCGCTCTTTGGTGTCGTTTCAGGTGTTCGGCCTTTCCAAACTTCCTCTCACAATACAGGCATTTCTTGTTACGCAAAACTTTGGAAGGCATGGCCGGAGCATTCATTGCCAGGGCACTTGTGACACAAGAGAGGCTGATAAATGGAAATGCCTGTACACTTCAGGCGTACTCGTAGTCAGTGTACTATTGTGTATATTGAGCAGCCCCATGGCTAAGATCGGGGAACCCCAGAATACGCTTGGAAAGGCGGAGGAGGCGGAGATGCTCTGGGCCTCGAATAGGATTAGAAGGGAATAGTTCTTGCCAGCAGCCACCAGCGTCCCACGATTTTGTATAACCCCCGGGCCCCACATACTAGGTGGGATTCTACAAGAACTGCGAGTGAGCTCGTCGGCGTCAATCGGTCTGGTGCTACAAAATCAGTCCACATGGAAAACCCCTATGGTAGACTCTTTGCTGTTGTACAAGTGACTTACTGGGACAGCGCCAGAAACACAAGAGTCCCTCCTCATCAAGAATCATCACATTTCCTCGACGACATGTCGCAAATCCAATGGAGCGTGCCACGGACGCCTTCGAACGCTCGGGAGGACGGTGACTATAGCAGATTGGTGGTGCCAGTAGGAGTAAACCGAAACCTTGATATTGAGCGACCGTGGGCTTGCTCCGGTCTCCTGGTAACAGAACAGAAACATGTGGAGGACGCGATGTGCAGTAAGGCCCTTGGCGGCATGACATTCGTGCTGGGAAATTTTGAAACGCATTTTGCCCCATCACGCTGTGTCCATCGCGTCCCCATTGCTTCCATTGGTGCCATTGATAGAAAAGGTGACATCTCCGGTGTCACTGATAAAGTTTCGCTCATAGTCATTGACCAATTTGATTGATCTCGCTGGATCGTAGAACAATCTGTAACTTCTCTGGACATCATCGATGCTAACCTCCTTCGCCTTGCGCTTTTGACTTAGGAGAGTTGATGTAGCGATGATGTTGCTGGCATACCTCAGTCCAGACTCTTGACCGATCTTTGTTAGCAAAGCAAGGGCATCTGCTGAGATGTCAACATCTTCCTCCTGAGCGCGAATAGCTAGGATCTGAGATATTTCCTCCGAGGAATATGGCTGCGTGCTGATGATGACTACCCTGTCCAGGAAGTCGAGCGGAAGACCGTGTGGAGAGCTATAGTTCGTCCCTCGAATCCGAGTGTTACCTCTATTGCTTGCCATGATAACAATCGGCGCCAAATCAGCTTCCAAGGCACGGTTGACGTATGAATAGCACTCAATATCCAGCATGTGTACTTCATCAATGAAGAGGACACCTGGAATGATTTCGGCTTTGCCTTCTTCCTTCCACTCGCCCACTTTGGTGTTGATTTGGTCCCGGACCTCGCTGCGTATTTCTCCAGTGTCGCCAGAGAAGAGGGCCAGGAAGCCCTGAGTTCGGGAGTTGATAACATCAATCTCATGCAGGCTGACAGTATGTACCACCTCTTTCCGTACCTGAAGCTCGCCTTCTGGACATTGCACAAATTTTGTGTCGGCTCCCATCGCATCATAATCCCGCGAGCGTGTGTATGATCTTCCCAGCTTGGTGATTTTCCCAGACGACTTGTCGATCGAAATGACATCGCCAGCCATCACTCGTTCTTTGGTCATCGAATCAATCATTTTGGTGCCCATATCGTAGACCGTCTCCATGTCCGTCGTTTTGATGGTGAGCTTGCCTTGTTTGTTTCCCTGCATTTTGCTGTTAGCCTACCATCTCACCAGACGGATGCGCATGCCTTACCCCCGAAACACTTCGATCTATCTGTATTTCCACGACTTCGCCTTCGATTATTTCGCTTTCCTCCTTTATTCTCACGCCTATTGACTTCCGGAATGCTTGTGTGAGGGCTTCTGTTTTGGACATCTCCATGGAGAAGATTTCGGACGAGGCCAACATGGTGAAAGGAACGTCGGGACCGAGAGATTGCGCCATGGCCATCGCGATGGCGGTTTTGCCCGTACTGGGAGGCCCGGCCACAAGGACCGCCCTTCCAGCAATCTTTCCTTCCTTGACCATCTGGAGAATAACTGCGGCCGCTTTTCGTGCCTTCTCTTGACCTATCAATCCCTGAGACGATCCCCGGGGCTCCAGTGTCGCGAGATCCACTCCAAGGCCCCTAATGTGAGAATGCGCAGCGATGAGATTGAGGCCTCGAACCTCGCGACTCTCGGAAACGGTGGCTATGGGCTGCGAATAGTCAGTTACGCGACAGTCCAGGTTTGGGCAGGACTCACTGCAGCCATGTTGGCGGCTGGTCGATGCGACGATTAGAGGATGGTAGTGATGGTCAGATCAAGACTTGCAATGTGCATCGAGCATGGGTATGACCAGATGAAGTTGCGTGTTCTGTTGTTCACGCTCAGGGCATTTTTTGTAAATTTCGCGGATTGATGCAATATTCCACCGTAGCGAATCTTGTCACCGACGCGCCTGCTTAACTCCGAATCCGGCGTGACTAAATTGTGGACGATCACAGCCAACCATTCACTCACTACTGCAGCAGTATCCAAAGAACCTCTCCCAAGCAATCAAGTACAAACGCTCTGAGACTTCTCTCACCATTGCTTCGTTCTCTCTCTACTCCGACAATTGATTTGTACCTGAGCCTAACCTTCACATCTCGACCAATTTGAGACCCAGTTCAATCCACCCCACCATCTTCACTGAATGCGTTTGCTGCGACCACTGCGCCCGCGATTGTTGTTGAGCTCCTGAGGAATTGAAACGAAGTCATGGACTAGCTTTAGGCGACCTTTTGAAAGTATGCTTCAGAGGATATGTCAAGGTCGCAGTCGCAGCACAGAAGGCCTCTGGGCTCGGAATCGCGATCTCCAGCAAGAGATCCCAGGACAAGAGGGAGGACAGGGTCTACATATGCTTCAGAATACAATGGAGAGCCACCAAAACTGCCCCCATCGGACGCCCGCGAGTCGTCAGGAAGGGTGGACGGCTCTTCTGCATCGGATACGCCACGAAGCGCAACGGGTACACTAGAACATGCGCCGTCCATGCTAGCGGAACCGTCGAATCTACAACTAGCCTTCTCATCACACACCAAGAATGTTGCAAACCTTGACTATCTCGGACGAGAACGCAACCACCTGAAGCGAGAAGTCGATATCGCTCATGCGGAGTATGAGAAGGTCAAGCCGGTCAAAGACAAATTTCCTGCCGTCGCCGAACAGGCCCTACAACGAAGGGCTACAGTCGAAACAAAATATCGAAAAATCAAACAAGAGGAGATGAACGCCAGGGCCGCCGAACGAAACTCTTCAGATCAATTTATTCGCCTATTACTACAAGTGATTCAAGAAAAGAACGAAAAGCAAAGCGATCTGGTTGCACAAGTGGCTACGCTCCAGATAGCACTACAGGATGTACGCTCTCAGCAAGTGAAGCTGGCTACTATGCCCGCACCGCTTTCAGAAGAACTAAGAACGAGGCTTAGAAAAATAGAGGACGTCCAGTCAAGGCAACTTTCAGACAAGCCGGACTTTCAAGCCATCGATGACAAGTTCAGGACCATGAGACAGAACATAGATGATCTTCGCAGCCGCCATGTCGACTTTAAAAACAATATGGACAAACGACATACACAGCTGAGGGCTGAGTCAGACCGCGACTATGAAAAACTTCAGTCACGCCAGCGGGCCAGCTCCGATAACGCCACTAAAGCAATTGATGCTTTGAAGCTCGAGATTGAGGGTCTATGGCAGCGCGTGGATGGCTTGACACAGAAAATATCCCCGATGGAATCGCAACTCCAACAGTTACAGACTCTACGCAAGTCTGAACAGGAAGTCCAAAGCCAAATACAGCAACTACAGGAAGCATCGAATATACAGCAACAAGCGGCCGGCGAGACTGAGCGCCTCCGTAAAACCATCCATTTAAGGGTGGAAAATATGCGGGGTGAATTGAAGGACGACATCACAAATACCAAGGCTGAACTATTGAGCATTCTCGAGAGCCAGATAACATCGACCAAAGACGACTTGAAGACATCTCAACGTCTTAGAGATGTTGGAGTTCATCAAAATGAGCAAAGTCAGCGAACGACAGCCATGGAGGCAGATATCAACTCACTTAGGAAGTCTGATCAGGATCAGCTAGAGAGGATTACAGCAATGGACACGTCTATGGAAGAAATATCCGCCCGAATAAAGTCGCTGGAGGCTCAGTATTCCCAATTCACGGCGTTATCACATCCTCCCACAATACCTGACGAAATACGTGTCCTACAGTCACGGCTCAATGAACATATTAGCGCTGAAGAGCGACTGATCCAGAAATTTAACGGACTTGAGCAATTCGTTACTGATTCCACAGAAAAGTACCAGAACACCAATTCATCAATAGTCACCAACGAGATAAAAGCAGTCGAAACTCAAGTCACCGAGCATACCGCTAGGCTTGTCCAACTAGACCAGTCTCGTCAAACTGAGCAGGAGACGTTGAAAGCCCGATTAGCCGAACAAGCAGCAAGCCAAGTGCAGTCCGCGAAACAACTAAATGAGTCCATGCTAGCGCTTCAGACTGAATTCACAAGATACACGGATAGGTGGAAAACATCGGAAAACACGCGTGATCGTGTTCTGATGGAAGCAGTCACGAAAGTTCAAGAAGAACATGCCGGGCTTAAACTTGCAATATCTTCTCAAGTTCCTCACCAAACGCTCTCGCAGGAAACACTTCAACAAGTCCAACATGCCGTCAATAATACCCCAATCGTTCTAGACCTAATGAAGCAAGTAGAAGCCCTACAGGGGGGGCTGGAGAAGCAAAACCATATGTCTATTAGCCTCAATCAACGCTGGAACAACCTCACGACTGAGACTCTGGCCCGTCAAATGGTGAGCGTGGTGAACAAAGCGTTGCCGAACCTCGAAAAAGAATTGAAAAACGTGGAGGGCGATGTTCTTGATCTGCGTCAGAAGATGGATAGTGTGCAAAACAGCAAAGACGAAGGTATTCCGGCTGAAACAATGAAGAGATTCCTGGACATTGAAGCAAAAGTCGACGGGGTCGAAACGACCGTCCAATCAAACCACGAAAGCCTGATGAAGAGCTTTGAAGAAGGTCGCGATATGCTCATGGGGAAATTCGAACAGGTGGAAGCTTCTATCAGTCGAAGTGAGACAAGCCAATCGACGTACCGAGATTCAACTACCAAGAATCTTAAAACACTCGAGACCCAGATCGAGACTGCGACTCTCGAAATAGAGGCATTCAAGCGATCCCAGGAAATCACGAGGCGAGACCAGAAGACGACACCGGTTTTTTCTGAAGCTGCAAATGGCGATGAATCAGACGTATCGTCTGGCCAGCGAAAACTTGGCCGTCACACCGTCGAGCCACGACCAGGAAACTCTTCTGCCCATGACAGCAATGGTCGAATCCAGCGCACACTCGATGACGATTCTGATTTTGAGGAGATGAAGAATGGAGATGCATTGCTGGCAAGCTTCAAGAAGCCTCCAGGCCTCCAAACATCCACAAGCTCTTTATCAAAACAATCGCCTCGAGTCACTCAGCTCGCACAGGCAACCTCGAAGCGCAAACGCACAGAGAGCTTGGGAGATACCGATGACTTTCGTGATAGTTCGAGCTCTCCTAGGAGCCGCAGATCCAAGCTAGGACGGAAATCGGGGGCCTGAAAGGCATGCCAACTAATTGACGCTGTCAGAGGTGGAGGATGATTCATTTTCATTTTTAATGTGTGGCTGATGACAGGACGTGGAGCTATGCAGGAAGGAACAGATGGGTTATGGGTAGTCACTGCGTTGAGCGCATCTGGTATTTTCAGCGTCAGCGCTTGGTATTTCGGCATTGAACGAATTGAGTCTTAAGATCCACAGACTCCTTTCACATCTCATCATGATGAATGAAGCTGCCCAGGCAGCGCCTAGATGATAAGGCTTTGCAAAGCTGATTAAGCAAGGCTTAAGGTTGATTCTCTGCATTCCAATTGGCTTCTCCAAGATCTCGCCAAGATCTGGCCAAGTTTCCAGTATTCCTATTGTAGACTAGTTTTCGCCTTTTAAAGATTGCGCAGTCAGCAAGCCGAGCCACGCTAATCCCAAACGAGCTCGTACAATTGACGGCAAAGTTGAATTAAGAAGATCGGCACTTCTTCCCTTCAGCTCTTTCTTCTCCCTCGACTGTGGCCGACAGAGGAGCAGGCATCAATCGACCCAGTCATGACTTCCACTCCAGAAACAGATCTCGAGAAAGGGGGCACGACCAGTCCTCGAGAGCACGAGCACTACCATCTTCCGTTCGGCCATGGGCATCACGGCCACGGCCACGCCAGAAGGTTTTTGGAGTTCGTCCATCCACATACCGGCAAGACCTTTGTTGTGTGTCAAAACCCCGAGCATGCGGAACAGCGACGTACCGAACTTCTCCGTGAGAAGAAGCAGGATGAGTTCGACATTATCCTGCAGGGCTCGCCCGAGCATCTCGACGCCATTCGCGACCTCCACACGCATCATCAGAACAAGCGAGACGAACTGAAAGAGAAGCACGGCGACTTGTACTCAGACATTGAAAACGTCAAGTCTGAACTAGATGCGCTGGCCGCTGAGATCCACCATGTCACGGCGCACGCAGTGTCGCTCGACGCCTCATTCGATCGATATGGCTATTCCGCGCACTTGAGGACGACAGATGACGACTCCGAACGGTCATCGTTGATGCACGGTGAACATCCCTCGGCGCAGGAGAAGCACAAAGACCGTTCGATAGAGCCCATTCACTTTTTCAAACGACCCACAGTCCGACAGTACTTCCACAAGGGACTACTTTGGAGATCCTCGAAAGCCGGCGAGGTGGCCAGTTTCGAACTGTTCGTTGACCTGGTCTACGTCGGCGTGATCGATATTATTGGGGAGAAAGCTGCCGAGCACCCCAGTGGTCTGTCCCTGTTACAATTCGTCATTATCTTCTGCGTGGCTTGGAAAATCTGGGCCGACTTGACCATGTGGATCAACCATTTCGACATCGACGATATTTTTCAGCGCATATGTGTCATTTTCTACCTAGTCTGCCTTTTTGGATTCACAACAAATACCTTTTATGCTTTTGAATCGACATACACATCCTGCATCGCCTTTTACGTTACCCAGCGGATGTTTTCGTCGGCATGGTATGCGGGTGCCGGTTTTGTCTTGAGTCAAGTCAGAGGGCCGCTCATATTGACTGCGGTGATCAATATGTTATCCGTGGCACTCTGGATTGCAAGCATTCACGTCGACTGGCCCAATCAACTGGCTCCGATCGCTCTTGCCATCATGTTCGACCTGTACGGAAATGTGTTTCTGATTTGGATGTTAAAAGCGGCCTCGTCCTCCAAATTGCCGGCCAAGATTGCGAATTGGTTCGAGTTTTTCCCTGCCATCAACATTGAACATCGCGTAGAACGAAATAATGCGTTCGTGTCGCTGGTAAGACCTTCCCCTATCAATGTCCTGCTACTGTGTGAAAATACTCACCAATCCCCCAGGTTTTCGGCTACTCCATCCTCACGATCTTATTCCAATCTCGAGCTTCATTCGGAATCAACGCGTTTTTCGGGAAAGGTGTACTCGGCCTAATCCAAGCCTTCCTATTCAACTGGATCTACTTCGAAGTAGATGCATACCATGTCCACGTCCACGCGATTCGACGGCATTGGTTCTCCGCCTCCATCTGGGTCTCAGCCCATCTCCCATTCATCATGGGCTATGTCCTCGCGGCATCGACACTTTCAAGACTCGTCCTAGCTCACGACTGCCCGGATGCCGACGAGCACGACTTGGGCGAGCACTACGAGGAGAACAGCGAAGGCGAGCTGTCCCACGGGATTCGCTGGTTGTATTGCGGTGGATTGGGGGTCGCCCTGATCTCCATGGCCGTGATCTCGTTCTGCCACATCCACAAGAAGATGGAACGCACACGTCTGTACAAGCGCCCTCGGCTGATCGGCCGCGTGGCCATCGCCATCATCATCATCTGCCTGCCCACAGCGACATCGCTCAATTCCCTACAGCTGATCTCCATCACCATGGCCCTAGTATTTTTCGTGCTAGCCCTGGATCTCTACGGCTTGTCCGTTCAGGGCGATCATTTCTTCACGGGCGGATGGTGCTCCGAGTCCAAGAAACAGTGCACGTACAGTGCGAAATACAAACTCGGTCGAAAGAGACGGCAAGAGATTGAAGAGCGCATGAGACGCGGAGAGAAGGTCTCGTTGGCGGACCTTATGAAACGCCATTCCAGCATGAGCAGTCTGGAAAGTGAGCAGAGCCGAGACGAGGAGTGGCATGGTGGGCATTATTGAGCGACTGTTGACGCCCCTTCGATTCATGTTGGGATCGCAAACGATACTCGCGCCCTCTCTGTAATGTCTCTTTCTTCCGCTATCTACCTTCTAAATCTCTATCTGTACGATACAAAATGATTCACCCAAAAATCCATTTCCCGACTCCAGACGAGCCTCTCATCCGATCGCACTTACGGCTCCGACCTCTCGCGATCGGACATCCCCGGACAACTGATGCATTTCTTACTCATCCTCTCTTCCTTCCCCTCGCATGTGGTTGTAGTCTTATCGGGACGAGCCACCCACCCACCACTACCACCACGACGAAACCCCTCGAATCTTTGCCTATATAGGGGGGCGCTCCTCCAGTCCCATTCCAATCAAAGCTCCCCCGAATATATTGGATTACTTCACGTGTGATGCTTGGTCTGTTTGATCGCTTCCCAAAGAGGTGCGCCTTTCCGGCTCCTATCACCAACCTCCAAGCAAAACGACATGCGTGGACTTTGGGGTTTTCTTGCTTCTTTGCTTGAGGCATGAGACTACAGTAGTGGCTATTTATTACTGATGGCACCCGCCCCCGCAATATGGATGCTTCTTGTTCCAACCCAGAGAAGGAGGTGTGGATCTCTGTGAGATGAGGGCATCTCGTGTTTTGTGAGAACTAATGTATATGTAACGATTGTGATTCCCCCCCATATCTTCCTCTCATCGCCGCTGTGTAACCTTTTCTCGATCGGTACCTTGCATCGCTCAAAGTCTCCTTCTACTAAACTACCTCGCCCAATATGTCCTCAACCGACACCACCATCATCACCCCATCCAAACCGCCCACCCTCGTTCGCGCCTCGGCCCATGACCCTTCCACCACACCGTCGTACATCCGCTCAATCCTCGCCCGAGACGGGGCCATAATCCTAACCTCCCTCTTAACCCCCCAACAAGCGTCGCAGATCCGCGCGGACCTAGCCCCCTCCTTCGCCGCAGACGGCGGCGACGCAAGCGGCTTCTTCCCGAGCACGACACGGCGGGCGATCGGACTCCTGGGCATATCGCCGACATGCGTCGAACTCGCACTGAACCCACTATTCACGGCCGTCGCGGACGAGATGCTCACGTCCAAGTTCAGCTACTGGGTCGGGCAGGAGCGGTGCGAGGCGGTGTCGAAGCCGCAGATCTCGAGCACCGTGGGGTTCCAGGTCAACCCCGGGGCGAGGCAGCAGGGGCTGCATCGGGATGAGATTGACTATCATCACTCGCATTCTTTTCCCGCGCGGAGCCGCAGTGCTGCTACCGGCGGCGATGGGGACGCGATTCTGGACAGTCAGGTCCTGCTGGGCCTCGTGCTGGCGACGGTGCCCACGACGGCGCGCAACGGCGCGACGGTCCTGATTCCTGGCTCGCACACGTGGGACGACGCGCGGTGTCCGCTCGACAGCGAGGCCGTGCCTGCGGAACTCAACCCGGGAGATGCGACCCTGTTTCTGGGTAGTACGTACCATGCTGGCGGGGCGAATGTCACGGAGGATGAGGTCAGAGAGACGGTGGGGATCTTTTTGACCAGGGGGAGTACGTGTTCACCTTTTTCCCCTTTCTTTCCTTCGACTCGTGATATAGTGTTTCTGTTTCATTTCCTTTTCTTTTTGCTTTTTACATGTTCTAACACTTTGATTTTGTTTTAGTGTATCGACAAGTCGAGAACCAGTACCTGACGGTCCCGCCGGAACGGGCGGCGAACTTATCATCGCAGGCGAAGAGACTACTGGGCTATGGCGTCAGCCCGCCGTTCTGTGGCTTTGGTGCTGGGTATAAAGATCCCATGCAAGGACTCTTCGGCGTGGTGGACTCAGAGACCGTGGTACTGTGAATGGAATGAGCTGGATGGGTTGTGGAATTTAAGCGGATGAGAATGTCGAGTTCGAGGGATTTTGAGGCTAATGAGGCCGAGAGGGATGGAAGTGCAAATTGTGTTCTTAAGGGTGGAGCTTTCCAACCCTGGAAGAGGAGAGTGATTAAGCACTCAAGTTTGTTGTTTGACCAATATTGGACTGTTTCTACAAAATCTCATCAGAGTTCTCGAGCCATTCGGCGCGTTCAACTTGGTGTACTATAGATAAACCCAACAGGATGACTCAGGATCATGACCGCCCATCCTGTCCAGACCAATTTTTATTCCATCCCGTTCGCTCTCATGTGTCGTACCGGTTTGCGATGTGATCCGTAAGCGAATCGAATTTCCATGTACTGACTAAGTGAGAGAATCGAGCTGGAAGTTCTCCTGCCGATGTCACGGTCTCACCCCCAAATCTAGGCATAAGCGTCCGGAAATCGAGCAGAGCCTGGATCTACTCAGGAACTTCATCGAAATGACAGGAGAGCCAAAAAACCTGCCCTGACGATGCTCCGATTTCCCACGATAGGCCAAGATGAAAGTGTCATCAAGCCCCTTGGAGCCCCTGCGTCCACTCTCCACATAAATGACTCCGAAGGGCTTACTGATTAGTATCACTAGGGCATGTCTCACATTACAGTAAAGAGAAACAGTGGCAAACTATTCAGCAGATTATCGAAGAAAGAGAAAAGCCAAGAAAAATACGACGCAGGGGAAATCGGTGAGCCCTTTCAAGTATAGAAAGCCGTCACCACAATGTTAATTCCTGATAGAGGGCAGCGCGCCGATCTGTCTGCTAAAGCACTATCAGTACCACGTCCTCGCAAACAGTCCCTTCCCGTAGACCACCTTTTGGCGTAGACCAAAAAAATTGACTATAAAGTGATCTACATTGGACAAGTGAGCAGCTTCAGTCGCTACCCTATCGACGGCGTACGTCTTAGCCAGGCTGCAAATATTATTAAATCGACGAAGTAAAATTCTGAATGTTCCGTGTACGTGAAGTGGAAAATATGACGGGTAATGTCGTTTTGGGCCGGGTTGACTACCACTCTCTAGGGCGGTCACTGTACCGGACTCTGTAGGGGTCTTGATTCCTGCAATGACTGTGATCCGTGTCGGTGCGGATCGCTGGCTGTGTCTTCCAGGAATCTTCTACAGTGGTGTACGAAGGGACGGTTGTTACCGGCAAAAAGGTCAATGGAATGGTGGATGTTGCAAGTGTAGTGGGCACTGGAGTTACTTGCGCAGCTAAACTCCAGAGGTATGAATATGTGGTCGGCACGAGCTGATTGGAGATGGTCGTTGTGCTTGTGCTTGTGCTTGTGCTTGTGCTTGTGCTTGTTTTTGACGAGAATGGCGAATACAGCACGCTGGAGGTAGTGGTAACAAGAGACTCTGATATCGTTGATGTTTCTGACATTGCCGATGTAGAAGAATCCCAGGATGATGCTTGCATCCCAGTAGAGCCGGTGGTCGTGGCGGCTGCGGCCGTCGTCGTTGTGGCTGAGACTGCTGGCTCCGTCGAATTGGTGACATCGTCAGCATCAAGGCGATAAAGCAATGTTCCCCATCCCAACGAGTCATAGTGGCCAGAACCCTCGCCCCACGACCCTGCACCACCTTCGAAAACACCGCCGAAAAACTCGAGCGTTTTGTTTAGATAAAGTTGAGTCCATGTGACGTTTAATCCCTGATCTTTCTTGATTACAGCGTAGTGGTTGTATAAAATCTCCCAAGCTGGACGAATCGCACCCCGAGATGCGCTGCTGATTTCGGTGTAAAAAACTAAGGTGTTGTTGTAGGGCTCAAAAGGAACGTCATTGCCCAAATTGTAACGAGCGAAGTATTCTGCTCTGTTTCAAATGTCAGTAATGAGTCGAACGTGGGTGTTTGTGAGCGAAAGCTAGCCATGTTCGAGTAGAACAACATACCCCAAGAGAATTCTATTGTCGGCATAACCGAAGAGATCATCACCCTGATTCCAGGCTTGTTGCCCGATAACTCCCATCAATTGCCAGTCAAGTGCGCTATGACCTTGGTCGCGACCAGACTCTTGACCTTGGCCCAGGGTACGACCAGTCCCAGGTTCTTCGACTAGGTTGGTGACAGCATTCATTATGCCACCATTCCCAGTGCCATTCATAAAGTATTCGATCCCGAACTCATACGCCGTCTGGTTGTCCGCCAGCACTCCAATAGCCATTGCCGAGGCCATATTTGCCAATTCCCAGTTGGCGAAGAAATGCTTGACGATATGCTCAGAACCCGCTCGATGATTGAGAAAGAAGATATTGGTCTCTAAAAAGATCGATGTCATCATCTCAACAACGTCTGAGAAGCCATCATCAGCGAATGGGGCATAGTCTCGAAGCAGCTCAGCTGCATTGGCAAATTCGTGGCCCTGCAGTCCGGCGTTGAGATATTGATCGTCGGTCGTGCCAAGTGATGTCAAGGTCCCAGCCCAAGACTTCAGGATATTCGCTGCAGCATCGGCACAGTCAACATCGCCCTCCACCTTCCATCGCAAGGCCAGGTTGAATGCTGCGGCGGCATCGTGCCAGAGATTTTGGGCATTGGCCACGTTGGTCCCAACATCTGCTCGGTAAACCACGGAGACTGGGGATGGGGTGTAGGTGGGATCGCTGAAGCTAATGCTCTTTAATTTGTTCCAAGAGCTCAACCACGGCTCCTCCTGGGCGGCGAGCTTATTCTTGATACGCGTGATATCATTGCCAGCAACGAGCAGTCCTGGATGTTGGAAACCATGGGCGAGGCGGACCACCAAAAGGGAAATCGACAACACAGACAACCACATCGCTGCACCTGTCAGCCGTAAGGTCTCTGTCAATTTAATTCTGGGAGTTAATGTACAATAACGACGGACAAGTAGTAAGGAACGAACAAGGCAAAAGAATGTGCGCGAGATGTAGAATGAATGACTGAACGAGCGACGTGTTCCCGGAAGACTGAAGGCTGGTTGAGCGAAAGAACAAGAGCGGCCACGAAAATTTATAGGTCGAAGCCCCAGAAGCGGCTGACCCCTGTTGTGAGTGTTGTGATTTTATATTATCTTCTACATAACGAGTTATGATCTACTAAGTTAGCAGGGACCTTGTAAGGTACGAAGAGAGACATTCGTAACCATGAAACAGTGGGCGTTACCAGGGCCTTGAAAGAGGCCGGCATAACATCTGCTGCGATTGAATAATGAACCTTTGTGCTTTCATCAAGACGGGGCAGTCATCCCAGTAGCGCTGAGATAGAAAAAAGTCGAAGCCGAAGAATTGTGAAACAGTACTATCGAGATGCATGGACTTTAAGGGGCTGATGGTGGTGTTATCCCGGTGGTTAACACGCGGGTAAAATGCCCGAGCGGAGTTCGGGACTGAGGCCCGAAAAGCTCAGATCTGAAAAGTCTCCATAGCCATGCTCCTCCAATTTGGCTTTGACTTTGTCTGTCATACGATAGTGGGTGCGACAAATCGTTGAACCAAGTTGGAAGCGGCAACGCGCGAAGGCAGTGTGCTTATGGACTGGACCCGGCTCCCCGCCCGTCCACAGATCTCGACCATTCGAGGCCACCTACCTGCTCCGTGCTTCATTTTCGATCGATCTAAGTGCCCGTGGATGGCGTAAGATCGGGTCAGGATGCCACCGGAGAATTTTGCATGGATACCCTATAGCCAGCGGGCCAAGCCTAGTCAAATTTTGGAACGACTGAAGGCTTCACTCTGACTACACATAGTTTAGTATATATCTGATGAGATCGGACCTAATTGGTAAAGGACTGACCATACTTCCCGTGCCTTTTTTCATGTCGCTCCATGTTTTCTGCAAGTCGATTATTCGTAGAGACGAGGCTTATTTTCTCTTTGCTGTAGATTATCCCTTTTCGTCTAATCTTTCGTTGTCATTGCGATATCCAATCCATAGTGAAGGAGTTGAGCTAGAAGCCACATGTATCCTTGCTTCTGAAATGCGCGATGAGCATTCGGATCGGGATTCGTCTTAGAGAAGGCTGAGGAATGTGGCCGGGTTCGATTCTTCAAGTCATGGTCTGGCTCGCGGAAAATCCACCTAATGTCACCATCTTCTTTCGGAATTCCAACGAGCAGACCAGATTCTGGCCGCCATTTCCAATTTGCCGTGCCCTCGAATTCGGCGAGAATGGCGGTTTTGAGCCGCTCAAAGTTGCCCTTTGCCGAGAATATTCTCAACGAGTGTAAGTCCCTCAGGTTTTTCGCCTAGCGGATGTGTCAATGAGGCAGATGGTTGCTGTGAATTGCTCGTCATTGTGAAAAGGCAATGCCAGTCTCGAATGAAGCAGACCTGCTAGACACAGGTTTAGTCAATTGAGACACAGGATAGGCGAAATTTGACCCGAGAACAGCTCAGATTCACCGTAGTTTGAATCACAAAGGAGTGACGACAAAGGTGATGATGATTGATTTCGAAGAGGCAGCTAAGTTGCAGGCCGACATCTGTGTCCTCTGAGTGTCGTGGGCAGAGAGGTATCAGGCACAAAATTTGAACGAAAAATGAAGTTTGGACGTCTAATGCTTAGCGCTTCAGGTCTTGATGTGGTGGATGGTAAATTTAGGTTGACTTCATTGTCAGTCTTGAATTTGACGTCAGCAATGCCGCGTAAGAGAAGCGTGTAGTCTGCACGGTGCTGCGAACAGGCGCTGGCACCCAACAGCAAACCTTAGAAAGGGAAGGAAGGAGCAAACGGTCAAGGATAGTAAACGGATAATACAGAAATAAAGCTTTTCCAGGATCAATACCATTAGAATGAGTCGGCCTTACCAGCTATGACAGCCTCCCATTGATATTGCAGCTGCTCCAATCTTCAGACTCATCTTCTTCTATTCTTCCTAATCTCCTCCTCCTTGCCTGCAACTTCTACGCGCCTAGAAACCCACCCTGCTTCCTCCTTGTCCCACTAACGAGGCCCTCATATCTTTCGCTCTCCTCGACACTACTGGCATGATTTGCAGTGCTGGATCAGTTGGGTCACGTTCAGCAATGGTCATGTATAGTTGCTCCAACTTCTGAATCAAGGAGCTCAACAATGCTGGAGCGTGTTGCGCCAAGTCGGCGATTTCAGGGTCCTAAACACGTCAGTGGGCTTCTCCACGAACCAACAGAGAACTTACAGATAGATCAACCGAATTGAAAGCGGCTGAAATCCATTCCAGACGCTGAGCAGTATTCGTGGTCAAAGAATTTCCGATCGTAACAGCAATCGAGAAAGCAATGAGTGGTGAAACGTCTGTCGAAAGATATTCAGGCGTGAAATGAATAAAGAGTTTGTCGAACAATTCAGCTGGTTGAGATGACTGGAGCCATTTGATAGACGCTTCCTCATATCGACCGTCATTCATTAAATGGCTGATTTCCTCCAGCTCCAGCTCATCTTTCGTCTTCTGTCGTGGGGCAGCAATAGGACGTGCAACAGCTCGTGGAGATGGTGTTATGCGTGCTGTTGATACTTGATGAGGATGGGACGCAGATACTTGGCTGTTCTCTTCGAAGACCGCGAGCTGATGACGGTCTCTGAGAATTTGACCTTGAAAAGCGACTTGGGTGTCGGACATTTGCTGCAGAGTTGCTGCGGTAGCTTGAAGAACTTCACCAAGTTTTTCAAGACGGTTCATGTCGTTTCGTCGGTCATTCTCCAGTTTTCGCATCTCGTTTCCAAGACGAGTCTCAACCTCCAAGGCTGCCTTTTCAGCTGCCGAGAACGCAAGAGCCGAGAATGCTGGCACAATTTGCTTATCCACAACATCCTTCAGCTGGTTCTCCAACTGACCCGCAATCTTGGACGAAATCGTGTCCGATATGATCCGAGTCATGTTTGGACTCTGCAGAGCCGTGTGAATTGCACCCGGGAGTTGTCCTTTCATCTCATGCCCGACAGTCGAATGAAGCGATCTTGTTATGGCATCCCCCACCTGTCCACCCACTGCCTGCACGGTTGCTGCTGTCAAGGCTGGGATCATTGACTGATGCATCTCGGTCGAGAGAATCCGAGACATACTCTTATCCACATTGTTACTGAGGGTAGTAGAGACCAGGCGAAGCAGAGCTTCCTGGCGGGCGATCGCAGCAGAATCTTGTACGACTCTGTCGTTCTGGATATTCTGATACAATACTCCCAACTCCTTTCGAAACTCGGTAGAAACAGTTTTCTCAACTTTCTTGAGTTCCTTGTCCAGCCAACTACCGGAAATTCCAACAGTGACGGCGTCAGATTTGGCTTGTCCCTCGGCCATGGCTGTCGAAGGTGTGCTCGCTCTCACGGATGGCTGAGTTGCAGATGTGGGCGGTGGTACGGCACTCATCGGCGATGGAATGACGGGGTTGCCATATTCAACGCCTTGCGGTTCGGGTTGAGCTGGGACCTTCTTCTTGCTCTTCTTGCTTTCTTTTGGTGGAGCCGGCTCTGCCTTGACTGCTTCTGCCACAGACTCGGGTCCGTTGCTGAGGATCTGCGATATGGCTGGTTTGGCCGGTTCGGCGTCTTCGATAGGAACAGGGTCAGGTTTGTCGACAGGTGTTGCATTCTTCTTTCCCGATTTCTTCTTCGAGCTCTTACTAGGTGCTGGTGCCTCTTCAACAGGGCTAGTGTCACGAGGCCCTTCTTCAATTACACTTCCAATTCGCAGCTCCTTCAAGGTAAGCAGTCCTTCTGTTGCTGCATCAACGCCATGAATTACTTTGTTGTTTGCATCCCAGCCGAGATCCTCTTTTGTGATATTGAGACAAGTAACGCCTTTAGAGTGAACGACATAGAGTTCGAAGAGAGGAGCTCGCTCATCCAACGCCTTCTGCGCTTCGGACGTGCGATGAATAGGTAGGATCTCGACGCTTCTCAACTGACCTTTCTCTGCGAACGACATTTCACGAATACCACTCATACAAGCCGTGGATTCAGGTTTAGGTAGGTCTGGATCCTTCGCGGCAATGTGCTGAACATAGGCCGCCTGAGATAGAGTGGTAGGTAACGTGTATCTCGGAGCAGAAAGATGAATGAAGAAGATCGAGTTCCGGGTTTGATGGCCAACCACGATTATGCCATTGCTAGGATGATAGGCCACACTGCAGATGCCATCCGTCTCATTTTCATGAGGAAAATTAAGCTCTTGAACGGCCTTGCCTAGAGCAATATCCCAGAGCTGGAGAGTGTGATTTTGCCTGAGTCCAACCAAGACGTAGCGCAAAGCGGCTCCCTTGGTGTAAGGCCGAACTTTGTCGACGAATGTAACGGTCGTTGGCCATGACTTCTCGGACGGAGATGCAGTAGAAAGAGACAAGAGCGGAGTGTCAATGGTGATGCTAGCGACACGAGCTGCACCTGCATTAGACTCGTCAATGAGCTTGCGGATATCCCAGAATCTCAACCTGCCGGTCTTGTCGAGAGAGACAATAAGAGTGTCATCCTCGCTGAAGGTGAAGTCCTTTCCAGCTTTTCCAGTTGCAATTTGGAGTGATCGTTCTTCGAAGAATTTCTCGACGTCGACTATCCGACTGTGTTCCTTGACGCCATATCGAGGGGCTAGTGCAGTTCCTGGCCAGACCAAATGAATTGACTTGCCACGTCCAATGGCAAAGAACTCAGGATGTCGCGAGCTTCGCTTAGCTCGAGTTTTAAGCACTCCCCCGGCGGTATTCTCATCAGCAGGGGGATATGGTGGGAAGATGAGACTTTCAGACTCCAACAAGTTCTTTTCGAAGAGATCGTTTCCGTTCTTGTTGATGGTGGCATAGTATACTGTGCCGCTAACACCGGTTCCCAGAACAGCTTGCTCGTCAGATGGTTCACCAGTGGCGGCGGTGGTGCAGAGTGCGACATTGAAGATACGGTCCCCGGAGTTCCTGAAGACTTGCCGATCACTGCCATCATCTTGTCTAATGATGCGCATGCCTCCATTCTTAACCAGAGCGTAGGTGATGTATTTAGATGTGGCAGCAGCCAGAGTTCGATCAAGTTGATCAAATTCCTTTTTCAAGCGGGAGATCTCCATGACTCCATCATCTCGGATGCCAACTTCTGAGGGTCCAGGCAAATTCAATTGGATGGAAACAAACGGTTTGATTGGGAAGTTGTACACTGGCACAAGCCTGGCATCTTCCTTGCTCGGTGAGCCTTCCATGTCCTCCCACTCGTCTTTACTGTCTGACTGTTGATTGACCGGCTTCTCGGCATCAGGAATTTCGCCTGGCCCAGATTCAACTCCCTTTTCTCCTTCTTCCGACTTGATTATTGGTTCTGGAGAAGCCGGGACAACAATTTCTTGAGCAATTTCAACTTCTCGACCTGAAGGAGTTGCTGGATCGATAGAGGCTTCACGCGAGAAGGGGGTCGTCTTCGATGACGAGTGTAGTCTGGATGTAAGGATCTTTCTCTTGGCAACTTGCTCGACGCTGGCCGTGCGAGGGTCTGACTCTTCTTGTAGGACGATTTCATTGTCTTCGCTTGGTTTGGGAATGGCAGGGTCTGAAGATTTGACGGCAGGCGACTGGGTCCGGGAAGCATTCAAAGAGTCGTTCAGTGCTCTGAAAGGATTAGTGTAGGTGAAGATAGGCTGAGTTGGCGCAGCAGCTTTGCTTTCCTGAGTGGAAGTAGCGGCAGGGGCTGACTGAGCAGGAGCGTTGATCGAGGTAAACATGGATTTGAGATCAGGTTGACCATCTTGTGGTTGACTTTCTGACTTATCAACAGGAGTGTCGCGCGCACTTGTGGACTTTGCGGGATGTGCTTTACTCAAAAGCTTGAGGAGAGCATCTTGCGAAGCATCCCGGCCATTTTCCAAAGGCGGCTGACCACCACCCCCGCCTTGATCTTGTAGGTTCAGAGGACTCTTTGACGATTGATGTTGTGCAGCAGCTGGAGTCATGAAACTTGCGAGCAGATCGGAGGCCGAGGTAGATGAAGGCTGCCCGAAGGAGCGTATTGTAGGAATTTTGCCATTCTTTTCTTCAGTTGGAGGGGGGACGTTTTCAGCAGCAGACTGAGGTCTTGAATTGGCGCTGATGGTGTTTGAGTTGGAACCGAAGTTGAGTAAATTCAACAATGATTGGGCGGTAGCGGAGGGTGCGGCTGAAGCAACAGGCTGCGCCATCTGGGTAGGGCGCGCGTGGTCGTTGACGATAGATGTGAAAGGTGGAGGAGGGCTTGAGGCGAGTGGTGAGACGCCAACAAACGGGGAATGGTGGCTAGATTGACGAGCATTATGGGAAGTTTGGGAAGGAGCAGGCGAATCTTGAGGCTTGGGCCTCAGATTGGCAAATAAAGCTTGCAGGTCGTTGGTCGACATTGTTTCAGTCGACTCTGAAGGCGTGAAGCTATGGGTGTAGGAAAGTAGAACAATATCAAGTTACAGCGCGCAGGAAGTTCCTCGTTCCCCGGATGCTACACCAGGAAATCACAGGACAAGCAAGACTGAAGGAATGTCAAGCACGGGTATGTGCAGGTAAAAAGAGATATTCAAACCAGGAATTAGAATTGGTGATGGTTTGATGATTGAATAATCAAAGCGAAGCGTTGAGATGAAGATGGATGATATCAAAAATTTCTCCGCAGGCTGGAGCTTCGCCTCCGCTGCTTGGGAGGGCGAGGGCCGCTTGCAGCTCCAACGCCAACCCAGGCAGAAACCCCCCAGCCTCGTCGCGCCTGTCACTCAGCCTTGCACTCTCTGGAATGGGCAGCTTAGCAGAGCTTAAATGCCAGGCGAGATACCTATGTACACTCGCTACGCTCGCTACGGTGCTACAATGCCAGGATTCGCCAGGTATGTTCCTCGCCTACGTAGGTACTCATCTCAATCCTTTCCAAATTCACTCTACTCATTACCTATTGTGGTTGTTGCATGTACAACTGCACAATGATTCCCGTGCATCACTCTGCTCTTGTGCAGCTGCAACTGGTACCACACAATCCCCATCTCATCTCTAACCACATGTAGCAGATCTTGGGCGATTCTCTATTGGTACATTTACAACCCTCACCTTCACTCGACTTGGCTTCGCACCCTTCATTCACTCCAGATAGCTGAAGCTGTGCTTTTCGGTCTCGTAAGGCCACCTACATTTCACGTCCCTGTGTTTACCCTGCTGCTTCACTTTCAATTATGAAATATACGTCACCGGTTCTCGCGGTGAAAGCTCTGAGATGTTGCTCAACAAGGTACAAAAGGCTCGTGGCGGCCAGCTTTCAGTCGAGGGAGACATCTTTCTCATCAACAAGTTTCTCGAGCTTTGAACAAACATTCGGATCGCTGAAATGGGCTTCCTATACACAGTCGTGGCCCTGGCGGCCTCCCTCTCGGTGGCCTTCGCAGCAGTGTGCCAGAACATGACCATTCCTGTCTCAATCTCTGCTCGTAACGGCGTCTTCAACATCAGCACCCCTACAAACAACATCCAAACCATCAACTTCTTCCTGGATCTCACTCGACAAGGCCACAATTACACCAATGAGTCCCTTACGGGTTACAGCACTGTGACTGGAGATTACGAGATCGAAGCTACATACTGCCATCCAGACAGTGGCCCGAGCAAGGTCATTCAAGTCTTGACCCATGGCCTTGGTTTTGACAGACGGTATGCTCTTAGCCACTTATTGTCCTACTGACTAAATCTGTGCTGCACAGCTACTGGGATTTCTCCTACAATAACTACAATTACTCCTATGTGCGCCAGGTGGTCGATCGAGGAGGATACAGCACATTTTCATACGACAGACTTGGCGTGGGCAAATCAACTCTGTTCACTGATCCCATCAACGAAGGACAGCTCTGGCTTGAGTTAGCTGCGCTCCGAAACATCACATTGGGCATTCGCAATGGCCGCTTGGGTATCAGTGGTGTCCAGTCCATCGTCCATGTCGGTCACTCTTTCGGCTCTTCGCTCACATACGCCTTGGCCGCTGCTGATCCGACCATCTCTGACGGCATCATCTTGACCGGGTTCTCGCAGGGTGCGCCTTTTCAATCGTACTTCGGATTGGGAAGCGATTTCATCATCGCAAACACCATTTCGGGGCTGAAATCATACGCCACGGGCTATCTGGCACCTGCTAGCATTACAGGCGCTCACATCGATTTCTTTGCTCCAGGAAACTTCGATCCGGACGTACTTACAGTGGCGTATAGCACAGGAGCACCTGTCACGCCAGGCGAGGTTCTGACTGTTGTGGGTGCAAGCGCTGCACCCAATACATTCGCCAGACCGGTCCTTGTAATCACAGGAGGTAGGTGCTCTCTGGTTCCCTTCATTTTGTATCCGAACCCTCGTTCCCGCGACAAATGAGGCTTACATTCTCCTCCTTTTCAGAACGCGACATCCCCTTCTGTGGAGGTGATTGTTTTTCGACTGCACACCTCAATATCTCCTACCCGTCCATTCCCGCTGGATCCAAACAATACTTTCCCAATACTAGCGCATTCCAAGCCGTTGTCGTTAGAGGAGCAGGTCACGGCTTGGCTCTGGAGTATACCCATGGTCTGGTAGCTTCGACCATCTCGAAGTATTTGGGCCAGAATGGATTGAGTGCCAATTAGTGGTGAAGACGACACTCGCGAAGACGGGTATCTTGACATACATCGAGAAGCTAATGGCGTGAGTTGGGCTACAAAGCACGGCGCAGTGTGTTACAGAGTAGAGCCTCCACTTTGCCGGAAAGGGGAAATATGGGGTAAAATAAAATGCCCAACCTGATCATGGTGTACTCGGACTAAGATACCCAACAGCGCAACAAAGGCACGTGGCCATAGGATATGGGATCCCCCTACAATGTCCCCTACATCCCTACAACCACGTACATACAGTACACAGTACACAATCCAAATACGCCACACCTCTCTTCCCTCCCTCTCCAGCCTCACTTCCCCTTCTCCTTCTCGTCCAATTTACTCTTCGCCTCCCCCCACACCCGCTTGATCAACTCCGCCTTCTTCTCACTCCTCGGCGTGATTGCACACTCAAACGGCTGCGGGATGGTCATCCAACCGGGCACCATAGCTTCATTGGGCTGCACCTCGTCGCCATTGGCGTCGCGCTTCTTCGCAATGTCAAACGCCCAAAGCACGCGCGCAATGTTCAGAAACAGCGACTTCTCCGCCACGTGCACGCCGGGGCACACGCGGCGGCCGGCGCCGTAGCTCCAGTGGTCGCGCATGTTGGGGTCCGCGATGTTGAGGTATGCGGCGGCGGGGAGGTCGTAGCCGAGAAAGCGCTCCGGCATGAATTTCTCGGGCGACTCCCACAGGGTGGTGTCGTAGTTGATGTGCCTGTTCGTAGGTTGTAAGTCACAGAAACATTGAAGGGCGTAGAAGTTTGAAAAAGAGGCAATTTTTTTTCCCCCAAAGGTAACAAAGTCAGAAACGAAGCGAGGGATCGATGACATACCACCAGTTCAACACCACGACCGTCTCCTTGGGGATGAAATAGCCATTATACCAATCATCCTCGGTCGTATAGTGCTGAATGCCGAATTTGTTCGGCGGCCGCGTGCGCAGCAACTCCTTGATCATGGCCCGCAGGTACGGCAGATTCGGCTCGTCCTCCCACGTCGGCAGCCTGTCCCCTCCAACCACGCGATCGACCTCCTCCTGAGCCTTGGCCAGAATATGCGGGTTCAGCGTCATGGCGAGGATCCAGGAGTTCAGAAACGCGGATGTGGTCTCCGACCCGGCCTCGACGAGCCCGCCCGTCTGATACGCGGCCTGGAGTTCATCGAGCCCGAGCTTCTGCGGGTCCGAGAGGTAGAAGTCCTTGGCGAAGCAAGGGTTCGATTTCCCCTTGTCGACGGACTTGCGCAGGTCGCCCCACAACTTGAGGTAGACGACGCTGTCGTGCGCGAAGCACTTCTCGCCGAACTTGCGCCAGTTGCCGAACATCCACTGGGGGAAATGACGCAGCGAGGGCCACGTGTCGACCAAAAACGCCCCGGGCGCCGAGAACTGCTGCAGGTTGTTGACGACGCTGTAGATCTTCTTGACGAGCGGGTTGTCCCAGTCGGCCATGCGCTGACCGTACGCGACGGTAAGGATGACGCTGGACGAGTAGCGGCGGTTGTGGTCGTAGAAGTGCTCGGGGCTTTGCAGGAGGTCGTACATCAGCTGCTTGGATTCCAGGTCCTGGATCGGCTGGTACGAGGTTGAGACGTTAATGTTGAGCAGCTGGTGCGCGATCTTACGCACCACGCGGTATCGAGGACCGTACGGCATGAAGAGCTGACGCCGGCCCGCGGAGGCCACGTCGCTGGCTAGCGGCGCCGGGGGGCGCGACGAGTAGATGCCGGATTTCTTGTCCATCAGCTCCTTGACCGCCGTCGGCGACGACAGGTACACGTAGTCGGCGCCGCCCATTTTGGTGTAGAAGATCTCGCCGTACTGCTTGGCCCATTTCTGTGCTTGGAATCGAAACGTCTCGGCTTGGGACATGGCGAAGAAATTGCCGAGGAAGGGCAGGCCCCGGGGCCCGGGTGGAAGATGCTTCCTTCGCGAGTCTTTCAATGTGCTGGGTGTCACGTACAGATAGAAGCCGATGGCGAAGAGGACGGGCAGCACCACGAAGCTGGCGAGCAAGATCTTGAGTAGTGGAAGTCCGTCCGCATGGAACCCTGTGAGGGTATGCATCGTCGCCATTGTGCAATGGGTCTCAGTAGCGACCTGCCTGGGTGGCCACGAAAATCGAAGGAAGGGCCTTTAAAAGCCTTCACTTACATCGAAGGAGAAGTATCTCATGAAATTTAAGCCCTAGATCTAGGCATGTGTAACAAGGTGAGCCCCCATCTTGGACAATTGGAGGTCGTGGGACACGGCGGCCTTTCTCCATACTGGATCGGAGGTGGAGGTCCTCCACATTCTGGACATCCGGAGCGTGGAGGCCCAGGATTCTGGGCAGGGGAGCCGTAAAGCCTATGAAGTTTTGAAATTCACGCATTTCATTGGGAGACACGAAGTTGGAGAAGAAAGGGTACATGTACAAGGTAAAGGCAGTAGAACTAATAATTACCACCCAATCTCAAAACTTGGCTACGGTACCCCTTATGTACAGTTGAGATTCTGTACAACATTCGCAAATAGAGTATGAAACAATGCATTATTTTCACACAACTAGACATCATGCTTCCAAAAAGTCGGCGATGATGTTGCACTCATCACCTATACTGATAAATGTCTCAAGTTGCTATATTGAAATAGATGCACATGAGATGAAGATGACGAAAACAATAATGCTAGCATACATGAATTTGCATTACCAGGATTCCTTCCATTATTTACTTCACTGCTGCTGCTGATGCGTGCATATACATCGAACTCAAGGCACAGTCACCTAATGAGCGTGACGGTGAGAGTATCGCTTGCGGTACTTGTTCAAGTCCATCTTGGCATGAGGGTTCCACAGGCCAAAGTCCAACTCCTCGGTGTACCCACGAGCCTTCAAGCCAGATTGACCAGATAGTTTGGCACCCTTGGGGGTGGTAGTAGTGTACGCCTCGAACGCAGAGCACTCGTCTTCGAAGTCAGAGTCAACATAGTCGGGGATGTCGTTGGGTCGCTCAACGAATTGCAGAGCAAGACCACCGTCAACGTGCCAAGCAATGTGACAGTGCATAAGCCAGACACCTGGGTTATCAGTCTCGAAGCCAATGACAGTGTAACCAGCAGGGGAACCAGGGCCAGGGGAGCCTTGCAACATGACAGTGTCACGACGAGTCGGGTTGTCGAAGTTGAGAGTGGTGATCTGGTCAGCGGTAAATGTACCAGTACCGACACCAAGGACAGAGACATCGTGACCGTGAATGTGCATGGGGTGAGAGGCAAAGAACTGGTTCTGGATGACAAAGTAAACCCAGGTGTTGGCCTGGTTAAGAGTCAGAGAGTTGCTGATGAGGCTGTCAGAACCACCCTCCGCCAAGGTCATCAAGGTAGGCTGAGTGTAGTTGACATTGATCACGGCATTGTTAATGTACCATTGGAAAACAGTGCCATCGTCGTTGGTAGCGACCGAGGTGACGGATCCAGCAGGGATGGTGGAAGCGGAAGCCACGAAAGAGGTGCTGGTACCAGCAGGCTTCTTGAAGAAAGGCACAAGAGAGGCAAGAGGTTCATCCTGGCAGATGTTGGCAGTCACGTTGGTGATAGGAGTGGACGAGATGGGTGTAACAGGTGTGGCACCCTCATAGTTGATAACAGCGTTGGCGGATCCAAGACCAGAGTTGGCACCGCCTGATGGGCATCCAGTTTGGATGACAGCACGAACGTAGTAGCTGCTAGGGATCTGGTCAGCCTCAACAATAACGTCGTATCGCTGGCCGATGGCGATGTTGAGAGTCGAAGTCTTGTAGGGGACGATGGGCACGAAGTCGCTGGAGATGACAGTCATGGTGTGATTGTCAAAGCCAACGACATACATGTTCTGGGTGGAGCTGTTGATGATACGGAACAAGTGCTTCCTGCAAGGCTTGAGGCCCCACGAGAAAGGAGAACCACCTGGGCCAACTGGGTCTGGGTTCTTGCCCTTGCCGTTGAACAGGGTGTTGAAAGAACCACCGGGTCCAAAGTGAGCAATGACAGCGGCCTGAGCAGCGGCGGTGTTTTGGTAGCTGGTGACTAAATTAGTGGCGAGTCTATACAGCTCAGAGCGCATTACTTACGTATCATCAATCATGACTGTACCCATATCGTAGTCGTAGTTGGCAGTAGCAGGTCCATGGATAACAATGGGACCACGGATACCGTCACCGTACTGAGCGAACATGTGGCTGTGATACCACGAAGTACCATAGGAAGAAGCCTTCCAGACGTATGTGCGGCTGCCACCGTTACCGGCAATACCACACTCAGTGACACCCGGAACACCGTCTTGAGAGTTGGTGCCGAACTGGCGGACACCGTGGAAATGGATTGAAGTGCCGTTGTCTGCCAATTTGTTGACGACAGTGACCTTGACAGTATCACCCCAGTTGGCCTCAATGACCGGTCCTGGAACCTGGCCGTTGATGGCCAATGCGAGCTTGGGGCCTGTTCCGTCATAGACGAGGGTGGTGTTGGTAATTTCAAAGGTGTACTCTCGAGTAACACCCGTGTCATAATCGTTGGCGTAGACGTCAGAAGAGGTGTCCTTGTTGTCGCACCACTTGGATCGATCCGCGGCACTGTTGCAGATATCATCGGTGGCGTTCTTAGGAGGAAGGTAGGTGGCACAGCTGGAGGAGCTGGTAGTCGTGGTAGCCGAAGTGGTGGAGGTGGAAGATGAGGAGTATGAGTACGAGTACGACGAGGTACTGACAGAGCTGGTCGTGTAGTTGTAGCCATGGCCACCATTGCCACCACTGCCATACGAGCTGGTGGTCGCTGAGCCAGCGCTTCCAGTTGTAGAAGCACCGTGGCCACCATGGCCACCCTCCGAACCACTTCCAGTGGTGGTTGCGCTGGCAGTCTCAGAAGCGGTGTTCCAGTCATCCCAGATGCCGTAGTTCGACTTTTGTGACTGCCATTTCGACCACCAGGCATCCTCAGCTCCGCTATCTCCCTTGCCAGGGCTCACATCGGTGGCACCGGCAGCATCGCAAGTAGTGACTGGGGTCACCGGGCAAAAGGTGTGAGTTCGAGTCGCGGTCGCAGTGACGGTAACATCAGCATCGGTGTGAGCAGATGCAAGGCCGAAAGCGGCAGCAGTGAAGAAAATAGGAAATGAACGCATATTGAATGAACGGACGCAGGCAGATTTGCCTGCACAAAACGAGTGACTAGAAGGAAGGTGATGCGCGCAAAGAAAGAGAGAAGGCAACTTTGCGGCGCGAGGACGAGGTTGTATATCACTTTTACCTCTTGGTGAGCCGGGGGGGTTTTCGCCCTGAAGGCTGAGATTGGGCAGCCTGACGAGAATACATTGAAAGTGGTTCCGGCGACGAACCGTGATTTGCCAGAGCACTTCGGTTGCTGCTGGCCCAGCTGTCTCAGTTTAGCACAGTGGAGGCCCTTGTACCAACACAGCAATCTTTGGATACGGGCGAGGAGGAAGGAAGTCGAGAAAAGCATGGCGTCAGGGGTAGCTGGTGGATGGAAGGGGAACAGTGGATGACGGCGCGGCTCCAGACATCGCCAATGTTTTGCGCCGGTGGAAATTGAGATGGATCTAAACTTTTGAGCTTCTTTTCCCAGCGTAGCGCCAGCCAATTGCTTGGGTCGCGAGTAAGTCGGGGGTGGAGCGAGAAGAGAGCGAGAGGAGCGCAAGTGTGAGGAGCCGAGCAGGGCAGGAAGAGACGAAACAGGGGGATCTGAACGGTGAAGTCAGCAGGATCGGATGAGAAATTGGATGTGAGATGTTTTGGGGCAGAGATTTTCGAGTTTCGGATTGGATCGCGGCGATCGCCACAGCAAGACGTGCTGGCCAGGTCAAACGATGTGCAAGTGTAATTCTAGTGCGAGATGCGAATGGGGAATGGGAGAATTTAGATGAAAAGATCCCAAGATCAATTTGATGGATACTTGAAAAGGACTTCAAAGTGTGCAAGTTGCACAAGATGTACCAGAGGGGCAGATACCATTCAGTTACAGATGCAGGTGCACTGGCAGGCGGCAGGCGCAGGGTGAAATTCTCCGGGCAGGCCAGCCAGGGCGTAGGGCGCCTGTAACACTTCCAAGCTTCTCTCCCGCTGGGCGTCTCCAACCCCCAACGTAATCGTAATCGTACCTGCACTTGCACCTGCTGTAACCTTCTATTTCCACAGTCACAGTCAATGTGACTTGCGTCTGAGATTCAGACCTTAAACCCCAATTTCCATCCGCCTTATTGCTGACTTTGAATGTTCCTTTGAAGCTTCTACTTCGCTTCCATCCTACATCCTCACGATCCTCCATCTTCATCCTCGTCCATACATCCCTCTCTCGGCGCCAGCAATCAGAAAATAAACACAGAAGAGATGACCGTCAGCATTACACTCCATTCATTTTCCTTCAATCCTCCCAGAACTTCCAGTTACCGCTCGTGCGTACTCTACAGTAATGCAATTTGCGACCCTTACTCGGTAACAGCTCGCCATCCACGCCGCCCCAAGCCTAATACGCCGCCTCGCAAAAGCCCAGGGGTTTCTTTTCGCGCTACCCCACCGCTAAGTGACCTTCGCCCACAGCCAATTTCTCGTCCTTTGATTCCTATGACTACATTTTTGCTTTCCACATAAAAGCTTGGTTCAGGAGTCAAAAAATGGACAATTTGAAGCCTTTTGTTGACTCGAAGCCACCTCCGCCATCACAAGAGGTCTTTAAGCTCCTTAAGCTCCTTAGGCTCCCCCAGAAATCACCTGCCAAGCCTGCCCCTCGTATTGTCTATTTTCTGCCTGGCCAGTGGTGAGCAAACAGTGGCTGCCCTCGTGTTTTCTTGTCCTACGTACTGCCGACTACCACTTCCCCGCAGCTTTCTTTTATGCAAGCTCAACGACGAGCTCGGGCGCGGCAAGTACGGTTCTAGAAACCTCAACCGCACAAATACTATTCGCTCCAAGCCATCGATGAGATGCTACCTCTCGTAACTTGAACTTGCCTCACAGCCGCATTCTGCAACCTCAGACTTTTGCAGCTCGTGAAACCCTAAATTACTAGACAATGACAAAGCAAACTTGAACCACATCTTAAATGATACTGATGACAACAAAATCTTCAAGGTGAATTATTTTTTTAACACAGACACACACACATATGCACTGTAGGAGGTCGATTATTATATCGACGACGATAACAATCAAAACACAATGCGAACATCTCATCCCTGCGATGGCTGTGCCCTCCGCCGCGTCCGGTGCGCCGGCGGCCAACCATGTCTCGAATGCAAACACCGCTCGATATCGTGCACATTTCTGCGCGTGCGACGGAAACGAGGGCCCAAGGGTCCCAGACCCGGCACGACGCTGAAGATTGAGCAGTTTCAGAAAACTCTGCAGGACACCGTCAACTGCGGCGACCATCACCAGTCTGCGTCTCTGCCGCCGACGCCGCCCGAAGATTCGCCTTCCACTTCGCGGCGGCAGAGTCAAAGTCAAAGTCACAGTCCTGCATCACCATCATCGTCGACAACGCATTCACGTTCTCACTCCCACTCCCAGGCCCACTCCGACGGCATCCCTTTAAAAGTCTACGAGCGCTTCCTAGATGTCTTCCGGCACCGCCTGTACTCAGTATGGCCGATCGTGTCGAGCGACGAACTACTCGCCCGCCTCCGGCGCGATCACAATGACCACGAAGCCTACTCGCTCGCGGCCGCGCTGTGCGCCGCGGTGATCGCCCAGCTGCGGCTTCCCGAACACGTCGTCTCGTTCGACTGCATCTCCTCCTTTGAACTAGCCGTGGAATCGCAGCGGCTGAGGCAGCGGTTCGAATACCAGGAACACTTCACCGTGATGTCGCTGCTGACTTCGTTTTTCTTGCATATCTACTTCGCGAATGCGAGTAAGTTGCGCACCGCGGGGTTCTATCTCCGCGAGTCTCTAACATATGCGCACGGTCTTAAGATGCACCAGCTGCATTCTTACACTGACCTCAGTGCCAAGGAGCAACAGCTTAGATTACGGGTATTTTGGATCCTGTTCGTTTCGGAAAGGACATACTGCATTCAAAACGATCTGCCCATCACGTTGAGGCCGATCGCCGAACTGCCAAATGCTGATCCGTTGGACGGCCATGATAACGCCCCCATGCCCGCCTTCATCGCGCTAGCGCGTCTCTTCATCTTTCTCGACGGCGACTTCCTCGAATCAGCAGCTTCCTCAGATGACGCCTCTTCCATCTTGGCGGCGCATGGGCACCATCCAAAGGATAAAGTCTCGAGCATCCAGCACGAGCTTGTCCAACACCACCCGCCCGAGGAGCTGAATGAGTCGCAGAGAGTCGATATCTTGACCACTCGAAATTGGGTGCGGATCCTCCTTTGGAACTACACCATCGCTCACTTCACCGTGTCCTGCCACGCGGAGGATCAGGCCTTCTCGGCCCTCCTGCCCGCGACAGTCGCCCACGACATGCTTTCAGTCCTAGGCAAGGCGTCTTGGAAATCAGTGCAGCCTCATGGCTACGGCATGGTAAGTTATTTATTTCCCCCTGTGTGTAAAGCCCTACAAAAACGCTGCTCTCTGTAACACACTATTTTCCAGGAACTGAAAACGTTCCGCATCGCCGACTCGCTTCTCGACGTACTACTATGTGCTCCGGCCTCGGCGAGGACTCGCAACCTCCTGACGGATTCGAGAGAATCTCTGCATCTGCTGGAAAAGGTCCTCATGGATATTGGAGGCACGAATTCCAAGTTCCTGGCTTTGTTGAGGAAACGCATGCTTGAGTCGCAGTTGCCCGCGCCACAGACTCTGTGGAATGATTTGCAGATCTCGAGTCCGCATTTCCAGGATTCTTCACCGGTATCCGCACAGGATTTGCAGTTCTCGAGCCCGCATCTCCAAGATTCTTCACCACTGGAATCCGCGCAGGAAGTGACGTGATGATGAAGACAAGTCTAGTTTGGCGTCCTTTGACCGTTTTTGAGCGATGCTAGTCCGTGGGCGAATAATGATTGGGGCGGCTTTTTGAACGGGCAGATACTAGCACAGCGAGATGAGAACCACAGTACTTAAAGGCTCAAATCCAGAAGCTTCCTATCTACACGGCTTACCCTTAACAGCACGTTTATCACACTACATCCGCCAAGTCGACGATTCTATTGTGGATTTAGAAATGATGATTTCTGCATCGTGTCGAGACAGTGGTAACCCGATGACGCCGTGGTCGTGTGAAAATATGCACGGGCTCGCTGTGTTGTTTGCTTTTCAGAACATTCCCGTACCCGAAAGACGCTGTAACCTTTCTCGATGGGGTGTAGAGTCGCCAGGGTATCCAGTGTCTTTGAGATCCTCCGGCACTCGGATATTTAACACCATCTTACGATCGAGGCCGTCCGCGCTTAGGAACCGCCATGATTCGCCGAGCAAGATCGGGTTGTCTGGCATGAAAGGGCGATCTAGGCTGGTTTCAGGAAACAATTCTCAATGCCTGGGTACCAAAATGCCTACTAAATACGGGGGAGTCAGTTGAGTTTAGCGCGCCAGAATACGCAACGCGTCGAACTCGCGTCTCGAATTCTGAACGAAAAGGGTGTAGGCTCTTATAGGTACTTAGGTAGGTACCCATTTACTTTACTTCCCATTCTTCTCAATGTAATCCAATGCCTTCATGAAATAAGGCAGGAATCTCTCTGGATCCTCACTGAACGGAAAATGCCCCAGCCCTTTCATCTCCTCAAACACCACCTTGTCGCCTTTGCTGCCCTTTTGAATTCTCTCCGCCGTCTTGCGGCTCGTCTCTGGCGTGCAGCTATAGTCGTACTCTCCTGTTAGCATATACACCGGACACGCGTCGGTGTCAATGTCGCCCATGCGATCGCGTCCGTCCCAGCCGTCAAAATAGAACTTGAGGTCACCCGGGAAGATTCGAGAGGCCTGGGTGGAATAAATCCACCAGTTCAGTCGTTTGTAAATTTCCGGCGATGTGGGTGAAATCATTCCACAGACCCTTTCGGCGTTGAGGATTCCCTCGTCGCCTTGAAGGGAATATATCGTCGACGCCTGTGTGGAGGCCAGGTAATCGCACCCTTCGCAGGGTACGACCCCTCTGATGTCAAGTTGCTGAGCGTGAAGGGCCACTGTCAGACACACCTGGCCGCCCATACTCGCCCCTGAAACAATGGCGCGCCGTAAGCTGAGCTTCTCGAGGAATTGACGAATGGCCGAGACGTAAAAGTCTTCGCTATTGGCGTACGACAGCGGGTATTGGTTTGCGGCGGGAAAAGACCGACCGTGGCCCGGGAGGTCAAATGCGTACATGGTGCACCTCTTTTGCAGAGCTTTGTTCATCATCATCGAATGATACTGGCGCGAGTCTGCGCCCGCCGTGTGCAGGAAGAGGATAGGTTGAGGACCGTGGCCGGAGACCTCGTAAAAGATCTTACATTTCTCGAGCGGGGCGATGGTGAGCCAGGTGTAATGCCCAATGATAGAGTCATCGTCGCATTCGTCTTCCGCGACCAAGTTCTGCTGAGCTGGAGTGGTGGAGGGAGCCTGAGAGGGATTTAGGGCACTTCGGATACGGTCCAAAAGCAGCCTCCATAGTCGCGCGTGTTGGGTGAATGCTATACGATCCCCGACGACCTCAACGCCAGAAGTCCCTAGGATTCGCAGCATTCCCCAGTACGATTGGAACGGTCTTTTCGGAACGGTGGAAAAGAATTCTCGCCAGTGCCCCGTTTGTGCCATGAGTGTGAACTGAGGTTTCGTGCCAACGGCTGAGTATTTCTGTATACTTATTGTTCCTCCATTGATCACCAAAATCCTTCCATCATCTTTTTTTCCACTCGATTGTATTCCGAAGCAGATATCCGGGGCTTGTTTCGTGGTTGCTTTGATTTCCTCGTCTGCATTCAGCGAGGCTTCAATCGATCGACATGCCGAGTCGTCCCATGTTGCAAAGGCATCTTCAAGAGCGTCCATGGTTACAGATGCCAATCTTGCTTGTTCGCTGTTTACTCGAGTCAGACGTGTCTCGGGCTGTCTCCATTAAAGGCCTCATGAGCATCCTGAGTAGTTCCTCGGTAGAGGACTAATCATCAAAACCCCCTCAGGGGCATTGGAATCACGTCTCCGCACCCTCATAGGACGTTCGTGTAGTGTAGAGAGGACGATGTCCTGACACTCATGGGTGCGGAGAACGTGCTGCTTGGTTGCAATACAACGTATTTCCCCTCTTTGGATATTCTCCTCATCGGCGTGATCATTACATGGGAAGACCATGCCGTGTACAAAAAGGGCAGTCCAAGCGCTTCAAATTTTGATAAGTGGTATTTGCTTCCCGGATCTTGGAGTTGAAGACGTAGAATTGCCAGTGACCGGTTGAAGCGAATTGAAACTTGAAAGTACGTCCAGAGGAAGGCTCATATCTGACAGCTCCTGCACCGTCAAAGAAATCTCAGAAGGCGAGAGGAGTGGAAGGTAGCAGCAATTTCAAAACAGGTACTATGAGACCACCACGTAATACGCCATGCAACGATCTACAGCTCTTGAGTCCTCACTCCCTTCCTCTTGTAAAGATAACGATGCAGGCTCTACCTATGTCACCCAATGACGAACAATCCTGTTGACCAGGCAGATGAAATTTCCTCCCGCTGCTGCAAACACTAACAATTATGCTGCTTCTAAGTAACACGATTGCACCTACAGGCTTCAAAATCTGGAATGGGATAAGGCAAGACGGAAAAAGGTGGCATGATGACGACTGAAGGCAGTGCGATGAGAACAGAAGAAACAGTTCGTTTTGTAGCGATGCTAGGAGGAGTCACCGACGTGGTCTGTTTCAAGGTCAGCATCCTTCTGGAAGACAGTTTGGTTCATAGTCGTTGCGTAGAGACGTGCATACCTTTTGAGGAGAAGCTTCCATGGCGGCAAGTGTTGAGAAGTTTGAGGGTTGACCGTTGAGAAGTTTGAGGGTTGACCGTTGCGAACGCGAGAGTAACGTGGGAGAGAGGTGATGGGATGAGACTGGTGTTGTGGTTCGTGGAGATAGTTGTTCAAGTTGGCAAATTGGCCCCAAAGAGCCGGAAAAAGGAGACCAGCGAACGAGAGAGCAAGAAAGAAAATATGGAAGTCCAAAGCACTATAGGCAGCCATGAGCAAACACCTCTATTTCACATTCGTGGTTCCAGGCAGTAAAGGAACTACCTGAGCGGTTCGCGTGAAGCTGGAATAATCCGCGCCGCGAGATTAGGCTCCTTCTGCAGACTATCAAACGGATACATCGGCCTCTGAATGCGCTGATGTCCCAGGCGCTTCAGATCCTGATCCACGCCGCCAGGTGTCAGGGCAAGGCGCCAGTCCTTCGCCATATCATGCAGTTCCGGCTCGAGGTATCCGATCTTAACAATGACGAGCGCCGCCTCGCGAGGCTTGAGGTCCAGATCGGTGAAGTCACTCTCATGGTGGTACGGCTTGCGCAGCTGCGTCAGGATGGCGAAGACGCTGCCGACCTGCAGCACGACCTCGGTGCACGCATGTATGTCCCCGTGTTTGATGGCGTGCACGCGGCCGGTCATGGTGAGCGGCCCAGCGTGGACGTTGTCGATGTCGGCACCAGCGGTGACGGTCACGGTGGCGCCGATTCCAGCCTTGACGCATGTTTCCACCGCGTGCACGCCGGGCACGCTTGCATAGATCACCGCTGGGCCATCCGATTGCTTAAACTCTGGACGAGTGAGTAAACGCGTCAATCCCCATGTCATATCGCCGCTTCCGCCTGCCGTAGGGTTGTCGCCAGAGTCGCTGATGAAGAATGGGCGTTTGTCCGATGTCAGCGCGGTGTCGATGCATTCGTCAAAAGATCCAGTAGGTCCAACGAAGTCGAATTCTTGGTAGTTATCCCAGAACACCCGTGCGAGCTTCTCGGCTTGTGCTTTGACGGCCTCGCCATCCCAGCCCGTCGCCATGATAACGGCGTGGTTTCGAGGTTCGTCCGCCCACGGATATCCAACCCATATGGCCGCATCAATCACGCCGGCCGCTGATGCGGCACTCGGGACTGTGGCGTAGATGCGCTTGGCCGGCTCGACGCGCGTAGACGTCTGCTCTCCAGGAAGCAGAACTGGAATCGGGACCCATGCCTTGATTGGTAGAACAGGCAGGTCAGAGGGGTCCTTTCCACCGGCATACTTCATTAGCAGCTCTACCAGATTTTGACACGCCCGTTCCTTGGTCTCAGCCACGTCAACGTGCGGTGCCGTGCGGTAGCATGTGATGAGGTCAGCCTGATGTGCGAGCTCGCGACTCACATTGCCGTGCAGGTCCATGGACGCAGATACAACCACGTCAGCGCCGATGACGTTTCGAATGCGACGAAGCAGCTCGGCTTCAGCGTCATCCATGCCTTCTACGCACATGGCGCCGTGGATGTCGTACCAGAGTCCATGGATCTCAGTCGACGACACGATCGCTTTCAGTCGTTGTACAATCTCGTCGGCTAGCTCTTCGAACGCCGCCCGCGTGACGACTCCGCCGGGCAGAGCGTGGCCGATAAGGGCGCCATGCCAGTCTGCGACACTTCGAAGAGGTGTGTCTGCGTGAAGAAATTTGTATTTCTCGAGTATTTCATCTCCTCGTTTGGGATGGAATGCCTCAGCGGAAGTTCTGGACGGTGTGAATGTTGAAGTTTCGCATGCAAGACCCGCGATCGCAATTGATGGTCGCGGGATCATTTCGTAACATATTGGACGTACACACTAGAGATCTGCAGGGATTCTCTGGCACTTTGTATCCTGGTGGCTGGCCTGGCGTGTTTCCTCGAGTAGCCGATTAACCGGCGGCCACATAAGGAAGGAGGACGTTAGACCCAAGCTTCTGCCACACAAAAGCCACAAAGCGTGAACTACTAGCTCCTTAGCTGTCTCGTTGTAGAAAGCGTGGATCAATCCCCAAAACAGGCTTATCTGGACAGAAACGAAGACAGACTTCTGGATAAGCATTTGCCTCTAGATCCTTCACAGTCTCATACTGGTGGAGATTCGCCGCACATCCTCCGCAAAGCGCTTGATTTCCATTCGATCGACCGGCACTTTGGGTGCTGTTCTCCGCCACTCATGGATTTGTAGTTGCATGATCGTTATCGAACTCCCAGTCTCCGTTGGGGAGGCGCATGGGCGACAGATGGGCACGCGGAATACAATACGACGCTATGGAGGGGGACGATCGGAACAAACCTGAGCATGCACCCATGCTGGTACGAGGAAGGAGGGACCTCGTGGGATCCCTGCTCATTTACATATGTCCAGACCTTTTCCCTCGAGCATGATTGACGTCGGAAAGTCCCAGACGTCGTGGAAGCTCACTTCGTCTGAGGATTTGTGATCGAAAAAAAAACCATAGGAACGATACATATCCTGACATCGACAATATGTTGACCAAGAGTCCTACAGGGACATGGCTCCCTGCTTGGGTGCCTGAGTCGACCATGACTCTCTCGGTTTTATTGATATTGTGCTCAATGGTGCAGTCTGCAGTGAGTCAACTTCTGATTGCGTTAGAGGATGTGTCGCATTGCTGATTTTCCGAATCCAGACCGGCGGGTATGATGGATCGATGCTCAACGGGCTCAACATTCTTCCCTCATACACAGATTACTTCAACTTGAACGCCGCGACTACCGGTCTGAACACAGCTTCCGTCTTCATTGGAGGATTCTTTGGTCCACTGGTCTCAGGTGTCGCTGCTGATCGTCTCGGTCGACGACCGGCAATCTTTTGGGGTTCGGTACTCTCGCTGGTTGGCATCCTCCTCCAGACTGCTGCACAGGACATCGCCATGTTCGTGGTTGCGCGCATCGTCCTTGGATTCGGCTCTGCCATCTCAGGTATCGCGGCAGGCGTGTACCTGTCCGAAACTTATCCAAACAAGTACCGAGCGTGGGGAGTTGGACTGCTCAATGACTTCTACTATGTTGGCGCTCTCATCGCAGCTGGAATCACTCTTGGCACAGGGCAATGGCAATCAACGTGGGCCTGGAGAGCACCCTCGCTATTCCAAGGCATCTTTTCGGCGCTGTGCATCATTATTCTGCCCTTCATTCCAGAATCTCCGCGTTGGCTGGTCCGGAACGGCTTCTACGAGGAAGGCCGCACTGCAGTGGCTCAGACGAACGCCAACGGCAATCTATCTGACCCAGTCGTGATGGCCGTGTACAAAGAGATTGTCGACACGCTGAATTGGGAGAAGGAGAATGTCATGACGCTGAAGGAGACGTTGAAGAATCCAATCTCGAGGAAACGCCTCCTCATTGGAATGTCGCCTGGACCTTTTTCTTGCTGTGTTGGTAACATTATCGCGTCGTATTATCTTGGACCTGAACTAGATACCGCTGGAATCACGGATTACAATCAGCAGCTCAAAGCGGTGGGTTTCGTTTTGATCTCTGCGAACCTGCTTCATACTGACTTGTTTGATAGAACGTCGTCCTCAACGTCTGGTGTCTTTTCTGCGCATTGGGTGGGACATGGTTAGCAGCTCGCTGGGGACGAAAACCCACGGCTTTGCTCTCCCAGTGTCTCCTGATCACCTGTTTGTTCATCATCGGCGGACTCTCAAAGCTGTATGCCGATGATCCTGACGGCGCATCCAAGAGTCTGGTATACGGTGACGTGGCCGTCATGTTCTTGTTCCAAGGCTTCTACTCGATTGCGTGGACGCCGCTGCTGTACCTATATCCACCGGAAGTTATGAATTATGCTATACGAGCGAACGGACTCGCCTTGTCATCATTCATGTTGAATGCTCTTGCGTAAGTCAGACCACATTCTCTTTGCTTTTTGAATTCAGTATGAGCCCAGAGACTGACGGATTTGGGGCAGTGTCCTTCTCGTCTTCATCATGCCAATTGGCCTGAACAACATCGGCTGGAAGATGTACATGGTCAACGCGTCCTGGGATATCATAATCGTGGTTTTGATTGTAAGTCTTTCCCCGTTTCTAGTTTCTGTCCTCTTACTGTCATCAAGGCTGTCTTCTGGGTTGAAACCAAAGGCCTCACACTGGAAGAGATCGATGCTATCTTCGAGGGTCAGAAACATTCCAACGCGCCGGATGTCGAGTTGGTACGTGCTGGGAAGGTCGATATCGACGTTGGCCAAGTCGAGCGGGAGTTGCACACGATCGTGCAGACGACGAAATTGGAGTAGAGCATCAGGAAGAGAGAGGTGGAACGTGGGAGATTGCATGGATATTCGATCTCTACGCGCAGGGAACGCTTCGAACTTACGGTGGAGCTGGGATTCTTTGTCAATGCTCTCCGGATGATCCAGACCTACCTCCATAGCAAGGACAATGTACAACTTGAAATCCAGGAGAAAACTGTGTGCACGACGCAGCCGCCGTTGACTGGGAGCTAAGTATGATGATTTCGAGGAGAGAAGAGGCAGAGCAGCAACACAGTCACGTGACTGGGCTTGGTGCTGGGGTGTACAAAACGTAGGGACGAACACCCGCCTCCAGAGCTCTCTTCGCACTACTCGCTCTCTTATCACTGTCGACTGTCATGCACCTGGACTTCCACAGCCACCCAATCCTCCACTGATGAAGACAACAAGCACGGCAGTGTAAGCTGCGCATGCGCCAAATATCTCTGCCCTTCGTGCATTCGTCAAGAAGCCGATGCATAGGGCGAAGACCACTGTGTATCCAGCGATAAACCCAAGCCGTTTTGTGTTGCTCTGCACGTAATAGAGATTGAACATTGCTCCGAAAAGCAGTACTGCCGACAGGATGATGTATATCAGGGCAACACAGATGTGGAGGCGGCGTTCGGAGTAGTACGACAATGGATCGTCGACTTGAGCACCTTGCTCAGCATCGGGATTTGGGACACTTTTCTAAGCCGATAGATTAGCCCGTTGCCATTTAATTTTATTTTCTCACGGAGTCCTCACAATGAAAAGGACGGGAAATGTGTGCTGCAGGAATCTTGTGAGTCGATCATCATCTGTGACAACCCTCAGCGATACGAGGTCGTTTGCTTCGTCGAATATATGAGTGTTCCGGCCACCGAGAGCTGGAAGTCCTGGCGTCAACCTGCTCGCGACATTGTTGAAACAGTTTCGAACAGCCTCGAGAGTTCTGCGCGCTGGTCGTTCAATGGCCCTGACTTGGTACTCGAAAACGAGCATCTCTCCTACCGTTCGTCAGCGTATAAGGTCTCCACCTCGATGGCGGTCATCATACGATATTCTCTCATCGTTTCTCTCAACTTGAGAACGAGGTTGGCTCTCTCCTCAATCTTCGAACGGCTTGCCTCATCGACGTCAATGGCAACACTGGTGCTACTCCAATCTCTCATCGCGGCCTTGACAACAAGCGGAGCCCGATTATGCGCAACGTCCAACTCTTCCAAGCGCCCCTCAATCTCCAGCAGTTCGCTCTGGAGATACAACAGATTTCGGGCTCCTAGCCCGTCAAATCTGCGAAAGATGCATGGGCTGCGATCTTTGTCGCGGATCATGAATCGTGTCAATCCACCATACCCATCTATGCGGCTCATGGCGTCACGTCTGTATTTGCGCCCGGTCTACTGTTTCAGAAAATGGGATTCTATCGTCAAAGTCGAACTTTTGACTGTCTACGGAGCACTTCAAGTTGTCGCACAACACAGGCAACAGGCAAGGACATGCATCTTTCATTGGTTGTTGTCCTCACCCCGCGAAGGCAGGCAAAACCGGGCGTCGACCCTTCCCCCCTCAATTAGATCCTGAAAAAAATCAGTCCTTCTAAACTTCGAAGATTTCGTTCTGAAAAGGAGAGTTCCTTGAGCCTCCGGCATCCTAATAGTGTGCCATCATGGAGGAAGCACAGCTGCCCTCAGAATGTTCTTTTGGCGAGGAGCTACTGACGACGGATCAGATGTATGATTATCTCTACCCCAAGTCTCCAGCCTTAGAGGCAGTTCGACCTTCCTTTCAGCCTGAAGATGATGCATGCTTTACCAACAACACTGCCGTCGCCAGAAAAGATTTCCGCGAGCTATTCCCAAGATTGCAGAAACAGCCCGACAATGACTTGGTTGTCGTTCTTCCACCACCACCACCACCACCACCCAGAGAAGCTCGCGATCCACCTACAGCCTCACCCGTACGACACGTTCCTCATCATCCAGATCAACTCCCGGAAAGAAGCACCGGATCCAGATCCAGGCGGCATAGGCTTAAGTGGGATGTCCCAATAGTCTTGGAAGGATCAGAAGTCGTTGCATGTCCCGATACTGGCTCCGAAGAAAATATATTGTCAATGGAAGTCGCAATGAAACTTGGTATCTTGGATCAGCTGGACTCAAATCGCTCCGGCACGTTCACTCTGGCCAACGGCTGCAGCGTGCAATCCATAGGAGCTTTTGATGTGGAGCTTCGATTTCCCCAAGAGCCGGAAATTGTGCTCAAATGTATGTTTCATGTGTTTGAGAGCTTGATACGACCGGCACTTCTCAGTGGTGGCTTCCTAAGACGCACTGAGACTTTGACAAAGTATCGCCAAGTCCGCCTCCGAGAGAGACCTCTGAGCACATCGTCCATCCTACAGGTCCTGCGCGTTGGCTCGGCCGGGGAAAGGTTCAAATGCTATGTAGACAGAAACATGGTGGTTGCACATGCTGACACCGGCTCGGAAATGGATCTTGTTTCCTCGAAGTTCGTTCGCAAATCCTCCCATCGTGCAAAGCCGCTACAGGAACCTCTGCCCGTGGAGTTTGCGGATGGAAGCATTGGTTGGATATCCCATCAGATATTTACTAGGTTCTCTGCCAACCTGGGACAGGCCGAGACTAATTGGACCGAGAAGTGGTTCTATGTGCTTGACGATTTGCGTTGCGAGGTCCTTTTAGGACAGGAAACCCTAGACCGTTTAGACGCCTTCAATCGCGAGACCTCTTTCGCTGTGGAGACGCTAGATGCGGATGGCATCGAGTTGTGTACCATATTCTGGGCCAGACATCTAGAGCGAAAGATGAAGCACGTGTTGGGATTTGACAGAAAGACTCGACCTGCTAAGAGAGTGAATGGCGAAGATGGTACGTTCAAGCATGATCATGGGAATCTTTCGACTAATCTTCATTTAGAAGCAGCAGCTCAAATCCCTGAAGGCTCACTTATGTTTGACGAGCCCCCTCTTCTGGCAAATTTGAGCCCGAAATTTCGCGAATGGCTGGGGGAAATGCTTACCGGAAAGGTGCCATCCAATGGATCAACTTGTAAGCTTTCTCTCCTACACTTGATGCCCCTACTGAACAGTCTATGTAGTGCCGAACTTCATCAACTCAACTCTACTCGACGCCTTGGATACGTGGGAGGCAGACCGACGTCGCGTGACAAAACATCAGAGTGGAAGCATAGCTCAAAAACTCGAGGAAGACCGTCAACTCCTATTCGATAAATCGCGAGAAGTTGTTATCCAATGTCTGGAACGTATGGCGTCATTTCCTGCTGAGATCCCGACCTCAGCATCATCCATCGATGCATCTTCATGTCCTTCCCGATTTACTAGTTCACTTGCAATGATTCAAGCAGGCACGGCAGGTCCTTCGAATCCACACAGTCTCAACCATCCCGACTCTGAGAACTCCCTAAGCATTCGCAGTCACAAATGTCCCATTCAAGGATGCCATGCTCGTCCTTTCCAATCCAGCTTCGACCTGAATATTCACATGGCTTATCATAAAATGCCTGGGGAAAGAACCTATTTCTGAGCTGTGAGAGGTTGTCGACGAAGTCCTGATGGGAGCGAATTCTAAAAAAAGGCATGAAATGAAATGGTTTGTATTGCAATCTGGAATTCGCGAACATAACTGATTAATTAATCGCAACAGGCACCGCTTGATCCACACTTCGACAAGCTATATTTGTCCTTTCTGCCAAGACCAACAATCGTACCCGCGTGCAATGACCTGAAAAGACAAGTCACTTAGCACCATGGCCATGAATACCGAGATAACTCTGCTCCGTGGACTGTTCTCGAAGAAGTATGGTGCGATTCCTGCCCAATGCGAAGACGATGGACAGGAGCACGTGAGACGAAGTTTGAGGCTCATCATTAACGGGATGTAGGTATCTAGGTATTTTCTTGCGCAGAGCGCGGACATTTGGTTCATCCATACGGTGCGAAGAAAAGGTATTCTACACGTTTACCTGGGAAGGTGTATATGATTTGAAGTGTGCTTGTGGAGAAGTGTTTCCATCGTGAAACACGACTGCGCCACTTTCCTCGGTGACTGCGACTTCCACCGACACCAACACTGTCTCAAACAGAAAGCGCTTGGGGAGATTTAGAGGGCACGCATCCTCGTGTTTTCCACTTCTTTTCCATTTCATTTTTCTCTAAGCAGTTCTTCAATCGAAACGTCTTCCCCAAGAAGAAACATCATAAAATCCCAAACCGGTTTTTGGTTTCGTATACATCACTCATTCATGATATCAAAACCCAGAGTTCCAAAACCTAAGCCTCGAAACGCCTGGTATCTTTCACCCAGAACCCGGAGCCATCCTCGCCGTTGTCCGGACGCTTCCTGCGTATCCCAGAAGTCTTCCCTATATGATTGATTGTTGTCCTGTATGTCCCGTGTATGCCGCTCTACAGAGAACAGCATTATGCCTCAGACTGAAGCTGCGTGCGCAACTCGCCCCAGGTCGTGGAGACGAGCGGACATCCGACACCGGAGCCCAGGCCACCTTGGAAGTTCTGCAGCGCGAGGATTGCCGTGTTCAGACGGGTGAGTTGGTCGGCGGCGGAGTCGCCTAGAAGATATTGTTAGGATGGATTGATAAGGTAAGTACCGAAAGGTGAAGAACACATACCACTTGGGAACGATTGGCCTGCACCAACTTGAGCTTCCACGGCGGGCACCAGGGTGTCGACGCTGGGTGGGCAGGTGCATCTGATCGTGCCAAGGTTAGTGAACAGACTCATTTGCAAACGGCCATCATGGTGCCTTGAATTGGGGACTCACGGAATTGCCTTGCCATTATCGCCCACGCAGTTCGCGGTGCCGTCGTTGGCCTTGACACCAGCCGTAATGCCATACGGCGGGATCAGAGCCGCGGACACAGCGCCGTTACCGCCGCCGGTGTTCCCACCACCGCCACCTCCAGCTGCAGCAGATGTCGCTGCTGCTGGAGGCGGGGATGCGACCGTCGCGGAAGGCGCAGTACCTCCTCCACCACCACCGCGGGTGAAGCCTTCGCCGCCACCGCCGCCGAAGCGTCCTCCACCTCCACCTCCGCGTTGGGGTAGTGCGGTAGAGAGGAAGGGGAAGAGGCCAAGGCCGGTAAAGAGAAGGAATGAAGTACGCATTTTCGAAGTTGGGTATGAGGTGGTGAGTAGTTTTTATTGATTGGTGTTGTGCTGAAAGGAGCGATGGTGTGAAAAATATCCAAGCAAGCTTGAAAGGAGTGTGAAAAGGTTTGTACAATGAATGATAGGCACGGCCGGCGTGCGAGTGGTGGTCAAGGAATGACGAGGGTGGGTATGCTAGGCACAACAGAATCTGGACGGATGGGAATGAACGTTCGTGATGATGGAGAGAAAGGGGATGGGAAGGATGGATATATAGCTCAACATTGGCATTGGACTTACTCGCTGGCTGGGAGTTGTTGGTGGTGGTGTATGTGGCACACACCCTTGAGCATAGCACCAGCACTATGCGCGACTTCTTTTTTTCCCTGTCGCTCAGAATGCGATATCGAATTGGATCGAGGGGCAAAAGGGTCGTCAGCACTGTCCTATCCGCATTCGAAGCATTGGGATCTGATCGACTTGTTCCCCTGAGACGATGGCAGAGGAGCGGCATAGTCGTGACAATTGGCGTTTCAGAGCTCGGCTTTGACAGCCTGCACATGGCCATTCGATGCGAGAAACTCTGGCTGATCGCGACTGGGCCAACGGAGTCACTGCCCCTGCATATACATAGCAGGCTTATATGGCAGAGAATCCAGGTACAGAGTTTCTACGAATCGAGTCGATTTGTTGGTGCGTGTATTCGCATTGGTTGTCAGGATGGAGAATGTGATACACTTTGACACAAAGTGTGGGTGTCCTTAAGTATCCTTATCCGTGGCCCTGCCGCTTATCGGACCCCCGCATCTGGGCCCGGGGGGCTTCCCTCGGGCGCTTAAGGCACCCCTATCCAACCACTGCCGCGATGCCCAACGCCACTGTGACTTGTACCTGTGCCACACCGACAGACCCTCCCGACCTCGACCACGAGTTCAGACCCGGATCTGCGATACCCGAATGACTTTTTACACTGTTGATGATTTCAATTGCTGTCGAGGTGTGCGATTCATTGGGGAGCAGAACTCGATCTCGCCCAGCCAGTCGTGCTATGCACAGAATGGCTCAGTCCAGACTTGACGCGCCTCATAAAATGTACGCGCACTGCATGACTTGTGGCACCGAGGTACCGGGTTTGATGTATGGGAAGAAGATCGAGCGCTAAAAGGCATGATAACATCTATTCTTGACTCACTAAAAGCAGGGGTCTGACGATACAACTCAACTCAACTCAACTCACACACAGGACGTGCGACAATGAGCAGAGCCAGAGACTTGCGTAATCTCTCTCAAGAGACAGAGAGAGGGAGAATCTGCCTTGCTTCGCCCATCCTCCTGCTCGCTCGGATGCGACCTGCGAGGACACGTACGAGGCGGCAAAGCCTCCCTGAGGCGAGCAGATCAGACACCGTGTTGACTACTTCTTTTTGGCACGCTCGAACGACCCAAATACTAGTCTCTTCGGAGCGTGAGTTGAGGAATGGGCGAAGCAACATGAACTAGGGAAGACGGGAATAGGGTGACCAATATCGACCTGGGAAGCAATGCCTTTGTGTGTCTAGATAGTCCTGTTCTGGAGCAGTTACCACCTTCAAGACTTCCGCTCACTCACTCAACCACAATCCCTGCCCTGCTATCCCAAATCGCCTCTCTCGCCTGCTGCACATCCACGCCCCTCGCCGCCAACACACTGACCCAGTCCTGGAAGAACAAGGAGCCCGAGTCGAAAAAGCACGGGTCGTGCGTCTGCTGCTCGATGAATTTCTCCACGTCGGCCCGCCGCACGGCGTGGTCGTACAGCCATAGGATCTGCGCGGGCGAGAACTTCAGGAACGATTGCACTAGGTAGAAGTTCTGTAGGTCGCTGCCCCAGCCTTCCATGTGGCGTGTGCGGAGTTCGCTGACGGAGGGTTTGTTCTGTTGGCTGTTGGTGGTGGTGGTATTGGTGTTGCTGGTATCGATGGAGTCGCGTGAGTTGTGGAACAGGTCTGCGAATGCGGGACTGACGGTTGCGACGGGGCGAAGGTGTGGGTACTGAACTGAGAGGTGGAATTTAGGCGCGCCTTCGGGAATGCGCGAGAACACCTCGCCGTCGGTGGGACAGATCTCCGTCGCGAGCAGCTGTTCCAGCGTGCCGCGGAAATCTTCCAGCTCGAAGAGTTCGGCGTTTGACCATGTGCGGAGGAGTTGCAGGCGCGCGGCCGAGGCGCCCAGGTCCATGCGGGCGGTGTGGTAGGGAAACTGATGGAATGCCTTTGCGTAGCTCCAGGTTCTGTAGATGGCGCGCCGCAGACTTCGAGCTTCGTGCCGGTCCAGGAAGCGTCGGCTGACGCTCTCCTCGCCCGGCCATTTGAATTTCGGATACAGCTCGACGAAGGCTCGAGCGACGCGGGCGACGGTTGTGACTTGTGAGAGCAGCGCGAAGGAGAGCGGCGGCGTGCGACGCACGTGTAGCAGCTGGTTGTTGTTCTGTGTAAGGAGCTGGACGATGTCTTCCACGGGTCCGTCTGTTTCGTCGAGTGCGGCGAAGAAGAGCGTCAGCTTTTGCGAGAGCGGCAAGATGGCAGAGAAGTAGCGGCATGTGAGGGAGAGACTGATGATGTCGGGGACGGAGGACAGGGATTCGAAGATTCGGATGACGAGTTCGGCGGGGAGGTGTTGCATGGCCATGGTTTGGAATGATTAATTGTGTCTTTCCGGCAAGTTAGCAACGAGAGGTTCGGTATCCAGAGTGCGGCGGTTGTACACACTTTCGGTTCTGCAACGTTTTCAAATTGTTTGTTCTCTCTCAGAATTGAAATAGATTATTCTTTTTCTCTCTTTCTCTCTTTTGGGAATGCAGCAGCAGAGTGCTGCGACGGCTCGATGGCTTCAAAGAATCAACACCCCGCCATTGGGGCTATCCAGATCAATGCATGAGGGAGTCATAATTGAGATATGTAGAGCGCTACCCTGCCCTAGGAGCAGGTAGCTCGATGGGATCACACCCATCCCTGCCAGAACCAGATACAGGTCCTCAACAGCCGGCGACTTCAGGAAATGAAAGAGTGAGATGGAAGAGAGTTTAAAATGGAAGAGGCGGGAGAAGTACGTTTATTTTGTACTCAAGTCGAGATTCTGTCTGCGCCGCAGAATGGCGGTCTGAAGCTTGGCAAGGCTACGAGGCTGCGTTTCGGCCGAACTTCGTACTGTCGCCATCGCTTCTCAATCTCTCGAGCATTTGCTGGGAGTGTGATGTGGTAAAACATCGTTCATTCTGTGTCCAGCTTCCCATGTCACTGAAATGGCTGTGTCTGGAACCCCAGTCTCTCGACACAGGATGCCTTCTAGCCAACAGCTCGGGTCACATACCCTCATTGTCTGAGGCCATCATTTTGGTAACGGCTGATTGTGGCTTGATCAAGAGGAACGAGCAGCGTTCCAGATGAGCATCAATTGTTGACCTCGACTCTTCAGTGATTGTAGGATTTGCTCAGCCAAACAGAGCCTCATTGTCGATCGCCGATCGTTTTCTCTTTGACCCCGAATTCAATCCCAGAGATTTCCGCTTGATGGCAAGCTCTTCTGCACCGCCCCTTCGACTGGCATATTTGTTGGCTCGTCGCATTCTCGTTTCCGCTCGTAGTGCGTTGGGGCTGACGAATTGCTTATTCTCAAAGATTACCGGGCCACCGAAGCTCCCTTCCAGAATCACCACTGGGGTGAGAACAAATCTCGGTCCGATTTCGACCAGAGACATATCCTCGCCCTTTGTAGACTCTTTTGATACCGTGTCAGGATTCGATTCGCGAATTTCGTAAACTCGGATCCAGATTTTCCCGTCAAGTCCATAGATTCCAATCACCCGATCCACGAAAGGCTTCATTCCTCGAACACCTTTGGGTGGGACACAAAAGATTCCACGAAACATCTCTCGTAATAATGATCGGTATTCCTGCCCTGGAATCTCTTCGTCGAAGCTCTTGTCAAACACCACAATACCTCTTCCACCTTTGAGACAGTTCCCTCCGAATCCTAGCTCAGCCATGGTATGAACGTTGGTCACGCTGAACTTAATAGTCGGGCCATTCGGTGCTCGGGCGAGCCATAGGTAAAGATCTTGCGCCCGTTTTCGTGCTTCGAGGAAGAAGACGTAGTTGCAGGAGTGAAGCTCGGCGAGACCATTGAGCGCAGCATTATAGTGATTATTAGACTTCGTGTCAAGTTTTGTGTCCTTGTACGTGTGAGGAAGAAGGCTCTGGAGGTCGTTTAATAGATGACGATGTCTGGAGGTGTCAGTCAATTTGCATAGATCAAGGACGAAGAGGCCGCAGCTACCTATAGGAGACTCCACGCGACGTGAGCATCAAGACACGATTTCTGATCTCTGCAGGTAATTGCGAGAGGTCGTTGTTCTTCTCTGGCTTAACCGTCTTCTCATTTTCATCAGGCAGGTCTGTATCGACGGTGTGGCTACTAGCAGCGGACGAGTCGGAGTCGGAGTCGTCCGAGTCATAGTTTTTCTTTGATCGCACAGCTGACCTGTAGGCAGAAGCCATGGTGTACAAGGTGTAGAGGTTGGCGAAATTAACAATGTCGAGCGGGCTGTAGAACAAAAAAATTATCACGACCTCCGCATTCGATTTTCGTTAGACGGCTGCAATACCTTTTCGGGGATAGTCTGACCTTTCCGGATGGACTGCCATTTTGGTATCGCTACGACCTTTCACCCTCCAGCTTCCACTTCCCACATTTTCCTTTGCTCCTAAACATTGCACCCATGTTTTCGTCTTGCAAACCCTCATTCCCTTTGGAAGATGACTGATCAGTAGACTGGAAACTGCTATATACCCCTCGGTGGAGCGTCCCTGGCTCAGAAAACCAACCCCAAAACTGTGTTCTTAACTCGTGACGCTGTTATTCCTTCAAATCTCGTTCGTGATAATCCCATCGAGTCTGGTCAAAACGCCCTCCGATCCCAGCTTCTCAATCGCCATCTCTGCCCATTCGCCACATCTAACCAGTTTTCGTCCTGGAAACAATCTTTTCGGCCCTTCAAATTGCTTTGCCGGAGCCTCAACCAAGTCACATATTTGTCGAAACTTTCCGCCGTCGTAGAGCTCCCATGACACTCGTCCTAGTAGTCTCTTGCTGAAGAATGCCGACTGCTCGTCCTCTTCAGGTTTCTTTCCAGGTCGGTGATTATGGTACATTCCTTGCTGGATGTTTCCAGATACTTGGAAATTATGCCCAGTAGCAGGCCCGAGTTCATGTGTCTCAACAAAGATGGCCACGTGGTTGCGAGGTAGTCCCGCAGATTCGACCCAAAAGACATCATAGTCCAGAGGTTGATCTGCTTTCGAATCCGCCATGGCTTGATAGAACAAGTGTTTAGTTGACGAGACGATTCGGTCGAGATTGTACTGCTGTGCGGATTAAATGATGCACGAGCGCTGAGGCTGCAGTAGGATCGGAGTTGGATATCAATACGAAGTTGGGATTGAGCCACGTGCGTCTCGTGGCAGGCGAGCTGATGGAAAAAGTAGTTGCCACGGCGCTTTGGTTGATCCACACGCCAACATGAATTTGTGGTTACAAAGCTAGCACAACAGGACTTGTGAGAGCAAAGGATGGAATGTGAAAGAGAAGAAGAGCATGAATGTCGTCGTATGAAGGGCATCTCATACTTTTAGATTAAGATGAGACTGCCAATTTGCGGTGAACAACTGGTTTCACCGTAATATTTCCAATCAGGCAGTCGCTGTAACTTCATTATGTCGGCTTGGAGATCAATTCCGGATCTTCGGTACAGGCCAATGCGAATGCCAGCGATCTCGGTCTCCCACGGGCGGGACATCTATCTTCAGACTTGCCATGGCTCTCTGAGACGCAAGCTTGTCCCCTTGCAGTGCTTTGCTTAAGACAGTGGTTGCGATGCCAATGCCTATGCAGGCTTTCATTGAGTTGCGCACATTCTGTGACCATTCTCTCTCCACCACCGATTCGACGGCCTTCTCAGTCTTGGCTTTCACTGTCTCAGGCTGTCGGAGAGGATCAAAGTGCCAACCCCCTTTGAGAACCTCTTCCCACGCCTTCCTTGCTGTCTGAGTCAACTTGGCTGCCTGTTCAACCAAGAGCACGTCTGACAATCCTTCAAGTGCTGAAGATTGGCGAGCCACATCCACATTGATAGGTTCGGGAATCGAAAGGTGAAGGAAGGGCCGCATTCTCAGTTCATACCGTAATGCATCCGAGGCGTACGTAACAGCTGGCTTTTGGAGAAAACCGTGCCTCTGCAGTACGGCAAAGAGCCGGTGCAATGCCTTCGCCATGGCTTCAGTCGCTTTAAGGAAGCTGAAGTGCCGATATAATTGTCGAAGAGTACTTTGCATTTGTTCTCGCCGTTGTTCACCCGCTTGTTTCTCGTGGGCTACGAAGAAGCTGATTCTCTCTAGATGATTCATATGCGTCCCCGTGAGAAATGAAAGATACCAGTACATACCGGTGAGCTCGTAGGGAGCGTAGATGGAAAGTTCGAAACCCATTTGAAGAACCGTTTGGAGTTGGACAAGCTTGTAGTGATACACCCAGCTACTAAATGGGTAGGCAAACGTAGGCTCTTCTCCTTGTGGATACGGTTTTGGTTCTTCATTGAGGATGGATTGTGTAAATGTATCCAGCTCCTCGGCCTCAGATTGAATTTGATCCCACTCGAGGGCGGCATGGCACATGGTTCGTCTCACCCGGCAACGATTGAGGCATATTGTGCGGAAGAGATTCATGAACGACCCTCCGCATCGATCGACAAACACATGCACTCTCATCTCGAGTTCGATTTGCTGGTCTTCAGCAAGACTGTTTATGTGGCTAGTGTTGAACAACGACTCGTTGGGTAGCACCAAACCACAAATGTCGCGGAGGACGAAATTCTTTGCTTCGGTATGGCCAAGTATTCGATCATTAAGGCCTAGGAATGATTGAAGGAGAGCACGAGCGTATACTGCGGGCAAGGAAGCCTGTGCCACAAAGTGCTGATAAGCGATCAACAGGTCGCTGCTGGAGGAAACGTCGAGAAGTTGAAAGGCCGTTGTGGCATCGGTAATGAGTTGACGAATGAATGGAAATGCTTTGTCCTTCTCAATGACGACCATCGGTCTTGGAGGTACGCTGCTAGCCAGTCGTCGTTGTATCTTCAGTGTGAATGCCACCGTAGGAGTCGGTCGCCCGAGAGAAACAGTGTCTTCAATTTTCTTGAGCAGTGTAACGGTGTTTTCCAGGGATGGCACGCCCGTTCGATCGCCCATGTCGCAGCTGTGGAAGAGCTGTAGTAATGTACATCGTAAGTCGAGTCTGTCTTCCAGCGCACTTGATAAATCTGGAGGGAGGTCGCATTTTTTAAGCCAACTTCGTGCAGCCTGCAGTAAGTCCATCACTTCGCCTACCGAGAAGTCATGTAGCAAAGGACGGTTAAAAGTCTGGGTTGCAAAATCTTCCTCCTTGGATTGATCAGTATATGGCGCCCTCCGCTCGTGGTTTTAAGAGTCGTACCTCGTAGTAATGTTGACTCGTGACCATCGACAGGACCAAGTCACAGCATTTGATCAGACCGATACAAAACGGCTGAAAAACGTCTCGTAATAATGAGGGCATCGCTTGGAGAGTCGCATTTTTCCGCCAAAAGCTGACTTCTGAGAGTTGTTTGGGCTCTGGCCAAAGTAGCTTTTCGACATGAATGGAAGTGAAGATGGTTTGTGATAATGGATAGCCCATGTGCCAGGCAATCTATCGAGAGTTACGACAGGCTTTGACGAGCAGAGCACCCAGTACTCACTTCGCGGTACATCAATTCGTCCATCAGCCATAAGACTTCTTCCGCTGAGGCTGTCTCTGGGGAATTGAATTCGTCGTCATCATCGGAGTCAAAGGCTGTGCAGCCACTGTCCATCTTCGGATCTCCAATCTACAGACATGTCAGTCACCTATCTATATGGTAGCTCTGAACCAGCTTACCTCCAAGGCGCTGACGCCCTCAAACAAGGTGAAGTGTTCATCTTTGACCAATTTGCCTGGGGCCAATTCTGTAGGCAGTCATCAGCATTGTTGAGCGCGAAAAGAGACAATTAACGAACTTGAAGCAGCAGTGCGGAATTCTCTGGTTATCTCGTTGACTTGGACATTAGGATGGATAATATGAGTTTGCACCATGACCTTTGCCTGGATTTCAAGTTCCTCAGCTGAAGCGACGAAAAGCGCGACCAAAATATCGAGGTTCGGCGCGGGTGCGGAGTCGGGGCAGAACTCGGACACTCGAGCTGGAACTGCAATTACTGGCACTCCAACCCAGACAAGGAGACAAGGTTAAGTGTCTATTGTTGTGTAGAACTACATGCAGAGAGAATGTCGAGGATGGAAGACTAAGGCACAGGTCAAAATTTTGAATTGGACGAATTGTCATGTGCGCATTTCCACCATCCGTAGCGATGCCAACCTGCGCCTGCAGCCTGTGTAGTGGTGGTATGTACAAGTTTTCTTTTTCATCTTCAGCGCCATTTCTCAACTGTGTCAAGGTTGTGATGCTCCTGACTCTGACTCGTGCCTTCTATTTGGATTCCGCACCGGCATGTTCAGCCATGGCATCGGCGTTGGCTGCACTCAAGTTCTTGTTCTCTCCCTGTTTTCCATTCTGTTCCCGGTCAGTTTCACCATTCTACACTCCGCGGTCTGCAGAGCCAGCTCACCTGCCACTTGGCAAATCTCAAGTCCATTTCGCCTCTTCTCTCGGCCTGTAGTCGGGGGCCTTCTTTCAGGGATCTACGGACAACCCTTGCGGCGATGGAGAGGTATCGGTTATAGCTGTCGGGGTCAGCGCGAGGCAATGTGATGGTGCAAATGGAGCTTAGCATACGTGAGGCCAGCTGCCTTCCATTCGAAAGCCATCTTGAGAGTGTGAGTATGTCGACGGTTGAAGGGGATTAAAGGTGTCTGCTTCGTCTCAATGGCAGTCAAGCTGCAGAGGCCAAAGCACGAAAGAAGCTGTCCAATCTGCCAAGGGAATCGACCTTCTTTAGGAAGCTAGTCGATGCCGCCCTAAGAATCCACAAGGCTGAGTGCCAAGATCTACGAGGCTGATTTTATTTCCGCATGTGGACGATATTCGCGTCCTGAATTTTCTTTACCATGACCACCTGTCCTTGTTTATCTCATGATTTACAGATGCTTTACAAACAGGTGAACACTGAGGCGATGAGAAATTGACTCTGGTACCTGGATGCTCATGAAAATTATACAGCATGAGGTGTCAGTCAAATTAGGAGCTATGTCAGCGGGAGAGGTGGGAGACTATCTCGACGTCTGCTTGAGCCGAAAGCAAGACCAGTACAGGTAGGATACAAAACAGCCTCCAACATGCCGACAGAAGCTTGCATTCCTTTCTTCTCAGTCAGCGTCCCACAGGTATTGATCCCTCCAGACGAAAGAAAAGCCTGTGTTACGACGGGGGTTTGCGGCTCCCGTTCCAGCAGGTCAATATCTATTTTCTCCATGTTGAATACTAGCTTTCTGGCAGGAACATTTATCATCCAAGCCAAGCGATAGATGGGTTTCGGGCAACGAAATCCGACGCCTTGAAAACCGACTCTGGCTGTCACTGGTCCCCAGTCCAAAGTCATATCTCACTCGCTCATCTCCGCCCGCATTCGACACCGAAAGTTCACAGCGATAACAGGCCACCTTCTAGCCCTTCGATCTAGGAATGGCATCGCAACGGTTCCACGTCTAGATGCGTGCCGTCTCGACTTTTTCTGTTGGCAGCACCCTGGTTCGTAAGGAGGACCCAAAGACACCCAGGCTTTTATCTCCACGTGGGCGCTACCATGCATGTCCACTCTTACCCACCTGGTCTCATCTAATGCATGGAATGGCTTTGGGGACCATCCCACGCAGTTCGATAAGGCATGCCGTGTCTCCATGAATCCACATGCACTCGGGCTCCGCGTGCTCTGTCCCGTGTATTAAAATTTGTGATGCTGTCCAGCGAAAGGGACCGGCCAGGAACGATACAACATCGGAGACAGTAATATTGGATCTTCAAGATGATCGCGCCAACACCTGACCAAGCTGCCGACTTCCATCTGCAAGAGAAGTCGGTCGATCAAGGCCGAGAGATTCGAGCAACAATCATCGGTGCAGGCGTATCGGGGATTTGCATGTACATACGCTTACTGCAGCATGTTCCAAACATCCGCATAACGATCGTGGAGAAAAATCCATGCGTGGGAGGAACATGGTACGAGAATCGATATCCGGGGGTTGCATGTGACATACCAAGTCACGTGTATCAGTACACGTTTGAGCCTTATGCACGCTGGTCCAAGTACTTTTCACCCGGCGACGAGATCTTGGAATACGTCAAACGCACGGCGGCCAAGTATAAGGTTGACCAGAAAGTCAAGTACAACACGAGAGTTGTGGGCGCGACGTGGGACAACGACGCTGGTATATGGGCCGTGGACACGGAAGTTACTGGCCCAGAAGGTGATGCAGTGAAAGGGAAGCTAGATTCGGAGGTTCTGATCAATGCGACGGGCCTTCTTAACAACTGGAAATGGCCCGATGTTCCTGGGCTCGAAACATTTGAAGGAAAGCTTCAGCATTCTGCGAATTGGGACGCTTCATGGTGGGTATGATCGTGGATCTAAAAGCGACATCTAATCGCCCTTCCCTATGCTGACCTGCCTTTCTAGGGACTATACAGGCAAAAAGGTAGCCCTCATAGGCTGCGGCTCCTCCGCGATCCAAATGCTCCCGAAACTGCAAGCCAAATGCGCCTCGGTCTATAACTTCGTCCGCGGCGGCACGTGGATCAGCCAGCCATTCGGCTCGACATTCACAGAGGCAGCGCTGGCGGCCAGCGACGAGCCGGGCAACTATTCATACACAGCCGACGAGCTGGAGAAATTCTCATCCGACAAGGACTACTACCACACGTTTCGCAAGGGCATGGAGAGAGCTATCAACGGAGACTACCCGTGTCTGTTTCCGGGCTCGAAGGAGGAAATATCCGGTACGGAAGCTATCAGAAATAACATGAAAGGCAAGTTGGCTTCGAAACCGGGGCTTTATGAGGCTCTAGAACCGCATTTCGTGCCTGGCTGTCGCAGGTTGACACCCGGACCCGGGTACCTTGAGGCGTTGACGCAAGAGAATGTCGAATTTATCAAGACGCCCATTACTCAAGTGTCGAAGAACGTGAGTGCGCTTTGACTTCCTTTTTTCTTCTTCCAAGCACGCGCACCGCAGCTGCTAACAATAGGATCCCCGAAAAAGTCCATCCTCACCTCCGACGGCCAGGAATACGCCGTCGACGCCATCGCCTGCGCCACAGGCTTCGACACCAGCTTCATGCCGCGCTTCCCGGTCGTGGGCCGCGACGGCATGTCCCTCAGCGCGCAGTGGTCACACCACGCCTCCGCGTACATGTCGCTCTCCGTACCCGGCTTCCCCAACTACTTCATCGTCGGCGGTCCCAACTCAGCCACGGGCGGCGGATCCCTCTTGATCATCTTCGAATCCATCATCGGATACATCGTCAAAGCCGTGCAGAAACTCAGCCGCGAACACATCCGGTCCATGGAGGCCAAAACCTCGGCCCTCGCGTCCTGGCAGGCATATTTGGACAATTACTTCCCGCGCACGGTGCACGTGGACAACTGTACCAGTTGGTATAAAGTCAACGAGAAGATTACGGGACTGTGGCCTGGGAGTAGTCTGCATGCGAAAGCCACGCTGGAGTATCCCAGATGGGAGGACTTTGAGCATCAGAACGTGCCGGGGCATGATGCGCTCGAGTGGCTGGGCAATGGTTGGACGAGGGCGGATGTCGAGAGAGGGGATTTGAGCTTTTATCTCGATGAGGTCGATGTGCCGCCGGTGCCGAGTGATGAAGATTTGGCGAGGCAGCCGTGAGTGGTATATTTCTAGATAGATGGATAGTTGTTTGGTCAAGGTTGTCAAATGGCAGCGGTCTGGCCAGATTAATTCGCAATCGGGGTTAGTTACACATGCTGTGCAGTTGTTTTTGAGGCTAACATTGCGAGCGAATGGAGGGCATACGTGGAGAGGCAATATCTACGGTTGTGTTTGTGTAATGGCTGCTGAGAAACTGGTTTTACACATGGGTATGGACACAACGAGAGAAGAACAATCTTGTGAGGGAGTGATAATTGATTGGATGACTTAGGTAGTGTCAAAGAAGTCATCTATGCAGGTTTGCGTGGAATTTGCCCGCAAAACCTGGTTCCCCATCTCCCTCGCTATCCACTTCCATCGGTTTCAAAGGAGTCGTGAAGGGGCGGTGTTTTCTATTCCCAAATTTGCTGATATATTATTCCTCCGTTGGAAAACACAAGTGTGTATTCTTTTCTTCGTGAAAACTAAAAAAAAAATCTTGATGGCACTGCGTGCACCATCTTCTAAAATCCCCACTTCTTGCGTTCCCAGTATCGCAGAGGGACGTATAGAATGGTGACGATGACGGTTGATAGCTCCCAGCTGATGTCGGTGCCGTATGGTGACCCGCCCACACCTTTGGCAATGGGACCGACCCACCAGGTCTGCGACATGCAGAGAAGAGCGATGACCGTGGCGATGATAAATGACGTTGACGCGGCGATGCCGTAAGGCAACTTGTTTTTGTCCAAGTAGGCGGTGAAGTCGTATTCGTAGTTACGGCGCCAGATGAAGTGCTCGAGGAGAATAATGGTGCTGAATGGGACAACCCAATAGGCCACGACGAGCAGGAAGTTCTCCATGACGCTCTCCAGATGCTCGCGTCCAGCCACGGAGCAGACCAAGAAGATAGCGCCGCCGATAAGAGACCAGACTAGACGTGGGATGATGAGGAGCTTGGTGGAGATCATTTGCACACCGAGACCGAGCGAGTAGACGTTAGTAATGATGACACCGACGGTCGAGAAGCCGAGAATGGCCTCAATGAACTTGCCGAAGCCGTGGGCTCCGGATCCATGGCCCTGAAAACATGCGCCAATTAGGCCACCGAGACCTGCGCGCCCGTAGGCATCGACGAAGACAGGGTCGGTGCTCAAGGCCAGTGTTCCGATGGCGGCACCCAGCAGCTCGATGAAGATCTGGCTGAGAACCAGGCCTGAGTACATCCAGACGAAGGTGATCTTGCCGCTGGTGGTTTCGCGGAGGTACACGCCGTAGTCGGCGGCCACGGGCAGCCAGGCGACCTGGAAGCCGATGATCGAGGTAGCCATGGACAGTACATTGGCAGCTTCCAGCGAGCCACTACCCATGGGCAGATTAATAAAGTGCTTGCCGCCGAATCCAGCCAAAATGACGAAGCAGATCAGCATGACGATCCAGACGTAGCGTTCGTAGTGGTGCAAAACTTTGTAGCCAAACAGGCCGATGCTGATGGCGAGTAAAGCGATGAGAAGCACGCATACGGCGAGAGGCATCTTTTCGTCGCTCATGTCGTACAGCACAGACGCGCCCGAGATGCAGTTGACCATGGCCCACCCGATCTGGTTGAGGCAGTTGAGGATCGCAAGCACCTTGGCAGGCCACCAGCCAAAGCAGTACCGAGGAACCACCATGGTGCGCAGACCCAGCTTAGGGCCAAATCGAGCTGCGAGTGCCGGCCATATAGCGCCCAGTAGGTTAAAGAAGATGATAACGCAGAAAGAGTCCCACCATCCAAGGCCGAAGAGCGTGGGCGCCAGGAAGCCGAGTGCCAAAGTCGCGGTGTTGCAGTTAGCACTGAAGAAAATGGTAAACAAATCGCGAGGATTCTGGTTGGTACGGAGCTCTTCAGGAATTCGCTCGACACCGAATTCTTCTGCGCCAATTGAGCGAATCCATCGTCGCGTCTTCAGCCAAAATGACTTTTCTGAAAGCTCGTTGACCGGGCCATCAATGAGCACTGGGTTTTCGGCAACGGCGTCGACACTGAGCTTGGCCTCTTTGGACTCTACAGCATCTTTCGACTCGACTGATGAACTCATGTTTGTTGGCTGTTCTGAGTGTCCCGGGGGGGCGGGGGCGGAAGGTGGGAGTGTGGGTTGGCGGTTTTCCGACAAGGAAGTCAGCTATGGAAGATGCTCTCGAGGGCGCTGATCATGATATATGTGCGACTGGGTCGTGTAACCTAATCATATTGCTCAGACGGCAAAGGCCCTGGCCACTCTCGACCTGCGAATTGAGGCCCAGAAAGATAAAGAAGATAGCCGAGATAAGTTCTCCATTGCGCAGGTGTGCCAGGACACGAGGGCCAGAATCCCTCCGAGACCACGTTTTTTCATTAGGTCTTACCCTGGCGGAGAAGGGCGAAGGACCTTGCACAGGCGCCATTGACCAGGCGAGCCAGGATTAACTTCACCGGTGCAGACACGGCTCGAGCACGTTCCTTGATAGTCTGGATCTGGGCGGGATTCGAGCGGTCAAACCTCTTGGCCAAATTACCAGGGCGGTACAGAGAGTGGCAGTGGAAACCTCTGGTGGCGAGATCAGCTTGGCGATGTTGGCCAGAGATAAGGAACTGCCACGCCCCCTGTTCAACCCCACAACGCCTTTGACAGACTTTTAAGGAATCGTTCTGCAAGTCGGCTTTTGTTGTTGCTGTAGATACCAGCACAGATTATGTCCCAGTACACCAGCTACCGAGTCCGGGTATCTTTCGTTGGTTCTCAGGAATGAAAAGCGTTGATATCCGTAGCGTATAACGCGTACGCTTTGCTTGTATGAGCTCCGAGTTTGAAACCTGGACCCTTCTGAATGTCCCTTTTCTCTTCAGATTATATCGAGTCATTCGGTGTGGATGTTCGAAACGGTACCTGTTCCGGATTTAGGACTGTCACTCCACCGAAATGCCCTGTTCTGTGCTAGAAAGAACGAAGTTCCTCCGCCTTCCAGAAGCTCGTTTTCATGCACGGTCAATCATAGACCCGAAATCATCCTGGGAGGTGCGTATTCAATAGCTACCTATCCCTTATTGGTAGCGAGATCATCTTTGGTGCCGACTTCGAGGTGGTGCGCTTAGCGAAGGGGTACAGGAGTTTCACCAAATATATCTCGGAGGCTGTCGAGGGCTGTGAAAACGTATAGCGCTATACCCTGAGGTAGCCGAATACGTACCTGGACTACCCCAACACGGAATTTGATCTACTTGTAGCGAGGTGACCTTGATGGTAAGAGGCAATGGTGCATTCATTATTTCGTACATGCGGCACACTCGGGGGCCAGTCGCACGTGAGTTCCACAGGATCTTCATTCGTCTTTAGCAGCCACCTGGCACCCACTTGGAGACGGCACGGGTACGGGCATCATCAGATGTCCCGGAGGATGATGACCGTGTCATCCAACCTATGCATCTCGGTTAAGAACCAACGTTCCCTCTGGCGCCAATGGTACAAGGACCGGAGCTCATCAGGCGACAAGAAATTTTCTTCATTTCCTTGGAAATCATTTCGGTCGACTTTGCTGAGCGTGGCTGATGCTTTTTCCCGTTCCTGGCCCAGTCGTTGGTACAGTCTTGACATCGCTTTATACAGCCTATCGAGGAGGACTCTCCGTACTCGTTCGATGTCATAGAAGTAGAGGAAGAAGGTACTCTTGGGCTGTCTCTGCGGATCCCTCGGAACCTCTTGAAGCTCCAGGAACCCCGTTGTTTGTAGGGAAGACAGGCACTTGCGGAGCTGCTTGGGTTTCAAAAGGCCAAGATCCAGCATCGCCTTGTCATCGAGCTTGCCTTTGTCGGCCAAGATACGGACAATTCTCAGCGCAGGTTCCGGTAAACTCTCACCAATTAGTCGAAACATTTCTTTGTCCCAAAGAAAGGAGTTGAGTCTCGATTTGTCAATGAACCAAGACTTCCTGTCTCCAGCTTGCAGCAGAAAGGAGAAGGTCCCCTCTGCCAGAATGGCCAACTGACGCTCAGCCACTCGATGTTCGTCCAAGTTTCCATTCACACGACGAGTTCCATTTCCATTCACTTGTGTACCCAGTTTGTCGGACTCGTGTAGCCTATTATCAGCCATTTGCGAAACCAATGAGGTCATATTCAGCAACGCTATCGAGGTTGTCGGGTCGTCAGTGAGGCGTTGCGGTAGAGGCCGTGGGTTGACTTTGTTGATCTGAGAACATGCGGCTCGAATGACTTGTGCTGCTTCTTTACCAAAAGGCTTCTCGGCATACCGGGCGATCCTTTCGTTGCGAACATGGAGAACGAGGTTCGAAAAGTCAGGGGAGAGAAGGGTGTTGTCCTAATTCAGTCAGCTCCAGAATTCTACATAGGTGGAAATGGATTGACCTGGGTAGGTTCTGTCGCAAGCTCATAATCAATGGCCGCTGCAGAGATGGTGCGGTCAACTCGCTTCTCCAACTCTTCATCAATTATGGCATCTGCATCAGCCTTGCTCTTCTTCGCGGAAGTGGCAGCGGGAAGTAGATCGTGATCTCGCAAATATCTTTCGGTGTTGTTGCGAGAATCGAATGGGGATTGGAAATTAGCTTCGCGAAGGGCGCTGATGTAGCCGGCAGAGATCATTTGACCAAGTATAACCCGGAACCGCACTTGGGTTAACCCACTGGCTGGATCGAGGGCGGTCAGAATTTGGGCTTCGAGCTCATGAGCAGTAGCAAAACCAATAACAGCCAGAATTTCCATGATCCCTGCGCCATGCTCTCCAAACTTGCGTCGAACGAGGTCAATGAGCCTCCCGGTCCGCATGAGGTTGTAGGCATTTGTAGTGTTTGCTTGATATGTCGATAAGCCGTCTGAAGAAGTGTAATGATAGACGAGGTGGAGTTGGGTCAAAGCCGCAAGGCCAGTCTTGACCTGGCGGAGAGGAAGACGACATTTTTGGGCGATTTGATGAACCGAAAGTCGACCTAGTTGGGTCAACTGGCGAAATATTTGCTGTTCTTGAGATTAGTGAGGTTGGTTGGGTGATAAAGAAATGTTGAGGCTGACAGCAAGAAATGATCCATAGTAATCTTCAACGATATGACAACAAAGCTTCACGTATTCCTAGTGCTGGTTCAGCGATACATCTCATAATTGCTTCGGAGGAGGTGGGATACTCACTTCCATATCACGTGACTAACCCGGTAGAAGGGGCTCTCATGCACTCAAGGAGCTCGATACGAGTGTAAAGAGAAGCAGAAGAGGATCATGGGGTAAGTATGGAGAGTTACGATTAACGTGGAAGGGATCTGAGAAGAAGGCACACTGCCGCCTGAAATTCTCAGTTCCGGCCTCAGAAAATGGACTTTTGAAGAGGAAGAAATTTGGCGCTGTAGAGACTTGGCAAAATTGCGGCTTGTGATAGGCTGTGTTGCCTCGACCAATCATAGCAGCGGCATCTCGAGTTTGTAGAGAATCAATTCAAGCTCAAATCCGAAGCTCCTGTTCTCAACTGCAACCAGAAATCATCCAGTCGCCCACTCCACGACACATTGCCCACAATGTCGTCTCCAGCCTCGCTCGGCTCCAAGGCCCTGCGAGCTAGCAGTCGCCATGCATCCGTCAGATCCTTCCAGAAGAGAGGCCTGGCTGCTGCAGCTTCCGGGAGCTTTCAATATGAGACTGGCTCAGCGTCGGGTGTCAAATTCGCAAGCAGAGACCTGCCCGGCCCAACCACCACCTTGACCGTTGTTGCAAAAGCTGGCACCAGATATCAGCCTCTGCCCGCCTATTCCGACGCTCTCGAAAAGTTTGCCTTTAAGGTCTGCTACCATCGTCTCGACATGGTACATTTTTCGCTCGACTGACACGATTATAGTCCACCACTAGACGGTCTGCCCTGCGCATCACCCGTGAAACAGAATTACTCGGCGGCGACCTCTCTGCATACCATTCTCGAGAAAACCTCGTCCTCCGTGCCAAATTCCTTCGCGAAGATTTACCCTATTTTACCGAGCTGTTGGGAGAAGTGATAACCAAAACCCGATACACAAGTTTGTGACCCCGAGAAAAGAGATTGCAAGAGAAGAGAACAAGACATCTGACTTTGGATATAGCGCACGAGCTCAACGAAGAGGTACTAAATGTAATGAAATATGCCCAAAAGGGCATCCTAAACAGCCCCTTAAGTGTTGCCCTCGACGCCGTCAACAGCGTTGCATTCCACCGTGGGCTGGGTGAGCCGCTATACGCCAACTCTTCGGCACCTTGGCTGAGTTCCTTGAACGCCGAATATGTCGCTCAGTTTGGTGGCAAGGCCTACGTCAAGGACAACATCGCCGTAGTTGCCAACGGAGCAAGCAGCTCGGAATTCTCAAAATGGGTGGGACAATTCTTCGAAGATGTGCCGGCTGGCTCCAAACTCACGGGCGCTGCGTCGAAATACTACGGCGGCGAGGAAAGAATCGCTCATGGAGCCGGGAATGTATTGATCGTTGGATTCCAAGGTTCCAGCTCTTTCACGGCTGGATCGACGTTCAAGCCCGAAATCTCGGTTCTGGCCTCGCTGCTCGGCGGAGAAAGCACAATCAAATGGTCCCCCGGTTTCTCACTTCTCGCTAAAGCCACACAGAACATCACTGGCGTGACAGTGTCAACTCAACACGCCGCATACTCCGACGCCGGCCTGCTGTACATCACATTCACCGGAAATCCGGCACAGATCACAAAGGCCAGTCAAGCCGCCGTCGAGACCATCAAGAAGGTCGCCGCTGGTGAAGTTTCGGAGGAGGATATCAAGAAGGCCACGGCTGTTGCCAAATTCAAGGCGCTCGAAGCAGGCCAGGAAACTCAGACGGGTCTGGAAGCCACGGGCAACGGCTTGATCGAAGGCGGCAAGCCCTTCCAGATCGACGAGATTGGAGCTTCCATGGACAAGGTTTCGGCAGCTACGGTCAAGGCGGTAAGTTAGATCTCGAAACCCCGGCTCATCTCGTCTCTAGCAGACCCTGTTGCAGGAATACTGACAAAATCATTTTCGCAGGCCGCCAAGAGTCTGCTTGATAGCAAGGCATCAGTGTCGGCAGTGGGTGACTTGTTCAGACTGCCTTTCGCAGAGGAAATCGGCCTGAAGGTCTAAAAAGGAGGGGTTGGCGGTGGTGGCGTATTGAAGGGTTTCCCCAATCGAATGTAGTCTGAAGTCCAACAAGTCCTGAGTCTGGAGGGGTCTGTAAAACGTGTAAATATCAGACTTTAAAAGGCCCTTGCCCGTTATCTTTTACAAAGAGAAAAAAATTCATTTTCACAATCACCCATTTTTGACGCGATTTCGACTGACTGGCTTTCTCACGAGAGAGTGAAATTGATACCATGCTTCTCCATGACCAGATGCAGGCCGTACGGACCGTAGGCTCGCCTGTCGTCGTCGCGCCAGAGCAGCTCGAGCACCTGTCCTGCCTGGACCACCTGCGCGACCACGACTTTCGGCTCGTGATACAGCCGGTTCAAGAAGAACTGGCGCTGGCCTTCTGCGATCAGGCACGATCCGATGATCATGACGGGCCACAGCAGGAGTGTGCCAAAGGGGGAGTCGGCGACCGGGATGAGGAGTGGTAGCACGATGTCGATGTGTCGCTGTATCGCGACAATCACTTTCGGGTCGTCGACCACGGAGCCGCACATGGAGGCACGTACGAAAATTAGTAGGGCCTGGCGGTAGATCTCGCCCGTCCAGGCGTGTTCCACGCTCCATTGTGCCATTTCGGGAGATACGGGCGGGGAGTGCCATTGCTGTAGAATGGTTATGAATTCGTCGTGCAGGGCTTGTCTTTCTGGAATACTACTACCAGCTGCCCCTTGGAGTTCCTCGTGAAGTCTGTCCGTGGCGAACATGGAAACTGGAGTGATGAGTTCGAACAGTCCCTGTGCGCAGTCGAAGAGTATGCCGAAGGTCTGGTATTCTTTCAGGAAGCTCAAGGAAGTGATGAACCAGTCGACGGGCATTGTACGCTGAGTCCCGTAGCCGTAGGGTGTGATACTGTTGGAGAGGACCAGGAAGGAGTACACCTCGATGACAAACCCTTCTGTCGATCTCATGTCGTGGCTTAGGGCGGTCCGGGGCTTTTGGAGGAGGGTGAGAATCACCTCTCGACAGGCTCGCAGGTGTGGGAATATGCCGCCGTGGGAATCTCCAGAAATTGCCTATCCTTTTGTAAATATCTTGACGTGTCCGTGAAACGCAATGGTGCCTTCTCTGTTTCCTGCTTCACTTACCTCAACATAGCAAAGAACCAACGAGACCAAGGCGACGCGCAAAGCTTCGTGGATGTTATCATCCAGAGAGTTCCCAGCGATGGCAGCACGTAAGAGTCCAAGACTGGCCGAGTAGTGCCGCCGCGTGGCAAGGTGGATGTCATAGTCTCTGGCTTTCTTGAAACAAAGCTGAGTTCCGCTCAACGCCAAAACAGCGTGCATGAGGAGGTCATCGGAATAAGCTAGCGGTACGACCAGTGTGACGTACGGGTTGTGTTTGATGGTCTTTGCGGCGAGGAAGTGGCACGTTTCCTCTAGATAATGCTGTAATAGCAGCGACGAACATGGGGCTAAGGACGTGGCTCGTCCATACGGCGAGAGAGCGGGAGATATCGAGCGTGTCGAAGGACTCTTCCAATGTGCTGGAGCTGTGGACGAGGACTTCTGAGGTTCTGGTCCTTCATCTAACCTCGAAAGCTTATATTCACTCTCACGAGGCTGTCCAGTTGGCAGACGCCCTTTCGGACCTGGACGTGGGAGGAGAGGCTCCTCCTTGGCCTTACGCGCTTTCTTCAGGCCCGGATCGGGGGGCCAGACACATTCCAGGAAATTTCGGGAGCAGCCTCCACAGGTCGGCCGGTTCTCCGTACATTTCTTGCGGCGTTGCCGGCAGGTGAAGCAGCCGGTCCTTGTGCGCCTGATTCCCGTGCGTTGAGTCCTAGCTGGCTTGTCGCATGAACTGCCGTTTGACGATTGGGATTCAGGCATGGAGTCCTTCCCGTCTGGGGGTTCGGTAGATGCTAGGGTATCCGTGCCGTGGGATGACGATCGAAGAGATGAATACTTGAAGCTTTGTGGTCCTGAATTTGAACCGCGTTGTGGAGGAGGCGAACATGGGAGAGGTGAAGTGCCGCATGGTATGTATTCAAATGACCGTCAGACAAGCTTAAGGAAGCCGCATTTTGGCATTTGATGCGCCTAAGAACGAAAGCTGTAGAGTTTCTGCGGCTGTCATTTGTTTGAAATTTCTCACGGGGATGCTTGCGTTTTCAGCCTCTAATGGGAGCGCGATGCAGCGTTAGCGTGTAACTCAATTATTGCCTGATAGAACACCAATACGCACCCTTTTCGATGCTCTCCTTTAAGAATAGGCTCATTCATCATCTATTTTCTGTATATTATGGGACGTACATAGACTCCAATGGCGCTACTGTCACTGTCGGATTCTAATGTAGCTTCTATCAGCTCGCAATCACCGCCGATCCTTCGATTCTACCAGGCATTTTGACCTCCGCGCGTACTGGATAACCAAAAGTAGCATTGTGACATCATTTCCCTACAGGCATGTGAGAGGTGAGGAGGGGTTGTGCTGCTAACATAAAACTCGAAGAGCGCTCAGTTAAGCCCCCAGAATGATAAGCTACATTCTCTCTACTTCTTGGAAAAAAACGTCAACATGCCTTTCATCACTACCAAAGACGGCACCGATATCTACTACAAGGACTGGGGCAACAAGTCTGGCAGGACAGTCACTTTCAGCCATGGCTGGCCGCTCAGCTCAGATGACTGGGAGAACCAGATGTATTTCCTGGCAAGCAAAGGGTATCGTGTGATAGCCCACGACCGCCGTGGTCACGGCCGATCATCTCAGCCCTGGGACGGAAACGACATGGACACCTACGCCGACGATCTTCACCAGTTGTTTGAGAAGCTCGACCTCAAGGGTGTCATGATGGTGGGCCACTCGACCGGCGGCGGCGAGGTCGCCAGGTTTCTCGGTAGACACGGAACTAGCCGTGTGTCCAAAGCCGTGCTGGTCTCAGCGGTGACTCCGGGCATCCTGAAGACAGAGGCCAATCCCGCGGGAGTCCCTCTCGAAACCTTCGATTCTTTCCGCGAAGCCATGATCAAGGATCGCTCCAAGTTCTTCATCGACGTCCCCTCCGGCCCGTTCTTTGGCTTCAATCGCCCAAATGCCGAGGTGAGCCAGGGTAAGATCTGGAGTTGGTGGCAGCAAGGCATGCAGTGCGGATTCAAGGCCGCGTATGATTGTATCAAAGCATTTTCCGAGACTGATACTAGCGAGGATTTACGCGGTGCGGACATTCCAATTCTGGTGGGTGACTTTAGCCTTCTTTCCTCCCCATTGCAAAAGAGACGATTCTAAAAGTTATGTGTGGCAGGTACTGCACGGGACTGATGATCAGGTGGTCCCGATTGACGCTGCTGGAAGGAGAGCAGTCAAGTTTTGCAAGCAGGGTACCATCAAAGAATTCCCTGGCGCACCGCACGCACTGCCGACCATTTGTGCCGATGGAGTGAACCAGGAGTTGCTCAAGTTTTTGGAATCATGAACTTGCAAGAGAATCAGGAGAGGGGGATTAGATCATGCTAGGAAAGGGTCTGCCGAAATTCTTTGATCATATAAGCAGAGCAGAACTACTTGGATTAAGGTGATGGGATTATCTATCAGAAGAAAATACCAATTCACGCAGAGATGGCGAAAGCTTTTACACCATTTTCCAAGGCCCAACCGCCTCAATAACACCCCTCCCATTTTTGCGTGGAAGTGAGTAGATTGAAGTGTATGAAGTGGGGTGTAAAAGTCTCACTGTGATTCCCTGACGGCATTGGAACGAGATGCCGACCACCAAGCTGAGCTCGCGTTGACCCAGGGCAACTTGAAGTGAGTTCTTCCCAGAATGCAAGGTCCTCTTGTCCACGACGTGCCACAATTGCAGTGCAGTCTGCCCCGTTGTCACTTGGCCCAGAGGAGTACTTCCATAAATGTGGTAAGCCAGATGTGCGTCCAGCGTGAATGTTAAGGTGCGGCAGAATCGCTCTTTCTCGACTCACTGGCTCAAAGCTTGAACTGCGCCGTCACAATCACAAAGTGCCTTTCAATTTCCTCATCTTCAGATAATATTCCTTCATCCATATTTTGGTACCTATTTTTTTCGACTGTCTTGCCTCTCTTCCGATATCACCCTTTTTCAACACAGGTGCCACCACCATGTCCCTAGCTCCGGCATGGTGGTCCACAGAAAAATGGTTCAAATCGCCGTCAACTCTGAGTCAAGTAACTCACAATCAGACCCAGAGACACCACCCAGCTCCGTCGCCAAGTTGGAGCCAGATATTTCAGATTGGCCCGCGGAAATGCCTGCCTACCCCAAACCCAATGATACAAGTCTCGACCTAGCGACAATCCCTTCTTTCGATACTGCTGAAAGTCGGAACGATATTGGAAAGGCCATCGACAAGGCCAAGACACAGGAGGAGCTTGACGTAGTGTTAAGTAACCCAGCGGATCTAGCGGTCGTCTTAGAAGGGCTAGGGAAACTGAATCTGCGTAAACAACGAAAAGGAAAGAAAGTCAAGAGACTTCAGGCGCAGCACAAAGAAGAACCACAGGCGCAGCACAATGGCAAACGCCAAGCTCAGAAAAAAGGAGATCCTCAGGCGCAGCACAAAGGCAAACGCCCACGAAAACACAAACGAAGTCGAAGATCGCTGAATAAAGAAGAACGACAAGAAAAACAGCTGTTGAGAGTGGAAAAACTTCGCAATCGCGTCGCCAAAAGAGCTGAGCGGTCGGGCTCGGACCAGAAGAGTCACGCAGTTGGTACGTCCTTGGGTATGTTGCTGTTATTTGATATCTTCTCTAACATCCTGTTCAGATAAACGCATCCAGGCCCAGATCGAGAAAGACTTAAAGTCCATGCGTGAATCGGTTGGAAACGTCGCCCAGATCAAGAAAGATCTGGAATCCATGAGTGACTCAATCGGGAGCCTCACCTTGGATAAGAAAAGTTGAGTTTTGGATCGACTTATGAGGGTGCTTCTCATGAAGCCTGTCTCTCTAACGAGATGGTGATTTCCCTACAGAAGAGTGAAATCAGCCATAATAGTGGGAAATATCGATTCTGCGGGTGCCATTAGCAGGACGAGGAGAGTTCAGCATTCAGTCCTATTGATGTCAGAGATAGTTTGAGCCTGCGACATGGCCTTTTCGTATTTGAATCGAAGTCAGTCCTCACACGGCTCTCACAGGCCTTTCAACGTGCTAGGCTATCTCCATGTACCGGGCAACCCTTGAGCACCCTTGATACCGGATTTGCCCGATCTCTTCCACGATACCCAAAGGGCGATGCCAAACCCACATTTCTCGCATTAGCCTCGACCTTTTGATAAATCCGCCATGATCGACGCTTTGTTTTCATGCCGGTCGGCCTTGGCCAGGTAACTCAAGATCCTTCAATTCGATATGATTGGAATGATGTTCGTTTTCCCCTCAAACGACCCTTTCCGCGACGGCAGACGCCAGATGCCACATCGCCATTCCGTCTTGGCTCAAAGCTGCTCGATGAGACGCTGTCGAAGCCGTATCTCTTCATCAATTCCTTTTCGATAATATGGGTCTTGATAAAGTGCCGACGCAACGGCGGCCCACGGAAAGCAAGCGAATGGCCGGGCACCAGTTACATCGTGTTGGCCATTTTATCCTGGCCGAAATCTGACTATCTAGATACTACCGCCTCTTATCTTTGAATTTCGTGGCGCCATCATTTCTTGTACCTTTCTTCATGGTCAAATCTGAAAGAGGTCCTTAGAAACAAATGGATTCACGAGAAATTGGCAAAGAGACTGATGTCTCGGTTCATGGCATCGTCGCCACTGATGTCAAGACGGCGGACATTTCAGAGAAGAATGTCGCGGAGGCGTATCCTGATACGACGCACGATGGTGAGGGCAAGAGCTTGAGGGTATGCCTTCTCTTTCATGCAAATGGCCTTGATCAAGGACACGATGCTCACCTATGATCGAATAGCGACTCTTCGGTTTTGCCCAGCTAGTAGCGTTTTCGTTGACATTTATGGAATCATGGGAGGTCATGGCGATGTGCGCGACATCACCTCTTTGTCGCCGATGTATCTGACTGTCTGAAAGGAGTATCTCAGCTACGTTCTGGAACGGCGGCCCACGGTCGCTGGTTTGGGGATCTATCGCCGTCATTCTCGGATCCCTCGCCCAAGCGTTTTCCATGGCGGAATTGGGTTCCATTCTCCCCATCGCAGGGGCACAGTATCATTGGACGCATATCATGGCTCCGGACAGCACGAGGAGATTCATCACTTGGATGCAAGGTAGGCAATCTCTCAAAGACTCCCGACGAAAATTTGACAAGTATGAATCTCAGGCTGGGTGACATGGTTCGCATGGGTTTCAGCACTGGCGGGAAGTTCATCTGGCGAAGCTGCCCTCTTGCAGGCTCTCATCGCGCAAAACGTCCCAGGCTACACACCCGAGCGCTGGCACTTGACGCTGATAATGTGGGCGTTGCTCATCACCTGCGGTCTCATCAACAGCTACACCTTCTGGCTCGTACCGTGGCTCGAATTGGCGAGCGGCATCTCACACGTCCTCTTGTTTGTCATCTTCATGGTCGTCTTGCTTGTGTTGTCCCCGAGACAGGATAACCATTTCGTCTGGGCTAGCGATTATACACTATCCGGGTGGGATAGTTCTTTCGTGGCGTTCAATATCGGCATGCTTGTACCCGCGTGGGGATTTATTGGTGAGTAGCTATTTCCGTCCGACGAGAGGACGCTTTGATTCATGTACTGATCCACGATAATTGTCAAGGCTTCGACGGCGTCGTCCACATGTCCGAAGAAGTCCGCAAGGCCAAACATGCGGTGCCACGCGCCATGATCCTTTGTATCGTCATCAATGGCCTGATGGCCTTTGCCATCATCTTGGTGCTGCTTTACAGCATCTCCGATCTGGACAGTACTCTCAACGCCGCGTACCCGATCATACCCATCTGTCTGCACGCCACCGGATCGATCAAGGCTACGAACGCCATGGTCTCGTCCTTGGTCATTGTCACGTACTTCGTCGTCGCAGCGAGTGTTGCATCCGTGTCGAGAATCACCTGGGCGTGGGCTCGAGATGGCGCGCTTCCTAAGTTTCTGGCAAGGGTACGTACTTTCTGTCCCGGATTCCATTCCAAGCATTCGCTTCGTCTGGATCTAACGTTTTCCACAGATCGACAAGAAGCACCACGTCCCCATCAACGCGACCTGGCTACCCATCATTATCGTGATGCTTCTCGCGCTCTTCGAAGTCGGCTCCACGACCGGCACGGCCTTCAGCGCCTTCACAGCACTCTCATCCCTGGGGCTGTACACGTCGTACATCATCGCCATCTCGTGCATCCTACACGCGCGCCTGACGGGGCGTCTGGGCTCGTCGCCCTCCAGCCCCGTGCAGTACGGCGGCTGGCGCCTGTGGCCCGGCTTCGCGACCCCGATCAACATCTTCGCCCTGTGCTGGACCATCTACCTCACCATCTGGCTGCCGTTCCCCACCACCCTGCCTGTCACGGGCACGAATATGAATTATGCCCTGCCGATTTATGCATTTGTCGTCCTGGTCGCGCTCGCTTGGTGGGCACTCTGGGGCAATAGGAAGTGGAAGGGCTTGGATTTGCATGCAATTGGGCGGGTCGAGGCGCATTCGTAGGGTGAGACGTTGTTGAGGTTCTGAAAAGAAGGACAGGATGGATTGGAGTCACAGGATGGCCTCGGGACGAGATCGAGTGACTAGAAAGATTCAGAGGGGAGAGTGCGAAATGGAAAGCAAGTATATATTGACCACCGTGTTCTCAGCTGACTGGAATTGAGAAAGCATTTCTGTACCTTGTTTTGCCCCTATTTGGCGCGCCTTCCCTCCGTTTCATCCTCGCTCCCGGCTCTCCTTTACACTCCAAGCTGAACCCTCAGCAACCGTGCCTCTCTCACGACCCCGCCCAACGGGTTAATGATCCCGCCATTCGTCACGACGAACAGATCACCGCTTCCGCCCTTTCCGCCGCCATATGTCGCGAACGCTGCCGCCGTGGGCCCCGTGGTGTTTTCGTCCACGACAACATCATTCGATGCATTGAGTCTAGCGCCGAGAATCACCGTTCTTTTGGGTTCATGCTTCATGCCGTAGGTGTGGTCAACAGCTTCAATGGTAGGCGGTAGAGTTGGGATGAACGCCGACGCCGCAAGATCCGCAGCATCGAGCTTCAACACCGTGTCCATCGGGTTCGTCGTCACGTAGACGTCCCCTTGCTCGTTGAGGCAGAAATCGTCGCCTGCGCAACTTGTTGCCAATATCTCCACCACAGTGCTTCCATCGGCCGCGATGTTGGGAACAGCAATCGCCTTTTCGCTGTGCTGCTGAACCCCCACGCGCCCGAAAATGGCGCGGTCTGAGTTTGTGAAATACACCCATTTCTTCCCTTCGCTTTCCGAGTCCTGGTGGAACTGAATGCCATTTAGAGCCGGCCAGGGCGGCCGGCTCGTGACTTTGCCCAGCAGCGCGTGCTCGAGCCACACATTCAGTTGCCGCGTCGCGATATTGTACGCGTAGATGCGGCCCTGGTATGATTCTGCCAGCAGGATGAGTGGGCTCTTCGCCGATGGAAGCGCAGTGCCGCCATTCAACCATGTCGCTTCCGGGATAGGGACGAGGGGCTTTATTTTGGCTCCGTTGGAGTGGGTCTCAGAGCTTACGTGGGAAGGAACGAACGAAGTCATATCGAGTTCATAGAGCCACCACGTCCCAGCGCGGCCATGGATGCCGGAGGCGATGTAGAACACGTCAGAGTCTGGAAAGGGCGCACGGATGATGGCTTCGGCGGCGGGCGTGGAGGAATACATTGCATGGCCCTCGCTCCCGTCTTCGCTGGCGGCATTCCCACCACTTTGAAGTTCATCCTGCTGCTGCACAGGTTGATTCTCGACCTGGAACTTATGCACCAGCCGCACACTTTCCTGCGGCTCGTCGCTGCGTGGATCGACGTACCACACACAACCCGAGAGCATGTCCGCCACAAGAACGGTGCCGTCGCGGCGGACGGCGAGATTTTCCAGAAACAATCCGGCTGGGAATTTTGCGATGGTGGAGTATTTTGCTGGAGTGGCGCTGACCGTGCCGGCGTTGTGCTGTGGGAATGTCTCGGACGCCATGATGCTTTTTTCCTTGTATCTAGCTGTTCAGCTCAGACGTGTCCGCCAACGCCGTTGAAGGTGAAGGGCAAGTGCTTGATATCTTTCAGATGTGTCTATATAGAAATCAGACGAACGACATGATGAATCTCGTCGGGTGCCTGCGCTCTGCTCGTGTGCGACTGCCTGGTGCTTTGAAATACATCATCCCTCGTACCTGCAGACTGTCCATTCCCGATCCTTCTCAGGGTCTTGGAAATCAGGTGGTATGTCTCCAATCGACTTGAAAATCGCCTTGTGGGGAAAGAGATCCAGCGGATGTAGAAAGTTAGTTGAGGCAAAGTTCCTATATGTGTGGTGTGGTCTCCACTGTCTGTTTCGGGGAATTTTACACCAGCGTATGAGGTTGTCGACCATCGGCTGGGAGCGAAACATTGAAAACTATATCACTGCCAACGGGGCCACTAGAGATGGTGGACAAGGATAGAACTTTTAGGAGTTTTGTTATCATTACATTACCGAATTATTATAATCCTAGTGGTTTGTGTATTTTGAACAAAAACCCAATTTGGTCACATACATGTACATCTAAACCGTATCATGCCAAAAACAAAATGATTCGTTTCGTTCTCTTTATCTCCTCTCCTTCTTCTCTCGAGTTAGAGAACGGGTAGGTTAAGGATTCGTGGTGGCCGGTGCACCAGCCAGCTTGAAATATCCAGGCTGCAGGATCTGGTACACGTGCGTGGGATCGTATTTGTTGGCAATGTTCTGTAACTTTGCTTTGTTGGCGGATCCGTAAGACGCAATCACGTCTTGGAACTGGCTGGCGTAGTTCATGTAGATGTAGTCTTCGAAGAGACCCATCTGCTGGGCGAGCGCGACGGTGCGGTCGATGATGCGTTGGTTGACACCCAGGACGGCAGCGTCATCGGCCGGGTTGTTCCACATCATGTTCAAGTTGAGAAGGGTGTATGGTCCATTGCCGGCGGCGAGGCCCAGCGGGTTGCCGCCGTTCTTTTGCATCCCGTCCAGTTGGCCTTTGGTGATGACTTGGAGCGTCGCGGCAGGCACCAAGCCAGGAACGTTGACAATGGCCTGCAGTTCCTCGTAGAAAATATCTCGGATGGCGGTAACGTGGGTCTTATCAAGCTTGTAAGTGGCAGCCCAGTAGGTTTCTCGCATGCCGTTGGGGTTGCTGGCGTTGAACTCCTCTGTCAAGTCGGCCAGAGTTCGCACTTTGGTGGTGTCGGAAATGACGGGGATGGAGAGGTATTCCTGGAAAATGGGAGCGTTGGCGACGGGCTTCGCGTACTGGAGGTCGGCTGCGACGACATTCAGGTTGACGGATTGAGCGTACGCGAAGGACAGGATCTGCGCCGCGTTAGGGTCTTGAGGTGAGTTGATACCCAGGTTGTAGAAAGCGTCCACCACAGCATCGAACTCGGTTTGAAGAGAAACACGGGCTCCACCCCACATCATTCCCCCGGGCAGAGAAACAGCTTCCATTGTGAATTTGGAGACAATGCCGAAGTTGTTGCCTCCTCCTCTCAGAGCATAGTAAAGATCTGGGTATTGCTTCGCGCTGGCAGTGATGATGATACCTGATGCGGTCACGATTTCATAGCTGACGATGTTGTCACAGGCCCACCCATAGAGATTGGAGAAGAAGGAAATGCCACCACCCGTAGTAAGACCCCCAACGCCGATTTCTGCCACACGCCCGCCAATAACGACAAGATCATGGGGCTGAAGGGCTGTGTAGACGTCGTACCATGTGTTTCCTGGGCCGACATCAACAGTTTTCTTGTTGCTAGAAATTGAGATCTGGTTGATTTTCTTTAGGGAGATGGTAATTCCACCATCGATGCTTGACGCACCGTGGAAGGCAGCATGACCTCCAGACTTGGCGGCGAAAGGACACTGTGTAAGACGGGAGATCAAGATTGAAACAGACACTTGGGCATTTGATGACGGTGTGAAGAAACAGTAGGGACTGGCTTCTTCCTGCTGTACAGACCAAAATCCACCAGTGTACGAGCCGTAGGCTTGGTCTTTCTGTTCAATGACGTTGGAAGATCCATAGAGGAGCCTTAGTGAGCCACACTGTATTCATGTCAGTCAAATGTCGTGCAAACGCCGAGCGCCATACTCACAGCAATTGAGCACCCTGCCGTGGATGATCTGGTGCTCAGTTCGTCCAGACCAGGTAGTGCGGTGACATTGATACCTTGGTCGATAAGGGCTTCCGTGACGTTGAAGTCAGCAGACTCGAAGGAGCTGTCCTGTGCCGAGACCGAAGCAAGGAAGCCAAGAGCCAGAGGGAGACTGAACACAGACAAATGCATCTTGGGTGGATAGAAGCCGCGAAAAGGAGTGACTGGGGAGAAAGCAGAAAAGTCCAAAAGCCAAAAAGTGCAAACGAAGAGCGTAGGGAGACGCTTGACTCGAATGGCCGTAACTCACCCAGAAGTGAGTACAGACAACAAAAAGTAACGAACGAACGAAGTGGACGAAGGTGAGAGATGCGTAGGCAAAAAGATTCAGAAGCTAGATTCTAGAAAAGCAAGGGAAATGCCTGGCTACTTACGCTGCTGGTGAAGGTGCGGTGGAGTCTAGATACCTGGACATGGTTGTCCTCGGGTGAAACCAATTTCGTGCATCCTGGGGAGTAACACACCAATGTTACCACAAGTAGATACACCAAAATGCACCGGATGGAGTGCATTCCGATAGTCTCTGGAGACTTGAGGACACTATGGACGGCATCTAGGTCTAATGAGAGTCAGAGAGAGTTGAAAAGGGAAGGGAAACGAAGGATCAAGAGGCTTATACTCGTCCGGGTACGTGCGTGGTAACATGTAGAGCGACAGTGAGTGAGTGAGCGACAAAGCTGAGGAAGCAGAGAGTTAGGACGTTTAAGCGAGATTTCGTGCTGGGCTGGTTAAGGAGCACGTGGCGGGGCTCAGGGCCTGGAAGTCTCACTAGCCACCCAGAGGTGCCTTGGAAGCCTTGGAAGCCTTGGAAACCTCACCTAGCACCGCCCAGGAAGGGAGTCGTCGGCTGCCGAGGAATAGGCGATGGCATAGGTAAAAATAGGCGACGACCCCCCTGACAGCTTGTGGCAGGCAGGGCAGGGCCGCCTCGAGAATGACAACCCTACCCAAAACGCAAGTATGTGTCACTCTCGTATTCAACGCCACAACGCTCAGCCGTTCGGTGCACCAGGACAGGTGCAGAAAGGACGACCTGGTCAATTCTCAGTACCGAAACGTGTCTGCAAATTATGTCTTCACAAGCTCTCCTCAGAACACGCCATCTCAGTGACAAGGATCCAGGAACCAGGCACAAATATTTGTGCACCACTCGTTAACTGCTACTAGTCAACCAACACTTCGGGGCACGTTACCTCAAGGAGCAACAGGTTCTAACAAAAACCTCGACTCTTTGGCCAAGATGCATCCGAGGATTTCCGCTTCTGATACCCGAGACCTTGCCCAGATGTTCTAAGTCTTTACCTTTGGCGGCGTCGTACCCAAGTCGACGCCGGCTGATCAGTTGAGTATCAGATTTCGGCCGTTGAACCGGGGTTGATGCTTGGATGTTGTGGCGGGACGAATCGGAGAGTCGTATTTCTTATTGAGCCCCGCGATCCCATAACCTTACTAGGAGGGGAGCACGGGAGATGGTAAGCCCCCGTGGTACCCTACGCTTGTCTAGACTTCGGTCCATTTCCAAGCTCGTCTTGGAAGCCACGAGACGTATCATCGTCTGGTTTTGCCACGAACTTACAAATTTTAAGCTTCAGCAATCTACGAGTACAGAACTCATGCATCTGTCCGTAGGATGAGAGTACAAGGAACTCCTTGCCAACATATTCTCGTCCGATCTACAGCCTCCATCAAACTTTGCGCAGATATTTGCCTCGACAATCGACCGCAGACCTCTTGTCCGGTACATGAGATATCCACAAAAGAATGGAAGATCAATTATTCTGGACCATCTATCAACGAATGCCGTGGACCACAACGTGGGACAGTATCCGCTGGAGGATTTCGTTTTCACCAACGTGGAAGCAGGTCTCAAGCGAATTAGCTAGCAAGAATAGTGCTGGTTCGAGTCTCACTCCAAGCTCGCTATGCCTTTACCGCGTCCTCACGGCCTTGCCACATTCCGGTCTTTCCTGCAGCGTCTTCCAAGAACCGGAGGGTCGAGTATTCCCTGCTGGTCATAGTGCTTCAGATCATCTTCCATGGTTTCTTTTCCCTCTGCAGGACCCTGCCTCTCCTATCTTGTTTCACTGCAAAACCCTCTTACCGAACCACTTATCTTTACTGTTGTTCTTGTTGTATTTCCAACTCTGCCTCCAGGGAGACAATAACCTCTATCCCCCCATGGATTAGAGACGGGTCTCTTTTCCTTTTCTTTTCGGTCGCATCACGAAGCCTCATCGCACTTGTGGCTCACGCTTCATGTTGCTTCTCACCGCGAGCAGGTGTTCTGCAGTTTCGACTATCGCCTGATCTCCCCCTCCGAAGTCACGGCCATGTCGTCCTCTCAGAATTTTGTGACCGAGAGCCAGCTGTTGGGCGTGGGATATTCCATGCTCGCGCTCACCTCCATCGTCTTCATTGCCAGGACCTTGATTCGAATTCGACAACCAAAGAAAATCGGCGCCGATGACTACTTTCTCCTGTTCGGTTATCTTTGCTTCCTCACCTTGACCATCTTGTACATTGTTCTTGCTCCAACAATGTACCGGGTCACCAATGCAACCCTGGGGAAGACACCGCTATACCCCGAGATTCTGTCCGACTCTTTGTTCATGATCAAGATATTTTTCGCCAATACAATGATTTTCTGGATCTGCCTGTGGGCGGTCAAGTTTTCGTTTCTCTCACTGTATCGACGTTTGATGGCTGGTCTGAGAATTTATATGCGCTTTTGGTGGGCCGTTACGATGTTTTGCATCGTGGTAAGCAAATCTCCGTCCCGTGGAATGAGATTGTTGAGATAGAAGGGAATATTTGAGACTGACAGCCGCAATTTCCAGACCTTGATAGGATGCATCATCTCCAACTTTACCAGTTGCCACAGTATGCATGCTTGGTTCACTCCGGGCGAGTGTACTACACGGAGAGACGTCCATGCTCAGATCGGGTCTCTGTATTATGCCTACGCAGTTGATGTTCTGTCGGATTTGTTCAGTAAGCTCGACCCAGCACCCGCATGGCATAAAACTTCCCAAACGACAGGCTAACTCTCACACCTTCCAGTAATGTTCCTTCCCCTCCGCTTGATCTGGAATCTCCAACGACCTACGGCCCAAAAAATTGGCATTGGAGGTCTCTTCTGCGTCGGTTGGATCTGTGTCATCTTTGCTACCATCCGTGTTGTCCAAATTGGTGTCAAGGCCAACAGTAACTCTACTCCTTCCTCATCATGGCTTTCCCTGTGGGCCATCGTCGAATCCGCAGTTGTGGTCATGATCGGTTGCTGCCCCGGTCTATACACCAAGGCAAAGGAAGTACACACTACACGCAAGATGACATCCAAGAAGAGCAACACAGCCGGCGGCAACTACATCTACGACAGTCGTGGGTACGCCAAGCAATTGAGCAATGAAGGAGAATCCAAACTTGGCTTTCAGAGTATGGTTTCAGGAGGCTCTACCGGTAACAACGGCCACAAGCGATTCCCCTCTAGCATGTTGGGTAGCAGAACCAGCAAGATGGTTGACCATGACATCGAAATGAACCGCATGGCCAAAAGCCCTCAGAGCTCGCACTGGCCGGTCAGTCAGGCCATTAGCACTCCCTCGGATGGTCTTGGTAGAGATGATATGGGCTCGCATGGCATGTTTTACGGTGACGACGCTTCAAGTCAAGAAGAGCTCAATGCCCAGAAGCATATTTATGTCACTCACAGTATTGAGATCAAAGATGAAAACGAGCTAGATCATCATCGTCGACAGGGCGCCGGTTATCATTAACGAGCCAAAGAACCTTTTCACCCTAAATCGAATCACATATACTATGAAATGCCGACTGCACCTGTCGGAGCACGGAAAAAGCATGGAGGGAGTGGAGGATTGTACAAAAAGTCAAGCATCAAGCGGGTACAAGAGAGGAAAAGCAACAGCAGAGCCACAGTGACACAGAAAGGGAATTTTCAAGTTTTCAAGCATGGTGTTGTCACCTTTCACTTCAACACGGACAAAGACCAATCGATATTTTCGGTTTTTCATATGACAAAAGACGATACTATCTATTGTCTTTTATTTTACGACCGCACGCAGCATACGAACGCAGAAGCCAGAGAAGAGTCAGAAACCCGCCACCGTCGCCGATCAGCCAGCCAGCCAGCCTGCCTGCCTGCCCGACACCGAACCGATATCAGCTTTCCAATGAAGCTCTCATCAGAAGAGATCCATTGCGACGGCCCCCTGCGATGGCCCATCGCAGGGGGCCACCTGATGTCGGATATCGATCTGGTTGTCACCTCGGCATGGGTGGTGGGGATAAATGTACCTTATATTACATACCTAAGTAGGGTTCCAACCTTATGTATATCTGTATGTATGATCCCCGAACAATCGTGTCCCATCACTCAATCCCTGACTATTAACCCGCCCACTGTTTAGTAGAGTCGCTCAATTGCCTATGTACTCCCTTCTGCACCCTTGCACACTTTCACGCTCCCCCTTTACTCTCTTCTATTCTCTCACGGCTTATACCCGCTCCTATCGTGCTTCTTTACGTGTTGGTGAGGCTATTATGTAGGTTCTACTCTTATGGGCGCTAGGTCACGTATATCTAGTATGACATCCTCTTAGTCTTAGGGATAAGCCTGATAGAATAGGTAGAGTATGAGCAATGTCAAGACCGCTTTTCAATTTGCACGGTACATAGACTAGAATACTGTCAACGCCGGAGTTCCTGGAGCTGGAGGTGCCGAGGACTGGATCTCGACGAAGATCTTTTGCATTCCAATGGCGCGGTGGTTGAACATGTCATAGACCTTTTCCGTGTCATCGAGCCTGAAGCGGTGGGTGACCATATTCAGCGGATGAATCTTGTTCTCCTGGATCAGGGCTAGGAGCTCGTCCCTACACTTGTGTACCGGGGCCTGACCGTTTCTGATCAGGCGAATCCCGGTCTCCATCAAGGAGCCAATGTTGAATCCGTTGCACTTGGGAACGAGAGTCAGCGAGATCTGTTCTTGTGTTTACGGTGTTCAGTTCACTTACATATCCCGCGTAGATGCCGATCACTCCACAGCTTCCGAAGCCTCTCACAGACTCGACCATTTCGTTCACCAGCTCCGATATATCGTTTTCTAAGCCGAGCGCTCGCTGGAGAGAATGACCTAGTGTCTTAGAGTATTCGCCGGCCGCACACTCGACCGTGATATCGAGGCCACGACCGTCGCACATTTTCTTCAGCACCGACACCACTGTCTCGCCCTGCGGTAGTTTAGTGTACTCGATCGTCTCGAGCTGTGGGACTCGGGTTTTCACAAAGTCTAGGCGCCACCGCCCTTCGCTGCCGTCAATCAAGATGACCCTCTTAGCACCGTTGTAGACGGCAAATTCGACGGCCATTTGTCCGACGGGACCGCCACCCCAGACGACAACCGTGTCTCCGTGCTCAACGCCCGTCTCGACGACGGCATTCCAGGACGTTCACAACATGTCGGATAAGTAGAGCCCCACCTCGTCCGGTACATCATCCGGCAGAGGGAGAAGATTCACGTCACCCTAGGGGACGCGCACGAACTCGGCTTGTCCACCGGCGAAGCCACCCGTGAAGTGGGAGTATCCAAACATGCCTAGAAAATACGTCAATGACCAGAGCTTGATAAGAAAAGTCTCACATCGTTCGAGGAGCCATACCTGCAGTTCGGCGCCCGTAGAGCTCGTGTTCACTGACGCTTCCATTGGTTCGTTCACAGAGACGACAGCTTTTTCTGACAGTAGAAACACTCGCCTCAACCTATCTAGAACGACGCCACGACTCGCTCGCCCACCTTGCGTTTCGTGACTCCCGGTCCCACCTTGTCGACAACACCGCAAAATTCGTGACCGAGAATGCCCTGTTTGTGGAGATCCGGAATAGACACTACGAATGAAGTTAAGGAAAAGAGGGTCTGACAAGAACAGATAGATGGTGCATACATTGAAGAAGATGGAGGTCACTATCACAAATAGTGCTCCCGGTGACTTTGACAATCACATCTCCATCGTCAATTATCGTAGGCCCTTCCGTCTCCCTAATACGGGCAGTCAAATTAGACAGTACTCGGACTCGAGGATCACGGAATTGCCCATGGGAGTACTTGCTTATGAAGTTTGACCTTCTTGGGCGCCAGCCAGGTCAGTGCTTTCATCGTCCGGTGACGGTCTCCACGGCCTTTCTCAGCATAGTTGCTGATTCCAGTCGTGATCGAGGGTGGATTAGGAGTTACGTTGCCGAGTATTAGAGTTAGATGTGTAGCGAGGAATCTAGCTGCTACGAACGTGTCGGTTGTTTGATAATTGCGGTGTCGCTTTTCTGGCACAGTAGACGTCTTTCCTATATGCTCTTTCGAAATCGAAAAACAAATTCAGACATGTATAGGTTCCCGAGATCATTCCATCGCTGACTGCCTAGGTGCTGCCTATTGTGAGTGGGTGTGACATCGGACTATTTGAAATATTTGAAACTTCAATTCCAACAATAATCTTTCTAAGGGAATGATTCTCGCCGTCAGCCAGGAACGTTTTCAATCTGCGTGCTTAGATAAGCATGAGGGTCGTGGATCGCTGTTCCCAATCGACATCGTATGAAGAGACGGACTGAATGTCGAACTTTCTACGCGAGGTTCACCCAATACCAGGTCAGAAAGAGCGGTCATCGTCGATGTATCCTTGAGGGAGCTGTCCTGTTGGTCAATTAGTAGGATTGACCTGTCAATATTATCGAGCAGGTGTGTCCCTGATTCAATCATGAACCGAGGAGTACTAAGAGTCTCACGCATTCACGCATGGAAGTTGGGATGTGACGACAGATGGCCATGTCTTTTTGCTTCACCACGCAATACTTGTGCACCCAATAATAACGAGCATCTCTAGAGCATTGCACCCAGCCTTGTCAGGATCTTCCGAGCGGCGAAGAGTGGGGTCGCACTACGTTCTAATTCTGGCCTCACCAAATCATGCGAGCCTCGTGCAAGAAGAGTTTTCAGGGGATAAGATCCTTCACAATTGGTGATTTACATTCGGCTCGAATACGTCATCTGCAGCTCCCATCAGCGTTGGAATGGTTGTTTTCGGAGTGCCTGCACGGATGAGAAGCGAGACTGCTTCGCTTGCCAGGAATCGAGAGGCGCTCTCTATCCAATTTGATGCCTGGGCATAATATGACTGACTCAAAGTCGCCAACCTCTGCCTATTTCACTCGATTAGGAACCATCCTTTTCATCACAGCCCTAGCAGGAATGGAGAATGGCTCGGGATAGATTTCGAGGCATCCCAGAAAGGTGGATGATATAATCAACTATCATTAGGAATAAATATGGGAAAGAATGGTTGCAGTGCTCATCCTTAGAACAGTACCCCGTTTGTAGATCCAACCATCAACTGGCATTTCAGTGACCGAGTTCAGGCTTTCATGTCGAGGACACAGCGGATACAATTGCCACTCTTCATGTGCTCAAAGACCGTGTTGATTGTGGCCAAAATTTCCCGATGAGTGATGTAGTCGTCCACCTTCAGATAGCCTCGGACGTAGTCATCGACGAGGCCCGGGAGCTGAGAGCGACCCTTGATATCCCCGAATGCGCAGCCTCTCCACACTCGTCCTGTTACCAGTTGAAATGCTATTAATCGCGTTAGTAATATAATTGTGGACGTATAAGAACGAAAAAAACTCACGCCGCGTCGAAATCTCCTGGTCGGTAGCAGCGACAACGGTTATGATACTTGGGCCCCAGCCTTTATGGCACGATTCAAGAGCGGCGCGCATAACGCTGACACTGCGCGTACAATCAAAAGTATAGTCAGACCCCTCATCCGTTAGCTCGATGAGCCCTTCCGTGGTGGTCTTTCCACCTGGCTTCATGGGATTTACAAAGTCGGTGGTCCCGAATTTACGCACTCAAGACTCCTTGTCAGCATTGACATCGACCATGATGATCTTACCAGCCTTACTCTTAACTGTACCCTCTATAACGGACAAGCCGAAACATCCCGCTCCAAAGATTGCCACTTCGGATCAAGGCTCGATATTAGCAGTGACGGTAGCTGCTCTGTAACCGGTAGTAATACCACAGCCTAACAGACAAGCATGGTCGGTAGGAGCTTTAGGAGTGATAGCCACTACCGAGATATCGGCGACGACCGTGTGCTGTGAGAAGGTCGAGGTGCCCATGTAGTGTAGGATATCTTTGCCAAGTGCCTTAAATTACATTGTTCCGTCGGGCATCACACCTCTGAGTGGTACGGATCTTTTGGCATAGATTGGTTTTTCTTTAATTATCGAACTTGCATTCGCCGCTTTCTGGCGTGCTGAGAAGTAATGAGCAACGCAGTTTGTACGCGACCGAGCAATTTTGAAGTAGCAATCAATTTACAAGAGAGCGATCACTGGGTCCCCAGGCTTGACGGTCACCACACCTTCTCCGACCGATTCGACAATGGCCGCACCCTCGTGGCCAAGAATGAAAGGGAAAGCTCCCTCCGGGTCCTTCCCGGGAAAGTGTGTAGGCGTCTGTGGGCCCAAGAAGGGTGGTCAGCCGGCCCAAATCCAAGGTGAATTGAATGCAGAGCTTCAAAGATTCAGATAGAAAAAAAACAATTCTAGTAAAAGTTTAGGAAAGCAACGACGCACCGATGTGGCAGACCCCGGTATGGAGGATCTGAATGCGAGCTTCATGGGCTCGTGGAGGAGCTACCTCAATGTCCTCAACGGAGAGTCCTTCTCCGGGCCCTCATGCAATGGCTGCCTAGATGTGTATCAGCTACCGAGTTTCTCGACGTATGGAACTTCAATAAGTCCGAAGACGTGTGGAAGCGGCTTTTACCTTGCAGGTAATTCTAACACCATCAATTAGCCATGGTTTAATGGAAATCCACAACTTAATGGCAGGCTGTAATTTCATCAGAATGAGGAAGAAGACCCTGCCTCGCATACGGTACAGGGTGGCTCATGACTTGAATGAGGGTGTTTATATGTGAACAGGAGTCTCATCTTTCCGGCTGTACTAGCCATTGCGCCTGTTTCTAATGATTCCGTATCTGGCAAAGATGGTACAGGAGCCGAATTCAGTCTGCTGTGACTGTCGAGTGTGAAAGACGAGAACTTTCCTCGAAGTAATCACGCCTTTTACAGCAGACGTGAAATATATCTTTTCTATATCTCTGAAGCGGACCAATGAGAAAAATGTGGCGAGGAAGAGACGCACATCGATACGAGAGAAGGCTGCTGATCTTCAGCGAGGAACAATAGAAGTCCCTTGGCGAGGCAAAAGGTGGAACGGAACACGAACAGACCATCGTCGATAGCGTGTCGAGCATGGATGGGGTTAGTGGGAGCACATTGCGGGGTACGTGTGGAGATTTTAGCTAGCGTCTTACCCTGCATGGAGAGGGCTTCAACGGGAGAATATCATCGCAGAGGTTTTGCATGCACGTCTTCGGTGAGTCTCGGGATGCTTAGCAGTGTCCTCGTCAGAAGTTGCACTTTTCTGATGCTTATTTGAGGCCTTCCTACCGTTGCCCATTACCAGTTCCTACGTCATAGCTAGTATTCGGATTGTACAGCATGTAATTATCTCATTCAGAGCCGCTCCTGAACATTTAACAAGAAACTCAGCATGACGCAAGACGTATTATACGTGAACCAGTCGAGGTACAGTCTACAATTGTTACCGAGTTATATCAGTTTGGATCTCCTCGTTGCGTAGAGAGTTTGATTCTCCACTCACTAATTCACACACACACACACACACACACACATACACACACACACACACACACAATCTCTCTCTCTCTCTCTCTCTCTTGTGTTCAACAGACAATGTCACAGAAAGAAAAGGTAGCCATCATCGGCACTGGCTGGGGCGGCTACCGCCTCGGACAGGGCCTCGACCCGGGGAAATACGACGTGACCCTGATTTCGCCTCAAAATACGTCGGCGGTGACTCCCCTACTCGCCAGTGCGGCGTGCGGCCTGTTTGAACCGCGTCTAGCCCACGAACCCATTCGGCATAAGGGGTATCACGGGAACTATATCAAGGCGTCCGTCATTGACATAGATTTCGACGCACGGAAGCTCGTCTGCCGGCCGGCATTCGAACAGCTGAAAGATGGGGACGGGGATTTTGACGTCTACTACGACAAGGTGATCATCACGCCCGGCTGCCGCAGTAACACGTTCGACACCCCCGGCGTGGCGGAGCACGCAGTCTTTGTACGCACTGTGGCCGACGCGAATACAGTACGTAGTCGGCTGAACGACGCGCTCGAGATGGCGTCGTTACCGACGGCGTCCGAGACCCGCCAGCGGCAGCTGCTTCATGTCGTCGTCGTGGGCGGCGGGCCGACAGGGATTGAGGTCGCGGCCGAGCTGACCGACCTGTTCGAGGGGGACTTGGGTGTACTTTTCCCGCACCTTAAGGGTAAGGCGTCGGTTTCGGTGTACGACGTGGCGCCGCAGATCCTCGCGCCGTTCGAGCGTAAATTGTCGGAGTACGCGTGCGCGGCGCTCAAGAGCAACAAGGTCAACATCAAGGTGAACTCGCACATCATCAATGTCACTGCCGACACGATCGAGACGCGCGAGGACGGTCTTACCGGCTATGGCTTACTTATCTGGGCCACCGGAAACCGGTCGGTCCCGCTAGTTGACCGGCTGAAGCTGCGAAAGACCGAGCACGGCTTGACCAGGCTATTGACTGACGACCACCTCAACGTCATCGCGCCCGAAGGCACCGTGATCCCCAACGTGTTTGCTATAGGCGATGCGGCGGACATCGAGGGAGGCACGCTACCGACGACCGCCGAGGTTGTTATTCAAAAGGCTGATTACCTGCTAAAGCTTTTCAATTCTGGTAGGAAGTCGATACAGCCATTCCAGTATAAGCAGCGCTCCCTCGTAACGTACGTCGGTCGGTGGGATGGCGTGATCCAGGGCCAACACGAGTACACGGGTTATGGCGCGTGGCTGAGTTGGCGGTCGGGCAACTTCTTCTGGACGCGGTCTTGGAGGCGAAGGATCCTGATGTGCTACGCCTGGGTGATGAATTGGCTAGGTGGGAGGGAGATCATTCGCAACTAGCCAAGGTTGAAAACAAGAGTTGAAACGTGAATGGATGATCAAACTTACCAGTAATTTGGACAGTGGGCTCGGCGTCGGTTCGGGATTTAGATTTCTCACATTAGGTCACTTTATTTTGTGAATTAGCAGGCGAAATACGATGGGAGTTTCCAGACTCCATTTTGTGAGGTCTAGAACAAAAATCCCCCCCTCAGAACGGCATTCATCCGAGCCGAATGTGCGTACCAGGGGTTTTAGGGACGCCTCTTTCTGGTTTCTCCGCATCAGGGCCTATCTCCTCGTGCGAAGTCGCGCGAGGCTGCGATCTCCTGGTCAAAACGCCTCGAAAGACGTTATTCCAAACTTTTGCCGCCAAGCTCCCCTTTCATCATAGGGCGGAGCTTGAAATATAACTTGATGTTATGTTTGCTCGTATGTAGGAGCAGAGTATTGAGGATGACGATAACTCATCAGCAGACTCAAGCAAGAGAGACCGGCGATCCCGGTAGTTCTCCGGAGCGACTTGGAGGTTTTGGAGGGGGTTTAAGCTGGATTTCTCACATCGGCATCACGATATGTTAAGGAATGAGAACTGAATACTATCTTTTCTCAGTCAAGTCAAGCGTCCACAGACGGCTAAATTAGGGTAAATCGATCCGGAGGGCGTCGGAGAAAGCATGGGTGAAGACGTCAACAAGATGCTCGGGTGTTCTGCAGTCCAATACTAGCCGTAGAAACACTTCTGACTAGATAGAATATGAACTATGCTGCAGCTTTCCAGCACGTCATTATTTTCCAAGCTTTGAAGCAGCCATATTCTCAGTGAAGGAGCATTTGCTGACTTCTAGGTACTGATTTTGCTGGAACTAACAAGTCTTTCCACGACATGTCCTTATACAGGCCAGCAATGTTAAGAGCAGAAAATCAGGTAGTGGAGCGCTTCAAGTACACAATCAGCCGTGATCTACTATACGCAGGGGACTCGGAGTAAGTGAAAGAGAATGCAGAAAATAAGATATGGGAGATACAGCAAATAATCCAGACAACGTGAGCCAGAGACAAAAAGCAGCCTTTTGGGAACGACAATCAGTGTCCACGTAGGAGAATTGGATTTTGTCTTCAACACAAGTGCATCATTGCCCTGAAATGTTGCTGCACCCTGAGAGTGTTAGAAGTGAAGCAAGACCTAACCTATCCATTGCCACCTAATCGATAAGCATTGATAGGGATTTAGACCAAACATCGATATTCAGAGAGCCGGCAGACATCCAGCAGACATCTTATGGCACAACAGGTGTGCAGAGTTATCGACATTCTCGAACCCGGTAGCTCCATGCTTGGTCTATGCATGGGCCATGGATGTCTCCACTTAAGGCCCCAGGCATCTTCACTATTGGTCCCGGACATCTTCATTCCACGTCGTAGACATCTTCACTTCACCCCTAGTAGGTGACGCCTATTCCAACTTCAATTTCGCGCCTAGGTCATGCCCAAGGGCCCTCGAAATCCCCACTGTCATGCCTAAATGATGCCCCGACATCTTCACTTTCACCCCCTAGACATCTTCAGTGCCAAGGTACTGCCCTGCAATTCTAGCGCACATGAACAGAGTTGCAGCCTTGCACGAGCTCAAGCCCAGCGCCAAGACCAGTCAGGGTCTCACGTGATAAAAAAGACGAGCCTCGACATAACGCGACTGTGTCAACGACGCGGTTCCTGAAGCATTTCCTTCCCCTAGCCTCAGCATACTGCAGCGATTCACGCCCTAGCGTCGTTTACAATTGATGGCGGCGTCTTTCTGCAGACTCTTTATACGGCCTTGGACTGTTGCTATAGAGTCCTTTAGGGAGCAATCTAGGCATTTCACAATGATGCACTGTTCACAGATTACAGCGTTCGTCACTTGAAAGTTATCACTGGTACAGCGGACCCAGCCATCTCAGTCTACTCTGCAATGTCTCAGACGTGTGTGTGTCCAGAGTGTTCGGCGTCGCGGATTTGTTTTCACCACGTTCTGTCAAGAATGCGCCCAGACTAGTGCCCTTCAGGTGATCGATTCTGCGAAAGGAGACAAGGCTGCGTCGCTGGCAGCCTGTCTCGGAACGATGAAAACGACCCCTGAGCTTGAGACTCATCAGTACATAAGCGGCAGCGAAACTTCAGGCTGAGACTCCAGAACAAAGACTCACCTCCTTCGAAGCACTGTCTCTGTCTTTGACTTTGACATTCTTTCTGCCACAATGTCTCTCCGGAGATCTCAGCCAAGGCAAATCTGCCTCTACAGATGAACTCAGCAGGGAGGGTTTCGAACCTATAATCTTGGTCTGTATGTTTCTCTCCTACATTGTTCGCTCGACGCCTTGACACAGGTAACTATGTGCCTTCACTTGTCTGCTTTGTTCCCTAAGACCTACTCAACTCTCACAATGGCTTGTTTCGACTCAGCAGCCTCATATGCCGTAGTGTGCATCCTGTCAAGATACACGAGACTTGCGAGTTTTCAAAGTTCTTTAAAGCAAACTCTGGTCCATTACATCCATGAAAATGACATGTCCAACTCCTCATTCGCTACCATGGCTACCAATCAATACCGAGATATGCTGCTCTCCGACCAAGACATCCGAGAGATGCTGTCAAACTCTGGCAAGAACTTGCAGTTCTTGGAAGGCACAATCACCACCGCCAACAACCTACGGAGCATAACCCGATGCGCTCTCGATTTTATAAGAACCGAAGGAGATCAAATCCGACAATGGCTGGTCTTCCGTCGACTTCTTACCCGTCTGTCCTTTTCCTACCGAGCACATAGGGAGTTTCACGGGACAATCGCCGCCAAAAATCCAGCGAGTGCCTTTTTTGACACCCCAGATGGGCGCCTCTTCCGGCAGTTGACAGAACAATTGTCGATATGGGATTCTGAGCTTCAGGAGCTCGACTCCTCCTACAAGTATCCGGTCAATAAAGCAGCCATCCCTACTGCCTCTGAATTAGAGTTGTTGATCGAACTCTGCTGCAAGACGCTAAAGCAGCCTCCGATGACTCTAGGTCTGAGTGAATCCCTCCCAGATGGTTTCGAGTCGTACAATTACTGATCAAAGCGATGATTGAATAGATGATGTTAAAGATTTCCTAAAGACATTGACGGGCAGGCTGGAAGGACTGCAAACCATTTTGCGTGATGATGGCAAAGAGCAGAGTGTCACTGGATTGCCTCGTGTCATTTTCTTCTGCGTGGGTCACAAGGAAGGACTGGTGTGCGCGTCATCCAAACCTCGCTACGGCAAAAGTCGCAAGTCGTCGCGACTAACAGGCGTCTATAAGAAACTCCACGATGGACGGTTTGACCAGGATTCCTTGGAGGCAATCTCTGCCAAAGACGAAGAGAGAGAGCTACTGGCATTGACGAAGAAAACAGAGGAGGATAGAGGATCGGGGGTGGTGGGGACTGAGCAGAACAGAATGGAAGAAGAAGTGTGGAAGGATTTTCAACCGTTCGATCACAGCACAGAGCGGGCAAGAGCGTTCCAGGTCACTGTGGTGGGCCAGTCTCTGGTGTTTGAAGAAACTGATCGGTGTGCCAAGTGCTTCAAGCTGTACAACTACCTTTGCGATGACTGTCAGGGTAAGAACGCCTTCCGTCCAGGGAGTTGCGCTGAGGACTTGTGTCACATTTACTGTAAGAGGGTGCCTATGGCCGCCGTGGATGGGGACCCAGACCGTTCGTTCTTCTGATCAATTTTTTGGATGGTGTTGGTACCTGCGGAGGAGTTGATTTATGGCCTGGGTTTGATTCATGGAATGGTTGGGTGGTGGCTGTTTGTATAATGGAATCTCCAAGTCCCTGCTAAGCACCATACTCTTATCCGCCACCTTTGAGCTTTTCATATCTCTGCCCTTCAAAAGTCTAACGGTTGTAATCGGTTCCATAACGCAGTCCTCTCAGTCCCCTTGGACATTACTGTTACCTAAGTACCAACGCAAGGCATGCCTGCTTTGGGAACAGTTGCGAAGTTTGACGTTCGCATGACGATTGCCAAACTTCTTTGGCCACCCCTTCTGGATCGTCTGCCAGAAATATCAGAAGATCCAGTGTCAAGAGTCCTTTCATACCTCGTTTTTGTCTTACGAACTCAATTACTGCATTTCTTGGATAACAAACAACATACTCCCGAACTCCGAAATTGCTAAACACTCCTTAGAGACCAATATCATATTAAAGTCTCAATTCCCAGCCATCTTCTTTACAACACATGACGACAGTCACGTAACCCCTCTATTCTAGCACTAGATAGACGGCCTTGTACTATATCCTAGAAATACGGGATAAGCCTTTCACAACCTCTCGTTTGATATATCAGGACCCAATCTCGTGCTTCTAGCTCTCTCTCTCTCTTTGTCTCCTTCTCTCTGGTGTCTCCTCCGATCCTTTAAAGCACACAGATGACAACCTTGATCTCTCCACAAACGTTCGCGATTCTGGGCTTGTGTAGGGTCTTCATGAGCTGGGCTTGTTGGACTTGTAGACGGAGACGGGTCACCAGGCTGAGGATCCCATATCCATCTATTCCAGTAATCCTGCCACTCAGCATGTTTGGCCTTGAATGGATTCGGACGCACACGGGTGGCCTGCGAGAGCATTCGAACCGGGGCCTTTTCGGGGGCTCGTCCCACTCCGAGCCTAATGAATGGGCCATTGCTCTGACCGGTGCGCTCTTCTTGGTCTTGATTTTGCTCTCGCTCGTCCTCTTTTTGCTTTCCCTTTTCTTCCTCCTTTGTCCCATGTCCAGGTTCATCTGTACCCTCGAGGCGAGGGAGCCATCTACGTTCTTGGGCGTTGAAAGTGAAGGGCGGGAGTCGTATGACGGAGAACGGAGGAGTTCCAAGCTCCTTCCAAAAGCTCTCCATCTCTTCGAGTTGTTCAATGGGGGCCACGCGCCAAGTAGCCGCGTCAAACCATTCAAATGTCTCTGTTTCTAGGCAAGTCGGACACTCGCAGACTTCGGCGGGATCGTATGGGCGGCCCCATTGCGTCAAGGGTACTTCGAGCTTTCCCCCAGGCCGTTTGGTGATGGGCAGATAATCGAAGATGACCCATAAGCTCTTGTCGATTGGATGTAAAAACACGACAAATGGGGTCGGTTGGAATTTGTGGAATTGTTCAATCTCTTCGTTCGGTGCCCAATGCCACTCGTCCACCTCTTCGGGCCGATCACACTCATGCTTGTCCATTTTCAAATGGCTCACGTGGCCCAAAAAATAACCGAACTCCAGAGGCAGGGGATCAGTCGGTCGGAGAGCCGAAGTCCCAATGTAGGCGGTCGGAGCTTGGAGTGGGGGGCGGAAAATCTCCAAGTCATTCCGGTATTCTGCTGATGGAGACTTTCTCTTGTCGGAGGCGTCGCCCTCGTTGGACTTTGCTTCATCGCCATACCAAACCGCTGGTTCACCAAAGGATGGGTGCCGCCTGTGTTCTTGTGGTTCGTAGAAATATCTTATTGGGTAATCATGGAAGTGCTCGATGGTGAGGAAAAAATTGTTTTCCCCGATTGCAAAAAGCCAGTGCTTGTCGGCATGGCATGGATGGAAGGTAGCGATTACTTGTTTGAAAGTGCCAACATTGGTTGGGTCAACCCAGGGATTGTGTGGGTCTGTCTGGTTAAAATCGACTTGGCTGATAGCTTCCAGCATTTCCATGGTGTCCGAACGAGGACTTTCCCCGGTCGCGTGGAGGTCAAGGTCCATGTATGCGGCTGCTCGAGTACCAGGCTCATTCCAGTTTATGTTCCAGCGCCTGAAGCGCTGTATTTTCGGTGGTGGCCAGACAGTTCTCATAAACTCCAACGTGTGCTCTATCGCTCAGTCAATTACAAATTTTGACCAACGGAAAAGAACTAGACTTGCCGCATCTGTGTAGATTCCAATACCTGAACTCTTCCTTTTCTGCTTCGTCCATGTTGTCGGCTCAATCACCGATGTCGAGGCATCTGAAGATCTCTTGGGGGATTGTTTGTCTGAGGAAAGATTTATAGATACCTGATTCCTGACGGGCTCTCTAGATGTCGATGTTTGCGAATGGAATGTCCGTGGTAAATTGCCGGGTAACAAGAATGGCATTCGCAGCGGGCGCGAGCGCATAACTTACGGCTTTGGCGTACAAAGTGCTCAAACGCTCGTGATAGCAAGTCTCCTGAAGTTGATCACGCTGTACGCATTGAGCGTGGACAAGTGGACATGATTGGCGAGATCATTACATGGAATTCTCCATGGAGCTCTAAGGATGAGAAGAGAAATTCTGACAGATGTTGTTGTCAATGCGTGATACCAACCTCTCGTCAACAGGAGTTATTTGTCGATTTGTGAAATGCCTTTCCGACGACCGCACCGAACCACTGGTCCTTACGAACGCTTCACTAAGAACCCCATGCCTTGGCAATTTTACCCCTGCCTAAGACTTCTATTCGCCGATATGCTCCTCTAGTCCTCTGTTCTCAGGAGTGCAGAGCCTAAAAGCCTCACTCTGGCTCAACTACCCCCCCTCCAAGCTGAGCAAGAATCTGAAATGCTTACAACAAAAAGAGTTGAGTTCGCTCTGAGATATCCACAGGTCGCAAATGGATGCCTTGCAGAATATGGCTTCATCTGAGACCCAGCCGGCGACGATGATATTCAAAGTGTGAAGTCGAGGTTGACTTCAGCCAAAGTTTCGGAAATCCAGCACGAGATTGGAAACAGAACGAGGGAGAGGGAAGGCTGCATGCACCACACCTGTGAAGAATCAAAAGAGAGAACCAAGGGAATACAGCTGTGAGGGTTCTTATAACCTTTGTCAACGACTGTGGACGCGCATAGGGGTAGGAGTGGCCAAAGATCCCGAGAGAGCGACAGTCAGTCGATTTCTTAATTCTTTTTATTACAACACCATTTTTTCTCGCCCACACCAGACCGCCACGTGCAGATCTATGATACAGGTTCTGCGTAGAGGTGCTAGTTTCAACACACGCCAGCACCACCGCTCCAATTCTGATGCTTGTCTCTGCTCTCTTCGCCTTTGCTGCACGTCTCAATCATGCCTTCTTCGGAGACGGGCAGGATCCGTATCCGGGGTATCTTTTGACTTGCCCGCGCCGCCATCTTACAGTTCTTCATTCACCATTTTTAGAAAAAAAATTTATGTGCCTTGCCTTATGAAAACACATGGTTGAAAGTTGAGTGGAGTAGGTAATAGTGACAAAGTTTTCGGTGGAAAAATGTACAAGAGAGTTATTAGTGTGTCTGTGCACCTGATGCTGGACAGCCTTGTCATTCGATCCAACACGAGCCATTGAGACGGCTGTCTTCCCCGTAGCAAGTCGCAACGTTGTTGGGGACACAAGAATGGTTGGTTCGGACTTCGAAGCTGCGATTGCGGAAGCAAGTGTTATGGTGGATCGACATCGCTGAAACGCAGGAACAATCGCAAATGGTGTCATGTCAAGGGTGAGAGCAGGGTGTCATGAAGCGTTTCCGTCAACACTCGAGGATTTGAGCTTAGAATCCACCCATGCCTCCCATGCCTCCCATACCACCACCCATAGGCGGCATGGCAGGCTTCTCCTCAGGAGCCTCAACAATGGCCACTTCCGTAGTACCAAGCAGGGAAGCGACGCCAGAAGCATCGACCAAAGCAGTGCGGACAACCTTCAAGGGGTCAACGATACCCTTGCTGAGCATATCCACGTATTGGCCGGTAGCAGAATCGAAACCCTTGGTGAAATCGGAACCGAAGTCATCCATGAGCTTTCCAACTACAACACTGCCTTCCAGACCGGCATTCTCGACAATCTTTCGAGCTGGTCGGGTAATAGCATTCTTGATGATGCTGACACCGAGTTGCTGGTCAAAGTTTGTAGGGTTAACGCCACCGAGGGCATTAGCAGCAGCCTTGATGAGAGCAGTGCCACCACCAGGTAGGATACCCTCCTCGACGGCTGCGCGAGTTGCATTCAATGCGTCAACGACACGATCCTTCTTCTCACCGACCTCGACTTCGGAAGCACCGCCGACCTTGATGACAGCGACACCACCGGATAGCTTGGCAAGACGTTCTTGGAGTTTCTCCTTCTCGTACTCGGATGTGCTGGGGTCAGCCATGACACCACGGATCTGTTCGCATCGCTGGGCAATGGAATCCTTGCTGCCTTCACCGTTCAGGATAATGGTGTCCTCCTTGGTGATTGTGATGCTGCCAGTCGATCCGAGCATATCCGGAGTAGCCTTCTCCAACTTGATGTCCAGCTCATCAGTGAAGACAGTCGCGTTGGTCAAGATACCAATATCCCCAAGAATGCTCTTACGGTTGTCACCAAAGCCAGGAGCCTTGACTGCGGCGACCTGGAGCTGGCCACGAAGCTTGTTCAAAATGCAGACAGCCAAAGCTTCACCATCAATATCCTCGGCGATGATCACAAGAGGTCGGCGCATCTGGGTAGAGGCTTCGAGAGCAGGGATGATGTCTTGGACAGCAGAGATCTTCTTCTCGGAAAGAAGGATCAAAGGCTTCTCGAACTCGATCTTTTGGGACTTGGTGTCGGTGATGAAGTAGGGAGAGGTGAATCCGCGGTCGAAGCGCATACCCTCGGTGACCTCGAGTTCATCCTCAATGGTCTTGCCTTCCTTGACCGTGATGACACCTTCTTTTCCGACCTTTTCCATGGCGTTGGAGATTAGGTTACCAACGTGGGTATCCCCATTCGCGGAAATAGTCGCGACCTGTGCAATCTCGGCGCTGGTTGTGATGTCTTTCTTGTTCTTTTGCAGGAAGTCGACAACGGCATCAACAGCCTGTTGTGTACCTCTTCTCAGGTCCATCGGGTTGCATCCGGCAGCAACGTTCTTGACAGTTTCGGCGAAAATGGCGCTGGCGAGGACGGTGGCAGTGGTTGTGCCGTCGCCGGCAACTTCGTTGGTTTTCGAGGCGACATCTTGAATCAGACGAGCACCAAGGTTCTCGAACTTGTCTTGGAGGGTAACAGCCTTTGCGACAGTGACACCGTCTAGGTAAACATATCAGTATATCGAACCTCGAGTCAGGGTCACTTATCCTTACCTTTTGTAATCTTTGGAGATCCGTAGCTTGATTCAATCAGGACATTTCGGCCTTTAGGACCGAGAGTAGTGGCAACAGCTTTTGATAGTGTGTCAACACCCTTGAGCAGCTGTGCTCGTCCCTCAACACCGAATTTGAGCTCCTTGTGGGCAAACCGCAGTTGTTGAAGAGATCTGCCGGCTGCTCTGGAGTATGGAGAGGATGAGGATAGGGAGGAACGGGCTGCGGAGGAAAGAGCGCGCTGCATGATGAGCAGGACAGATGGACAGGTGCGAGATGGAAGGAGTGAAGGAAGCAGAGGAAGTAGGGAAAGCAATTGATGGGAGAATGAGAACTCGCGGAAATGTTTTGTCGAAGGCGATGGAAAAAAAGCTGCGTACGAGGAAATCGAACTGGAAACTCCAATTGTTGCCAAGTGGATCCTCTCTCGACCTTCAGCCAATCAAGTGACGTCAGTCCCGGGCAACGGAAAAAGCTCGACTTCCACTTCGGCCGCTCTCACTTATCCTGCCACGCCTGCTCGCCAGCTCCTCGCCATGCCACATCACTCCCTGTAGCCTGCGCCCTTAGTAAAACACCGATGAAGATGTTCGCAGTCGAAAACAAGAATTGGAAGTCTGGGTAATGAGTGGTCTTAATTGAAACATCAAACTCAATGCTGCGATTGAGGCTGTTTTGATGGCAGTCCGTGCTCTTATGGAGTCGCTGGGTTAATCAAAAGCCATCTAGTCACTTTTCCTGAACTGCGCTTTTGAAACTTTTCAGCTCTTTGTTGTTGTTTTTTTGGTGGCTCATGCTGCCTGAGCTTGTTGGAATGATTTCGAGCTGAGCTGTTTCCACAGCTCTGTGAAGAGCCGTGCGTAACAGATCGAATCTGAAACTTGAAGACTAGCTCTGACGATGCTCAGCAGACAGCTCTCATGAGAATGAAAGTGACAAACGAAAAGGAAAAGACAATCGTGTGATTCCATCATGACCAGAAACTCCTCCCGGACTACACCACGAGTGTATCTTGCCATGGACCATCACCAAAACCGGCCGCTACACACCATTCACTCCTACTAATCTGTCAGAATTCTTGTCCAATTCCTAGACGAGAGGGGTGGCGACTTACCTGATCTCCAAAATCATTGAGGAATTCGGTTCCATCGGTGAAGAATACTCCTGGATCTGGCAGGGCGTCCAAATGATCTTGCTCAGTAATGACATCTCCAGGAGTTCCAAAGCTCTGGTTCATGCCATTGGAGATATTGCTGCTGGTGTTACCGTTATTGGAAAACGATGCTATATTGGTGAATTCATTCCCTGCAGCCAAAGATGGGGTGCCTGATGATGGATTATATATGCCCATGTGCGGGAATTGGTTGAATGTAGATCCGTGAGCTATTGCACTCATCTGTGTCCCAGACATCGGGGTCATAGGAGAGACATGGTTCATCGATGGCATCGAACCCATAGGACTCATCTGAGGCATAGTGTTCATTGGTTGCATTGACATCATGGGACTCATGGGATTCAAAGTGTTCATTGACGGCATTGAGTTCATCTGATTCATTGTGGCGATTCCGGAGTAGTTGAATTGGTTCGGCGCGAAGGGATTGTTGGCATTCATCACCGCGGGAACGCTGACTCCATTTGCGTCGTTGATAGCTTGGAATCGTTGATTCATGGAAGCCTGCATCACAGTCAGTTCTATTCAATTCGGAAACAAAGTCGACGTACCAGCATCTCGTCCGTCGCCAAGATCGAGCCATAGGCAGTAAGGACAGGCTGCATGGGTGAAAGAGGTGCGCTGGTCACAGGGGCGTTCTGCTCGAGAATGACTGTCTCGGCCTCACTCTCATTCACTGCTTCATTGTCTTCTTCGATCATCGCCTCCTCATCTTCGCTCTCGGCGCACCCGACATCTTCGTTATTTGCATCATTGTCGGAGCCATCCAATTCTTCATCGACGTCATCAGAGCTTGTCATCATGGCATAATCACGCTTGACTCCACGAGTGCGCGTGGCTGGACCTTCGTCAAGCTCCTCGACTTTAACGGCAACGTCTGGGCTAGCGTTCACACCCGACAAGACCGCAGAGGCCTTGGAATTTGGAGTCTTATCCTTCGCAGCCTTGGATGGAGTAGCCTTCTTGGTCCCAGATTGGCGGCGCTTCCTCGACGAACTGTACTCGTCGTCTTCCGAGTCATACAGATCGGGGTCTTGCTCATCTTCCTCGTCGTCACTCATGCTACGACGTGCCTTACCCTTGCCTTTGGCCTTGGCCTTGGGTTTGGCTGGTGTGGTCTTTATTACGTCGCCGATGTCATCGCCTTGTACACCTTCCTCGACTTTAACTTTTCTTGCAGGAACATGACGTCTGGGACGGTTATAGATCGACGGTCTTTCCTCGCCCGAGTCGTCCTCCTCTTTGGCTCGCATGTTGCTAGTGCCGTCTGGAAACATGGGTGGAATGTATGGTAACTTCTGACGGGGATTTGCCGAGCTTCCGTAAATCTTTGAAGGAGACTTCGTCACCATACCACGCTTGATAGGAGGCGGAACAGGGATACCCATGTTTGCCATGAGTGAGCGAAGTTTCGCGACATGTTGCACGATTGAGCCTTCTGAAAAGGTAGGACCCATGATCTCGGCAACTCGGGCCCCTATGGATGGATTTATTAGCCTGTTGAATGGCCTAAGTTTGTGAACTTGAAAGACTTACATGGGATCTTCATTCCAGCTTCGGAACACGCATACTGCACACAGAGAAGGACGCCTTTGTCGAGGTCATCTGGTGAAAGAGAGTATTAGTCTTGGCCATCCACCTGTTGTGTCTTCTGAATTTTCCACCTACCATCCCAGCGGTTGAGGGTTCGTGGCTTGGTGGACTTGCGACTACCCTTTTCAGCCATCTTGCCAGGCAATGAGGAACCAGGATCAGGTGTTCTGTCGGGGTCCAAGCGTTAGCAACAAGGAAAAAGAATTGTCCGAAGGAGAGGGATTTATTTGTAGGACAAAGTTGGAGGGCAAGAGGGTAAGTGAGGCAGAAAAAGGCGGACAGTGAATGTGCAAGCTTCGCTTCTTTGAGGTTCCGCCAGTCCTTGGGGAGGGTGAATGAATGGCAGTAATGAGACGAGGCGACAGCGACATGTGCTAGTGGGGCAATGGCTTTGACTCAAGTGAAGGAAAGATTTCTAACGAGAGACAGGGCAGTCTGGGTGTGTGTTCTGGGGGCAGAAGTGTCTTGGGAGGTGGAAAGGCGCGTTTTCCATACAGCAACGTACCAAAGAGGGTTGAGCAGATCTCGACACAACCAAGCTCTGAGAGAGCTTGGAAAGTGTCAAGGAATCGGGGAGAGTGGAAGGGACAATTTTTGAAGAGGTTTGAAGTGATGGACAGGGAATTGAAAAGGAAATGAGGGTGTTGTTGGGAGGTTGTGTTCTCGTCAAGGTGGAGGGGAAAGAAATCGAGGGCGAATTTGTATCCCAGGGACTGCAACACGTCCGCGATCAACGCGCGACGCACCTAACAACACTCCAAACTCGTCGCCCTGTGTGAATACTGCTGCCAAGACACTCCGCGGCACAATAGTAGCGACGATGAATGGTTTGGCGACGTGGAGACTGAATTGTTCTCATTATTCTGCTTTGGTTCAGCATCCAGATGACAAAAGACTGCAAGCTTCGACAACTTTTCAATCTGTGGTCTTTGCTTCTGACCACTGGTAAGTACAGCAGCCTTGTTCAACTTGATTGTGTCCTTTTAGAGGCACAAAATCAACAATTCTCCTCTATAGAGGCCTCTGCAGTTGCCGAATACGTCTCTAGTAGCCCTGTTCTTCGTCAATACTACGACAGACCGCAAGAAAATCACTCCACGACGACAAACTTCTCCTTGGGCTTTCCCATCTGTCCTGAGGCACCCTCCTTTGGCTTCACCGTCGGCACAATTTCCTGCGGTGGTGGCGGCACACGCAACGGCGACGGCGCTTGTTCAATCCGCAGAGCCTGTGGTACAACGTGGCTGTGTTGGTTGATATAGTCTGGTCTGATGTACTCGTCGAAGGCATGGTCCTGGGCTGGCATTGGCACTGGCGTCGACCAAGGGTCCATGAAACCCGCCGGTGGAAAAGGAGGGTACATAGACATATCTGGCACCAATTGATGGCCACCGGGGACCGGTCCATATGTCGCATACCCTGCAAAGGTAGGCCGATGATGTGCTGGATAAGTTGGGAGTCCATGAGCGGCCGGTGGTGGTCCTGGGATGAACGTGGGAGGCACGCCTTGTCGAAGTGGCAGAACCCCGGATGTTTGAGGCTGAGGCACGCTTTTGAATACTTCTGACTGCATCAAAGCAGGTCCTGGAGACTGAGAGTGCATGCTCTTGATCGGCAACGTCGACTTGGGTCTTTTGGCTTCTTCAGATGAGTGTCCTGTGCTTGCTTCTCTCTCCAGCTTTCGCTTCTTCGACGCCGAAGGCTTTTCAATGTTGTCATTTGCTTTCTGCTTGAGTGGCTTTGGGACAATGACACTTATGGCGGGAGAAGAGCCCGGTCCAGGAGTATTGCTGGTTGCTGCATCTGCAGTGTCATTGGCAACGGCATTTGCTTTGACCAGCCTCTCATATCTTTTGGCTCTGTGGGAAGGTCAGCTCCATTCAATCAAAAAACTGTCGGGGATTGTAGGTACTCACGCTGCTCCTTTGCTAACAACATCGCATTCTTTGGCTACTTGAACGAAGTCAACCTGAAGATGTCAGTCTACACGCTATGGAGTCGAAAGTAGGATTTTTGCTTACTCGACCATTGTTTGAGTGCTTGACACAGCTGATGAGGAATCTCACTTGGTCATCTGGTGTTGCTCGAGACATCCTTCTGACTTAAGTCCACACTCTGAAGAGGTCAGGGCTAGTCAGTGCCAGAGGCTCGTATGATGATCAAGGTAAGTCAGAATGGGAGACAGGAGATGTAAGAGGGTAAGGAATCTAAAGCCGTCAGTCAGTATAAGTACAGCTCATTATCTTCTTCTCGATGGGACAAGCTGATGTTGGCCCTTGTGACTTCCTCTCAGTCATTGTCATCGACCTTGACAGGGTCGATTGTTCAGGGCCAAAATCATATGGTTCCTTTGATCTAGCTTTCTGGGACATGAGGATCCAACAATTGTATGAATTTCTAAACACCTGGTGTGGAAGAAAGCAGCTGCAGCATTTTTGAATGCTCCTTGGAAGAGAACGGTATGAAACACATGTACCGTGGGATGGTTTTATCGATTTCACAACAAACCAACCGGCGAGTGTTGATGGAATGCTTTATGGATTGAGGAGAATTTTGTGATGATGAAAAGAGTTTTACAACTACGAATTTCGACTCCAGTTCAACTTGAAGATGAAGTCGCCATTGCAGGCCAGTCGCTCCCCTGTATCGCTGCTGACCGCAGAGACCGCAACGGCGATATCTAGCTTTTGCTGCGTGGCTTGTGCGCCCCCTTGTCTTTGCTATTCAGTTCCAAAAAAGAAAGTCCGCAAGTGGCCCAGAGACAGGCAAACACGGTTTCTCTCCCAAACATATACTCTTTATTCAACAGGTTTCAACATTATGAAAAACTCATTAATGGAAGATTGAAAAGGTATTAGGGACAATGATGAAGTTGTCTTGTCCATACATTTCGCCATATCAAAGGTTTACGTCTATTACCGGCATCCTCCCCCCCCCTCCTCCACGAGATCGAGCACAAAACTGATCTGAGATTCAGAACAATACCGACATACTATTGCAAACTTGGGAGACAGTGACCAGTGAGCCATAGTGGTCCATCTTTCCTGCTAGCCATATCACAGTCGGCCCATCTTGTCTTGGGAAGAAGTAACAGCTGGCAGAGTGTCACAAGCCCTATACGGACAATATACATTATGGTTAATCTTTAACTATCACTGACACGAGAAACACCATCTCCCTAAAGCACCTAAGTTAGATCGCTGTATTCCATCCACCTTCCCCCCCTCAGTGAGACCAACTGCACGTCCGGTGCCAGCGCGAGCACAGAGTATGGGCTGACAATGTGTTGCAAGCAGGCGTCTCAGGCATTGAAGTAAGCAACCTCAAGCGCCGATCTTACACCTGTTCAATCACGATGGGATAGACCGCCGCGTTTCACTATCGCTCCCTATCTCGTTTACACTGGCGATGGCGGCATTCATCACTTCACGCACGCTGTACCCTTGCCTCGAATTAAGCGCTGGAGAGGAACAAAGTGGAAGGCTGGCCGTGATCTCGACGAGTAGAAGCAGGAAAGCAGAATACAGCAGAAAAAGGGCCCTCCGGAGAGCATTTGAAACAAAGGCATCGCCATGTCATCCACATGAGCGCTCATCACTGAGCACTTCATGAGGCAGTTGCCTTTGATTCTCTTTCCTATCTCCCCGGAGCCCTAGGGGGTTTCTGACAATCCTCTTAACTTCATTCTCCATTCTGCGACGTTATGAAGCTTGTCTTCGCTTCCTGATATGTGCAGCTTGATCTAGTGAAGTCGAAATAAACTCCAAGGGAAAGCAGCACAGACCCAATACTGTGTCTGTGTGAAGGCGGTCTCTGGAATGTGTGTATCCTGTGGGCGAATAGGCGTGACAACGAACAAGGTTTTAACGAAAGCTGGGGATACTAGATTTTTTCGTCTCGGGAATCTCCTCGGAGACAGAATCGTTGATCTAGTGGTAGAGTCTCAGCAGGGACCGGAATCACGGGATGGTACAATATGCTCACCTTGGTTTCTTGATCATTGTCGAATAAATCAGTTGCGCAGCTCGACCGCGCAACGAGACACACTCACAGTCTGGGGCCAGTCGTCAGTGTCCCGACCCCAACAGAGGATAGGAGGAAGAAAATGCTGGTGTTCAACGTGCGTAACTACTGTGTATTGCCATCAGCCGTTCGAACCATTCAGCGCCTTGAGCGGTCAGAATATCAGAGTAGAGAAATCCACGCAGAATATCTCGCAACGTGGGCCATTCAATTACTCCAACTCTTGCTGCAAGTTCTATCAAGCGGCCAGTGAACCATTGTAACTGCGAATCGTAGACTAAAGTTGATCCGGTCTGTTCGACAAGAGCACCGACGTAGAAGGCCCAAAGCCTCGCATTGATGTACAGCTTCCAAGAAGGACGCTCGCAGTACATCTCACTTCGTTGCAATAGAGCCCGAATGGTTTGGGGGATGACAGATGCGTCATACATAGGCAAACCAAGCACAGTAGGATTGAGGTTGAAATTTGGTCCTCGGGTGAGATATATCGCAGTAAGTGCCATGTACTGCTGGGCATAAAGATGGTCCTTGACTTCTTGTCTCAGTCCCGGATGTTCAAATTGTCGTTTACTTTGGAGATAGTGATTCACCATATGTCCATAGAAAAGATACGCTTTGGACAGAAACCAAGTCATGATGACAGGAGTATCGAGAAACAGCTTCCCCTCAATGTCCTTCATGCCATTTATCTGCAGCTGCTCTCTCCTGCTTCTAAACCAGAATTGAAGATGTTCGTGGTCTACTGCTGGATCAAGGGGGTCTAAGGCTAGATGTGGGAGCTGATGAGCAGCGGTCGTCCATATCGGTTCGAAGACCATTGGCAGCCAAGTATCGAAATCAAAAATCGGCGCGCAGAGAAAGATTGAAGCTAACTGGCAGTCGTTATATACCTCGTACATGAGGAGCCGGTAGTCCAGCCTTCCTTGTTCCCATTGGTGTTTGAAAAGTGCGGAAAGGAATTTTCCGTGCGCCGTCGCCGCTGGGAGGTTTCGACCCAGGGTTTCGGCATTGAATAGCATGGCGGCGTTGTCAATAATGGGGGAGGAAGCGAATGTTTCCAATGCCTGTCCCTGGGCCACTTTACGTCTCAGAACTTCTGTACTCTGACCTACGTATTGAAGGGCTGCTTTTCGTAAACCCGGGCTGCAACTTGCAGCCACCATGCCATGACGAGAGATGATGGCGTATGCGGTACCCTCGTCTTCCAAATGGGCGTTATTGAACTGCCATTCCCGCGCAGCGAGCGCCATGGTGTTCTTGTTCTTGAAATTCTTGTACCATATGCTAGGGATGATGTAGTCGCGATAGAATGTCATCAAGTTGTTCACTTCGGCAGTGATGCTGATGGGGTATGCAGCGAATGGGTCGGAGTTTCCTTTCCCTATTATAGTGGATGGCGTTGTCACCCATGTCGTAGGACTTCCTTCCCTCGATGCAGTCGAACCGCTGTCCTCGGACGCATGGCTGCTTGTGGGAGAAGGCGCCGACTGGCGGCTGCGAGCAGATTTTGATGGCGAGTAGGCACTTGGAGGCGAATTAACAGATGAAGGATCACTGCCGTCAGGTTCGATGGGAGCCTTTGGCAGGCGAGGGATTTTGGCTGAGGCTCGTAGCGATTTGATCTCCTGGCGACGCTTCCATGGGCGATACTTGTTCTGTACATGTGTAAAGACGCGATGCCTGTGAGGCAATGCTTTCATATTATTTGCATCATGGTTGACCCAGAGTAACGATTGACCCAACGGCATGACCTGCGATGGAATTCCCGCATGGTGTTGATGTGAAAGCCAAGGAAAAGAGGTTGTTCAGACAAGAAGAAAGTGGAAGCGTCATGTCATGCCCATAAGCGAAGACACAAGTACAGGTTGGGAACCTGTTACTAGCTTCTAAAGGCTGGAGTCAGTTGTTTCGGCCCCGTCTTTACGAGTACTAGGCTCTAGCCCTTGACCTAGGCATCTAGGCAAGTCGTCTTGGGAGACTTTGGGCCTGAAGGTTTGATGGAGCGGATTGAAGTTTGTGCGACTTGGTACCTAAACTGGTATTGGAGGCGCAAATAATGTAGGACTTAAGAGCGAGCACCAGGCTGTAGTGGCAGTCTAAGTGAGTGTTAGGTAAGCTTAGCGCCTTTGTTGTCCGCTTTGAGAGGGCTGCATTTCGCCTGCAAGCAACCCGGGGATATTCTTGTATTCGTCGATACTGGCAATGCTCACCGATTGAAGGGCACATTGCTTAAGAGGAATGTCCCGAGGGTCTCTTATTTGCTTGGTGCCCATGCCTGGAGGCGCCTAACGAATTTGAATGAGCGACCGAGAGAATGTTTTACTGCTCCCGATTGGCGCTAGCTGCTCGGGCTTTGTTACCTAATGCCAGCGCCCCTGGTGCCCCTGCTCGCCCTGCTAGTGCCCCTGCTGGTTTGTAGATAGGCAATAGGGCACCTCACCTGACGTAACCGTGAAGCTTCAATGGCATTTCAGCTTCTCCAATTTTTATGGTGGTGAGATGTGCAAACAGACGTCTAATTCATCTTCAACCACTCATTCATAGAGGTACTATCCTCACCCGTTTGGGAGAAACACCTCATTTTTAAGAATGCTCCCTCCGCCCAGATGACCTCAGGGCCAATGCGCAAGCTTCCTACCGCTACCAAGTGTGCCGCCTCAGCGCCGCCATGGATTCGCGCCGCTTGTCCTCGTACCTCTACCTCCAGAGTCCATCGCCTTCAGCATTGTCGATCAAGATCTTCCTCTACCGGTAACAATCAGAATCTACGCCAGGTACTCTCGAGGCGACACCTCGCGCAGGTGAGACCTGAACCTATATCAGAAGTCTGGTTCACGGCGGCGTCGCCTAGATTCGGACCGGCGGAAGAGCTGTTAGGACCTCAGAGATCGGGCCAGAGTGACGACCACAAACCTCCCGATGAGCGTTTGATCAGGCTGGGAAAGAGTATGCTACACAGTCTCTGGGCTGAAATACCGCTACAGCTGATCTCCAAGAGCGATGGCTGATGCAGATTGACTCTTTTTAGCCTTGCGAACACTCTCACCCCTCCTACCCACCATCCTGACTACTCCTCTCCCGCCCGAGATCCTCTCGCCCACCGTCTCCCTCCATCTGTTCCCATCGACACACCCACACCTCCCCGCCATCAAAGGCCGTGTCGCCTATCGCGCTTCTCTCTGGACCACGCCCGTCGCCTGGGGCTGCGTCCCTATCGTCGGCAATGTGAAATTAAAGATACTGTCCGAGAAAATAGTCCGCACAGGCTTCGCATACGCCATTCCGCCTGAAGCCACGGAGGACGAACAAGATCTCAGCGCCGAGAAATTAGTCGTGCGGTGGAAGACGTCCCACGGCCATGATGCGCGATCATCTACCGATACAAACGCAGCCGCACGCTCCACCACCACAGACGGGGGCAACATCAACCGTGGGCTAAGTACATTGTTGGGTGGCGACAAGCCGATATTCAGCCTCAAAAAGGGGGATGAATTTAGCGGGCTGTTCATCTTCACCTTCGACGGTAAGGGCCGCATCGCAAGCCACACCATAGAACACGCCGATGAAAGCAATGGCGCCGACAAGACCAGCAAGGTCGTCACATTGACGGACTGGCTGCTGGGTAAAGCGAAGTGGAGCGGCCGGAGTAAAGAGCAGGATTTGATTCCCGGCCTGGCGATGCGTGTGTGTAGAGATGAGTGGAATGCAGGCGTGCGACCGCCCAGGAGTTGAAGAGACCGGGTCGGTAAATGGCGAAAAGTGTACAAAATCGAAATCAAAATCCACTACGATACGGGCAATGCGACTTGGCAAGGCCCGCAACGCTTGGGACAAGATGGAGACTGAGTTGAGGCCTGTGCTACTACTATTATGACAGTGGGTGGTAGTGTTTTATTATTGAATCAAGCGAGTCCCTCCACTCATTCACCCACTCCCTCATCAAATACGATACGTTATGATGTGAATACGTATACCCCATTACACCCTTCCGATCTTATAATTTTTTTTCATCTCTGCGGCTGCCGCCGTGATTGTTTGCAAACACTGAAATCTAGTAAGAAACGGCGCTATACAAATAAAGTCACCTATCATTCCAATTGTGGGCCTGAATCCTTCTGACAAACCCTGCTCCTCTGTATCGCCGCACCATTATACTTCAAATCCGTACCATGTACCTGAAATTCAAAGCGTCGACTCGAGGGCGAGGACCTGGGGAGAGAAGATCAAATGTCAGCAAATGTGGGACATGGAAAAGCATATGAAGGAGGGGAGGGAAACCTACCAGCGCCGTCCTCGTCGGGAGGTACACCTGCGTGAAGTTCTTGCGGTTGTTCCACGGCAGATCCGTGGTAAAGAAGCGCGTGTCCTTTGCGTTGCGGCCGTGGCCACCGTACTCGGGCGCATCGGTGTCGATGATGATGCGGTAGACGCCCGGCACTTCGACGCCAACTCGGTAGTCGGTGAATGAATTCGTAGGGTGGAAGTTGAAGATCCACAGGAGGCCGGCGCGCTCGAAGACCAGGACCTTGTCGGTTTCGTTTTTCAGCGACACGTACGCCTGGGGCGAGTGCAGCCAGCCGTATTTCTCCTCGTTCCACTGCATCGTGCGGTCGAACTCGTTCAGGAATTTGTAACGCAGGAGACCGTCGTCGGTCAGGTTGAACTGGCGGCGTGCATACCAGAAGGAGTTCTGGTTTCCTTCTCGCGGGAAGTCGAGCCATTCTGGGTGACCGAATTCGTTGCCTTCAAAATTCAACCAGCCCTCGCCTCCTAAGCCGTGGGTGACGAGGCGGATCATTTTGTGCAGAGACATAGCACGATCGATGGTGGGAGTGAGTTGCGATAGGGTTGACATGTTAGTGTACATTTCTGCATCGGCGAGCCACATCATCAGAGACTTGTCGCCTACAAGAGCTTGATCGTGAGACTCAGCATATGCGATTGACTTTTCTCCGTGTCGGCGGTTGGTGAGGGTGAACGCTACGTTGCCGATATCCCACTCATCGTCGCTCTTTTCTTTGAGCAGTTTGATGTACATATCGGGCACAGCCATGGAAAGTCGATAGTCGAACCCTACCCCACCCAGAGAGAGCGGCAGACACAACGCAGGCATTCCGGAAACGTCTTCAGCGATGGTGATGCATTTTGGATAGAGGTTGTGAAGCATCTCATTTGCAAGCATCAGATACACGACGCCTTCTTCGTCCACGGAAGGGCCGAAGTACTCGTGGTATCCGCCTGAGAAGCCTGTGCCGATACCGTGATGAGTGTACAACATGGAGGTGACGCCATCAAATCGGAAGCCATCGAATTGGAAAATCTCCATCCAAAATCGGAGATTGGACAAGAGGAAGCGCAGTACTTCATGGTGGCCGTAGTTGAAAAGTCGAGAGTCCCACAACTCATGACGACCTTTGGCGCCCTCGTGGAAGTACAGGTGGTCACTGCCGTCGAACATGTTGAGACCATCCAGAGTGTTTTTGCTGGCGTGCGAATGTACAACGTCCAACAGAACGGTGATTCCCATACCATGTGCAGTATCGATGAGCTCCTTCAGATCTTCAGGACTGCCATATCTGGAGCTTGCTGCAAAGAATGAATTGACCTGGTAACCGAAAGAGGCGTAATAGGCATGCTCCATTATTGCCATCAATTGAATAACATTGTAACCAAGATATTGTATTCTGGGAAGCATGTTCTTGGTAAACTCTTTGTATGTGGCGACTCCCTGGTTTGGCGATGAAATGCCGACATGTGCCTCGTAGATACGAACACTTTTCGGATAAGGAGGGCGAGGGTTTTTAAATTTGTATCTCTCTTCTTGAGGTGGGTTCCAGAGCACTGCATCGTATACTGGAGAGAACTTCAGTTCTTGGGTGACTCGAGTAGACCAGGCCGGTATTCTGTCAATGCGTTCTCCTCCGGGAAGAACAAACGAAACTTTTAGCTTGGTGTTGTGTGGGATGGCTGGTGTGCCGTCTTTTGCGGGAAGAGTGAGGTCCCATACCCCATACTGGTCCTTTTGCATGGGATGGGAATTCTGATCCCAGTTGTTAAATTCGCCAATTAAGAATGCCTGCTCTGCATTGGGAGCCCATTCACGATAGTGAATATCCCCGTTGGAAGCAAATGTGAAGCCATATTTCTCGTATCCTCGACTGAACTTCTCGAGTCCCCCTTCGGTTTCGTCGATTTTCTTTATCCAATCTTGAGCCTTTGAAAATCTGTGTTTGAGAGCATCTCGGAAGGGTTCGAGGTACGGATCGAGGTTGATGACACCTATTGAGCAGTTAGAATGGGCGAATGAAGGACATGAAGCTGCTTGCGTACCTGTGCCATCTGGAGGAACATCACTGCCTGCTGGAGCAGCCATTACGGAGTTTTGCGAGTTCTGTTCCAAAGCCATGAGGGGCAGCTTGAGAAGGGAAAGGGACGGGAGTGCTGCTGGAGCTGTGGTCAGTTACTGTGAAGAAGAATAATTTTCAATAGAAATCAGCAAGAAGCGGTCAAAGCAAGCAATTCGTGTTTGAGAAGTATTTATTGAGTGTCTTGAAGAAACCCTTGTGTAAAAGGGCGGTTGGACATCAATTGAGAAAAAGTGTTGAATTGAGCTGTTTACCACACGCCATGGACTGGCACGACTGGCAGTTTGCGGCGAAATTATTCTGGTATGACATCAAGTGCAACCACACCACTCCATTTCCAGCCTTTCAAGCACCGCGGGGAAGCTCGCCGGCTCCACGCTACCTTAATTCATCCCGAAGGTTTTTCCGTTCCGGTAGGTGCCCCCCCTCTACAACTTGGTCTCTTTCCCGGCATCTCCCTTGGCCATATCCCTCAAGATCCGCTTGAGAGGTTTTCCTGTCGCATTTCGTGGTACAGCATCGACAAACACAACCCCTCCAGTCAATTCCTTGAACTTGGCCAATCTCTCGCCGCAGTATGATTTGATGACTTCTTCTGTCAAATTTGACACTCCGGGTTTCTTGACGACATATGCTCTTGGCAATTCCACGTCCTTTTCATCAGGTTTGGGGATCCCAATGACGGCCGCGTCCATGATCTGGGGGTGGGCAAGCAAGACACCTTCGATCTCAGCAGGCGCAACTTGGAACGCTCTGACTTTGATGAGTTCCTTCTTACGGTCGATGATATACCACTTGCCAGTCTTGGAGTCGCAATACATCACATCGCCCGTTTTGAAGTAGCCTTCCTCGTCGACGGCGTCCTTTGTTGCGTGGGAGCTGTTGAAATAGCCTGTTATGATGGTTGGGCCACGAATACATAGTTCACCAGGAACATCAAATGCTGTTATGTCCTTCCCAGTGTCGTCGATGATTCTGTTTGTGTGGTACATTGTCAGTTTGTTGATGCTCAACAATCTTGGAGAGGACGTCAGGTCTCTTACTTGACATCTAGGTTTGGCATCATCCGCCCGACGCTCCCTGATTCATCTCTCTCCGGATAGTAAAATTTCGACGCAACACAACTAGTCTCGGTCATTCCCCAAACCTGGGTAAAAGACGTGTCCGGCCCAAGAATAAGCTGGAGAGCGTTCTGGTGCTCTTTGCTCAGGGGACCCGCGCCACACAAGACCACTTTGATTGACTTGAGCGAATACTTGTCAAGAGAAGGATATTTCAGCACAGCAACAGCAACGGGTGGGACTAGGACCATCTCGGTGAGCTTATACTTTTCGATTGAGGAGATGAACGGCTCCATTTCGAATCGTCGAAGAATGTAGCTTGTATGGCCGGACCGCAATGGCGCAACATGTGCCGCGGGAACCATCGCTGCATGGAATAGTGGCAGATACAGCAACCGTCGTGTCTGTTGAAGCAACATATCAGTTCCACGAGTTTACTCATCAGGGTTGCCCAGTAGAGGAAACACACCTCGTAAGGGACCGGCTTGATTTCGTTCACCAAAATGTGCTGGGCGACCAAATTGAAATGCGAAATCGCGGCAGCTTTCGGGAGTCCTGTGGTTCCACTGCTGAACAGTCTAGCTGCGGTCGTCTTCTTAGAAATCTCTTCATCGTTGAAGCGAATCCAATCCCTCTCGCCATGGTCCAGGAGACTTCTCCACGAAGTGAATCCACTAGGGATGGGTTCGTTCTGTGCATCCAAAATCCAAATGTTGGCTCGTTGAATGTCGCTTTCCTTGGCGGCAGCAAGGACCGCTGGTAGCAATTCGGGCTCTACAATCACAAACTTGGTGCGTGATGTCTTGAAGTGATGGGTGAGTTCGTACTGGGTATATGCTGGATTGGTTCCCGCAAACACAGCTCCTGCAGCGATGATTCCGAGAAAAAGAATCGGATAGTAGATCTTGTGGAACGAGTGAGCATCTAGCCAGGAACAGCTTTGGAAGAACGAACGCTGTTGAAGGCATGGATACAGACGGTATCTCCGGGCTTCACTCCCGCCACATGAAAGCCTGCTGCTAGTTTTCGGATGATGACCCGAGCTTGATTTGCGGTAAAAGACCTCGACGGGTCAATAGCATCAATATAAACCTAGAACCTTGTGTCAGAAAGATAACAGCTGGCCCTCTTGTTCGGCCTCACAGTTCTTTCGTGGTCGAATTTCGGCTCATCGAACATCCAGGAGAGGATGTCTTTGCCGGGAATTGGGACTGACTGTTTCGCAAGAAAAGGCATCTTTGTGTTCTGATATTGTATGTAGGCTGAAAAGATTCAGGCTTTGATTACAGGTACATGTTCGACATTGCTATCAACATCCAGCTTATTCAAGGCCTCCCATTGTTCGGAGGCTGAGGTAGCTACTGGTATGATGATCGGGCCGATATGTCTGTAGGCCTCGGTTCTTTTTCTTTTCCCGCGCCTGGCGGAAGCTCCCCGCAGAAGCTTCCACTATCCCCAGATTCCAAAGTCACAAAAAGTCTCTTGTGCTTTTGCATTATGCATGGCAAGCCGTGGTAGGGCAGCTACCCCTCTGTAGCACCCGAAGACCAATCGGGAAAAAAACATTGCTCTTGAAATTGAACTTTGATTGCCGACTTGAGGATGACCTTTGACGTCAACTGTCGACGAGTAAAATCACGACCAGAGAAGTATCGGAGTAAGTCGCTGACCTCGATATAGCGCAGCAGACAGTTATGTCCTACCTGTCCGGAACATGAAAGAGACGGAGACGAGCTCTTCCTGGATAACTGACGACTCGACAACTGGCCGAAGCAATTTTACGAGATAGTGCAGGCTAAACCTTCCTCTGGGGAGCAGCGGAGGTTAAAATTTAAGCATAACGGGCCGCACCTCTGTGGCAGGTGTCAACTGCGGAAGGCGCAGGGAAGCCCCCGACGCATGAGTATCTGTAGAAGCCTTACATTTGGCGGCGGAAATTTTCATTGCATGAACAATATGTTGACTGTGATGAACTTCTGATAGTCGCCCAATGGACTCCAGGCTCGCCTCCGACGTTTGACGTGTCAAAGACAGCGATGCCGTTGATTCGAGAGGTGGGTCTCGTGACTTGTGCATGAACCTAATGTGATGCGGCCTATCATCGTCGCTGGGTACCTTAGCGAGCCGTTGACCTTTCGCGACGTGTTCAAGGCTCCATTCCATTGCAGCTTCACTTGTACCTTTGCTGCCCGATGAGCCACCTCGAGTCAGTGATGGTGACTGAATTGAGAAGAAGAAGAGTCACACGATAGAAAGAAGAAGACTCAAAATGGGTAGGTCCTCTGGCTTTGTTTAGCCATCTCAACATCCCCGTCTAGCAAAGAGCTTCAGTATCTTGACCGCCGACTTCGACGACCCACTAACACAACTTTTTTTTCTCAGACGCGAGACCGCCCCAGCAAATTTCCGACCGTTTCACACACCGCTTACATCACTTATTACACCGCAGCAATACTTGTTCTGCCTCTTTCCTCCATGGCATCTGAACGACAGTTACGAAGAATGTCGACCGCTAGATCCCGCCCTACCCCTGTGAAGCGCTCTTCGAGCCTTCGTCGAGTATACAACCATCTATTTCACCATGAAACCATCAAGTCGAAAGCCACCCAGAATGCGAGACCAGCCCGAATAAAGGCGCCTCCCGCAGAACCCGCAGTGCCCGAATCAAGTCAATCCCCCATCTCCGAATCAGAAGCCCTACAGAAGGAACTGGAACAATGTCGCCAAGATCTCGAAGAAGCGAGGGGAATGGTTATTTCCCAGGACCAGGAGTTGTCCACCTTGGAACAAAATGCACAAAAAATGGAACTACACTACAAGGAGAAAGAGGAGTCCTTGACACGACAAAAGGCTGCACTGGAGGAGACTATGGTCGCAGTCGTGGTGCAGCAGATCAAGGACGCCCAGAAGGCTGAGAGAGATGCAGTCAGGGAAGCCTGCAATCGAGAACACGAAGCAAACATGGAAAGCGTGCACCACAAGTACAAATCAAGAGTCGCCATCCTCACCCAAGAACTCTCGGATTCTCGTTCTGGGAACGAAAAGCTCACTGTTGAACACGACAACGAAGTCACCTCCCTGCGTGCCGACATTGCGCACCTGACCACGGACCTCGAGAACGCAAAAGCCGCTATCATCGAGACTACCGAATCGCTGAAGAGTGTTCAACATGCCTCGACCAGTGCACTAGAGGAGTCGGAAAGAGCCAATGCGACCCTTAGAACTGAACTGGAGGACTACATCGCCAATCTATCACAAGAGTTAGAGGCTTCGCGGTCCGAATTGCAAGCTGCTGGAGTGAATATCGAGGACCACACGTCTCGATATGCCGAACTACAAACCACATCATCAAAGGCGCTGGAGGATGCGGAAGCATCACTGGCTTCGATACGGGCGTCATTAGAGTCACAACTGGACGCACAAACCCAGGAGCTTGCAACCACCAAAGAAGCTTTGGAGAGCTCGACCAAAAACAGAGAAACAGACGCCTCAGCCCATCAGCTTCTCCAAACCGAGCTGGCTACAGCAAGGGATCAAATTGCGGAGTTGAACACCGAGCTTCACGGATATACAGAGCTGAAGGAAGCGCTATCTGCTGCAGAGGCAAAGATCTCCGAGCTTACAGATTGTCTACAAGAACACTCGGCAACGAAAGCGGCCTTGGAAGCTTCAGAAGAAAAGGTTGCCCAGCTTTCTGTAGAACTCGCTGCCTTGGAAGCCTCCAAACAAGAACTCGAGACTGCACACGCCAAAATTGCAGACTTGACAACAGAACTTGAAGCTCTGGCCGGGTCTAAAGAGGCGCACGAAAATGCTCAGGCCCAGATAGCTCAACTTTCCACTGAGCTTGAAGGTCATGAACAGCTCAAAGCAGATCATGAGGCTCGTTCGAAAGATCTTGAAGAGTCTCAGGCTCAGGTCGCATCTCTGACGGCCGAAATCCAGGGCCACCACGATTCCAAGAGGGAGCTAGAGGAAGAGGTTGCTTCACTATCCGCTATCCATGACGAACATGCTCGGCTGCAAACAGACCACGAAACTGTCAAACAACAGCTAGAAAGCTCCCAAGCTCAAGTCGCCGATCTTTCTGCTCAGGTCGAAGGCCACGGCCAGTCCAAAGAGGAGCTCGAAGCCGCAGAGGCCAAGATCGCTCAGCTTTCTTCCCTGGTGGAGGAGTACACTCAACTCAAGGAAGAACATGAGGCATCCAAGCAGGAACTCGAAACGCTTCATACGCAGTTGGCCGAACTAACAGAAGAATTGGAGACCCACAAGGGCTCCGCGGCAGGCCTGGAAGAAGCACAGGCTAAGATTTCCGAGCTTACCGCAGAGATTGAAGCACATGCTCAACTCAAAGAAGACCACGAAAAAGAGAAGGAACGCTCTGCCGGCCTTGCCCAAGAGATTGATGGCCATATTGCTGCCGTTACAGCGGCGGAAGAGGGACAGAAGGCAGCTGAGGCACGTGCTGCAGAGGCAGAAGAGAAGCATCAATCTGCTCTTGGTGATATTGATCGACACTTGGCTGCCGTAAACGAGGCAGAAGAGAGTCACAAGGCCGCCGAAGCACGTGCCGTGGAAGTAGAAGAAAAGCACAGCTCGCTTCTCACTGAGTTTGAGACGTTGAAGGAAAGCTTCGCCACAGAAAACTCGAACTTCGCAGCTGCCAAGGAGCAGCATGAGCAACTCACACGAGACCTTGATGCTGCTTCCGCCTCCCACCAAACCGCACAAGCTCAGCTCGAAGAGGCATTGGGCAAGCTACACGATCTAGAAGAGAAGCATAGCGGTCTAGAATCAGAGTTGACTTCATTGACAAACTCAAAGAAGGAGGACGAGGACCAACTCCAGGCCAAGCATGCCGAGGAGCTTTCAACAGTCAAAGCAGAGACAGATGCTTTGAAGGAAGAGATTTCTACTCTACGAGCAGGACAAGAGAAGCTTGCTGCTGACCTCGAAGCTGCATCAACTGCCAAAGAGGCCCTCGAGTCAAAGATTGCCGAATCAGATGAAGAGCAGTCTAAATTGATGTCAGAACTCGAGGCACTCAAAGCCACAGCGTCGGAGCATGAGACCGAGCTCCAGGCTGCCGTGGCAGCAAAGGATGAGGCTCAGAAACTACTAGAGGAGGCACAGGCTGCTCAGAATACTGCAGAGGAGAAGCTCGCCCCTGTCGAAGCTGAATTGAAAGCCGCTCAGGAATCAAACGAGGAGTTGGAAGAAAAATGTAAGAAACTGGAAGAGACAGTGGCCGATCTTCATATTGCTGAGGAGAAGTTGGCTGCTCTCGACGAGGAACTACAAACAGCACATAGCTCGAACCAAGAACTAACGAAGAAATTAGAGGACGCCGAAAGTGCGACTGTCGCTGCTAGCGATGAGTCCAAATCACTTCAAGAACAGCACGATTCCGCCATTGACGAATTGAACAAGGAGCTTGAGTCAGCTCAAGGTGCTCTTCAGAAAGCGAAAGAGGAGGCAGACACAACGATAGCTGAGCTAGAATCGAAGCTTGCTGCTTCTGGCGCTTCCCACCAAGAAGTGCAGGAGCTTCTTGAATCGACTCGTAGTGAAGCTGATCAATCAAAGACTGAATTGGAGAGCAAACTCGCCGATGCAGAGGCTCTTCACGCGGCTGCTCAAGAGGAGACAGCAAAGGCTAAGGCCGATGCAGATGCTTTGAGCACTGATATGAATGAGAAACTTGCAGAGGCTCAGGCGAACCAGAAAGCCGCCGAAGAGGCTCTAGAACAGGCAGAGGCAGACTCTAAGGTCTCGCATGAGCTTGAGGAAAAGCTTGCCGTGGCTGAGAGTGCCCAAAAGGCTGCAGAAGAGGCGCTTGAGAATGTCCAGGCTGAACTCAAGACTACCGAAGCCGCCCTGGCACAGGCAAAAGAAACATCCGAGGCCTCTCACGAGCTCGAAGACAAGCTAAATGCCGCTCTGACTGCCCAAAAGTCTGCCGAAGAATCTCTCGAAAGCGCCCAGACCGAGCTAAAGGCTGCGGAAGAAGCGAAGACCGACCTCGAGACGCGCCTATCTGAGGCTGAGGCCACCAAAGCTGAATCAGACAACCGTATTGCCGAAGCCGAAGCTGCCAAGTCTGATGCGCAAAGCAAGATACAACAAGCGGAGAGCGAGAAGGCGACCCTGGAGACGGAGCTCAAGTCCATTCAAAACAGACTTGCCGAAGCTCAGACCGCACTCGAATCAGCTCAACAAGCAAAACTCGAAATCGTGGAGAAATCGTCTAAAGAACTTGGATCAAATGAAGCAGAGCTCAAAGCTGCCGTTGCTGCTAAATCCGAAGCTGAAGACCGTGTCAAGGAACTCGAAGCAAAACTGGAGGCCATCCACAATGCCGACGAAGATTCCTCCACGAACCTGAAAGAACTCGAAGTAGAGCTCGAAACTCTCAAAGCCAAGGCGATTGACGTTGGGAAACTCTCTGAGGATCTCGAGGCGAAAGATCACGCTCTCCAGGCACTGACCGCCAGCAAGGAAGAAACCGATGCTCAGCTCAAAAACACTCAAACCCAGCTTTCCTCTCTCGAAGAAGAACTCGAGTCGCTGAAGGCTTCCACCAAGTCGTCGAACGAGGAAGCTACCAAATACCTGGAGAAGCGTGAGGACGAATTCAAGCAACAATCGGAGAAGACTTCCGACGAGTTGAAGGCCCTGCAAGAGCAATTGAAGGCCAAGGAGGACGATATCGCTGAACTCAAGGCCTGGAAGCTCAAAATGGAAAGGGAATTCGACGACCAGGTGAGCACGGCACCAACGTCGCCTGGTGGTGCGGACGAGATTGAAGACAAGACTTCGACAGTGGCGACCGTCAATGGCGGGCGCGGGAAGAGGAATCGCAGGAAGAATTCCAAGCCAAAAGCTGCTGCAATTGAAGTCGCAAAGGAAGACGATGCTGTAGCTGCAGAAGCGGATGAATAGGTCACGATTGATGATGCTCATGCTCGACGAAGATGACGGACGACCTTCATGAGGACTTGCGGACGAATCACGCTGGTAATGAACATGATTGGATTACATTGATAGTCAACGGCAGCGAACTTTCTGGTGTACAAAGCGGGAGTAATAAGGGTACATATTGATTTAGCATACCCAGGTAGTATCTGCGCTATCTTTGAGCAAGCGAATGTATTTGTTTTCTGCTTTCCATCCTTCAATACGGAGCTGGCTGTCACGCTGTGTATGTGTAATACCACTTCACGGCACATATGATTCTCTCTTGGAAAATCTAATCTCTACGCTCGAGCATTCAACTCCCGAGATGCGGAGACAATATGACATCAGTTCATCGAGATCCGATTTCTCCAAACAATTTGTCAATCATCACCAGTTACAGTTCAGTTTTTGCCCTGTCTATAGAAGATGACGAGAGGGGCAAAATCAGAATGATCGATATAGCTTCGAGCATTCCAAATATCACCTTCGACTTCTTGAGTGGAAACAATCCTGTCAGATTTCTCACCAGCATATTTACTATCGTCGCCTTCCTCATCGCTGCGCTCTGCATGCTTCTCCTCGGACGGACTTCTCTGTCTCACGCACCTAGATCTATCTCATTACTATATTCATCTCGCGCATTGGCCCGCCAGAAACCTTTCCCCTCGCCACGAGCGAGAGCACGACTTGCACAGATGTCTTCCCACACCAATGGCAATGGCACGAATGGCCATGAGAAGAGTCTGAACGGCAAATCATATTCCAAACCCATCACGAATGACTCGACAACCACGATTTCCCAGATCCCCAAATCTCACGTCTTCACCTCGAAACTCCCTGCCGACGAACAGTTTCCCACTCCCTTAGACTCACACCGTGCCCCGCGCCAGAAACTCGGTCCCCGCCTCGTCCGTGGCGCTCTTTACACCTACGTGCCACCTGAGCCTTCGGTCGAACCGGAACTCCTAGCCGTTTCTCCGGCAGCGCTACGTGATCTCGGACTCGCAGCAAGTGAAGCCGCGTCTGAAGAGTTGGGCGCAGTCGTTGCAGGGAACAAGATCTACTGGGACGAATCGAATCCCGAAGATGAGAATTCCGTCTATCCCTGGGCACAATGCTACGGGGGGTTCCAGTTCGGCAGCTGGGCGGGCCAGTTAGGCGACGGTCGCGCCATTTCGCTCTTCGAATCCACGAACCCCGCGACCGGCGTGCGGTATGAAGTCCAGCTGAAAGGTGCGGGCAAGACGCCGTACTCAAGATTCGCGGACGGCAAGGCTGTGCTGCGAAGTAGTATTCGCGAATTCGTTGTCAGCGAGTACCTTCACGCTATTGGCATCCCCACAACGCGTGCGCTGTCCTTGACACTATGTCCGAAATCTGAAGTTGTCAGGGAACGACTCGAACCGGGGGCCATTGTGTGCCGCTTCGCGCAGAGCTGGATTCGATTCGGTACATTCGATCTGTTACGCTCACGGGGCGATCGGAACCTCACGCGCAAACTGGCCACTTATGTCGCCGAGGACGTCTTCGGCGGCTGGGACAAACTCCCTGCAGCTTTGCCTACGAACTGGAAAGATAACGACGCTCACATCTCCCCGGCGCGGGATGTCCCTGCCTCCGAGCTACAAGGGCCCGAAGGTGCCGAAGAGAGCCGCTTCGTTCGGCTATACCGCGAAATCGCACGACGCTCTGCACTCCTGGTTGCGAAGTTCCAAGCCTACGGCTTCATGAATGGCGTGCTGAATACAGACAATACATCCATCATTGGCCTCTCCCTGGATTACGGCCCATTTGCCTTCTTGGACAACTTCGACCCAGCCTACACCCCGAATCATGACGATTATGCGCTGCGCTATAGCTATCGTGCCCAACCGAGCATATTCTGGTGGAATCTCGTCAGGCTGGGCGAGGCGCTCGGAGAACTGCTAGGTGCAGGCGAGCGAATCGACAACGATGTGTTTGTAGAAAAGGGGGTGGAAGAGGCTTTCGCACCCGTGCTGGTCAAGCGCGCGGAAACGATCATCGACCAGGTCGGCGACGAATACAAAGCCGTCTTCATGAGCGAATACCGCCGACTCATGACCGCACGTTTGGGGCTCAAAAAATTCAAAGAGTCGGACTTTGACACCCTCTTCTCAGACCTGCTCGACACAATGGAGGCTCTAGAGCTCGATTTTAACCACTTTTTCCGCCGGCTTAGCAGCGTTCGCATGGCGGATCTCGCGACGAAAGAATCCCGCGAAGAAATCTCAGACATCTTCTTCCACCACGAAGGCGTCACGGGCTTGAACGAAACCAACGATTCTGCACGCCAGAAGATCGGTGCCTGGTTGGAGAAATGGCACGCTAGAGTTGTCGAGGATTGGGATATCCTAGTCGATGCAGAGTCGGATTCCGACGCGGTGAAAACTACAGATGAAGCCAGAGAAAGCGCCATGAAGGCCGTGAACCCCAACTTCGTGCCCCGCGGCTGGGTGCTCGACGACGTGATTGAGCGCGTGGAGAAGAAGGGCGAGCGCGACGTGTTGAAGACCGTCGTCGACATGACGATGCGTCCGTTCGAAGACCACTGGGGCTCGGATGAGGATTTGGAGGGGAAATATGTCGGTGATGTACCAAGGTTTCAGCGTGGTGGGCAATGTAGTTGCTCCTCTTGATCGAATAGAGGGGGCCGAAGAGGTAGGTATCTTATAACATATAAACCATGAAATGATAAAATGTTGCTAGCATTTAAAGTTTTGCTGGCTGTTCATGCTGCAAGAGAGTAACGTGGGACACGTTCTACGGACCTTCGCGTCTGGTTTTGATATTGCACTTCAGCCAAACTGCAATGTTGATGTTACGCCCTACTAAGAGTGCAATGGGCCCTATTCAGATTCGCGTGTCTGATTTCGATATTGTAGTTTTCGCTGAAGTGCAAATTTTCTGTTCAGACAGTTGCGTCTAACAGCGATATTGCACTTTAGCTGAAATGTAATGGTTTTCGGACAGTGTTGTCCAAACGCGATATTGCAGTCCGTCGCGATCGCAATACCTCCTCAGACCACTATATCTGGCCTCATTACTATTACCCTTTAGCTGAAGTGCGATGGTTGGTTAGTTGGACGGCTGCGTCTGAATGCGATGTCGCACTTTGGGCAAACTGCAATGCACTCTTCAAATTCCGGTGTCCGATTTTGGTATTGCACTTTACTCATGGCCATATCCTCCTCAGATTCCTGCATCCGATTCCGACATTGCACTTGGACTGAAATGCAGTAGTATCTTCGGACAAGTTTCGCCCAAAGGCGATGTTGCAGTTCGTCTCAAGTCCAACCCCGGTTTCCGACAGCTTTGTCTGATCTCAAAACGATTACCGCGAGGCTTCCGTCCTTCGGAGAAATTTTGTCTGATCTGTTGTGCAATATACGCCGAACCATGCATGAGCATCTTAGCTTAGGTAGGTAAGTGACTTTCTTCTCTCCGGGCACCTTTGTGGTCAAAAACAGGTCATTATGTCAGCGCTCATACCCCATGCACATTGAATCGTCACAGGGCGGAAGAATACAAGGGGTGGGTTGCTATCACGGAAGGGTGGAAAAACTCCACATCATGTCTTGGTAGTATATATTCTCGTATATCGTGAGTGCCGAAAGAAAGCTTTTGAATTTCCGCGCCTTTTTACTTCCTACACCAGCCATGGGGGTCATCGACCGCGAGATCCACCTCGTGAACGTCTTCCCTTCCAATTCAACAGGCGGCCCGGGAGGAAACCTCGCGCCCGTAGTCCTCGACGCCGAGGGCCTAACGGAAGATGACATGAAAGCCGTGGCGCGGCAACATGAACGAGAAAGCGCGTTTGTGTTCATGCCGAATCCCGCAGACTCGGGCGTAGATTTCACATTGCGATTCTTTGTCCCCGAGCATGAGATGGAGATGTGTGGGCACGCGACCGTGGGGACGGCGTGGGTCATGCAGAGTCTAGGGATGGTGGAGAAGGGAAAGGAGGACAGGGGGCTTAGATTCAGCACAAAGTCAGGCGTTGTGAGCACGCGCAGTGTGAAGGGAGGAGAAGGGGATGGGGATGGGGAAATGCAAGTCTTTGTGTCTCAACCACAGGGCACAGTCGAAGATGTCTCCTCGGAGGAACAAATCGAGAAAATCCTTTCAGTTCTGGGAATCACACGCGACCAATTGGCGCCAGGCCGAGCAATTCAGAATGCCTGCACAAGCCGTGTCAAGACCGCCATACCACTGAAAGATGTGGACTTGTTGAACGCGCTGCAGCCTGATTTCTCAAAGATGAAGAGTCTCTGTGAAGAGCTTGGTTCGACGGGTCTTTATCCGTATGCGATCATTACACGACAGGGAGACAGGCTTGAAGTCGAGGCACGGCAGTTTCCGAAAGCATCCGGGTATCCAGAAGATGCAGCGACGGGAATCGCTGCTGCGGCTTTGACGTACAGTCTGGAAAAGAATGGGCTCTTGCGCGTTGGGGAAGAGGTGGTGATTTATCAGGGGCGTGCAATGGGGTTTTTGTCCCGGATCAATGTCAAACTCGAGAATGATATGTGCTGGATAGGAGGACGATGCGCATGGGAGAACAGGAAAAGTTGAGAGCGTCCCCCAAAGTGTAGTATAACAAGTTCTTCTTACGCCGACTTGGTGGATCGAGCATCGAAGAAATCAGCGCTGTCTTCTTCCAACATACTCACCACAGACTCATATCTTCTCTCCAATGCCCAATCTAGCGCTGTACGGTTCGATTGATCGACTCCTTCATACACCACGCCTTTATGGTGCTCGATGAGGACGCGAACAACAGCATCACGGCCCTCCATGGCCGCCCAGTGCCACGCCGTCCATCCGAAGCTGTCAGTTTGTTCGGCATCGGCACCCGCCTTGAGAAGAATTTGCATAACAGCTCCAGTATCTGCTGCAGCGGCGTAGTGGATTGGGCTCCGGCCGGTGTTGTCTGTCCTAGTGATATCGGCACCAGCGGCGACTAGTAAATGTATGATCTTGTCGAAGCCACCGTGAGAAGCTTCGTGGAGAGGAGTTTTGCCGCCTTCTTCGCGAGCGTTGACTTCGGCACCTTTGCTGAGGAGCAAGGCTACCACACCTTCATGGCCGCCGGCGCAGGCAAAGTATAGAGGCGTGCAGCCATTTTCGTCTGCGATTTCGATTGCAGCGCCATGGGTGAGCAGGAATTTGACAATATTGAGATGTCCTCGAATAGAAGCACGGTGTAGCGCTCGCATTCCTCGAAAGTCTTCCGCGTCAATGTCAGCCTTGTGTTCGGTCAGAAGCTTCAATATCTGTTCTGACCCTCTGTCGGCAGCTGAATGTAAAGTTTCTGGGTTCTCTGGCAAAGCTCCGGATTCGAGCAGTAACTTGACCAAACCTTCGTGGTTTCGCTCGACAGCACGGTCCAGAGGTGAGCTGTTATGTTCGTCTGAGGTGTTCACAGCCGCTCCGCGGTTGATCAATAATCGAGCAACGGCTTCATGTCCCTGCTCCGCTGCCAAATACAGGGCTGTACAACCGTAGTCAACTTGTGCTTCCATATTCGCTCCCGCACCAAGAAGAAGCTGAACTATTGTGTCGTGGCCTTTGGAAGCTGCGTAATGCAAAGCTGTCCAACCACGGTGGTCGGGTTCTTCATGCAGAGCCCGCCGCTCGAGTAAGAGCCTCACAATCACTTCACTTCCAACCGTTGAGGCGTGATGCAACGCAGCTTTCCCACTCTGGTCTTGACTCGAAACATCGGCGCCTCTCTCCAGCAAGAGTTGAACGATATGTTCATTTCCTCTCGCTGACGCACCGAGTAAGGCTGTGCCGCCATCCTTAGATTTCGCATCGATGGAAATACCGTTTACAAGCAGTATTCTCACAACATCAAGTTGGTCGCACTCGCTAGCTATGCGTAGGCAATGTTGTCCTTGCTGATTCATTGCCTCCCGATCAGCCTTGAAATGCAGTTCGACAAGACCTGACAAGCCCCAGGCGCATCCAAGGAGGAAAGGATTTGGTGGTGAGCTGAATGCAGATTCCATTCGTAGTCTTACGGGATCGCTCTTATTTCTTTTCTGGACGTACTGTTTCGCCAGCCGGCTCCATTTGGCAAAATGCGAATCTTCGGTTAATGGAGCTCTGGAAACAAATTCATCGAAAAGTTGTTGGAGGCGTCCTTCGCGAAGGTATTTCCCGCTCATTCGACAGTGTGTAGGCCAGTGAAGGTAGGCGTATTCGCAGAAAGCCCGGGCCTTATGTAGGGGCTTACCAGCAACTTCTATATCGAGCAAGCCATATAGGCAGAAAAGAAGGCAGGTTTCCGCGGTCGATGCATGAGCCAATTCGATGGCATTGTCTTCTCGCCGCTCAAGAAATTCTCGAGCGGAGAGATGCGCAAACCGGAAGACGCGTTCTTGTTCTTCAAAGACGACGAGGCTGCGGAATATGCTTATCATTTGTTGCTGTGAAACCTCGGTAAACTTGGTCCGCGACTCCAACGACGCAGCAGCAAGAAATTCTTCAGCCGATAACTGCTCTTGTGTACATAACAATAGCTTGATTGCGCGTTGGACAAGGCCTCGGCGTGTTGGACCTTCAGGTTTCATGATCTGGTCATATATTGTAGAATATGTGCTCATAAGGCCTGAAGGAAGATGCTGAAGCTTTTCTCGAATGTCGGCTTCAAAGGTCATATTCTCACTGCGAAGACTCTCGATTTGGAGAGAAACCCAGCTGAACCTAGATTGAACAGACTTTGGTCATTCAGGTCCAATCTCGTATGGACTACACCACTCACATTCCTTGAGCACCATCAACCAGCGTTTCGATCAGGTGCTTCTTGAACTCAGGGGATACTTTCCCATCTAGTAACTTCTTCTTCCGCATATCTGTTTCTATTCTCTCGGTAACGAACCGTCGTATATCTTCCCCGTTGTCACTTTTCTGAATTCGTAGACGAATGGGATTGTTGAGTTGAGACGCAATGTCATCGTCATCCCTGCTAGAGATCAAGACCTTGACCAGGTTCTCCGCCTTGTCAGCAATTTCGTTCAATGCCTCAAGCAAGTTGAGTCTTTCGTCATCTTTGCATTCGTCAATGCCGTCTAAATGTTATTCCAACTCTGCTGTCAGTAACTCCTTGTAATCTTGCTGACAAACCAGGGCGCAAACAAGATGCATGAGATAACTCACCAATCACTATCGTCATCAAATCATGTCGTTCGCTCAGCTCGATGATAAAACTTGTGGCATCGTCCAAGGTAATCTTCTTCAGCTCGAGTCCTTCGTCCTGAAGCTCCTTGTATCTCTCTTGTAAAGGCTGCCAAACAGGCCGTCCAGAGGCAGGAGATGAAAGTTGTCGAAGAATGCTGCAGATAATGTCACCAGCAGTTCCCAGCCTAGGCTCTCCAGGGCTCCTCGAGCAGTAAAAATACGCAATGGGACTCTCCAATTCTTCTGATAGGTGATCAATGACGATAGATCTGGGTTAGTTGTCAGTGGATTGTTCGAAGTAGACGCGACGTCATACAAGAGTTTTGTTTTCCCAGTGCCAGCTGCACGAAATGGCTTTAGTAAGGCGACTACATCTGCGTTCAACCGAAGAGGTGCGTACGATTTGCAGTGAGCCACAAGATAGAGCTTTCGTCGGGTTCCTCCCATTTCTGGTATTCTGGCTTATTGAACAACCATAATCCCGAGTCCTTAAGGCGGTCACGACAGACGTTGGCGTGATGTTGAGAGACATTGACATCCGAGATCCACCTGAGAATTTCACCACGGTTAAAGGAAGCGCCTGACTCAATCGCGAGAGGATATCTTGAAGCCGGAGAGTGCTTGAACGCTGTTTGAAGTCAGTTGATGCTTGGTCAGCAGTCTTCGTTATGGGATTTCTTGCTCTCCAATTCGAATAGTATAAATGTGACGTTTGCCCCAATTTGATTCAAGAGGCCAGTAATATCCTTGTTATTAGATCGATCATCTAGAGCTGTCAGCATCTGAATTCAGACTAGAGACTTTGAAACCTTACTTTCTGCATCGGCAAGCTTCGTGAAACGTTCTACTTCGGCCTCGCCATCAACAATGTCGTTGTATAGGCCCTCGAAGCTTCTTTTTGCATCTTTGAGAACCGTTGTCACCATTCGATCTGTGCGAAGCCGTCAACAGTGAGTACAGAGTGAGTAAAGTGTACCACCTTACTTGCGCTGCTCTTAGCGTAGAATATTCTCGCTTTCGCCAGGAATTTCAGCACCCGAACGTACAGCTTGGTCAATGCCTTTTCCAAGCCCGAATACGACTTTAGTTGGGGTTTGAGATAAAGATCCTCAAAAATGGCGTAGCGGCTAATGAGACCACTGACACGCTCCAATCCTTCTAGAACCACTTGGAGTGTCTGATGTTCATTGACAACGATCTGCGTAAGTGAAATTAGAACCGCGGACACATTTCTGTTGAGGAGTCTCACCTGCAAAATGAGTCTAATGGCTGCCCAAGGAAGAGCCGCATGGGCAGGATCATATTGGACGGCACTATCGCCAGCCTGGATAAACCTGGTAACACAGAAGACAATGCCATCAAGTTTTTCGCGCAATATCATTGGAGGTCTGTCAGCTCTTTTGATTGCCCACCTCTTCTTCTCCCATTCGGTTTTCTTCAGCTGGGCATCCTGCTCAAGTTTGCTCAACAATTCTCTCCATGTTTGGCCCTGCAAGTGACCCTGTTCCATATACTGAAGTTCTTCGAAACTCAACTCTTTGGCAGCGACTGCCCAGAGATTTGTGCCCGATCTTTAATACAACTCGGTTAGCTTCATGGTGCTCGAATGTCTCCCAAGGGTCGTGACTGACCGAGCGAGCACAAGACCCTGTTGTGTATCCATTGGCTGACGGCATTACCACCAGCATTTCCTGGCAGTAAATGTCTCGCTACATTTACCTTCATCAACAAAGCACGGGGGGTTGGAAGTGAGTCGAAGCGATGTTAGAAGGTAAGGTCGGGCCGGGGAGGGTGTGTCAATGCCAACGTGGCAGCGCACTGGATGGGTTGTTCTTGCCCATCCGGACGTGGCATACTGCAGGCATCCCACGAATTGAGGGGCCCAGAGCTGGCTATTGCGCCTCAATGCCAGCAGCGAAGGGGGAAATGTGGAGCTTTTCATCGCCGATGGGTACCTTTGGATGCCAGGACACGTTTGAGAGCATCATATTCATTGGGAAGGAGAGGACGTGACTATTGTAGCTTGAAACCCCATGCAAGCTATCGAACGAAGTAATGTAGAAAAGGGCAGGAACACCCACGTAACCTGGCAAGAGCCAGTATTCAAGGCTCGGTCGCAGCTCTTTACACTCCAATGTTTCTTCGACTATTCTTTAAAACAATAATCACGGACATAAGATGCGCAAAATCATGCTCTGCTCGTCATACATTCCGGGAGGTGACTTGGGTAGGTGTGCGCATGGGAAGTCGCCGGGTGGGTGCGCAAGGCCAAGAATGAGCTCGCTTCACCTACCCTAGGCCCCTCGGCCATGGTTGCGGGCTGCACCAGGCTCTATCTAGGCTGCTTTATTAGGCGCCGAAACGCCTAAACATTGCAGGTAGATAGACAGGTTGAAAGGACTGAAAAGTGCTGCCGCCTTGTGAGTCGTGATAAGGCGCTATCTGGAGAGAGAATCGTAAGACTGCACATCAAAATGATATACTTGAACGTTTCTTTGACTTAAATGCGACTACGCTCTCAAGATACAGTCAGTTTTTATCTATGATGCTGGCAGGCTCTAGATCAAAGTAGCTCGCGACTGCTGAGTCGCTCATTGCATCATGCACTTTGTGGTTTTCTTCTCCCTCCTCGGTCAGCTATACTCATAAACCCCAGGAGTGTACGTATTTTGTGGAGGCATCGCCCTTTTGGGCCGTCCTGGCTTGGGATATGATGACCGCGGGTGAGAATCCTGGAGCACGGGCTCGCGGTTCGCTCCCAACTCCCCGTTCCAAGGCAGCTGTTGTTCTTGGTTGTTGTTTAGTGAGAACTGATTGTAATCTTCCGTATTTTCTGCATTTTGTAGGAGTCCAAATTGCGTTTGGAAAGCAGGCGGCATCCTTGTCGCACTCATGTTCTCTTGTGATCGCTGTTGTTGTTGCTGTGGCGCCGTCTGGGGTGTGTTCCCGGGTTCAAGAAATCTTGTTTTCAAAGCTTCTACCGTTCTGATGTTTTGGTTCATCTTTTTGAATTGATTTGAGAGCTCAGCCATATTTGTATCAGGGTAGAAATCCTGAATATGAGGATCGCTCAGTTGGCGTTGAATAGCCTCACAAGAATATTTGAGTTCTTCCAATGTACTGTCGAAGAGTCGCAGAGCTGTTTCATTTTCATTCTCCTCGACATTAGAAGAGGAGTCCCGTCTATTCATGCCGCGCGTGTCACGATGATCACGGCTTTGAATGTGGTTATCATAACCCATGCCGGAGCTCATGCTATTATCAAGCGTGGGCCTCATTAAACTGGCAATTATATGTCTTGCAGAATATGTGGTGCCTTCGAATCTGGTTACCTGAGCTCCTTTGTCGATCAAAGATTTCCAAAACTTCCTGGTCAGTTGATTCTCACGCGAAGCACCTGTTTGAGCGTCGACTTGATCCCACATGGTCGTGCACAGTCGAACAGATTTGAGCTGAGGGCCAACCATCTTTGCGAATAGAGCAAGAGTTCTTTGTGCGGAACCGAATACCCTAGTATCATTGATGCGATGGAAATATACTATGCCACAGAGCTTGAGGCCTCGAGGAGCTAAGGTTTGAAGGTGATCGAAGAACTCTCCTAGCACCACCAGATCGGGTTTTTCAGGATCGTCGAAGCCGGGCGAATCAATCATGGTGATTCTTGTGTTCAAGCCCGGATCCCAATACTCGAACTCTTGCACATTTGATAGAGCTGTGGGCGAAGGGGAGGGTGTTGCAAATGGGTCTGGTCGCCAACTCGGTTGCAATTTACCCTCAGTCGCTTGCAATGCGAAATAGGTCTTCCCGACACCAACATTTCCCATCAGCGCAATAGCTGGCTCTCCAGATCTATGACAAACGATTAGTCTATGAGGACCATGACCTTCATAGGTTGCCATTCTATGTTCTCGTTGAGCAGCACTTACTCTTCCTGATAGCCCATCCCATCAGCACCCAAGGAGAACTGATCGACGTGGTTCATGATTCTATTTTCATGAGGTCACAGACATTCAAGCAGTCATTATGAAGACGGAGTCCTTGTACAAGGCGAGGGTTTAGTGCAGTGTATCCCGAGATATGCCGGTATTGCTACGACTTGGGATGCAGCATTAGATCTTGATCATTTAGGCAGTCTCGGTGTTGAAGCCCTGGCGTGGCTGCTGACGTGGAGCATTTTTCCGTACCAGGAGCGGCTGGCCACGAACGTAGCGGCGACCCGGCAAGACCAGTCGTGGTTCAAGATTGCTTAAACACTCGCCTAAGTCGCTGCTAGACGTCTGAGTGGCGCCCTGGCCTGTTCTTGCCCTAAGTGGCACGAGCGCTTCTGGCTAGCAAGAACTATCCCTCACTGTTGCAAAACCTTCCCTGAACATTCGTCTCCCTTCCGATAACCCCTTATTATCTCGCATTGCCTTATTAGATGTCTGAGCCAGATATTCTCACAATCTTGAACCGAGGAATTCTGTACTGAAGTGAAGCGAATAAGTCAACGCTGTCTGCAAGAACACATTTGAAAGCCGGAAGCAGCCTAGACAAGATCCAGCTGCGCCTGGCCCTTTTGTACTGGCCTCAGCAGCCAATGTCGTGCCACCACGTTCTTGCAGTCACGAAGAGGATCGTGCATGATGCTAACCCTCACGAGCCTCGCGAGAACTCCAACTTGATGTCAAAATCTCGCCTGGCTAGCTTTTCACGTCGAGAGATATGCAGCCCAGTCCACGCGGCTCACTCGTAGCACAGGGACGTTTCAGCTGCACATCTTTCTTCCTGAGGTCGAACCTCAATACACATTGTCGAGATTTCCTTGCTGGCTTGATTTCCATGGGTCTGAACTTGGTCAGATCACGCTAGTTTGATTGATCTTATGAAACGTCTTTAGTTTGGATACTTGAGTCCTCACGTTGCCCAAGCATGTCGACGCCAGAGGTTGAAACGACTGAAGCACCGAAAACCAGTGATCAAGCCAGTCCCGGGCCAGCATCAGACGTCAAACAGACAACATTGCCCACTGTGCCCAACCCCAAGACAATTGTAGAAGAGAGCACAGGAGAAGCTGCAGCAAGGCCTGCCAAGGACCCCGTGAAGATAACTGAACAAAAGAAATCAATTCAATTAGCTCCCTCTCTTCCACCAATTCTCCAGAAGACTGTGGCAATAGTGGGAGCAAAGCCTGGCACAACGCCTACGAAGTCATCCGAGCAGAAGACGGTTCCATCACTTGCCGTTCAACCGCCGCCTCCGTATCAAGAACTCGATCCCTATATTGCTGTGCTCGGTGAGACTGGAGTTGGCAAGACGACATTCATCTCGGAAGTAACGGGGCTGGACCTGGAGATTGGTCATGATCTCGACTCTTGTGAGTGTCTTTTTTTCAAATTCACTTTGCCACTGGCGAGAGCATTTATGACTAATGGTCTGAGTAAGGTACCCAAGATGTCGAAGAGTTCGTGACCACTATCGGCAAGCAGAGAGTAACACTCATTGATACACCAGGATTCAATGATACCCGCCGGACTGATACTGAAATCCTGGAAATCCTCGGCAATTACATTACGACAGCCACGTCGAGAAACATTAAACTTACAGCTGTAATATATATTCAGCGCATTGACGAGACGAGAGTCCGAGGGAGCGCGGTACAGAGTTTCAACCTTTTGAAAAAGTTGTGTGGCGACGGATACTTCGGGAATATTGTTCTAGTGACTGTGGGGTGGCCCGACACAGGACCGTTAGTGGAACGCCATGTTCGAAACGAGATTCAGTTACGAAGAACGGATATGTATTGGGGGGACTTTCTCAAACTTGGCGCAACATTCCAGCGCCACACCGGGACGCAAGCTAGCGCTCTCAAGATCTTGGATCACGTTCTGACCAAGACACCGAAAGTGATACAGTTCCAGAAGCAACTTGCTGCGGCGGGTATTATTGGCAAAACCGAAGCCGGCGAATTTCTCATCATGAAATTTGCAAAAGAGAAAGAAGCAGATGAGAAGAAGATAACGCAGCTCAATTTTGAACTGAGCGAGTCGAAGACTCGCAACGTTGAGCTGGAGAAAGAGATCGCGGACGTAAAACACAAACTGGTCACAGTGACGCAAGAAATGGATAAGCTCAACACAAAATTGGACCAGAGAGTGAAATGGGTGCCGCAGTGCCGAACGCAATAGGGTTGGCGAAATGTCAAAAATATTGCCTAATCAGACATACTACTGTATAACGATAGCCCATTTTCGATCGAGGATCCATTTCTCATAGGCGTGAAATCGTCTTTGATATCATCTAAACCTCCATTCCTAGCCCACCAGCTTAACACATTCGAGTGGCTTTCCCACTATATCCGACTGAATAGCCAAAGCAACGAAGCGGGACCACCAGCGCGCTTGGGCCGCTGTCCCACCGAACATCCACAGCCCCGGAGCTGCGCAATCAATCAGTACACTGCAGTGAAAGCTTTCTAGGAAAATGGACAAAGAAGAGAGTAAAACCGGAAGCGGAGACTCACCAGCCGGCTTCAATACGCCTCTAACCTCACCTTCCTGATCGAGACCCCAAAACTCACCCAAATCCCTTGCCACATCGTCTCCCACAATCGCCGCGACCTGGTTGCGATAGTCATGATCCTGGCCCGTCGCCACAACGACCACGTCTGCAGCCATCTCCTCGCCGCTACTGAACCGCACCCCTTCCTCCGTGAAGCCGGTGACCGTGACGCCTGACTTGACTTTGATCTCGCCGCGTGCGATGTGCGCCGACGCGCCGATGTCGATGTAGTACCCGCCGTAGCGCGTCAGAATGTTGTCCATCATGGGAGTGGTGCGGTCGACGTTAAAGCCCGCGGCGCTGAGGGCGTCGAAGCGCGCGGACTCGGCCCGCCCGAACGCCGCGTAGTTCGTGGCCAGAATATCGCGCAAGATCTTGTTGGGCCGTGCCGCGACCATGTAGTCGGCTTCGGTTGTCGGGATGGTTTCGTTGTAGAGGACTATGGAGAGGGAAGTGGTGAGCTTAGAGCGAGTAGCTTGAGGAAAGCATGGGAAAGGAGTGGAAACTGATATAGGAGGTTTCCTCCGTTCGCATACTTACCTGATTGGCCCCGTACGACCCATTCGATGGGGTAGATCGCTGTCTTGTTGCGCTGGATCATGGTCACAGATCTCAAGCCTGCGCGGTACATGTCCTCGGCGATGTCGTGCGCCATGGTGCCCGTGCCGACGACGATGGCGTCCTTTGATACCCAGTCGCGGCTGTGTTTGTACGAGCCCGAGTGAACAAGCAGGCCTTTATAGTTCTCCGTGCCAGGAAATTTGGGATCGTTGTCTACGCTGACGCCGGCTCCAATGGCGATAACGAGGTAGTGACAAGTGAGTGTGCGCCTTTTTTGTTGGCCATCTCCAATCATTGTCACATTCACGCTCCAGGTTCGCGACTTCGCGTCCCATTTAGCCCCTGTGGTGTCAGCACTGACCCAGAGGTTGATGTTGTGCTTTTTGATCCAGTTATCGAATCCATTGGCGACGAGTTTTCCAGGCAGTAAATCAGGGTCTCGGGACGTCCAGGTGCGTTCAAAAGGGAGGTTATTGTATTCTCGCACCGTATGTTGGCGCACGGACTCGTACCTGTTGATCCAATTGTGGCCTACGCAGGGTCGTTTCTCCAGAAGAACGTAGCTCAGGCCCAGAGCGGCGAGTCGGCCGGCAACTCCCAGTCCACATTGCCCTCCGCCGAGGACCACAACGTCAAACTGATGCTCTGCTCCGTTGCGATTTGTATCGCTCGTGCCGTTGGCTGCGCCATTGCTGACGAGCACATCTTGCGTTGCCGGGGGTACGTCGGGATGTCCCAGATCCGCGAAGTTGTCGAGTACAGTCACCAGCATCCACATCTTCCATTTCCCATCGTCATCCACTATGAAAGAGGCTATGCCGGTGCAGTTGCCCACCAAGCCGTCATCTCGGTGTGTGGTAAAAGTGAATGGCATGTCAGCCCACGAACCGCTCGGGATGGGTTTCGTGATTCGTCCTGCTTTCGTCTTGATATTGTCGAGATGAAGAGATTTGGCTTGCTTGTTCCATAGCTCTGAGATCTTCTGAGCACCGCTGAATGTTCGAATCTGTCCCGTTAATGCAAACCAATCTCTCCACAGTAGGGAGCTGTGTAAAATGGCTGAGTCCAGATGCCCGAGTGTCTGCTGTGCTAAATCTTGAACTCTTGTGAGATTGACATCTGCTGGAATAAACTTGGTGGGCAAGCTGCCTGGGATCTCGTCTAAAGCACACGGTGGTTCGTTTCGAGCATATTTTGGTGCCATCATCAGGAGAATCGGTTCAAATGTCTTGGTACTTACCAAGTCATACTCTGCCCCTTTTCAGGGCACTTGAATGCAGTCAACTCAAGCGTTGACCAAGGATTTAGTCGAGAGAAGATTGTGCACTTATAACAGTTATGGGATATCATGTGTAGAATTGCCGGCCTCAGTTTCCGATACAACTGGCTCTGACAGAAGGGTGAGCGGCGGCTGTCCGGGGTGATCTGTATCAAGTGAGATGACCAATTGCTGGCCTGAGGCTGAGGGGAACAGAACCTATCAGATGTTGAGTCGAGATTTCATTATCTCGTTTAGTATTTTACTTTTTCCATCAGCACTGTATCAGTCGGCGTTCGATGTGGTTTTCAGTGCCGAGTTTCCGAATCCTGAGTGCTGAGAGGACGCATTTTCAGTATAGTTTGAGCACCAAAGAAGACATGAAGAATTGGAGAAATAGGCACGGTGAGATCGGCATTGAGGAGCAGAAGAAAGTTGGAGTATCATTTTCGTCATATCTCGTTACGTCGTGCTCAACAGCAGGGTTAAGTATCAAGTTTCGCCTGGCTTTTGGCCATAGACTATATAACTAGACATTGAATCAGTAGATACTAGAAGTTACGGAGGCGAGGGAAGCTACTAACATGTTCCAGTATGCGTGGATTCGAGGATTTTGTAAATCGTTCCTTACTCTGGCGAGCAATACTTCAATTTCCTCGACTTCCCAGCCTAAGACTCGAGTGAACAACCCGATTGTAAATGCTTGGAGGCCTTTAAGTGAGTTGTAAAGATTCCACAAGCCCATGGTTTTTAATTTTGGGTCTTTGGGCCACGTGTTTATTGGCCACCTGTACAGCACTGTCTGCACGTTGATGAAACCCGCCTGTCGCATCCATTCTGCGTACTGGGCGGGCTTGTTCGCACCCTGTCCGGATTTGATTGTGGCTTCGAGGAGGAGTTTGGCCCATTGTGACAGAGCACAGTCATCCGTTAGACTTTCATCATCAGACTTCAGCGGGTAGCATAGTTCTTGCATTTCAAGCCATCCTCCAGGTTTGAGGAATCTGAAACTGATGTTGGCAAACTTCGCTCCAAAGATCAGTCGACGAGGCAAACTTACTCGTGGCTTTGCCTAAACAGATTACGCTCGTCAATAGCGCAATGATGTTGGCGGCAGTGAATGAAATCAAATTGCCGACTGTACGTCCAGACATCGTTCGCGTCATCGATTTCGAATTGCAGGTTCGGAGGTACTCTGTCAAGCATAGGAGATTAGTTGGAACAACTATATGAATTACAGCAATCCTCTAGAGCAAAAAAGCTGGGAGGCAATACAAAAGCGGTTGCGTGGGACTGAGATCGTTCGCGATCACCAGTGCGGTTGGGTGTTGGTCAGCTAGAGTGATAGTAAGTATGTGAGACTGAGGCTCGCGAATTCACCATACCGAAATCGATTGCCCAAATCCCGCTCCCAGTTCCAACATCCAGTACTACCTGGGGCTCGCTGCTTATGGGAGCCAGGTATAACTGACTGTCGAGCATCAACAGAAACAGGTGGTGTTGAAGATCTTTGAGAAGCATTTAGAATAGGCTCTACTTGCGTATCGCAGTTTGAATCACCTAGGCGGTCCATTTCAAGCTGAAAAGATATTAGAACTTCAGTCGGAAGACGGGAAAATAGCTAGAGGACGCTTTTTCACCTCATCATTTGGATAAGCATAGCCTGATCGAGAACATTCTCAGCAATGTCAAATTGACAGGATCTCATATACATACTTCCATCTTTGTAGGCGTGATATGTTCGCCCATTTTCCTTGCGATATGCATAGACAGAAGTCGCGACTGAGGTCGTTAGACTGTTTCTGTTTCTGTCTTTAGCACGTGGTATTCGAACATCGGTCGCTCACAGACTCACGAATCAATGTTGCTTTCATACGCAGAGTCATAGTCATCGTCTGTAAATTCCTCAGCCATTGATCGAATAAATCACAGCAAGAGCTGGTAGCGTAGAGACACAGGTTTCCACGTACATTTCGCGTGCTTATAGATGGCATGACTAGTTATCTGTCATCTAAGAAACAGGAATTTCAGCCCTTCGGGAAGTCGAGACCGGGCGTTCGCCTACTTCATGCCACTCACATGCTTCCATGCCTAAGCCATGTCTCGGCTTGGGCGTTAACCCTGTAAATTAGCCGCGACTTCCGGGGGTCGGGAGAGCACCCGGAGGAAGTTGCCGTTGCCCAAAGGCCCCTCAACTGCAACCCCCGATTCGTAGATCTCTCTTAAAGTTTGAAGCTGAGATTCCTAGCAAGTGACTAACCCTCCATTCTGGTATCAGTCTTCGTCCTTCAGCATGAGCCTTACATGGCACGTACATGGCCATGCATGAGACAAGCGCCTGTTAGGAAACTAACGTAGTTCGTTACGGACGGATGAACACTCCCCGCCGAGCCCGTTTCTCAGGGAACTTTATCATGGACACAATTTTCATTTATACTTTCATTCGACTCCGCAACGTAGCACATCAGACTCCGGCTGACCTGGCATAATGTTGATCTCTTTGGTATCTCTTGTGTTGCTTCTTCTAGTGGTGTATCTCATTGGACTTTCTTGCTATCGTCTCGTATTCAGCCCATTGGCAAGGTTTCCAGGTCCCAAGCTTGCAGCTTTGACCCTATGGTATGAGTTCTACTACGATGTCGTCAAAAGAGGGCAGTATCTGTTCAGGATTAGGGATATGCATGAGCAGTATGGTACGTAAATTCTGCAGACGCAACAATCACTCAGTGGCTTACTGGGCTTGGAGGGTTGCAGGCCCGATAATTCGAATCAGTCCGTTCGAGCTTCATGTGAATGACCCTGAATTCCTTCCAGTTCTCTATGCAGGCGGCTCAAAACGGCGAGATAAGTATGCTTGGGCTACTAGGATCTTTGGGGGTTCAGGCGCCGCTATTGCCACTGTTAACCACGATGTCCATCGAATGCGGCGTGGTGCAATGAATCGTTATTTCTCCAAGGAGAGCATTAGACGCCTTGAGCCGATTCTAAAAGGAAATTTTGAGAAACTGTTGCAGAAAATTACCGAGTACAAAGGCTCACCAAGACCTTTGAATGTCAATCTTCCATTTAGTGCATTCACCAGCGACATTATTACCGAGTATTGTTTTGGTCAGTCACACAATTGGCTGGACAAGCCAGGCTTCAATGATAAATTCATAGAGATGATGGCCAGTGTGCATGAAATGGCAGCACCTGCGAAGCAATTTAACTTCATGGTGTTGGTGGACATGCTTCCAGACTCATTTGTGGAAAAGCAGGATGCAGGAATGGCATCCTTCATCCAGTTCAGAAGGGCAAGCACGCAAAAGATGCAACGAATGCAGCTGGTCGCTGATACAAGACTAGGAGATGAGAGCCCAGATTGACGAAATCAAGGCAAAGCGAACAATACGTGAGAAAGCCACTGAGGCTTCGAATCCCACCATTTTCGACTCGATTCTAGACAGCGATCTCCCGGACCACGAAAAAGCAACCGAGCGAATCTGGGAAGAAGCACAGGTAATTTGCATCGCAGGTACAGAGACCACAGCATGGGCACTATCCGTCTTGACGTTTTACCTACTCTCAAATCCGGACGTGATGCAGAAACTGCGGACCGAGCTCGAAGCTGCGATTCCTGATATATCAGCCGATGTCGAAATCAAAGAGCTGGAAAAGCTTCAATATCTGGTACGTCAGTCTTAAACGATAGAGGTGAGAGACTGATATTTTACAGACGGCTGTGATACAGGAAGCGCTTCGGCTCGCATTCGGAGTTAGCACGCGACTTCAACGACTCTGTCCGGACGAAGTTCTTATTTATAGCGACGGCAAAACTGAGTGGAGAATCCCTGCAAACGTAAGTTCGCCCAACGCACCTTTTCTATTCATCATGATGAATACCATTTAGACTCCTGTCGGCATGTCTGGCTCTCTTGTCCACCTCAACCCGGATATTTTCCCCGATCCACTTGCCTTCGTTCCCGAACGTTGGCTCAAAGATCCTCACCTCACACGTTACCTCTGCTCCTTCGCCAGGGGATCCCGCCAATGTATCGGAATTAACATGGCATATGCACAGCTTTATCTCTGTGTAGCAGGCATCTTCCGACGATTCGGTGGACCAGCAAGTCCTGGACCCATGGGGTCTTTTGAGCTATTTGAGACGACGCGGAAGGACGTGGAGCTCCAATACGATTTATTTGTACCATTTCCGCAGCAGGGGTCCAAAGGGATCAGGGTTTTAGTGAATTAGGAACTGCTTAATGTTAGGATTGAACCATCAAGTCTTGTGAGAATCTTAGTAATACGGAATAGCGGGCGTGATGTTCTGACACGTTTTTGGGTGCGCAAGGTGCGACACATGAGTGTATTAGCGTCTCAGCGTTTGTAATCAGCCCTAGAGGGGACTTCTTGCTAATTGATTCACCGTAGCAGTACATTCCTTCTAATTGACAGCCGGAATTCCGTTCCCCCTTTCCTTTTGTCCCTCTGGTTCTATCCAATGTATCTTTGTGAGCGAGCCATTTGGTAGTCGCGCGAATGATACCACCTACGGATCATCTCTGGTGACATCAGAAACTAAAAGTCATGGGCAAAATTAGGCAATACCCTGAGTAATGCCATCCCCGGAGCCAGGCGGTGCCCGTGTGCCCAAGGCATGTTTACCATGTGCTAGAATCAAGGCCAAGTGCGAGTTCGAGCCTGGACATGGAACTTGCAAGAGGTACAGCATGTGTCTATGAAACGAATTCTTCATCATCCATATGATCCTAACCCGCAAATAGGTGTCGGCGTCTGCAAAAGACTTGCAGTGGACAGGTTCCCGGTGCTCATCGACGCGCGTTAAAGACACGCGGCCGCGCCAGAGGAGAGCAGCCACTCGATGAAGCGACGTCCGTGTTTCCTCCCAGTTGGCCTATCTTTCCAGGGGCGGTCCTCTCAGTGACTCCCGATCCTGTTGATTTGACTGCTGCGGCATGGGTAGATCACTTTGTCCAGAACGACAGTGAAGCAGAGCTAATGCTGGAAAATTTCCGGAAGGTCAACCCACTGTTTCCCTTCGTAATCATACCACCAGGCATTGTCTTTAAGGCCCTCAAAGAACAAAGGCCGTACCTTATTCTAAGCATTTTAATGGTGTCATGTCGAAATGATCAAGCACAACGAAGAGTGATCGCTCAGAAAATTCGAGAGATCATCAGTCACAACATACTAGTCAAAGGAGAGCAGAGCTTGGACATCTTGCAGTGCTTGCTTGTATATGTGAATTGGTAGATTTTGTAACCATCTCGAATGGCCACAATGCCGATGCTGACCAGTTTTCAAACAGGTACCATCTGCACCTCCATCTCGGCTCACAACTGTGCAATCTCGTCCACCTCATCATGTCTATGGCCATAGAACTTGGCCTCAATAAGGAAAGGAATACTAAGTCAGGTTTCGGCAAATTCGGATACTTTGGCAGGGCTGGGAGGATTCCTGTGCCCTCATCTGCCCAGAAGGAACCTTCCCTAAGCTCATCCTCTACCAAAACGCTAGAGCAATACAGAACATTTCTCGGATGTTTCTGCCTTACTTCGATGTGAGTATTCTCTCTGGCACATTGTCATTCCACGCAACGCCATTCTTGCTTGAATACTGAGCACTCGTATTTCCAGCATCTCCATGTGCAAGCGAGACATCGAACCCATACGACATTCAAAATACGTAGATCATTGTTGTCTGGCGCTGTCTGAAGCGGCCGAGTTTCCGACCGATATGCTTGCTGTTCACTTGGCTCAGCTCTACGGCCTAGTGGATAAGATCTCGACCACCTTGACCGGCGAAGATTCGCAAATGTTACTGTCGTTCACTTCTATGCCCATTGGTGCCTGCGTCAAATCTCTAGAGTCGGAGTTGAAGTTTCTCAACAACTCGTTCTCCGAAGAAGCCCGCCAAAACAGTAAGAGACATCAATCTTGTCATCCTCTATGAAACTCAAGACTGACGAACTCAGCCACCCTACTCCTCCATTACTTCATCACAGAAGTCCTTTTATTCGGGATCGCGCTCAAGGAAGACACTGACCCTGCGCGATACCAGATGCATTCTTTTGTAAGGCTTGACATGATCTATGCATGCTTCAACTCCACAAAGCACTGGTTTGAAACACTCTATAGTATTCCAACTTCGACAATGCTCGACCTGCCTTATCCTATATGGGAATTACTTGGCTACGCTATCACTGTTCTTTCGAGGCTCTCACTGTTTCGTGCTCATGGATGGGACCACGAACATGTCCGAGGGATTCTCGACTTTTCCGGTTGTATGGACAGACTGTCCGAAAAGCTCGACGAGGCAAAAGTCCTTTCTACAAATCCTGGATCCAACAGTGAGACTTACAATTCTCTACCACAAGATGCATCTCGGCTGTTCTTAAGGATTAAAGTTGCGCACGAGGCCCAACTTGAAGCTCAAGAAAATCCCTCGGCAGAGTGTCCCGACTTCTGTTCCGCGCAAACTGCTATGGGTTCCTGGAACGAGGATGAAGAACTTGATTTCTTTGAATTTCTCAATGACAACTTTTGGAAATACTAGTCGCGCGTTCTGCGCAGCATTTGGGATTACTCCCATCTTTAAAAAGCCGCCGGTCTGTCGATCTCGGTCCTTGGAACTACTTGACTGAAGAGCTGACGCAAATAATGGTACACTTTTTACGCTTCACTTCTCTTCTGGTGCGGAGCCATCAGACACCGGAATTTCAGGCATCGGCAACCAAAAACAAGATGATCGTAGGTTGCGCCAACGAACGATGTTGGAGGCTGTTGCCGCGAACTAGATTTGGCCGTCCGGAATTCCGGGTCCCCACACGTCACTCTCGAAAAACATTCGAACGGACCTTACGAGGAATATTGTGTCACAATATCATCCTTTCTTGCCATAGTCGGACACGGAATTCCTGCTCACCCAGGCCGTGTTTTAAAGAGGTACCCGCCAGCCAATCAAAGCGTCGCTGCAGGGGATTCGAACGAAATGAACATGCCGCAGCCTTGAACAGTTCGTCAAGTCTCACGCTTTCGAAGGAGATTAAAATACAAAAGCAACGTCTGTGTCGGTCAGGGGACAGGCAACAAAGATTGTGACCAATGAATCCCTCAAACTGCTGAGCTCCGCCGGCACCGTCGTTGAAATTTCGCTTCTCGTTGCGAGTTGCGATATGTCGATCGTTGGAAATGGGAGTACAAGTATTTGAGCGAGCGTGACCTGCTTCCTTTTCTGCTTGATACTTCATAAGACCTCAACCGACATATCTTTCAAAATGGCTTCGGACGACTCCGATGCAGACCAACCCCATTTCAAATTTTATCACTATGATCCATCTCTGGCGGCCGCATGTGTATTCATTGTTCTGTTCATTCTTACGAGTCTTGGTCATTTGATCCTGATTGTAAAGCACAGGACGTGGTACTTCATTCCTTTACTTGTCGGTGGTATATGTGTGTAACCCCTTCTCTCATGAAACATGAAACTTTGGTTGTGTTTCCAGACTTGTTGACCTTCATTGGCAATATCCGCTAACATCTCTATGTTGCAGTCGAAACCACAGGATATATTGCTAGAGCAATATCGCATGAGCAAGCGCCGAATCCAACTCTTGCTCCATATGTCATTCAGACGCTCCTCATTCTCGTCGCTCCAGCACTCCTCGCCGCCAGCATCTATATGATCTTGGGCAGGATCATCATCAGCATGGATGGGGAGTCTTACAGTCTTATCAAGAAAAGGTGGTTGACCAAAACATTTGTGACAAGCGATGTGATCTCTTTTTTAATTCAGTTAGGAGGTAATTACTCCTCACACGCATACGAACCCAATCTGCCAGTGTCGTTTGAAACAGAATGGTTCTAATCTTGGACTCCAGGTGGAGGCTTGATGGCCAGCAGCAAATCATCGACAGCGGCACTCGGTTCCCACATTGTGCTAGCAGGGTTGATAATTCAGATCTTCATCTTCGGCTTCTTTATCGCCATTGCGGTGATTTTCCATCGTCGACTACATGCCAATCCAACGCCTCAATCTCGCGCCTCTTCGACGCCATGGGAGAAGTTTATGAACGTTTTGTACGTTACCAGCGCATTCATCATGTTTCGGTCCATCGTCCGGGTAGCAGAATTCATCGAGGGATTTGAAGGCAACATCATTCGACACGAGGTCTATCTTTATTGCTTTGACGCCATACCCATGGCCGCGGTGATGGTGGTATACAACTTCCGGTATCCGTCGAACTTCTCAAAGTGGTCCGAATCAGTTGGAGGCGATTATGAGAGTTCAGATTCCAATGTGGAACTCCCCAAAGTTGAGACCCACGGAAAGCCGGTACCAATTGATTGTACGAACGATCCAGCAGCATGAGTGTCGGGCACCTATGGGGAAATTTTGGAAGTCAGAGGACAAGCTGATGTGAGAGGACAAACATTTCTGTAAAAGAGGCAGGCACAAGTTGGAATTCTCCTGTTAAAATGTATTACCAATACATAGCATTATCTACTGACACCCGCATTGTTTCGATGTCGGGCTGAATTTGAATTTTGATATGGCGTTCGGGACGAGATTCCGCACCTTTTGTTCTAGATAGTCCCTTGACTTCCTGAAAGTGTTACTTTAACCTGTGAACACCAAGAACACGTATGTGGGTTTTTAGACCAGGGGTATTGCGTGAGCCTCTGCAGATCTGGACATGAACGGATACGAGCAGCGTCGAAACGCGTTAAATAAGATTTTGAACTGGTGTCAAAGGCGCGTCAGGAAAATACGAATACGAGAGGATGAAGCTCCGAATCCAAAATACAGCGCTCTCATTATTCAACACTGCTTCCTCCTCCTTCAACACACAGACTGACGCGTGACCTCAATTGAAACACCAAGCTCGTAAAGCTATTACAAAATGGCGCCACGGAAGAGAAGCGCAGTAGCTGCGGATCTGCCACCGGATAACGCAGATGAGGGATCTGACCAGCCCTTGAGACGGTCGACCAGGAAAAAGACAGCTCCACCTGCACAAAATGGACTACAATCAGAGCAAGAGACACGCGACAGCAAAAGGCCAAGTGCAAAGAGTGTCGTAACTGCTAACAAAACGGCCGACAAGAGCGATGTCACCAAGAAAGCGCGGACTGTGAAATCTACAAAATCAAGTAACGACGCCGTCCATGATGCCGATCCAACGGCAGTTGCGGCTCCCCCTACTGCTAGAACAGTGACTGCCCCGGCCTCGACCGATCTTCTCACGCCTTACGAAATCCCATCAACTTCGGACAAGAAACCAACAGAGGGCCGTCGTTCTGCCTCTCCTTACTCGCGGGGAGTATTGGTATTCACACACGGCGCGGGTGGAGACCTCTCCGCGGCAGCGATGGTGAATTTCTCGCGTGGATTTGTTGCCGCCTCGATCTCGTCTTCCACAACTCGTGATGGAGATGCAAATAAAGGGAAGGGTATGGGGATAGCAATGTTCGAAGGCAATGTGAATCTCAAATCCCGTGCTGCAGGATTCGGTGTGGTCAAGCAATTTCTGATCAAAGAAGGGCATTTAAATCTCGACATAGCAGGTCACAAAGGAGAAGGACTACTGGTCTACGGAGGACGAAGCCTAGGAGCTCGTGCAGCTGTGGTGGCATCGCATTCCGATTCGTCGGTGACCGCTCTGGTGCTGGCTTCTTACCCGCTCGTCGCACCTAGCGGAGACGTTCGGGACAAAATCTTACTTGACGTTTCTGAACATGTGGATGTCCTCTTCATCTCGGGTGATGGGGATAGTATGTGCGACTTGAAGATGCTCCGGGATGTGAGGAAGAAAATGAAGGTGAGGACATGGTTGGTCAAAGTGCAGGGAGCGGATCATGGTATGAATATAAAAGGTGGCAAGAAGCTGAAGGAAGGTACGGAGAGGGTTGGGGAGATGATGGGAGCTTTGGCGAGGACGTGGATTCTGGAGAGGGATAAGGAGAAGACGGAAATGGATCTTGTTTGGGATGGGGAGAAGGGGGAGGTGAAATGTAGTGGATGGAAGAGGTAGCCCTACAAGAAGCAGTGGCGAATGTTGTCTTGACGCTTCTACAAAAAAGCCATAGTTGGCTTGCTTCGTGCAATGATGTGTGATGACAGGGTCTTTAGAGCCCAGCATGCATGCGTCTCACTGTAACTCACAACAGTCGCCGTTTTGACTATGCTAACGACGGATGTGCAAGGCTGGGTAAATATAAAATATGTTACGACCCCTCGTGGAGTAGTCCGTTGATAAGCGAAGTATATTTATTTCTGGCTGTGATACTCTGCGCGTATCGAGTGGTCTGATTAGTGGCGATTAGTTGCTCGAGTTTAAGACTTGATCGGAATATCAAACGAAAAGCTTCCCCTCGGAGAATTTATTCTTTTTTGTTACTGTCTGTGAGAAGGCGAAGCCAGTCACAGGAAACGAGCACTATGGGCGAAGCCTCTCGTCCATCCCAACCATCGCACAGTGGTATCTCGTTTTCCTCAAGCAATATCTCACGAATTGCAATAATAGGTGCCGGACCAATCGGCGTGTCATGCGCGAAATATTTGATTGCTGAGCGCGCATTCGAGACAATTGAAATCTACGAGCAGCGCGATCGCGTTGGCGGCATCTGGAATCTATCGGACCCGAAGCGGTCCAAGAGGATTCCAGTCCCTCAAGAGGATCCGAGGTATGGACATCATCGAATAGATGCGAGTACGAGCAACGCGGACGGGGGAGCCTCAAATGCGATGACAGTGGAGGATGATGAAGAAGACGAGGAACTGGAATTTGAATCGCCGCTCTACGATTACCTGGAAACGAATATCCCGAAACATTTGATGGCGTTCTCAGACAAGCCGTTTCCAGAATCTGATCCGCTGTTCCCGAGCCATCAGGCAGTGCTGAGGTATCTGGAGGAATATGCTGGTGATGTGAAGCAATTGATTCGATTTAAAACCGCTGTTCGAGATGTGAGAGCCGTGGTTGATGAAAAGACGGGCCAGGAGAGGTGGACCTTGAGCGTGGAGGATTTGGTCACGAAACAGATGAGCAGTGGAACCTACGATGCGGTGATCGTTGCGAATGGGCACTACACGATTCCCTATTTACCCGACATTCAAGGTATAAGGGAGTGGAATGTGGCGTATCCAGGCAGGATCATCCATTCGAAAGCGTACCGTAAGCCCGAAGATTTCAAGGATCTAAAGGTCGTTGTGGTGGGAAATTCAGCCTCGGGACTCGATATCGCGACGCAGATTGGTATGTGCTGTCGCAAGCCGGTCTTGCTGTCGTCGAGATCGGCTTCCATCTTTGGAGCTCCGCCAGCAGACGGGGTGTGTGAGAATGTTGATGAAATTGTGGAATTTCTCGCACCCAGAGACGAGACTCAGAGGGCCATTGGATTCAGGAGCGGGCGCGTGGAGAAGGATATAGACAGAGTGGTGTTTGCGACGGGCTATTTCTACTCGTACCCATTCCTGGCGAATGTGTCCCCCCCGATCGTTACAGACGGCCTTAGGGCACGAGGCACATATCAGCATCTCTTCAGCATCGCTCATCCCACACTGGCGTTCCCGGTGATCAATCTCAAAGTCATTCCTTTTCCGATGTCACAGAACCAGGCGGCCGTCATTGCAAGGGTGTGGAGTGGCCGACTCGACCTACCATCGGTCAAGGAGATGGAGGCCTGGGAATCACGACTGATCCAGATCAACGGCAGCGGGAAATACTTCCATCTCAAAAAGTTTCCGGGCGATGCTGCACAGATTAATGAGCTGTACGATTGGGCGCAGGAAGCTGGAAGGAGAGAAGGCCTCGAAGGCGATGGGGTGGGCAAACTGGGAACGAGATGGAATGAGAGAGACGTGTGGATGAGGTCTAGGTTTCCTGATATCAAAGGCGCATTTCTGGAAAAGGGGGAGGATAGAATTGGTGTGACTACAATCGAGGAGTTGGGTTTCGATTTCGATCAATGGAGGCGGCGTGCCGAAGACAAGGATTTGCAGATGTTCAAGGAGGCGAAGTGCTTATAGACTGAGAGTAGACCGAGGAGATAGATATACGGCGGACAGTCAGAGTGCCATAGACCGTACCCAGACCCAGCCCTGTACTTCTTACCTTGGACGTGTGACCATACTGTACATACTTCACTCTCCAAAGCGTGACCTCGATGTCGTGAGAAAGTGAAGTTGAAGTCGAGGTGGAAGGCAGTGACTGTCCGCGTGTGTTTCCTGCTCGCGCTGCTGAGATGCTGCCTTCAAACTTGGACAACAGCGCATCGGGCATCATTTCTCGGGCTTGGCCCAGATACTTCAATTCCCCAGTTTCTTGTTTTCTATTCTTTCCGCTGAATTAATAGCACACCTCTGCCCTTCAATTGGATGGTACAACACCTGCACCACTAGGATAAAATCAGTTTTGCGTCTGTTTCAGTTGTAAAGGGCCTCGGGGCCTGAGAGCTCGGCTAACCTCCCCTAAAACCTCCTGGCCGCGGCTGCCCGCCACCCGGCTTCTGGCCCAGTTTCCCGCCCATAAACATTCTGCCCGGTTGAGTACTTTACGGCCCAATATGTCCAAGGCCTCTTTACCTAACTTAAGTTCGCCATGCATCTTGTGCTAATGATGTATTCCTTCGGCCTACGCAGCTGCCTCTCCGGAGTATAATGACGAGCTCCTCCTCCAAGTACGTCTCTGAATACAAGCACACCAAGCGCAAGAAGTACCGCAGCAAGGACGTGTCTCGAAGCGAGTGGAAAGCTATTAAAGAGAAAAACCTCTCGGCGTTTAAGGACCTGGAATTTGGTGACTGGCCTGTCAAAGAGATTGTTAAAGAGAGGCGCAATTTCGAAAAGGGTGGTCGACTGGAATACCTGGTAGAGTGGGAGAATCATCCTCTTACCAACGCTATCTGGCGGCCTGAATGGGTATGAGATCTATTCTATCAGTCCTTTGAAGCTTGGCTAAGTGGCTCACAGTTACCCGCGGACCAAGTCGGCAACGAAGCTGTCGGTGAGTGGAAGAGGAGGCGAGACGCACCGAACCGACATTCTGCAGAACCGGACTCTTACCATGCAGATCAAGTGCATTTGAGTTCACGAAAGAAACGATCGACTGTCACTCGCACCCTTCCAAACTCCTCTAGCGGAGGTGAATCTCAGCAGCAATACCTCGCGCCATCATCAGTCATAAAAACTCAGGCCCCAGCCATTTTGGTTGCAGAGTCCTCCTCCCTTCTCGAAGTAGCCGAAACTCAACAAACTGAACAGGGCAGTTCGCAGGACGCAGCATTCTCACTTCACATTCCACAACCTGATATCAATAGAGACGACTACGAATCTCTACACGGCAGTCAACTGGAACGTATCGCGCGAGCGTCTACACCAAGAAGGACTCAAGAGGAGGACATAACAACCGTTCAATCAAGCTCGAGCAAGTCCCAACTAGGCGTCAACGGACACACACCTAAAAACCCGTCCCCTCTACGCAAGAACGTCTCCTCTGACGCGTTTGCACGATCTAAGACAACAAGACTTAGCAGACGTGTACTTGACGCGGGGCGAGTTGATCACTCTCCCACCGTATTCCCTAATTTGCGCAGGTCACCACATCTCCCTACAGGTAACAAAGGTCGAGTGCCTTCGAACACGCCACTAATTCATCCTCAACCTCTCACACGACATCTGACCAGTTCAAGTCCTTCGCAGCACCGAGATAATATCCTATCATCACCTATTGACTTGAAAACTCAAGTATCGGGCCAGCCTGTCACTTCTGGTTTCGCATCGACTACCTCTTCCAGCAACCCAGACGACCAGGATCATCTCATTGAAGCCTCCGAGTCTCCTCCAGGATCCAAGAGCATCTACCACTCTGCAGAAGGATCGCCAGCCGGTGATCTAAACTCCGAGCCCATACAAGACAGTATCGAAGTTGATGCATCCTCAGACTCGGATGAAATGGATGTTTCAGCAGAACCTGTCTTTAAAGAACCAGACAATACCATCTCTGAGACGGTCATTCCTCCCAGTACCGACACTCAGCCCACAATGTACGAAGCTTCTTCAGGCGGAAGTGCGCTCCCGATTCAGAATTCTATAGAAGAAGAGGAACCGTCATCTAATGGAGAGCAGTTCTCCTCCGATTCTAAACTAAGCTCAAGTCAGCAATCCGTCGAAAATGAGCGCGAGATACCCCAATATGCCGGGCTGGTGGAACCGAGTCTACCAATTTTGGGCCCCAACGAATATGCTTTGGCTTTGCCGTGCGAAGGGAAAGTACAGTCAACATATCAGGATATAGTGAAGGCCAAGGAGAACTCCATTCAAAAATTCCTGAGTAGGCAACAGTCGTTCGGATGGGGAAATGCATCTACAACTCACGAGAGAAATGAAATGAACGACCTGATCCAGCGCCTGAATGACACAGTCACACATATGGATCTTGGACTTGGTGGCTTTGGCACCCAGTATTCCATTGATTCGCAAGAAAATGCGCTTTATGCGAACTATGCCGGATCGAAATTCGCTTTTCTCGGACATCTTGTCGACATTTTGAAACCTGTCGGGATTTCGATCGTGATTGTATCCCGCGAAGGTATAACCCAAGATCTACTTGAGCAATACCTCAAATTGAAGCATGTCACGGTAAAGCGACAAGATCGCCTCGCCAGATCGGAATCACCAGCCCCGGATCGTATTGACACAGACTTCAAAGTCGAACTTGTCACCAGCTGGTCAGTACACAAAGTCAATCTCTACACCACACCATCCATCAAGCCATCCATGATGATCGCTTTTGATTCATCTTTCGACTCTCAAGATCCACAGGTTGCCCGAATTCGTGGATTTTACGACCGGCTACCGAGACTGATGCCGGTGATTCACTTGCTAGTGACAAACTCTTCTGAACATGTCGATCGCTGTCTTCCGAAGAACTTGCCATCATCTATACGTCTCAGAGCCTTGGTTCGTTACACCTACCGGGCTCTACCGAATCTGGGAGGGAAGCCAGTGTATATCGAACGCGAGTCAGACATCCCAGACGGTAGACCTATGGATCTATCAGATCTCCAGCGAGGCCTAAGAAAAAGCCCAGATCGCAAACTTTCTACGCTTGCCGGCATGGTTGGCTTGGCCGCAATAGCGGGAAACTTCGAGCAAGCTTGGAACTTGGGACAAGTGCCGGTGTTAGAGCTGACCGTCATGAAAGAGAAGCCAGGCCCAAAATCAAGCCGGGCAGCCACGAGAACTGAAACTCCGCGAGAAGTCGGAACTCGATCTAGAACCCCTGTTTCACGAGCAGACACACCTTCCGGTCGAAAACGGATGCTTGAGGTTGACGGAGTCTTCCCTGCGCTGGCCAAGCGACAACGTCTCACACCTCTTCGAGATTCGCATGAGCCTAATGCTAGTCCCGGCGACCAAACCTCTCAGCACGTACAGCTACAAGAGCTTATAAAGAAGATACAGGGAGAGCTGGCCGCGGAAAGAGAAGCACGTGAAGCCGCCGAGAAAGAGCGCACTAACGTAGCTGACGAATTACTCCATTGGAAAGAAGACCATGCTGGCCTGATACGACGTTTTGAAAAATTAAAAGCAAAATTTCACGGATTGGGTAGAGAGAAAGACCAATTTGCAGCGACGATCGAGAACAGTAAGAAGAGAAACGACAGAATCGCAGAAGACAACTTAAGTCTGAAGCAGAAGTACGTGGAACTGCAGAACGACCTCACCACTCTCCGAGAGGAGATCAAAGCTGGCGGTGGCGATGCAGCTTCGTTGGAGACGGCAAGAGAAGAAACTCGCAAGGCCCTAGCGAAGAGCGCCGTGCTTGAGAAGAGTCTTGAAAACATGCGCAAGGATTTTGAGTTCACACGATCTCAGTACCAGAATGCCTCCAATAAGGCTTCCGAGCTCGCAGGACAAGTCTTGGAGCTGGAGGGGCAAAACCAGGTTCTTGCCAAACAGGCTAGCGAAGAGAAACTCCGCCTGAAAGCCTTGACCTACGAAGCCGCCATCAATCGGCATCTCGAGCAAATTAAGAACCTCGAGCTCCAAGCCAAGTCTCGCGACTTGTTACTCCGCAAGCTTGAAGAGGAGAATCGCTCCCTGCGGCGCAACAGAGGTGTGCAGACACGTGGGTCCAGTGTTCAACCGCCCGGAAGTCCTGGTCTGGATGGTGTGGGCATGCATGTTGTCAGTGGCAGAGGCACGCGAAGTCGCCAGGGAAGTCCCGCGCCTGGACTGTTTGTTGGCAGCCATACACGCCAGGCAGCGGATCGGGGTAGTCTCTTACGAAATGAGCGCTAGAAATGCCGTTGTGATAGAAATTGGCGTTAGTTTGAAGCTTTGGCTGGTAGCGACGACGGCGGTTCGAATTTCAACCTTGGATGGGGGAGTCAATAGGATCAGTATGCACTACATAGAGTACAGTAGCAGCGTTCTATGTACCTTTGACGATGAGTGAATGAATGAACGACAAGAAGCGGATTGAATTTCTGCAAACTTTCATGAACCGGACCTAAATACTCAAGAAGCCAAGTATCTCTCCAATATGAGAGCTATTGCTCTGGCTGTGCGCGGCTGTCTCAAGGGACGCATGTGGCAATTCCCAGCTCATGGCTTCAAGTTTGATTGACTAATGTACACTTTCAAGGCACTTTTGGCAACGCTTTGTGCTATGCTATGCTCTCTCTGCATGCATGCGAGCGTTGCTCGTTTCTCACTTTGTTCCCTAGACTCGTGTCCCGTACCATGATCTCTCCTCGCCCAATTCGCTTCGCTTCAAATTCTGAATCCAAAATCATTGATCGATCTTAGCCTGGCCTGGAACGTTGCTCTCTTCTTGTTCCAAAGAAACATGGACTGATTTGTTCCGCCTCAAAACGCGGTCTCTGATAAAACCTTCACACCATTTCACTTTTATTTCGCAGCCTGCTCCGGTAGATACAATCCACCAGCCTGCACGAGATTCATGCGTGTAAACGAGACGTGGTAGACGGGTGTGTGCTTCGTCAGGAACGCGCTGATCTGGTCGCCCGTAACGACGGCGTCTTTGCCGCGGCGCTTGCCGCCGGCGCCGGCACTGGTCGCTGCGGTCGGGGCGGATGTGCCTGCCGTGGCGGACTTGGATGCCGCGTCCGCACCACCGGTCGAAGAAGTTGCGGTTTGCGTGGTGAGGTCGAGGCTCGGGCCGGCTTTGTTTCCTGCGGGTGCGGATGTGGTGGCTGTGCTGGAAGAGGTCGCGCCGGCGCCGGTGGTCGCTGTGCTGGCTTCCTTCGCGGGGCCTGAGACGTCCCACACGCGCACGGTGCCGTCTGCGCCGCCTGAGACGAGGACGGTTGACTCGGCGGACCAGGATAGGCTCCAGATGCCGCCTTTGCCGTGGCCGCGCATCTTCTTCAGCAGGCGGCCCGGGGCGATGTCCCAGATCAGGATGACGCCGGTGTCGTCGGCCGAGGCGAGGAGTTTGCCGTCTTTGCTGGCGGACAGGGCGGTGATCATCGATGTGTGGCTTGTGAACATGCGCACCGCGTTGCCGTTGTTGACACTCCACATGCGCACGGTCTTGTCGCAGCTCGCGGTAAACACGTACGCGTTGTTGGGGTGCCAGCAGACTACGTCAACGCCATCGTCGTGGCCCGCGAGAATGCGTGCTTGGCGAATGTTGTCGCTCGTCCAGATCCGCGCCGTCTTGTCATGTCCCGCGCTTGCGAAGTATCGTCCGAACGGACCCCATGAGACAGACCACACAGGGCCCAAGTGGCCCTTGTACACGACGACTTGTTGGAAGACGTGCAGTGACCACAGACGGATGGTGCCGTCGCCGGAGGAGGAGAGGAGCCATTGCGCTGAGGTGTCTGGGGTCGGTTCGTCCGAGTTGGGATACATGGCCGAGCTGGGGTTGAAGGTTGCGGGTGCGAATGAGACCGAGTACACGGGTCCAGAGTGGCCGATCAGACGCTGGCTGGCTTGAGATTTCCCATCGTGGGGAGAGGGCGGGCCGAGTGCGCTACCGTCCAGGGTGAAGATCTTGATGAACGAGTCTTGGAACCCGCACGCCACGAGGTTTCCATCCCCGCTGAAGTCCATGCATGTGATGCTGTCGTGAGTGTTGTGGAACGTGTACATGACGACGCTGACGCCCGGGCCGATGCCGCCGGTGCGCGATTCAATGCGCAGTCGGTCACGATTCTCTCGTACCTTCTGCACTTCCATCGCCACGTCGCGCATCGTGCTCACCGGAAGGGGGATTTCGGCTCGGTTGGGGCCTTCGTCTTCGTCTTCCTGCTTGATGTTGATGAGGTCGTGGGTTTGGACGAGGGTGGGTTGGCCGGGCACGGGTGGTTCGCGAGCGTCAAGGTCCTCGAGTTCTGCGCGCACGTCTTCTTCGGCATCTTTGTCCATTGGCAGTTTTCCGAGCTTGAGTGTCGCGAGATTGGTGCCGACGTTGGGGTCTGTGGACGAAATGGCGTTGCCGGGGCGGTGACCTGGGATTCCTTCATCTTCGGCCGGCATGTCTTGCCCATCGATGCCACGCTGGATGACACTCGCGAAGCTGAAGCGGTCGTCGACGGCGCGGTCGGTCTGGCGCAGGTCAAGGTGGTTTTCGACAATGTTCATGAACAGTTTGTAGCCCTCGCGCGGCAGGGACTCGAGGTACTGAATAAAGTAGATGTACGCGGACGTCGACATGGACAGGCGGTATTTGTTCTCTCGGTACAATGTTGCGGTCTTGTCCTGATCGCCATGCTCGGGAAGAGAGATGTGTTCGAGTCCACGCAGGTCTGACTCGTGCTCTTTGCGGAATTCCTCGCCAAACTTCTGGAACAAGCGACCTGCATCTTTCGGGTAGAATTGTCGGATCAGGTCCAGGTACGAGTATACAAAGATGGGCCACAGCAGGCGCTGCACCTCTGGCTTGTAGATGTCCAATGAGTCTTCGACCCAGACGCGGAGGCGGGCGAACATCTCGAAGTAGCGCAGCGGGCCGTTAACCTGAGGGCGGACTTCGGTGTCTTTGGGGACCTCTTGGTTTGAGGATTCGGCGCGGAGGGTTGCTTCGGTGCGGTGGTAGCCTTTCTTGGCTAGATAGTCAATAACCTGTAGACTCATCGTTAGCTCTCAAGCGTCCATCCTAGTCAACACGATAGACAAAAGACATGCTGGTTGAAGGGCCTCCACGGTGTCGGCTTTCTCCTCCGCCTCCATCTCCCTCCTCAACGCCTCCAGCTCTTCGGCAGCCGCCGTGAAAGCCTCAATATCAGTGAGATACTGATAGGGGCAGTCCGGGGGCAGGGGCTCCGAAGGCCGTGATTTTGAAGGCCCTTTGGCCTTCTTGGTGGCGGGAGCGGGTCCTCGTTCATCCGACATTTTGGGTGGTGGTGAGAGTGATCGCTGTTCGTACAAAAAGGGTCTTCAAAGAAGAAGATTGAGAGGTCTATCGGAGATTTGGTTTTGCGTGTGAGAAATGAGGAGCGCCGAGGAATGGTGTTTCTGCCGTGACTGCACAGCGATTTGGCGATTGTGAAAACACGTCCGTAATATCGGCAAACAACCTCACATGTCATCTTCAATATGTACCGTGAAGCCAGACAATAACACCACCACCACCAAGAGCCCAGATAACATCCATCCAGCCGATCTTGCCCAAAATACGATGCGAAAAAAAACAAACACAAGGGACAAGGTAGGCTCACTATTTGATTTAGATTCTGCTGCGACATGCCACCACCGCTACCACCTGCTGAAGTCGCAGCGGATGCTGCATTTCCAGTTGCATTGGCCACACCATTCACCAAAGGTGCAGTTGTGGGAGTTGTGAGAGGCCCGTTTGGACCAGTGCTTGCGCTGCGAGGCGCAGGGCTGGGCGCCGACATGGTTTATTTTTCTTGCTCATGCGCTGGTTGTCGTGTCGCTGTTCTCTATCGTGCTTTCTCAAAGAGTTGAAAAGGTCAAAAAGAGGAATATCTCAGCGTCGACGAGTGGATATTTTTCCAAGGATGAATGAGATGAAGATGAAGAAGAAGTTGAAGTTGAAGAAGTGATTGATACTCAAGACGTGAATGCGTGAATATGATATGACGCTTTGCCTCTTTGGGCTCTACAGCGGAACATTCGGCTAAGTTACGATATTGGGTAAATTCAACAATGAGAGGCAGCGACCTTCATTCCACGCGGTCACCGTCGTCACATTTCGGTGCCAGATCGACTGCCAAAGAATGCCAGAACTGCAGATGCCTGCCTGTGGCTGTCCATTGTCAAGACGACGATATGGAGGTTGACTCGCCAAAAGAAAAGGAGCCCCGGGTCTTCACACCTGCCTCTCGAATTGCCGAACTCAATGAGATCGATCTATCTGTCTCGACACTCCTCTCTGCCGCCTCTGATGCTGTCGCGCTGCTATCAAACTCGCCATTGAACGAACAGCAAGCAGCAGCTCTCAGAAACCCCAACAACGCGAAAACGGCCTTCTCTCAAGCAGCAGAGACCTATTTTTCCACCCTCTCCTCCATCGAAGTCCGGCTGCGCCGTCAAGTTTATGCTCTAGAAGAGGCAGAACTCATCAAACCTGGCGATGAAAAAGATACAAGAAGGGGACGGCTTCTGGGCGGAGAAAACAACCTGACCAGAATTGGTGGTGGAGCTCTCGACCCAAGCTGGTTGAATGCGAGAGCAAATGACAAGGTCGAGGAGGGAATGAGGGAAGAGCTGCTAGCTGAAGCCAGGAAATTTGTGCAGCAGAATGGCCTTGAGGATGATACTACGGACAATGCAGAATCCGTACCGAAGAAAGATGGCGACTGAGATGCTGGGGAACGAATCCATCCTCTTCGGTTCGCCAAATTTATGCCAGCCGCGCCCATCCTGGGTCTGAGAGCAATTATATGTGCCTGGAACCGGCCACTAGCGGCGGAAGCGCAAGAATTGAAAACACGAGCAGTACCAGCCCAGCTCTGATGGTGCTTGGGTGTCGGCCGAAAGACTCTACGCAGCACTTCTCTGCGAGCAGATCAACTTCAAATCCCCTAGTCGAGCAGCGTCCTAGACGTTTGCAGAAATAAAACTTTACAAAATCACGCAATGCTCGTAGTCCAGTCTTGAATTCCTCTTGTCGAAATGCTTGTAGCAGTAGTAACTACTCTTGCTATTCTCGCTACTCTCCCATCGTGCCTCCCCTGCACATTTTGGACCAATCAACCCGAATCTTGGCGAATGGGCGAGTCGCGACCTTGAAGATGCCAGGTTCGACTTTAATTCTCCCCGATTTCACCACTTCTCTTCTTGTTTATACTTTTTTGAAGTTGCATAGGCAGGCCTGTATTCTTCTATCATGGACAGCATCAGTGTCGACGAGGTGGACAGCAAGCCGAAAAGGCCAGGTATGCGACGTGAAATATCGAATTCGACTCCCCCTCCACCTCCATCTCAGCCACCGCCCGCTCCTCCGCCAGTATCTGATCCCACCGACTCGCTGAGTCTTCCTCAATTGAGGCAGCTAGTGAGTCAGTTTCCAAAACAAGAACAGACTCCATACGCCTTTCAGTATCGAGATGCCGAGGACTTTGAACCGGAAATCGATGAATGGTTTCACTACACCGATCTGGACCAGGATCGCCAGTATTTGCTCGCATCATTGGAAGCCTTTGAAGGAAAATGGAAGTTTTTTTGCTCAGCCGACAACATCTCGGAAGATTCAAAGTGGATTGCCGTGACCAATGACCAACGGCAGAGGTTCATGTCCAGCTTGTTCACTGGCCTGGCGAGCAGCGACTACACGCCAAGAGTCGAAGCTTTGTCCTGCATCTATTACGTCCTGGCTGGGGTCTGGAGCACCACTGCAGGGATAGAAACCGGACAATCTACCACAGCCGACGACTCCAACACCGAAGAATCTCATTCGAATGTGGTACAGATGGAATGGATGCATAAGGGCGCTGATCTGGTACAGCAAACTCAGCTCACCACTCTGATCTACAACTGCCTCATCCAAGCCTCGGAAGCTCCTGATGTTGCACGTCCACCTCAAATGGGCGACGGTGAAGAATTCACGGAGGGAGCCTTCGGCGAGAACGAGTATCGGGAACTCAGTTTATGTCTTTCCTGTTTTTACCTCCTCGTCGAGTCGGCCAGAGCTCGGCTGGACACGGCTCCTGGACGGGCTATCCGACAAACCATTTCCTCTTTCCAACCAGATTTCCTCGCCTTCCTTGTCAGTATGATATCGCGACTACGATGGGATGAAACGTACAATATACCCCTTATGCACGCCCTCCAGTTGTTCTGGAAATCTATTCTTATTCTGTTCGGAGATGTATCAGTCATTCTGGAAAAGGTCAAAAGTACAATCCAACCTCGCTTAGATCGCTTCTCAGCGGACGCTTCTCACCCGACCTTGACTGCCTCTCCGCTGGACTATCACACTTTCCGACAGGAGATCACTTCCAAATATCCGGCATATAACCCGCCACCGAACATCATACCCTTGGAAACTGAGCAAAAGACCATTCTCCCTCCCCTATCAAATCAACTTCGAAGTGACGCCCCCGGTGGGATTGGCTCGGGACCGAGTGGCACGGCCACACGAGGATCAATTCTTCACCAGCCTGTTCATATCGCCACACCTGCCCCTTCTCCTCCACCTTCACCGATTGGTCCTGGAGGTAAAGCTGGTAAGAAACAGAATTACCAGACCAATCAAAATTTCCCTTTTCTGTATCCTCCCCTCGACGATACCAGCGACAACATTGGCGGGAAAGGGTCGACCCAAATTCAAGATATGATGGTGAGCAAGAAATGGCAAGGAAGTGATGTTCCATTGTCGATCATCGAAGCTGGAGAATTGTTCGCCAGTCGTATGAGGATGACGCGAGCAATGCGCCAGATGTGGAAAGAACGAGACCTCTATCTCAAATATGAGAGGGGATGGAGAGGAGAAATCACAGATCTCGAGAGTGACGAAAATGACGCCAAGAAAGAGGTAGAGAAAGAACTCGACAACTTGGAAGACCCCGATCTTCGGTCTCGCATGTTGGCTGTGGACAATTTCTTCCACTGCGCATTGCCAGATCTACAATCTCTGGTCATTGTGATGATGAAGGTGATGCTCACAAACGTCCAAGACATTGCAGTTCGCAATGGGGGAACGCAAGAAGCAGCACAAGCAGGCGGTCTCAACCGCATCAAATCCAACTCTAACATGGCCCAAAATCAAACTCTGCCTATGCCACCCCCACCTCCTCGACCGAATGAAATGACTCTTGAAGACCTGGATAACGTACGGTCTAGAGAAATCAGTCAAAAAGCCATCTCGGGTGCCCTTTTTCTGCTTTTGAAATGGTTCAAAATCTCCCACGTATTGAAGTTTGAATATATGACTCAACTGCTCCTCGACTCGAATTACGTGCAGCTGACGCTGAAGTACTTCGCACATCAAAATCTGGAAGACCTTGTGGCATTCAAGTACGATCGCGACGATCTGAGCTTTTGGCATTATTGCCACGTTCATTCTGATCAGCCACCTTTATCTCCAACGAGTCCGGATGAGGGATCAGAAGGTTCGGACGTCGATGATGCCGTTCCACCCCCCATTGCACGACATCGGAGATCCCCAACTGCAGGTTCTGGCGGTCAAAGCACATCCGATCAGTCCAAAAATCAACTACTAGCCCAGCAATCTGCTGAACAGGGTCGTCCTTCCGTTGACGAACTTGGTAACCCCCTAGGTCCAATTCCTCAAACACCTATCACAGTGTTTTCATTCCGCCAATTTCAAACAGCAATCCACTTGCTTCGAGTGTTGCAGAAGCTTACGCGAGCAAAAGCTCACCGCATTCTCTTTCTCGTCCAGTTCAAATCATCACAGATACTACGACGAGTTCTCCGTGTCCCAGACCCAACCCTGCGACTGTACGTGCTGAAGCTCTTCAAATCCCAGGTCCCATACTGCGGCAGAAAATGGAGACAGAGCAATATGAGAGTCATCACTGCGATATACTTGCACTGTCGCCCTGAGCTACGAGACGAGTGGCTCGCAGGTATGCACGACGCAAATGTGGAGGGCGAGGTCGACGAAGCTGTGCCTTTGGAGTGGGCACTTCGCGCCCTTACCTTCTGGTGGCAGAAACGACGATACCCGGACGTAACGCGAAAGGGCAAAAAAGGGATGGAACCCAAGACGAAAGAAGAGGAAGACGACCTTGAAGAAGCAAGACTTCATGATATCGATGACGACGAGAGAGACTTTTTCCAGCGCGAATTGGATGCTCTAGGATGGGGTCTAGCTGCCTTTCGTACTGCTGAAGGTGGTGAAGATGTTGTCTTTGGGGAAGAAGCTAGCACAGGTGCTGCGAACGGGGTGTATCCTATCGCGAATGGTGACGCAGGAGTTAATATGGATCCAGGCCCAGGTGCTCCAACAGGCACACCACAAACTCCAGTTCCCCAGCCACAGTGGGTCGTCGCCGATGCAGCCGCCCTGGACAACTGGCAGAATAGTTAGGAACCTGAACTTGTCCATGAAGGGACTGGTGCAGCGCCATTCAGAGACGACGATCCGTTGCCAACGCTAGACGACATCCTGGCAGCTACATTCAGAAACAGCGCTGGAGGACTCGCTCAACTCGGCGCAATGGGTGGCGCCACCAGATTCGAATACGAAGGCGAAAGCTTTGGTGACATTGCACGGACAAATGCTGCAGGATCGCTTCCTGGCGATATGCTGGAAGCAACATTCCAGCGACTCCCGCGACCATCCGCTCATATCTCCGGCTCCGCTCGCCCTCGACAGCGCTATACTCGTCCTCTGCCTACGCATCCAGGCTACGAGACCGATATCGACAAGCGTCGCCATTGGCCACGGCGGCAACAGCAGCGCTCGAGGGGTGCATGTGGTTTCATCCCTACGCCCAGCGATGCTGAAAATGATAACGATGATGATAGATGGCTGGGTTTGACTGCTGAGGAGAGACGCGTGCTAAGCCAGATAAAGCCCTGCGAAGGAAGTTCGCGGGACGAGTTTTGGGAGTGATTCAACCGTCATGATCGACACGTATGGGATTGGGATTGGTCGGCTTAAGGGTGTACTCGAAATGAATGCACGATTACTTCATTGGTGGTAGAAAATGTGAGATCTGATGGGATAGGGGCGGCATAGAACGTCTCTGAATTCAAGCATGTTCGATGGTGGTAAAGGTGATGATTGGTGGCTTCTTTTAAGGACACTCTTGCCGAAGCAGGCAGCTCGGCGTGTAGCTAGATTCTCTAAGTAAAGGAAGCACTGGAATGACTACCTGCCCGCTAGTGTCTGATACGAATAGATACCTCGATACATACACTCCCTCACCCACCAACTCACTGACTCGCTCACTCGTTCACTTATCCACATGTCAAGCCTCCTTCTCCGGAATAACAGGCAGCGTCACATAATTCTGCGTTCCCTCGCCCTCCTCAAAACACAGATGATTCAGCCCAGCGAACCGCTCCTCCATCCGGTATTTCTCCCCCCTGTGCGTGAAAATGCCACTGCCCTGCGTATCGCCGCTGCTGACTTCAAACACCAGCTTCCCACCCGCCTGCACGACCACGTTCGTCGGCCACAGCTCGACGTCGACGCCGTAGACTTCGTCGCTGGCCACGGGTTGCACGTCCCCCCGGAGATAGTCCCGATATGGCAGGTAGGGTCGGTGACTTGGGTGCGAAGGGTTCGTTTTTCGCAGAGAGACGCGAAGCCAGCCTTTCGTCAGGGGCACGGGGTCCCCGGCGGTGCCGGTGTAGAAAATCTCTGTTCCCTCGGGGGAGAGGTGGCGTAGGCCTAGGAATAGGTCGATGTCTTTGGGTGTGTCTGTTGCGGTGCTGGAGGGGGTCATGGACACGCATAGATGTGCGGTGATGTGGCCGGTGATTTCTGTCCGCGTGGCGAAGGGAGGTGTGGTGAATTGGATCAATTCCGGCTTCTCAAGCGTTCCAAGTGCCGGATAGGAGAGTTTGACGGCCTTTGCTAAGGACGGTGGCTTCGAAGGTCCAGGAAGGAGTTGTTTATCCGGAGTCAGGTAGAACGGCGTGTACTGTGTCCTTGAAATCGGCCATTCATTCTCGTCCCGACGCTTGTAGCTACGTTCAGCTTCGGCGTTGTTGAATCCGACGTCCCCCTCGCGGAGTACGATGCTGACTTTGGGTGCCGCGCCTGTCGTCCATCCGCCCCTATCATCGTCTTTGAGAAATGCATCGAGAAAACTCCTCTGGAGCGCCACTTCCTCGGGGTAGTAGAAGGGCAGGTCGTGCCGTCCGGTAATGAAGCGCAGGTACTTGAGTTTTGAGCCTGCGTTCATGTATCCGACGACGTTGCCTCTTAGGTGGAGTAATATGCCGCCCCAGTTCGCCACGGAGAGGAGTGGGACTTTGATGTCGGATAGATTATATTCCTTGCTGGAGTAATATTCATCGTCTCTGAAAAAGTTGTTGGCGTTATCAATATTTTGATCATTTCGATTCGCTAGCAATTCTTCTTCTGAGAGGTCTCCCTCGATCGTGTTCTCTCCCCATTTCCGATTTGCTCGGTCTGGTCTTCCGTACTGGTTTGTCACGACCTGTCGATTCCACCAGAAGCGGATGAAGGAGTCGGACAGAATGCCGCCGTGTCGACAGCGGTCGCGGTAGTAGTCTGACATGCCTTCCCAGGGAATAATGGCGCTTAGACCTTTCGGTTGTCGAGCAGCGACCCGCCATTGGCTGCCCGCGTAGTATGAAATTCCCAGGAGACCGACCTTACCAGAGGACCAGGGCTGGGAGGCAGCCCATTCAACAGCATCGAAGAATGCCTCACTGGTAGATTTGGACATTGTGTCGAGTAATCCTGGAGACTGACCTAGCCCTCTCTCATCGACGCGTAGAACTGCATAGCCAACTGATGTCCAGTAGCCTGGATCTGGTGTTTCCCAGGCTGAATGAGCAGATTTCTGCTCTGGGTTGACTTCAGAAAATGATTGAGCGTGGAAACTGGACTATGCTTAGCTTTGCGGTGATGGTGAAAGTCACACTGCACTCACTCGCCATAGTAAATGTCTTTGCCATAAGGCCCATATGTTACGAGAACGGGGACTGGTGTCTGTAAAGAGTCTTTCGGCTTGTATACATTCGCACGTACCACACCGGTACTCTTCAAAGGAATAGATACATTCTTCTCGAAGATGTAGGGGAAATTCTTGTCGTCGATGGTCGCGATATCGCGAATTCGGTTCGGCATCCTGAATTCTGCTTGATCGACTGATGCCGCGGTACGTTCCTCCTTTTGATACGTATGGTAAGATACATGTTTAGATGCGTCGAACAGCCACAAAGGCCGAGACCGCCTTGTTCAAGTTGTCGTTGTGTCATTCTTTCCGTTTCAAAGTCGAGCGATGATGGACCGAGTGTTCCATGTGGAGCCGAGACTGGGTTGTTTCTTGTGTCCGAGCCTCTTCTCCAAGTGCCGAGTGACATTCGTTCCTTATGGAAAAGGACAAGTATCAGATGCTAGTACATAGCTAGGTAATCGAATCATTGACGAATCTCGTGTTAAAGAGTCGTCATACAGTTAGGTTCTCTAGGGCCACTCTGCCTTCAACATACATTATCAATCGAAGATGGAGGGCAATGGGCTACCGAAGATCCACCGGTTTGTGACAGATCATAACGAGGAAGGTAAAGCCATATTTCACAAATCCGTTGAGGAGGTCTTACCATTCGACATTGTCGGTGCAAATGCGAGGTTTAGGCTAGGTTATGCCACTACCGAATACCCAGTCGATTTAAGCAACGACACCGACATCAAGAATTACAAGCACTATCAGCAAAACCCACCAGGGATTGTGATACCGGGTGGAACGGTCCTTCGGATTGTCGATGCACCACCTGGAGCGACGTCTCCAATGCATAGGACTGTGAGTCTGGATTATGGTGTGGTCCTCGAGGGGACCATGGAATTGATACTGGATTCTGGCGAGGTGCGGACAATGAACCGTGGAGATATTGCGATCCAGAGAGGCACGATTCATGCCTGGAGAAACACAAGTTCAACCACTTGGGCCCGAATGCTTTACGTTCTGCAGGAGTCGAAGAAGATCAATGTTGCTGGGCAGGAACTGGGTGAAGAGTACGGGACGATGGAAGGTGTGAGGCGGTCTGGTTGATGCATCGTGCCCGCAGTTAGATGCTCGGCGAAGAAATCCTGTGATAGAAGATCTTGCATGACACCCAGCAGGAAATTAGATTAAATAGCTGAGTTCTAATTTGCACTTGAGATCTGTTCCCTTCATCTCCCGTCACCATTCGCCGCCAATCTTGTAAACAAAATAACGATCATTCAGCTTGCCTCCGGTGTTCCTCCATATCCTATCCAGTTGCTGTGACGCGGATAAGCAAGGCAACTAGAGAGGCAGTAAGACACGCCCTAGAACGTATACTCACCGCTATAACGCGAACACCTAGGAACATTGTGAAGATGAAACCAACCTCAATAGCATTGACACCGTTTGGTCTCTCGGGTCCTCTGAGTTCATGATTGATGGGTCTGTGAGGCGGCACTCGTCGATGATCTGTATCCCAATTTTCAGGGCTATCTAAGGGCGAAGGCTGTCGTTGTGAATTCGGAGGCTCTGGTGTTCTCGGGTGCTCTGGGTCGCCCGTATGGTGTATGTCGTAATCAGTGAGAGCCTGAAGAACTGTTGACGAGACCGAATTTGTCGTGGTGACTGACATCGTGCTTGATCTTGAAAATCCCACTGGGAGACAAATGTATCGGAAAAATCGCTGTTCTTTGAGTCTCTAGGAATCGCGAGCATCTCTGTGCGATGAGACCTGCCACCCAACCACCACCTAGTCGAGGTGGTTGCCGAGGTTGCTGGGCTTTCTTAGGCGCGCCTAATGTGTAACCAGGCCTCTACAGAGCTTCCCCAACTGAAGCTTTTCTGGAGGCACCCCATCGTCGGGATGTGGGGGAAAATAGGCTTCAGGGGTACCCGCGCTTCCGACATGGTCGCATTACCACGCAAGGAACATCGGACAACCCCCAAAATACTGCACGCTATACCCGTAGAACGGCAGGCATGTCAATCATGTCTGATGTCGAAGAATAATTCTGACCTTGTCGCTACGAAAAATGTCAAATCCAGCGCAACGAGTTCTCGACGCCGCCGTGCTGGGGCAGGCTAGAAGTCCACGCTTTATTCAGAAGCAACTCAGTCAGCTCCACGCAGGTTTGTCAAAAAATGGCGCCACAATCAGAGCTGCTATACAAAGTGAGAGCAGACACAGCCTCGCGGAAGTTCAAGTTCAATATGCTCTGGCACTTGAGGTAGTGGCGAGCTGCTTCGCAGAGAGCAATTTCGAAAAGACTCTTCATGCGGAATACAGTCTGAGCAGGCTAGAAAATGCTCCTTCCAATTCGATTCCATATTCAGTCGCATATATTGTGCCTTCAACGTACAATTTCTTCTACAGCACTGTGACTGCTGTCGCGACCGCAATATCAGCAGGAAGTTGCATCATTTTGGAGGTAAGGGACGCACAGTCACTCAAGGCCAAACTTCTTTGCTTATTGACGATATAGGTTCTAAAGATATTGTCGAGGACTGTTGAGGTTGTTCGAGAAGTGCTGTGTAGCTGCTTAGATCGAGACACGTTTGTTGTTGTCGAGAAGCGCGTGGATTTCGGGGCTCTTCCAAAGACAACAATTCGACTCTTTGGAGCCAGTGACCCTGGAATTCCACTGGCGGGGATCGATCTAATGCCACCCTCAACAAGATCCATAGCCATTGTGGACCGTGGTGCGAACATGCGAGAAGCAGTGTCAGCGCTGTTGCGAGCACGGTTTTCATTTGGAGGACAGTCTCCACTGGCGCCAGATCTTGTTCTCGTCAACGAATTCAGAGTCAAAGAATTCTGCGAATCAATGGCGGAATCAACAACCAAATACTTTGCGGCCCAGATTGAAAATGGCATTGCAGCAAGCGCTTCAACCGAAAAGGCCAGAGCCTCAAGAGTTTCCTCGCGTGAGCTCGACCAGGCCGGCGCCGAAATCTTAATCTCCGGCTCGAGAGGTTCCGTGGCTCGAATCACGGACAGAAATTCCAAGCTGCTGAGAAACCGGATCCACGAGCCATTACTTTTGATTCATCCTGTGCGAAGCGTTGACGATGCCATTGATTTTGTCAATGCGGAAAGAGAAGAGCTGCCTTCTGCAATATTCGCATTCGGCAATCCTGGTGTCGTCAAATACATCTCTCAGTCCGTGGATGCGCACTTGTGCTGTGCGAATGGCATCCCAGTCGAGCTTCTTGTTGGTCCTGTGACGCCGATCGGGTACGCGACAAGTCTGAAAAGCCCATATTCAAAAGACATGTTTTCTGTACCAAAGCCGGAGTTTATTCAGTACGGAACGAAGAGTTCTAGGCTTTCCAGGCTGCTGGATGAAAACGATGTGAAAGAGGCAAACGCTTTGCGAGGAGAAGCAGAGTTACTGGATACTAAGGTCAAGCAGCCAGCGGGGAATGCCATTGGTTTCTTTGAGCAAGGTATTCTTTTAGGGTTTGGTCTCGTCCTGACTACACTCGTTGCGAGCAACGTGGTGCTGTGGAAGTACGGCGTCCCAGCAATTGCGAGGAGGATAAGGCACTGAGTTGAACTCTGGGTAGAAATCTCGAAATATCGTCTTGCTGCCGGCAAAATTTCGGTTAATTGGAAATATATTTGAAGCTCGAAGCTCCAACAATTTCAAGTTCTGTTAAGTATCTACGAGAACTATTCTCCCTCACCTCCCTCAACCAACTCTTATGCCGCAGCATTAACAAATGAACCCCATGTAAATTGAGAATTGCACATATTTGTCTAACGTTACTGTTAGTATTTGCGACATAAACGGGCGCTTATCAATCCCTACCAGTTCCCAAGTCTCTGCGCATAGCTTGCCATATGTTCCTTCGTCTTCTTTGTCGCCAACAGCTCCAGCAACAAACAGTCCGCTTATAAAGTGGTCATCTGTGGCGTGAGCATCTCTATATTGCGGATGCTTCATAAGTCTGGCGATGCCTCTTCTTAGCTGGGGACCCGAAGTTTGTGTCACGATATCCTCAACAGATTGCCGAAATTCCAACGCCCATGCCTCCGGAGGTGTTTCCTGGGCGAAATTGTCTCGGTATTGCAGCATAGGGTCCCATCTGTTTCGATACAGGTTATGAACTGCACCGCCAGACCCAATCAAGAGATAACCCTCTTTGCGCAGTGGCCGCAACGCGGCACCAACCTTAACATGATAAAATGGGTCGTATCGAGCATTCATTGAAATGATGGTGGTTGGAGGACAGCCATTGGGAAACATTCGAATCAGGACAAGGTAGGTATCATGGATCCAGTCGAACTTTGGGTCTCCGTGAGCATCAAATCCTTCAGCTTTCAGCATCTCGATACATCTGTTTGCCGTCGCAAGATCGGGTTTGAGCTTGTAGTCGGCATATTTTGAAGGGTGGACATATGCCACCGGCGACTTTGCAGGGTTAGGGTTGGTGGCAACGGCTATTTTGTCATTCAGCTCGGCCCAGTGCGCTCCCTGAGTTTCGATCAGCACTTAAGATCGATGTATATCGAAAATCGTCCCACCATCATGACTACGCCTTTGATGCCATTTGCCAAAGCCTCATCTCCTGCTTTTTTCCAATACGTCGCCGCTTCACTTTCTTCTCCCAGCATCATGGTTGACCCATGAGACAGCCAGTGAACCGGAGTTAATCCTGGGTTGATCAGCAAGATAAACCGCAATGAAAGCAGAGCCTACTTACCTTTAGAGGCCATTTTGATCTCTGGCGCCGTATGTGTTAATTCATCCGAAAGATGTGGACGATGAGATATACTTACTATTGAAGCTACAAGCCCTTGATCATAGTTCTGTGTTTTGTGTGGTTAATCTGCTCCTCCACACGCTTCCGATAAGTCGAATGGGCCACCAGGCTGCAGATGCCAAGTGAACCTAGCCTAGATCCACCCGAGCCACCCTCGCTTATCCCCTACGTACCCCTCAGGAATCCCTAATGCTAACACGGGGCCCCAAAACCTGCCCCGGGGGTTCCTGGATAACGGGTGTCTGGGGCACTTCCTAAACAGACCAGCGCACCAGGTTTGGTTAAGGCTAGTGAGCAGCACCTGCCTGCCTAGCCAGCTAAGGTCCTGCTTCTCCGCAGTCACTGCAGCCGCCGTCTCCAAGGAGGAAATCGCGACTACCAGTTGTTTCATCTTCGCCATCGATGGCTACGAGGATGGGTTCTCAAAAGATGGTAGGATACTGGCATGCCTCTATCAATCATCCAGCGGCTGGATAAATATGCAATCGTTCCTTCTTCCACGTCTTACCGGAGAGGATGCCGCCCTGAGTGGAGCAACAAGGCGTGAATCCGAAGCTGCCATCTATGAACGACGTCCAGAACCGTTATCCTGCGATTTGTGCGGGAAGAAATATACCAGAATCGACCATTTGGTCCGTCATCAGCGCTCGCGTGAGTTCTATATTTGCCCCTGAATTCTTTGAAATTGCTCACAAGGAGATAGATTCGGACAAGAGGCCCTTCTCTTGCATAGTCTGCGGCAAAGAGTTTGGGCGGGTGTAAGTCATACTCTGGGCGCAGGGTATTCGATGTGTTGACTTTTTCGTAGCGACGTGTTAAAGCGCCATCTTACAAACCATGAAGGCACTGAGCAGACTAATAAACGACGAAGAACAGTTGTTGCTGATGGCAGATCTCGCGTTGCCAAAGCTTGTAGAGCCTGTGCTACAGCGAAATTGAAATGCGAGGATGAGAAGCCATGCCACCGATGCCGTCAAAAGCAAGTCCAGTGCATCTATACGGCACCGACTCCTCTCGTCGACAATGGTACCGAAAATTGGGGCGATTCTAGTGAGGGTAAAGCACACTGTCTTTTTCCAAGGCTCGTTTTCTCATCTCGACCCAGTTCAAGACGATTCTTACAACCAATCTCCATCGATCTCAGGACAAATTCCCGAGAGATTCGAACTCCAAGATATCGGAAAAGATATTGGAACATCTTCCAACCGCCGTGAAAGTGACCTTATCAGGTCATTTTCCGATCCTGTCTCACAACTTCCCTCCGAATCCTCTGGTGAAATTAGATCTGGGCATCAGGCTACTCAATCGCACCAACAACTGCAAGGGAACGCAGAGACAATCAACTTTCCTCAAGAACTGTCACCAGACTACGACGAGTCTTCACTAGCCTACTTTCTAAATGGGATTATGATCCCTCCTATGACCATCCCTGAAACGCAAGATTTTCCAGACAGTCAACTATATCGACCAAGAGCTCCAAGAGATTTCCTTGATTTTGGCACTTTCAACTTTGACTCATTCGATCCCGATATAATGCTGTGGGATAACCACACGGCTTCAATACCTACGGCCCAGAATATGCCCCCAAAGCCGCTTCCCACTCCAGGTACACATACACCGGACTTCAAAGACAGGATTGCTTCCGGCAATGCAGCATTCTTGCGCTCCGTTTGGATGTGGACACCAACTGACTCCGATTTCAATGGTAAAGACAACCTCAATCTGTCTCTGCCTACGTCGGAAATGGATAGTCCAGAAACCAGGGCTATTGAAGGCCATTCGATCTTTCATCAATGCTTGGACAGCGGGTTTCGCGACAAGATCCTTGGCTTGGTTCTCAGCACATGCGATTCCTCGCTGTTCACCGTCATTGCTTCATCTTTTCCCAACGCCGACTCTTTAAACAAACTGATGCACTTGTATATGGCTGTTCATGTTACTCAGACCGACTCATTCCTGCATTTCCCAACAATTGAGCTTGAAGACCGATCAATTTTACTCATACTCATGATTATCGCATCTGGAGCCGTTATCTGTTCGGTGCCTTCAATTCGGAAGCTTGGATACGCACTTCAGGAAGCCAATCGAACAGCTTTAGCCGAACGGGTAAGGTCCTCGAATGCTGCGTTAAAATTTCTAACCTCCGTAGTTTGAGGCCGATAATCGGTCGACGCGAGATTTGGCAGCCCTCCAATCTTTTGCACTCATGCTACAAGTCGGCATTTGGAGTGGTGACAAACGCAAAATGGAACTTGCGGAAAGCTTTGCCCAACCTTTGATAACTGTAAGCTCTCCATCGTGTAATTCAGACCTTTCCGGACTAACATTTCACGCAGATGTTAAGAAGAGCAGGGCGCTTTAGACGGCCAAAGTCGCAGACACCTGCTCCTACACCTGAGGACTCATATGAAGATCTAGATATAAAGTGGAGGCAGTGGGCACATGCGGAATCTTATAAAAGGTGACCGCTGTTACTTGAGAATGCAGGAATACACTAACACTTTGGATAGGCTAGCTTGTCGCATTCTCATCCACGATGCGCAGGCATCTATGGCATGTCAAGTAGCACCACTTTTGTCTCCAGCTGAATTCTCTCTCAGCTTCCCGGCTTCCCAAGCGCTTTGGGGAGCCAGCAATGCCCAGGAATGGAGAATCCTCTATCTTCAAAACAACCTACCCGCATCGGAAAAAGGCCTGAACATTTCACAAGGTATCAACAGCGTCTCACTGTTAAGAGATCAGTCGAACATAGATCTTTTATTCACGGCCACTTTAGTGATCCACAGTACGTGGGCCCTCGTATACAGCAACTCATTGCTCAACTCTCTTACAAGAGCACCTTCGTTTGCGCAAGACCACAACAATTCAGCTGTCGGCACTCCCCAGAACTCCAATATAGCTCATCTGATTGAACAGATCCTCTTGAACATTACGGATTGGAAAGGCTCCCTCCCACCTGAAATGGCTCTTATATCTGAACGAACTCTCCTCAACCTGCACGTGTCTTTTGAGCATGTACAGTTATTTGCGGGCAAGGAGGGAGAGGAGGAATCTCGTCGAGCATTTCCAATACTTCAGCAGTGGGTGGAGAGTAGTGATGCTCGTAAAGCCCTCTGGCATGCTGGTCAAATCCTGAAAGCGGCCCGTCAATGCCCTGCAAAAGCCTTGAGAGAATTTGGGTCGATCTGCCTGTATCACGCCGGGCTCACCTTCTGGGCCTACGCTGTCGTTCTCTTAGCGAATCCCAAACAGACACATGGCCAGCTGCAATCATCCCGGTCGTTTGGCTTTGGAAACGATACAGTTTGGTTGGATGGAGACGACTGTCCTGCGGTCCAACGATTCGTCAGTCTAAACCGTGGTACGCCGGTCGTTCATGACGAGTCGGAACGACCATTTGGCTCAGCATTGGTGAGCAATCCAAAAGCTCTTATGGAATTATGCATCTCTCTTTTGAGAAAAGGCCGGACAGGGATGGAGAATGGTGAGGACCTGCCACTAGTCGAAAACCTGATACAGTTGATGCGCGACTTGGGAAATGCAGCGCATGGCCTTCTCTCGGGACACCTCAGGCGCTCTAACGAGAATGGGTCTGTATCAGGATTCGCACCAGTCTCTTCGTAGCAAGACCTCTTCGGGCTGATCCGAAGTGAAAAGTGAAGCTAGATGTTGGGTACTTTGGCTTGTCCCGAAATCCATCGGACCACAGCCATGACCATTGGATACCAGTATTTTGGGGTCGCTACTTCTCGGTGTCATGAAATTGGATTGAAGTTGTGGCATCCTTAATTTTGATTGAGATGTATCGTCCGGTGGACGCGGATCTAATGCACTGGCGAAAGTGCTTGGCAGCTCACAAGTTCCTATCGAAGCCGCCTCTTGCTGACATGGAGGACTCTGTCTACCGTGAGTCCGAGTGACCCCTTCGGCTTTGCCTCTTACAAATGTCATTCCAACAATTCTGTCACCGAATAGGATTTCGTATAATCCGACCGCGACCCCAAGCATGAACTATGCACAACCCCGGACTCGGTCCCCCATCAATCTTCCGACCGGGATGAAATGTCCTCTCCACATCCGAAATCCCCCACATTACCGAGCCATGCACCAGGATAGCAACATAACGGAAACGGAGGGGGATACCCCGTGGTTAGCCGACGCAAGCGTTGGAACTGTTTAGCACGTGGAATGTGCTTGAAATAACATGGCATACATTGTGAATGTTGGTAGTGACGTCTCGCGTGCCGTCGAGGCTTGCCATCTAACGAGACCTCAAATTGGCGAATGAAGTATCAATTCGAGTTGATCAAGAACACAAGGCAGCCTTCAATATCAACAACTGACACGAGTTTCAGATTGAATGATGGATACCAACCACTCTACTCCACAGCATCCCAACCCGGAAGATAGCATTCATGGAAACCACGGAAAGAATGCAAGATTTAGTCAAGGCAGCGATATCTCGTTACGAGTTATCATCGTTGGTGCTGGAATTGGAGGATTGACTGCCGCTATAGGCTTGAGAAGGCAAGGACATGAAGTGATAGTAAAGCTCTTAACGGTGAAGGATCGCTGTGGAAGTCATACTGACCTGACGAATAGCTGCTAGAGCAATCTCGACTTGCACAAGAACTCGGAGCAGCTGTACATTTGGCGCCAAATTCTAATGGCATTCTCCGTCGCTTTGGGATCATGGCCGAGGATTTCGGGGCCAATGCCATGGAACTTGTATGAGCTGTCATCCATCTTTCGTGAATGTGCTCTAAGTCTCGAGAATTACAGATCTCTCAGTATAACGCCGATGGTACATTGGTCAAGAAAGTCCCCGGCATGCCCCAACTATGGCAACATGTGAGTTTTGCGATCACACTCAGCAGAGTTTTGGCAATCCGTTGACTATTTGTAGCCGTGGCAACTGGCACACCGTGTGAGGCTACATGACACTCTCAAACGGGAAGCCACTGCAAAAGATGCACCTGGACCACCCGCACAGTTAATAACCTCAAGCCGAGTTGTCTCAATTGATTGCGAGGAGGGTATTGTGACCACCATCGACGGCATTGAATGCAGAGGAGATGTGATCGTTGGAGCCGATGGAGTACATTCAATCGCTCGCCTTTGCATCCCTGGCTGGGGCGACAAAGTCCCCTTTGACTCTGGCAAAAGTGCATTTCGATTTATGATACCACGATCTTTGGCCTCCGAGGATCCGCTGACTAGCAAGTACTGTGAACGACCCGGAAGTCTTGTCATAATTTTCGCTGAAAGAAGCCGAGTCGTGGTGTATCCAACGAACAACAATGAAGAATTGAACTTCGTTTGCATTCACCCAAGCGAAGAGACAAACGCTAGTGGTGACTGGAACAACCAAACGAGTGTCGAGAAGCTTCTGAGAGTGTTCGGAAATTTTGACGCTTCGGTACAGGCGCTACTGAGAAAAGCCAATCCAGCGACATTGAAACTATGGAACTTGTTGGATATGGACAAGCTACCTACCTTTGCCCACGGGAGGATGGCCTTGGTCGGAGATGCCGCACACCCATTCCTGCCTCATCAAGGCCAAGGAGCCGGAATGGCGATCGAAGATGCGGCGTCATTGACCGTCATGCTCTCGAATATTAAACATACATCCAAGGACGAAGTCTCCTCGCGATTGCAGCTCTACAACCAAGCTCGATACGAACGAGCGCACGCCATCCAGAACTTCACACGCCTCTCAGGCCAGGACGAAAAAGACCGTACCGAGCCCATCGACATGGTTAAGTACACCTTTTACAACTTCGGTCACGACGAATGGGACTTTTCCACTCAGAAGCTGCGCGAGTGGCAATGGTCTCAAATGCCCGCGCTGTACTGGCGTCAACCCTGCGCCTTTGGCCCGATGCCTGGCCCGCGACAACGGTACATGGGCGAATCCAGAGACGGCTCTCAATCTACTGCCACGACGGCATCCATCAAATTCAAGACATCCCGCACGGTGCTGCAAAATTTCTTCCCGCCAGGTCACAAGAGTCTCAATTTCCTCAGCCCGAGCACTTTCGCTTTTGCGTCATTCGTGACTGTCACTCTCGACAAGATGGAGTGGCTAGGTGGACAAGGCTACACTTACTGGGGATTATATATCCATGGCGTGCAATATACAAGAGCGGATGGGTCGACTGTCAAAGGAAGTTACTTGCCTGTTCTGATTGAAGATCTGACAGATCCGATCTTATCGGGTCGTGAGGAGCTCGGGCTGTCGAAAGTATTCTCGGACATCGGTATTGAAAGGACTCCTGATCGGTATTCAATCACTACGAGCTGGCGAGGCAGTACTTGGGCTAAGTTTGAGATTGAGGGACTTGAGGAAGTGTCCGCCCCGGAAGCTGGAAGTGGTGATCAGAGCGCTGCAAATGGTGCTCCTCTTGTCCCTGCCCCTGCTACGATATCTGCGAGTGAGGACGCACAGTTCATCTACCACCGCTACATCCCTTCTAATGGGCGTGTCACGCCTTTCGCTGCGGGCAGCACCGAAAAAGCTGCTGGGGAAGATTCCATCGCCTACATCCCTCTCACAACCGACACTGATACTCACGACCATGCCAATCCGCCTCCACGCGTGCTCCGCTCTTTCAAAGCTTCGCCAGCGAAAGCAAGAATTTCTATCACTCCGCTCGATTGGCAGAAACTCCCCACGCTGCATCACATAGCGTCGAGGCTCGCTGAGGTACCGGTTTATGAAATCGTAGAAGCGAAGGTTGAGGAGGCGGTCGGGGTGGGTGATCTTAGCTCGTGGAGAAGGCTTTAGCGTGAGAACGGATAGTGGATGAGAAATTGAGATTGGAATGTAGATGGGGCTAGAGAGGGGGGAGGGAGAGGCAATTCTGGTGTATATATATCTGTTATATACACCCCGAAATGTGGTTCGTCCATTACCATTTTCATTCAGGAAAGGGAGCGAGGCCGCTTTAATTGGACATGTGACGGGGGGTTCGAGGAGGCCCGGCCGAGCACGGGAGAGCATCGTGCGAGCCACGGCAGAGTAAGGGGAGGGAGGGCGCGCCCGAGCACTGGGCGAGCCACAGCAATCGCTGTCTGATGTTCGAGGGGTCTCCTTTGGGCCTCAGCTGAGCACTACCCTAAGTGCTCCTGAGCAAACACCCTGGGGGCCCAATCTGGCCTTTTGCGATCGGTTACACTGCAGACCTCCCTCCTGTCGCACATGGTCTCGCACCACTTTTGCTCAGGACTGCCGAAAGCCTTATGTTCCTCCCGATCGGCAAGGGTGCACCATGATACGTAGGGGTGAATATTATCGTTCTTTGCATGCCAAGAAACCTATACGTGTAGTGACACCGGTTGTGGAGCGAAACGTAACAGCATAGTTATAGGTGTAGTAAGTATCTAGTATAAGTAGAAACGTACGTTCGTTATGGGAAGGAAAACTACTATTTAGGTGTACTCTGGTCTAAATACACCACGCGATGCTTTGGCAAATGACTCTACCCGTCCCCCGATTCTACGTTGCTCGATGGGCAAGTAGACATAATCATGTGGTAAGCAGGAGCTGTCAAAGCTCTCTATTTGACCGTCACTTTGATGTTGGGAAGACTGTAGGGAGTACTTAATGAGACCAAGCATCTTCCCTGCGTATCGGTACCTAAAGGACTGAGGCAAAATACTCGCCAAGTGTCATCTTATGCAGTTACGGAAGGTGTCTTCAGTATAAATCTCCATAGTCCTGTACTGGATTAACTTGGAGGAAGGGGGAATAGGGAATCTGGGTGCAGTGATATCCCAAGCTCGAGGACTTATATGGGGCACGCCGTGGCCCTGCCATGCCTACACAGTTGGTGGTGCTTGTGTCGATTTCTCTAGTTACAGTCTCTGCCTTCAGTATACAGTTATGGATTCCTCCTAAGCCAACACACCGGTAAACCCCATAGGCGTGATTAGGTATCCCTAGGAAGAACAATCTCGCCAATTAGTTATCCATGCCAACTTATCTAAAGTGGAGATTTGCCCCGATCAATCAGAATGATTGTGAACCCTAGCTTCCCTACACTTAGCTAAACCTGGACAAAGGCCTCCGAGAATTCGGGTCCTAGGCAGGACCAACGAGCCGAGCGAGGAATTAAGTCCCAGGCTTTGATACCACACTCTCTACATTCCTTCCGAGAGTTGAGGCGATAGGTAGTGTGAGTATTGCTCTCAATTGTCTACCCGCAATCCACCGAGATGAATCAACAAGATATTCTCCAGGACCTGTGGTCGCCTTCTACCGTGCTGGACTTCCCCACAGGGCCTGGCTTCGATGATGACCCGGCCGCGGGTTTCTGGGACTTCTCTGCTGGCCTGGAACCTCTGTTCTCCTCTACAGACACCAGGCCCGAGATTTCAAAACGCCGTGTTATCAAAAGCAATAATGTAAGAACTGGTCAGAATCTATCGGTCTCCTAAACCACTGGACTGATCCCTTCATCTTTTCTACTCTAGGGGTGCATTACATGTCGTCAGCGAAAGATAAAGGCAAGTTTTCTTCTTCCTGTCTCTTAATTGAGATGCTGACATAAAAGGTCCTTAGTGCGACGAGAGACGGCCCTTTTGTGGCAATTGCGAGCGCACTCGACATTACCAATGTAAAGGTTATCCTCAGTCCTCAGGTGCAAATAGACAGGGCCAGACTGCTCCCCACAAGCGAGTGAAAACCGCCGCTGCAGGCTGGCCAGATATCTCTCGGAGATCTGAGCAGCTGCACAAGCCCGGAAACGATGCCTCAACCCCGGGGTTGCAAGTCGGCGGAAGCCAACCATCAGCGACAACCGAGGTAGGAAATCGTGAACACCGCGACACGTCACGTGTTGCGGCAACCGAACCAGTATTTGCGATGTCGAACACTGCATGGGACAACAACCATGGGGACAATTCCGATCGCTTGCAAGCATCCAGCCCTACGGAATCCCGCGACGATCGACGTTTGATTCCAGATGATAGAGATGCCGATCTGCTGGCGTATTTTCAAAACACGGTTTGCCCGATCATGCTCCCCTCACTAGATGCGGTGAGGAATCCTTGGCTCCAGGTATATATGCCCATGGCAATGCACAGGGAACAAACTCACGGACGAGCCGCATTGCGACATGCATTGATGTCGGTAGCCGCCTCTCATTTGACCCATCGTGACGGCAAGAATAGCGCGCGATACCGAGAAAGGGCCAAATTCCACCAAGACAAGGCTACCAAAATCCTCACGAGTATGCTCTTGCAGGACATGGCCCTCCTCAAGGAGCTGGAGAAGTGTACAATCATGGCTGCGGCGCTAACGCTGATTACCACTCATATCTGGGGGTACGACGACCGGTCTGACTGCAGCACGTTTCTTAACTTGGCAAAACGTCTGGCCCACGCCACTGGAGGTGAATCATTCTGGAAATCTAGCGTACTTTCGTGCGTCCTTCTACAGCTTTTGCGGGTCTATGACCTCGTGGCAGCAACAGCACAGCTCCAAGCAGAGACCACCGCCACAGAAGAAGAGTGGGTCAGCTCGGACAGTGCTGCGCTATCGGCGTCTCCAACAAACAATTTAGATGAAACGGACTGCCCTGCTGACGGCTCAAGTCAGAACAACTCTGGTGCAAGGTCAAGCGATGGTAGTAATGGAGGGCATGGACTGCGCGTTCCCTACATCCTGGATACCTCATTTGGGATATCTGCACAAACGATGACCTTGCTCCACGAGCTGGTCCGACTTCGCTCTTCATACGAAGCCCATAGCCGATCATCGACTCTACCGAACTCGGTATTGCTAGCCACCGACGCTCTAGCCCTACGCCTCCGCGCAGTAGACGTAGATTATGGTGCATTTGGGGGTGAATCATCCCTGAGCCCGATAATAACCCCGTACGTAGCGCAGTCGGCGCTCTTTGACACAAACAGCGGCATTGACAACGGACAAGAACACCTTCCTCGGCCAGTCATGGAGGAAGTTATGGAAAATTATCAGTGGGCATTTCACCATGCCGTGGTACTCTATTTCCATAGGGTGGTGCCGCCATCGTTGTTCACATCCAAAGCCAGTGCGGATGGTAACGTGGAGGCCGACCAGCGAACGGCCGGACTAGAGTCTGCTGCAAATGAAGATTGCCAGGAGCTGGTCCGAAAGTTATTTGATCGGCTGGAAAACATTGACTGCTTGACGGCCGGAACGAAGGTGCGGCCCTCGATTGCACTGTGGCCCGCCTTCATCGCGGCTGCAGAGGCTATTGAAGTCGACTCACGACATCGGGCCCTCATCTGGTTTTCAAAAGCGGCCAAGAGAGGCATAGGGAATATTTCTAGGGCCAAGGAGGTTGTGATGGCAACATGGCGGACCACCGACCGACGAATATGGGGGAATCCCTCGGCTGTGAAAAGAGGTCTAAGTCCTGTCGACTGGAGGCTCGTTATGAAAAATAGTGGTTCTGTCATAATGCTGGTATAAATAGAAGTTCCCGCGCCAGGGGGGGGGGGGGCTGTTGTTCTTGATTGAATTGAGGTAATACTGGCGTCAAGTGTGCCATTGTAACGCCCTTTTGCGCGATTAAACAAGCATTGTATTGCTGACCTCTTGAAATTCAAAATATCTTTGAACCTATTCCTACCAGAGATTCAAAGACGTCCGTCCTTGTAGAAAAAGCATACATGTACATTCAGCGTTGACGACGGAGGATGGGGAAAAGCTAGCGCTACTTCAGAATGCAAAATAGACCCCTAACGGCAATTTTTACGTGGGTATTTAAGGATGTCTCCGGCCTTTTACGCCATGGTAACTTAAGCCTGATATTTCAGAGCCTTGTCATGGTCGCTTAGCCAACCTAGGGAGATGGATGACTTTCGACACCGGACCCGAGATTTTGCCATCACTCGTGTGAAGGGTCCTGGAATTATTCAAAAACCCTGTCCAGAACTCTGTCGAGCCAAAATCTGTTGTAACAGACCATGTCAGCCTTCGTACCATGTAGCCAACTCAAAAGGATTGGAGATTCACTTACGTTGATCTAACAGGAATATAGCTGGCTTCATAAGCTTCGATTTCCGCAATGTCGGATCGCAGATCCACCTGATCAGAGCTGATCTTCTTGGTCCGCTTTAATATTTTCCAAAAAAGATAAACACTTGGGAACACGCCGACCATTGTGTACGAGAAGAAGAACGATGGGACATCCCAATTCCCCTTGAGAAATACTGGAGTTTATTCATCAGCTGAATGTTCACCAACGGATCAAGGTTTCCTTGTTCACCTGAGAACCCATTGAGGAATACCATGAGAATATTCCAAAAGATACCATAGTAGGCGGTATATCTGTGTATAAATCATAAGTAACCTGCCAACGGGCGTGTAGTCGCTGCAAGTAGTCGGGGTTAGACTTACGGTTGAAGAAAACCTTTGTATGGCAGAGTCTCCCGCACAAGCCCCTGTGCCATACACGCCTTTCTGAATCTGAGGTAGGTATAGCAATTTGCAGCATAATTAATTAACATCCCGCCGGTGACCTATTGAAATACCTGGTCAGAACAATGTTGGAAAAAGGGCGCAAAAGGGAGGAAAGCTTACTAAGGATACGATCCATGAAAAGACCTTGGCGGACGAGTTGGAGACCTGCATGAATGCCAAAGTACCGATGCATAGCACTGCTCCCACCGCAAAAATTGGACTTCCCGCTTTGGTGGTCCTGGCAAAGATTTTGGGTGCCTTCCCACGTAGGGCCAGTCCGTAGAGGGTACGAGTCGCGGCAAAAAAGTAGCCATTTCCGGCGGAGAAGGCTGACGTCAAAAGGACTGTATTGACAATGTGTGGAAGGACTGGGATACCAAAGTTTTGCATCGAAATCACGTACGGACTCGAAGAGGCATTCGACCCGGAGGTGGCGTACGCATTTGCCAACTCCTTTGAATTGGCAGGGACAACGATGCCAACGCAGAGTGCACCGAGGACGAAAAAGAGTCCCAGTCTCCAAAAGACGGCTTTGTATGCGCGAGGCATGACCTTTCGAGGATTTTCCGCCTCTCCAGCCGCCATCGACACCAATTCAGGGCCCGAAACGGTGACAGTGGCTAGAACGAGAGTTTGTAAAAAGCCCAGGAATCTGCCAGTGTCGCCTGTTGTGTAGAATTCGACAAAAGCGCCGCCCTTCTTCCAGTTTCTGCTTCCAAGTCAGCGCCAAGGATACATTCGCGGATGCTCTGATGTGGTGACGCACTCAAAACCATAGGCGTGGTGATCTGGATTACCACCGCACATGGTCACAAGCGTGTAAAAGGTTAGACCAACGACCAACAACACCTTGAGCATCGAAAGGTAGAACTCGGTGGTGCCAAAATATTTGACGCCAAAGACGTTGATAGAGGCGTAAAGGGCGAGGCCGACGACAACCACTGCAGCGACTGGAATCTTCGTTGTCCAAAAGTGAAGAATTATGTTGAGGGCTGTGAGCTCAAACGGTACCAGGAAAGCCTCCAGCAGGAAAAAGTTAAAGCCGACGGCAACCCCGAAAGCGTCGTCAACGAAACGCCCAGCAAGTGTGATAAATGGCGAGGGGAGTGGCAAATAGGAGACCATTTCAGACAATGCTATCGAGAGTCAACCATCAACGACTTTCTCCATGGAGCTTTCTTTTGCCTCCTAGTGAGTGGGGATTGCCATGGTGGCCGAAGACTTACACACTGTGACCGCCAGCACAACAGTCGCCCAAAAGATGAAAGTGAGCAAGAGTGAACCCGGACCGCCATTGATCAACCCTTTGCCAATGCCAACGAACTACCGACGTCAGTATTCTCAAGGTTTGGGGTAGAGCAAGTCCAGGCTGAGAACGGGCTCGAGAGTAAGGGAGAGACTTACCAGCACCGTTCCAATAGTGCCGCCAATGCCCAAAAGTTGGATATGACGAGGTTTCAGACGTCGCTTTGTATGGTGATACTCGGTTGAGGATCCCTCGTCTGAGCGTATCTCTAACGAGTCATGAGTTGTGTCGGAGGCTTCTGGCTCAGCTCCCTTTTTCTCCATAGTAGAACAGGCAGCAGGTCCCTGGCGAAACCTCGACACCCTTGTAGGGATGAAGGATGATCAGATAATTTGCACTTTTTTAACCCGTCAGGAGATTACAATATCAAATTTCCCTGGAGCGCAGAGATGACAGGCAGTATTTCATGTATGCACTGGACAAAACCTAGGCTAATCGACTTCCTTCGAGGCGGGGCGTGCTTGTTATTTATCTTAGGCGCCTGGTCCCATGACTTGGATCATTCATGCCTCAGAGCTCTGAGAAAAGATAATGGCCAGAGTCTTGGATAACAAGAGCCGCCCAGCATCGACTCGAGCCGACGCCATGATTGATCACAATCTCACGCTGCGTATCGACCGGCCCAGCCTGTGGCGATAGCGAGAAATATCTTTATTGCTGAATTGTGTGGAAAAAGCAGTCCGAGAACTCTAATTTTACTTCACACTTCGCCTTTCACAGTGGGCTCGTAGCGAGCGAATTTTCGGGTTCGTCATGTGGAGACAAGTTGGATAGCGCGAGCCAATTGCGGAGATCAAAAGCTACTCCAGATCCATCGACAGAAGCAACCTCGAGCAGGCGTTGGTCAAGGTCACGCAGATAGACAGGGGCATCATGTACGCGGCAAGTGGAGTTGAATTCGACGCTCTAGACTACATTCGAGCCTCCATTATCGGACCATGTACTCGTAATCCCAGACTCCATGGATGGCGCCTCAACAAATGGAGCAACTAGCGAGAAATAGTTCGACCACTCAGGGAGGCAGGTCCATCTCTATAGCCTTCACCCAGAACTCCCTGATCATTTTTATTTACACTCGACCATAGTCAACTCATTTATGCAGTTGTCTCCGACATGATCTCCGAGGACTCACCTCCCATGTCGGCCATCTTCCACGGTCATTGAGCAAAGTCTATCCCACAGCGGTGGCTGGACAGGGAGTATACATTCAAAATCAAGACGGTGCCCTGATTATTGATGGTAGTTCCGGGGCGGCAGTTTCTTGTCTTGGCCATGGACACAAAGAGGTTATCGACGCAATCGTGGAGCAAGCAAGAGGCATGGCGTTCGCGCATACCTCCTTCTTCACCAGCGACCCAGCAGAAATGCTAGCTTCTGTCCTGATTTCGACTTGCCCTTCTGTCTTTGTGAAGGTCATGTTTTTGAGCTCAGGTAATCCCCCAAGACCTTTATTGAGAAAAGAATGAGTATACTCACTCGCCCATCTGTACTTCAGGGTCGGAAGCGGTGGAATCGGCCTTGAAACTTACGCGACAATATCATATCTCCAATGAACAACCAACTCGCCATCTTTTTATCTCCCGGCGCTTTTCCTATCACGGCAACACTTTAGGTGCTCTCTCTGCTGGTTCCAATCCCCCTCGTCGAGTTGCATTCGAACCCATGTTGTCTCCAGCGTTCTTCCATGTCTCTCCTTGCTTCTGGTCTCGTGATGGGCTTCCCCACGAGAGCGAAGCTTCATATGTTGATCGACTCTTGGGGGAGTACGAGAGCGCAATCGCAGAGCTCGGGTCCGAAAACGTTGCTGCAATCATTATGGAACCAATATCTAGAGCACCTTTGGGAGCAGTGCCAGCCGCCAAGGGTTACTTGGCTCGTTTAAGAGCCTTGTGTGATCAGCATGGAATACTTTTGATTTTCGACGAAGTCATGTGTGGCATGGGTCGGACAGGAACGGTCCACGCGTGGGAGTCGTTGGACAACGCAGCGCCAGATATCCAGACCATTGGGAAGGGACTTGGTGCCGGGTACCAGCCTATTTCTGCAGTGCTTCTGTCTCACAAAGTTCACAAAGTTCTAGAAGCGACGCGCAAGCGACATACGTTCATCAGTGGCCACACATATCAGGGTCATGCGATCGGCTTTGCGGCTGCGCTCGCAACGCAGCAGGCAATTGTCAAGGATAAGCTGCTCGAAAACGTTCAGCGGATTGGCTCTCGCCTCAACCAAAGCCTAAAAAGATACACGCCCTGCTTGAAAGAAGCTCGCGGATTGGGATTGTTTCAAGCCGTTGAATTTGCAACCGAACCTGGTTGTGGTATCGCTGCAGACGTGGCATCTACAAGCTTCGAAGATGGGGCCGCGGTATACCTGTGTTCAAAGGCTGTTGACGCGATTCTCTTTGCTCCTCCTTTCATTATCTCCAAGTCAGAGATCGACAGCCTCGTTCAGATTTTCGTCAATTCGGTGAATAAAGTAATAGCAGCGATAGGTAGCCAGGTCAGCCACCAAGAATGATTTCGATCATGTAAATCGAGTTCTCAAGAGCCAGCACCCGGATTTGGTGAGTTCTACGAGATTCATTTAGAGGAGTATATCTTAGAAAAAATTTGGCCAAACTCTCTGCGATATCACTGTCATAGCCTTCTGACAATTGAACTGGTCTTCCTCTCGTCGAATAATTGGGACTCCCTAAATCTCCAGTCCGTAGAATTCACCAGGACTATCTGTGTGAACCGGCATGGTTTTGATTCGCTCTGATAGAGTTATCAGCATTGTTACAGGCTTGCGAGGCAGTAGGCATCTTCTTGCATTCGTCTGTGAGGTAATTGCTGAGATCTCCTTTTTTCGCACAGATATCGGGGGAGGCTGTCTGCCGAGAATGCCTCCTTCCGAAGCCGAATACACAGACCCCACTTTGTCTATACAGTCCAACCCGAGAAAGGAGCAGCCGACATATCGCGGAGTATGGCACCCTGTTCTCTGAGACTCACTGCTTCTGGCCCATAGAGCTCATTTATTGGGTCGCCTTGCTCAGAGAGGCTGTTATAATTCCATTTCGTCCAGTTGGCAGAAAAGAGGTCTGTGATTTGCCTGAATACCCTAAGAAGTCCTGGGTTCACCTTTGAGATACGCGCGCCGGCAAGTAATCCTTCTTGTCTTTCTTGCGCACCAAGATGGGGTCTATTGGTGAAACGACTGACACCATTAAATCTATTTCGGAGACTCTTCGCAAGTATGACCTTGAGAGAGAGAAAAGATTGCGTCCCGAGGGCCTCAACCAATACGTAGACATATCTGAGACGAAAGAACTCGAACACGGCGCCGAAGATCCATGGATCGATGGCAACAAGATATTCAACTCTCTTAATGTCTCTGACAGTCACCATTGCAAGGCAGTCGTTGTAGGGACCGGCTTTGGGGCACTTACCTTTGCGGTCCGCCTCATCGAAATTACAGGATTCAGGCCTGAGGACTTGATCATGGTCGACAACGCTGGGGGCTTTGGCGGCACCTGGTACTGGAATCGTTACCCAAATCTAATGTGCGACGTCGAGAGTTCTTGCTACATGCCACTTCTCGAAGAGACAGGCTATATCCCAAAATACCGCTACGCCTATGGACCTGAACTCAGGCAATACGCCGAGCTAGTTGCTGCCAGGTGGAATCTTCAGGACCGAGCAATTTTTGCGGCACAGGTCACAGAAACAAGATGGGACGACGATGTTCATGAATGGGTCTCGACTATATCTCAACGAGCCATCAATGGGCAGAGCGCAAGGAGTTTCAGGATTTACTCTTCGTTCTTTGTTCTCACGGCTGGCCTCCTCACACGACCGAAGATGCCGCGAGAACTAAGTCTTCGGAATTTCAAACCACACTGTTTTCACACTTCTCGATGGGATTACAAATACACTGGAGGGTCTCCAGAAGACCAAAGCTTGACGAATCTAAGGGGCAAGCGCGTTGCGATACTCGGTACGGGAGCCACCGCCATCCAGGTTGTTCCCGCTCTTGCTAAATGGGTCCAAGAACTGTTTGTGATCCAACGTACAGCTTCTTCAGTCGATGTGCGAGGCCAGCATGTGATCGACCCCGATTACTTCAAAGAAAACGTCATTACCGGGTATGGGTGGCAGCGAGCGAGAAGGGAGAATATGGCAGCACTGGCAAGCAACATACCGGTCGAGCGTGACATGGTACAGGATGGCTGGACAAGCTTTCCATCCTTCTCAGGTCTGATTGGAGGACCAAATGCCCGGGGCGAGACAATGGATGTTGCGGCCGAATACCTTGCCTCGCTCCTTATACTGGACTTGCCCCGATCAGAAAGAATTCGCGCTCGAGTCGACGAGATTGTCAAGGACAAGACCACGGCCGAGAGCCTGAAACCCTGGTATGCCGGCTGGTGCAAACGGCCTGCCTTCCATGATGACTACTTGGAGGCTTTCAATCGACCGAACGTGCACTTGATCGATACTGCCGGTAGAGGGATAGACCGCATAACGGAAGAGGGTTTCGTGGCGAACGGAAAGGAGACGTGTGTGGATCTCTTAATCTTGAGTACAGGATACGAGACTTTCCGGGCAGGCAATCCATCTTCGAGGGCGCGTATGAACGTGGTAGGTCGTGGAGGATTAACCATGGGCGATAAGTGGTCGCGTGGCGTGGCGACGCTGCACGGTGTTTGGACTCACGATTTTCCAAACCTCATCCTTCCTGGCGGAACCCAGGCCGGAGGAACGATCAACGTAGTGCATACGATGGATGTCATGGCAACTCATGTAGCCAACGTCATTGCTGCTGCGAGAGATACATATGGCACGGACAAGAAGATTGTATTTGAACCAACAGCTGAGGGGGAGATGCGCTGGTCTGCTCGAGTTGCCAAAGCGGCAGTAAAGCCTTCCACCCTGGCGAATTGCACGCCCAGCTACTCAAACGCCGAGGGAAAGGTCGTGAAGGCTCTCTCCCCGGAAGAAGAGTTCAAGGTTGCAAGGAACTCTGGGTGGGCAAAGGGTCTCCTGGACTTCCAGCAAATCATCGAGGGATGGCGGGCTGAAGGCGGACACGATGGCTTGGACGTTCAGGTTGTTGAATAGTTCTCTGCATCATTCTTTCGTGTGTAGGGTTGACCATCGTTAGCTAGAGACTGTTGATTCCAGAATTCTAGAAGCAAATTAGATCGCTGTGAGCCTAGACAATACAAATGACCCTTTGAATGCGTTCTCTTGCTATTTGTTGCAATTCCTGCACAGATAACGGTACCTTCCCGAGGGGCTTTCCGTCAACCTTTCTCCACCGCCGCAACCTCTCGCTTTCTACCTCCCTAGGGAACTCCACATACTTCGTTCCGAAAATTCGCATCGGCTTCGTACTTGGCCTTCGGGAGAGTTGAAGAGTCGTCGAAGTTAGCGAATATTCTGAGGTGGTATGTGGAACGAATTACTTCTGTGTAATTTTTGGGGCGAAATGGTACCGTGCTCTTTACTCGTTGGTGCTCATTTAGCGTCAGCTAAAAATGGGTTCGTAATGAGATAGAAAAACGAGGTTCTCAGTGCAGATACCTGTTCATGAATTCTAACAACTGTCTCACCCCTTCAATCTCGCTATCCAAGACCCCCTCAAGATGTATCGTCACTTGAGGTTGCTCTTTGTTTGTGTCGTCCTGACGAGATTCCACCTCGTCGTCGCTGGGTTTTATCCAGAGATATGGGCTCCTATGTTCGGAGGTATCGCCGCTACTGATCAAATACCGCTGAATGACGGTCCTGTGTTGGGCCTGACGGCTTCTCGGGCGGGCTGTCCTATTGCTGTACGTTCAATATGATCCCTCACTTCCTGTCCACACTACCCACGGGTGGTTGGGAAACTGACTGGTTTCCTAGTGCGAAATTTTGGATTCAGCCCGGCTTGGGCAGGTTCATGCACAAGGATCTGCCACGTACGAGCGTGCCAAGGGTACATTTTGGAACATTCCTCAACGGGAGCTCTATCCTGCTTGTATATATCAGCCTCGGGATGCCAGGGATGTTTCCTTAGGTATCATCGTTGCCCGTTATAGTCGTTGTCCTTTTGCCATTAAAAGCGGAGGGCACGGCAAGTTCTCTGGAGAATCAAATATCGACGGCGGCATCACATTTGACCTTGTAAATATCAACCGCATCGATGTGGTCGATGAAGGTCGAAGCGTTGTCATTGGGCCCGGAAATCGCTGGCTAGACGTTTATACCGCGTTGGAGTCATTGGGCATCGTAGTTGCCGGAGGGAGAGATGCAGGTGTTGGTGTAGGCGGCTTTCTGCTAGGAGGTTTGTCCAAAACTGTCGTTTCATCAGCTCTCCTTCGCCGTTTGTGAGACTGATAGAATCAATAGGAGGTATCTCTTTCCATTCCAGCGAGCATGGCTGGGGCGCCGACACCATTCAATCATACGAAGTGGTATTGGCCAACGGCACCATCACAAATGCCAGTGCAACATCACATCCAGATCTCTACAAAGCTCTTCGTGGTGGGGGGGCCAATTTCGGCGTCGTGACGGCATTTAAAATGGAAGCAATCCCTTACCGGGGCATCTGGGGCGGCATGGTCACCCATGCCTATAGCGAAACGCCCGCTCTGCTCGATGCCTTTCTCGAGTATGGCCGCAACTCACTTAAATATCCCAAAGCTTCTGCCATTCTGAATTTTGGGCCAGATTTCCATGATGGAAAATCCTGGATCTGGTACAATGACATTCAGTACACGGAGCCCGAGATCATGCCGGAAGGACTCCGCGCCCTTGTGGGCGTTCCATCGCTGGCCGACGAAACTGCCATTTCCAACCTTTCCACTCAGACTTTGGGACTCGCTAGATTGACGGTTCCCGGACGCCGGTACGCCTACTGGGTGCTGAGCACCAAACTTGACGCAGACATTTTGCACTACTTTATCCAGAGCTGGGTTGAGGAATTTGAAAAGATCCAGCCACGTTTCCGTAGCTTCTTCCGCCCGACCTTCAACGTCCAGGTTATCACTGCTGGGATGCGCAGAAATATGCGCCGCAATGGGGGCAATGTTCTGGGCTTGTCGGATTCTGAAGAACCACTGTTGTTGTACAATCCCACTCCAAAATGGATGGATGCCGAGTACGACTCTGTTATTGCTGAAACAATCAGCGGCATCCTTTCGAAAACTAAAGCCGAGGCTGTGAGAACGGGCCTGGACAGTGACTTCCTATACATGAATTACGCCAGCGAGTGGCAACATCCGATTGCAAGCTATGGGGTTGAGATGCAAAAGTTTATGCAGGATGTTGCAGACAGATACGATCCCCAGGGGATTTTCCAGCGTCTCCAGCCTGGAAGCTTCAAGCTCCATGGACTGCCAGGAGCGTTGTGAATGGCGCTAAGCTTGCAGCGGCGTAAACAGTTTGCGGGCATAGAATAGGCAACAAGGCAGTTTAGTAAAGATAGCTTATCTATCGCACGCGACGCCCGGCCACTTCATAGGGATAGCTTGTCCTACGCACGCTCACTGCATGAGAGACTCTTGCTTCTCTCATGCTTTGAGTCTCAGTTACGACATACTGTCAAGGAATATCTATATTGAGAACTTATATATACCTAACCGCTCTACTCTGCCTATTCCTATAGGCGGTTCCTAACACTCTACCCCCTCCACGAGCCCGTGCTCCTCGTCCTGCTACTGCTATTACTAATGGCATCCTGAGACAGCCACCACGACGCCTAGGACGCTGCGATAACAGGTCAAGATCGCCTAGAAGAGATGGAACACACATACAAGGGAATGAACGCGCCAGGGCACGCACACAGGGCATTGGTAACGTGCGCAACAACGTCCCTGGCGGCAGTGTCTTTCGCTTTTGAGAGATTTATATCGATATCCTAAGAGCTTCTCTACAATACTTGTAAACGGCTCGGAATATAGAGAATCTACACTGTATTCTTGCCACGAGGGACTATACAGGAGAGCATGCCACGGTCAGATTTCACGACGTGGACAATGCTCTATTGCCAGGGCGAAAACAACATCCTGGCCACATTCCTATATTTCTATAAAATACTATGTTTCCGCATTGTACAACACATACTATCCTGCTTCTCGGAGTGTCAACATACCATTGTATGCATATGTTTATTTGCTGGGATATACCATACTAAATGGGTATGGTGGTGTGGCTTTACACTTGGGTGGGGAGTGTGGCTAGTATTGTGTGTAACTATGCAAATTAGCGCACACATCATGCCCAATGTGGCTAGCCGGGACACCTGCCTAATTAGGAAGTTATGAGTAAAATACTACGTACAGAGTGTTGTGAGCAGAATACCGTCACCCGCTTGAATCGCTTGATGACCCCGCTTAATAAGCTCTCATAAGCTCTCTGTCACAGGTGGCCCGAGATATGTATCGCTAAGCACGAATGCCGGCAACTTGATTGTAGGTAAATATTGCCGGGACAATGGCGTCACACGTCGACCAGGCACGCTCCACAGGATTGCTTTGACTGAATCGGAGCCGCTGTCCATCCATGTATTATGAACGGGTGTTGGGTATAGCACGAAGCTAGCGTGCTGGGACGTTGGGTGGAACACATTGTTGAGGGTTGCCAGGCTGGCTGGGTATGCTCCATGGCTGCATTAGGTTCGCCAGGGCTCGTGTGCGTAGTCGGTGCCTTTCAATCCTCATAGAAAGAGGTATGGGATTAGGAGTCCGGAGGGTATGGAGGGAAAGAACTTAATGCATGTAAAGCGTCTTGTGTATTCTGTTGTTGCTAACTCGCCTGCTTGTCGCTGCCTACTCGCTTACTTAAAGGTGTGTTGTCTATCTGCAAACAATCCTTCCTCGCCATTCCTTCTTTATGTGGCAGCTCCCGTGCCCTAGCACAGTCCTCCCCCGTCGCTTACAGGACCTTAATGTCCGATCCCTATCTCTCAGGGAACTGATATATGATAAAAGGAAAGAAAAAGACTACTTTAAGAATACCCTTTCAGTAATGAACTGGGGCTTGGCTATAAGGCCATGGATACAAACGGTACTGCCAGAGGCTCTCGTCCCTCACACAACTAACCACCAATCACCCAAATACCTATACAACAGCTGGCATGGTAGGGGCAATCGGGG